>CANIUD010000027.1:0-600000 GCA_947470075.1 Closterium sp. Yama58-4
GGGGGTGAACGAGAATGGGGAGGAACGTGAAAGGGGGCGAAACATCAATGGGGGCGAACGTGAACGGGGGCGAACGTGAACGGGGGCGAACGTGACGGGGGCGAACGTCAATGGGGGCGAACCTGAATGGGGGTGAACATGAATGGTGAGGAACGTGAAGGGGGTAAAGGGGGCGAACATGAAGGGGGGCGAATGTGAAAGGGGGTGAACGAGAATGGGGAGGAACGTAAATGGGGGCGGACGTGAATGGGGGCGAACGTGAATGGGGGCGAACGTGAATGGGGGCGAACGTGAATGGGGGCGAACGTGAATGGGGGCGAACGTGAATGGGGGCGAACGTGAATGGGGGCGAACGTGAATGGGGGCGAACGTGAATGGGGGCGAACGTGCATGGGGCGAACGTGCATGGGGCGAACGTGCATGGGGGCGAACGTGCATGGGGGCGAACGTGCATGGGGGCGAACGTGCATGGGGGCGAACGTGCATGGGGCGAACGTGCATGGGGGCGAACGTGCATGGGGGCGACGTGAATGGGGGCGAACGTGAATGGGGGCGAATGTGAACGGGGGCGAACGTGAACGGGGGCGAACGTGAACGGGAGGGAACGTGAACGGGGGCGAACGTGAACGGGGGCGAACGTGAACGGGGGCGAACGTGAACGGGGGCGAACGTGAACGGGGCGAACGTGAACGGGGGCGAACGTGAACGGGGGCGAACGTGAACGGGCGAACGTGAACGGGGCGAACGCGAACGGGCGAACGCGAACGGGGGGGAACGTGACGGGGGCGAATGTGAACGGGGGGCGAACGTGAACGGGGGCGAGAACGTGAACGGGGGCGAACGTGAATGGGGGCGAACGTGAATGGGGGCGAACGTGAATGGGGGCGGACGTGATGGGGGCGGACGTGAATGGGGCGGACGTGAAAGGGGGCGGAGCGGACGTGAATGGGGGCGGACGTGAATGGGGCGGACTGGAATGGGGGCGGACGTGAATGGGGCGAAAGTGAAGGGGGGAGAAAGTGAATGGGGGCGAACGTGAATGGGGGCGAACGTGAATGGGGGCGAACGTGAATGGGGGCGACCATGAATGGGGGGTGAAAGTGAATGGGGGGGCGAACGTGAATGGGGGGCGAACGTGAATGGGGGAACGTGAATGGGGGCGAACGTGAATGGGGGCGAACGTGAATGGGGGCGAACGTGAATGGGGGCGAACGTTAAGGGGTGAAGGGGGGGGGGCGAACGTGAATGGGGGTGAACGTGAATGGGGGCGAACGTGAATGGGGGCGAACGTGAATGGGGGCGAACGTGAATGGGGGCGGACAGAAGGGGGGGGGCGAACGTGAATGGGGGCGAACGTGAATGGGGGCGAACGTGAATGGGGGCGAACGTGAACGGGGCGAACGTGAACGGGGGCGAACGTGAACGGGGGCGAACGTGAACGGAGCGAACGTGAACGGGGGCGAACGTGAACGGGGGCGAACGTGACCGGGGGCGAACGTGAATGGCGGGCGAACGTGAATGGGGGCGAACGTGAATGGGGGCGAACGTGAACGGGGCGAACGTGAACGGGGGCAACGTGAACGGCGGCGAACGTGAACGGGGGCGAACGTGAACGGGGGCGAATGTGAACGGGGGCGAACGTGAACGGGGGCGAACGTGAACGGGGGCGAACGTGAACGGGGGCGAACGTAATGGGGGCGGACGTGAATGGGGGCGGACGTGAATGGGGGCGGACGTGAATGGGGGCGGACGTGAAAGGGGGCGGACGTGAAAGGGGCGGACGTGAATAGGGGCGGACGTGAATGGGGGCGGACGTGAATGGGGCGGACGTGAATGGGGGCGAAAGTGAATGGGGGCGAAAGTGAATGGGGCGAAGGTGAATGGGGGCGAAGGTGAAATGGGGCGAACGTGAATCGGGGCGAAATGAATCGGGGCGAAAGTGAATGGGGGGCGAAAGTGAATGGGGGCGAACGTGAATGGGGGCGAACGTGAATGGGGGCGAACGTGAATGGGGGCGAACGTGAATGGGGGCGAACGTGAATGGGGGCGAACGTGAATGGGGGCGAACGTGAATGGGGGCGAACGTGAATGGGGGCGAACGTGAATGGGGGGCGAATGTGAATGGGGCGAAAACGTGAAGGGGTGAAGGGGGGGCGAACGTGAATGGGGGTGAACGTGATGGGGGCGAACGTGAATGGGGGCGAACGTGAATGGGGGCGAACATGAGGGGGGCGAAGGTGAAGGGGGGCGAACGTGAGGGGGCGAACGTGAATGGGGGCGAACGTGAACGTGGGCGAACGTGAATGGGGGCGAACGTGAATGGGGGCGAACGTGAATGGGGGCGAACGTGAATGGTGGTGAACGTGAAGGGGTGAAGGGGGGCGAACATGAAGGGGGCGAACGCGAAGGGGGTTGAACGAGAATGGGGAGGAACGTAAGGGGGGCGAACGTTAATGGGGGCGAACATGAATGGGGCGAACGTGAACGGGGGCGAACGTGAATGGGGGCGAATGTCAATGGGGGCGAACCTGAATGGGGGTGAACGTGAATGGTGGTGAACGTGAAGGGGTGAAGGGGGGCGAACATGAAGGGGGGCGAATGTGAAGGGGGGTGAACGAGAATGGGGAGGAATGTGAATGGGGGCGGACATGAATGAGGGCGAACGTGAATGGGGGCGGACGTGGAATGGGGGCGGACGTGAATGGGGGCGAACGTGAATGGGGGCGAACGTGAATGGGGGCGAACGTGAATGGGGGCGAACGTGAATGGGGGCGAACGTGAATGTGGGTGAACGTGCATGGGGGCGAACGTGCATGGGGACGAACGTCATGGGGCGAACATGCATGGGGGCGAACGTGCATGGGGGCGAACGTGCATGGGGGCGAACGTGCATGGGGGCGAACGTGAATGGGGGCGAACGTGAATGGGGGCGAACGTGAATGGGGGCGAACGTGAATGGGGGCGAACGTGAATGGGGGCGAACGTGAATGGGAGGGAACGTGAATGTGGGCGAACGTGAATGGTGTTATGTGATGCTATCATTTGCATTCACGTCTGTCTGCCTCCCATCATATGTTCGTGCGTTGCATGCGTGGTGTGAGCGTGTGCAAGAATTTGTGTTTCGTGTGGTTTGAATTTTTTGAGCATGTGTGAATGATATTTGGTTTGATCAGATACTTGGATGACTGCTCTACTCAAGAGCTTTCCGGTGAAACCGAGAATCGTCGCGATCGGAGCATGGATGAGAAAAGTTGCGAACATTTGAAGTTCGTATGCTTTTGATATTTGGTTGTGGCGACTATGGGAAGTTGTGGGTGACGCTCAAAATGGGGTACAGACTTTTGGGGGTTGGGAAATTCGTCCCCATTACTGTAGATGTTTCCAAGTGGTTGGGAGAAGCCAAACCAGGTTGGCAAGTGTGGCCAAGTGGGTAGAGTGGATGGCATGGGTTGGGAAAGTGACAAATGTCAAAGTTGCCGTGGCTATAGAGAAGGGAATTGTATGGTATGGGGTTTCCTTGGTTGGGGACTCCTTGGGGACCTTCCCTCTCGTCCTCCTCTTCCCTCCTACCTGGTTTGTAGCTACTCTAATCCTCTTTGTGGAACTTCTGAGAAAATTGTGATTAAGTTAATTCTGTGGCAGCTTACCCCTAGTGCGTCGAAATTCACAACTCGAGTTATACATTATCTTTTGATGCGATTGAAATTGGTAATGATAGCCATGGTCAACGGCTACAACATACTCGAGTTTTGAGAGAATTCAACAGTTAATTTTTCGTCGACGGCGTTTCTTGTGAAGTCGCTTTTCTGTCCAGAAATTAGGTCCAACGATTTTGAGATATTTCGGCCCCTAAATGTTCTAGACTCCGTCCTTAGTCTCTAACAAATGGGGCGAACGTGAATGGGGGAGAACGTGAACGGGGGCGAACGTAAACGGGGCGAACGTGAACGGGGGCGAACGTGAACGGGGGCGAACGTGA
The DNA here is from genome assembly GCA_947470075.1 of Closterium sp. Yama58-4. Lineage (NCBI taxonomy): Eukaryota > Viridiplantae > Streptophyta > Zygnematophyceae > Desmidiales > Closteriaceae > Closterium > Closterium sp. Yama58-4. Next base: position 3,980 of record CANIUD010000027.1, read on the forward strand.
ACGGGGGCGAACGTGAACGGGGGCGAACGTGAACGGGGGCGAACGTGAACGGGGGCGAACGTGAACGGGGGCGAACGTGAACGGGGCGAACTTGAACGGGGGCGAACGTGAACGGGGGCGAACGTGAATGGGGGCGAACGTGAATGGGGGCGAACGTGAATGGGGGCGAACATGAATGAATGGGGGCGAACATGAATGAATGGGGGCGAACGTGGATGGGGGCGAACGTGGATGGGGGCGAACGAGAATGGGGGCGAACGAGAATGGGGGCGAACGAGAATGGGGGCGAACGTGAATGGGGGCGAACGTGAATGGGGGCGAACGTGAATGGGGGCGAACGTGAATGGGGGCGAACGTGAATGGGGGCGAACGTGAATGGGGGCGAACGTGATTGGGGCGAACGTGATTGGGGGGCAACGTGAATGGGGCCGAACGTGAATGGGGGCGAACGTGAATGGGGGCGAACGTGAATGGGGGCGAACGTGAATGGGGGCGAACGTGAATGGGGGCGAACGTGAATGGGGGCGAACGTGAATGGGGGCGAACGTGAATGGGGGCGAACGTGAAGGGGGGGCGAACGTGAAGGGGGGCGAATGTGAATGGGGCGAACGTGAATGGGGGCGAACGTGAATGGGGGCGAACGTGAATGGGGGCGAACGTGAATGGGGGCGAACGTGAATGGGGGCGAACGTGAATGGGGGCGAACGTGAATGGGGGCGAACGTGAACGGGGCGAACGTGAACGGGGCGAACGTGAACGGGCGAACGGGAACGGGGCGAACGTGAACGGGGCGAACGTGAATGGGGGCGAACGTGAATGGGGGCGAACGTGAATGGGGGCGAACGTGTATGGGTCGAACGTGAATGGGGGCGACGACGTGAAGGGGGAGAATGGGGGCGAACGAGAGTGGGGGCGAACGTGAATGGGGGCGAACGTGAATGGGGGCAAACGTGAATGGGGGCGAACGTGAATGGGGGCGAACGTGAATGGGGGCGAACGTGAATGGGGGCGAACGTGAATGGGGGCGAACGTGAATGGGGGCGAACGTGAATGGGGGCGAACGTGAATGGGGGCGAACGTGAATGGGGGCGAACGTGAATGGGGGCGAACGTGAATGGGGGCGAACGTGAATGGGGGCGAACGTGAATGGGGGCGAACGTGAATGGGGGCGAACGTGAATGGGGGCGAGCGCACGCGAATGGGGGCGAACGCGAATGGGGGCGAACGCGAAAGGGGCGGCACAGCGAATGGGGGCGAATGCGAATGGGGGCGCACGCGAATGGGGGCGCACGCGAATGGGGGCGAATGCGAATGGGGGCGCACGCGAATGGGGGCGAACGCGAATGGGGGCGCACGCGAATGGGGGCGAACGCGAATGGGGGCGAACGCGAATGGGGGCGCACGCGAATGGGGGCGAACGCGAATGGGGGGCGCACGCGAATGGGGGCGAACGCGAATGGGGGCGAACAAGAATGGGGGCGCACGTGAATGGGGGCGGGCGTGAATGGGGGCGCACGTGAATGGGGGCGGCCTTAATTGGGGTGGACGTGAATGGGGGCGGACGTGAATGGGGGCGCACGCGAATGGGGGCGAATGCGAATGGGGGCGCACGCGAATGGGGGCGCACGCGAATGGGGCGAATGCGAATGGGGGGGCACGCGAATGGGGCGCACGCGAATGGGGGCGCATGCGAATGGGGGCGCACGCGAATGGGGGCGCACGCGAAGGGGGCGCACGCGAATGGGGGCGAACGCGAATGGGGGCGCACGCGAATGGGGGCGAACGCGAATGGGGGCGAACGCGAATGGGGGCGCACGCGAATGGGGGCGAACGCGAATGGGGGCGAACAAGAATGGGGGCGCACGTGAATGGGGGCGGCCTTATTTGGGGTGACGTGAATGGGGGCGGACGTGAATGGGGGCGGACGTGAATGGGGGCGGACGTGGATGGGGGCGGACGTGGATGGGGGCGGACGTGCATGGGGGCGGACGTGCATGGGGGCGAACGTGAACGGGGCGAACGTGAACGGGGCGAACGTGAACGGGGGCGCACGTGAACGGGGGCGCACGTGAACGGGGCGCACGTAAACGGGGGCGCACGTGAACGGGGGCGCACGTGAACGGGGCGAACGTGAACGGGGCGCACGTGAACGGGGGCGCACGTGAACGGGGCGCACGTGAACGGGGGCGCACGTGAACGGGGCGGCACGTGAACGGGGGCGCACGTGAACGGGGGCGCACGTGAACGGGGGCGCACGTGAACGGGGGCGCACGTGAACGGGGGCGCACGTGAACGGGGGCGGACGTGAACGGGGCGAACGTGAACGGGGCGAACGTGAACGGGGCGAACGTGAACGGGGCGAACGTGAACGGGGCGAACGTGAACGGGGCGAACGTGAACGGGGCGAACGTGAACGGGGCGAACGTGAACGGGGCGAACGTGAACGGGGCGAACGTGAACGGGGAACGTGAGGGGCGAACGTGAACGGGGGCGAACGTGAACGGGGGCGAACGTGAACGGGGGCGACGTGAACGGGGGCGAACGTGAATGGGGGCGAACGTGAATGGGGGGTAACGTGAATGGGGTGTAAAGTGAATGGGGGGAAACGTGAATGGGGGAACGTGAATGGGGGCGAACGTGAATGGGGGCGAACGTGAAAGGGGGGTAAAGTGAATGGGGCGAACGTGAATGGGGGTAACGTGAATGGGGGGTAAAGTGAATGGGGGGAAACGTGAATGGGGGCGAACGTAAATGGGGGCGAACGTGAATGGGGGCGAACGTGAATGGGGGCGAACGTGAATGGGGGCGAACGTGAATGGGGGCGAACGTGAATGGGGGCGAACGTGAATGGGGGCGAACGTGAATGGGGGCGGCGACGTGGAATGGGGGCGAACGTGAATGGGGGCGAACGTGAATGGGGGCGAACGTGAATGGGGGCGAACGTGAATGGGGGCGAACGTGAATGGGGGCGAACGTGAATGGGGGCGAACGTGAAGGGGGAAGGGGGGCGAACGCGAATGGGGACGAACGCGAACGGGGGCGAACGCGAACGGGGGCGAACGGGAACGGGGGCGAACGCGAACGGGGGCGCACGCGAATAGGGGCGCACGCGAATGGGGGCGCACGCAAATGGGGGCGCACGTGAATGGGGGCGCACGGGAATGGGGGCGAACGGGAATGGGGGCGAACGTGCATAGGGGCGAACGTGCATGGGGGCGAACGTGCATGGGGGCGAACGTGCATGGGGGCGAACGTGAATGGTGGGGGCGTACCTGAATGGGGGCGAACGTGAATGGGGGCGAACGTGAATGGGGGCGAACGTGAATGGGGGCGAACGTGAATGGGGGCGAACGTGAATGGGGGCGAACGTGAATGGGGGCGAACGTGAATGGGGGCGAACGTGAATGGGGGCGAACGTGAATGGGGGCGAACGTGAATGGGGGCGAACGTGAATGGGGGCGAACGTGAATGGGGGCGAACGTGAATGGGGGCGAACGTGAATGGGGGCGAACGTGAATGGGGGCGAACGTGAATGGGGGCGAACGTGAATGGGGGCGAACGTGAATGGGGGCGAACGTGAATGGGGGCGAACGTGAATGGGGGCGAACGTGAATGGGGGCGAACGTGAATAGGGGGGAACGTGGATGGGGGCGAACGTGGATGGGGGCGAATATGAAGGGGGCGAACGTGAATGGGGGCGAACGTGAATGGGGGCGAACGTGAATGGGGGCGAACGTGAATGGGGGCGAACGTGAACGGGGCGAAAGTGAACGGGGGCGAACGTGAAAGGGGGGAACGTGAAGGGGGGGGAGGGGGCGAACGTGAATGGGGGCGAACGTGAATGGGGGCGAACGTGAATGGGGGCGAACGTGAATGGGGGCGAACGTGAATGGGGGCGAACGTGAATGGGGGCAAACGTGGATGGGGAGAAACGTGGATGGGGGCGAACGTGAAGGGGGCGAACGTGAATGGGGGCGAACGTGAATGGGGGCGAACGTGAATGGGGGCGAACGTGAATGGGGGCGAACGTGAATGGGGGCGAACGTGAATGGGGGCGAACGTGAATGGGGGCGAACGTGAAGCGGGGCGAACGTGAAGGGGGGCGAACGTGAAGCGGGGCGAACGTGAAGCGGGGCGGGCGAACGTGAATGGGGGGGCGAACGTGAATGGGGCGAACGTGAATGGGGGCGAACGTGAATGGGGGCGAACGTGAATGGGGGCGAACGTGAATGGGGGGGGACGTGGATTGGGGTGAACGTGGATGGGGGCGACGTGAAGGGGGCGAACGTGGATGGGGAGAACGTGGATGGGGGCGAACGTGAAGGGGGAACGTGAATGGGGGCGAACGTGAATGGGGGCGAACGTGAATGGGGGAAAACGTGAATGGGGGCGAACGTGAATGGGGGCGAACGTGAATGGGGGCGAACGTGAATGGGGGCGAACGTGAATGGGGGCGAACGTGAAGCGGGGCGAACGTGAAGGGGGGGGCGACGTGAAGGGGGGCGAACGTGAATGGGGGCGAACGTGAAGCGGGGCGAAATGATGAATGGGCCGAACGTGAATGGGGGCGAACGTGAATGGGGGCGAACGTGAATGGGGGCGAACGTGAATGGGGGCGAACGTGAATGGGGGCGAACGTGAATGGGGGCGAACGTGAATGGGGGCGAACGTGAATGGGGGCGAACGTGAATGGGGGCGAACGTGAATGGGGGCGAACGTGAATGGGGGCGAACGTGAATGGGGGCGAACGTGAATGGGGGCGAACGTGAATGGGGGCGAACGTGAATGGGGGCGAACGTGAATGGGGGCGAACGTGAATGGGGGCGAACGTGAATGGGGGCGAACGTGAATGGGGGCGAACGTGAATGGGGGCGAACGTGAATGGGGGCGAACGTGAATGGGGGCGAACGTGAATGGGGGCGAACGTGAATGGGGGCGAACGTGAATGGGGGCGAACGTGAATGGGGGCGAACGTGAATGGGGGCGAACGTGCATGGGGCGAACGTGCATGGGGGCGAACGTTGGGTGGGGGGCGAACGTGCATGGGGGCGAACGTGCATGGGGGCGAACGTATCAGAATCACTAGGCAAGAATGATGAACTAGCAGAAGTTTGGGTACAAATATGAAACCCTAGTTGGGGTTGTACCCCATATTGGCTACCCCACTACAGCCTACAAGCATACTACAGTTTAACACACCCCCATAGGCAAAGTGGGGGAGAACAAAGGGTCACAAGACCAGTCCAGCAAAGCAAAGCAACGCCCAGGGTGGATCACAACGTCACCACACACACCAACACTCCGAGCACAAGTAAAGGCACAAGGCCAGTTCACATGCAGTGCTAGATACAGTACAAGACAAGCAACACAGTGATCAAAACCTAGCAAGCAAGCAACAAGATATATATAAAGTACAGTACAAAGAATGTCAAGCAGTGAGCAAGTGAGGAAACGTGGACACAAGGCCTAAAGAAGTACAGTGCCGCTGATGATCACTAGGCGGGAGCGCCTTGGTGAAGATATCAGCAGTGTTGGCCTTCGAGTCCACGTACACAAGCCGAAGCTGACCGCGCTGCTGAAGCTCTCGAGCAAGAAAGTAGCGAAGAGCAATGTGCTTCGTCCTGTGCTCCAGTCTGTGCTCCTGACATAATAAGGCAGAGCCGCCTTGTTGTCACCCGTACAGAACTGGAGGAGAACTAGGCCGCTCTCCCAAGTCAGTCAGCAGGTAGGTGAGCACAGCTACCTGTGCAGCAGCCATGGCTGTGGCGTAGATCTCAGCCTCACAACTAGAGCCGAGAACAGAGGAAGAGCGGGTGGACCGCCACGAGACAGAACCTGAGCCAAGGCTGAAGGTGTAACCCTGTGACGACCGCTGCGTAGCCAGGTCGTCCACCCAAGAGGCGTCCGAGTGACCAGTGAGGACAACTCTGTCGCGTCCTCCAAGCACCAGCCCCATGCCTGATGTACTGCACAGGTAACGCAGCACCCTCTTAGCAGCCTCCCAGTGCTCTCGCCTGTGTCTCCCAGGCGCAACGTAACGAGCAAGGATGCTAAGAGGGTACGCGAGGTCAGGTCGCGTGCAAGTCATCAGGTACATGAGGCAGCCTACAAGCTCTGGGTACGGGCCACTCGGCTCTACGGACTCGTCCGAAGGTGGAGCTGAGAGCGAGTGGCTGGTAGCCAGAGGTGTGGCCTGTGGTGAGGAGAACTGGAAGCCGAAGCGCTGAAGGACCTGCTGCACCATGTGTGACTGAGTCAGGGTGATGGTGCGGCGAGCTCTTGTCGGGTGATCTGCAAGCCAAGGTAGCTACGCAGTTCACCCAGGTCAGTGCAGGTGTGTCTCTTCTGCAGCTCCGACTTCACACGAGCGAGTGCCTCAGTGTCAGCAGTAGCAAAGACCAAGTCGTCGACGTACACGAGGATGTAGAACGGCAGCAACGAAGTGTCTGTGCGCAGAAACAGCGACGGGTCAGCAGTAGACGGCGCGAACCCAAGAGCCGCAAGAGTAGTCCTCAGTGTGTCGTGCCACTCACGTGGCGCCTGGCGGAGACTGTAGACTGGCCGGCGGAGACTCCACTGGGTACCAGGGGGAAACGACCCAGTAAAGCCAGGTGGGCGGCGCAGCAAGATCTCCTCGTGCAGGCTGCCCTGCAGGAACGCTGTGCTGAAGTCAAGAGAGTGAAGCTCGTAGTCACGCTGAGCAGCAACGTGCAGCAGAACCCGAAGAGTGGTCATCTTCGGGGTGGGGGAGAAGGTCTGGAAGAAGTCGACCCCCTGACGCTGACTGAAGCCTCTAGCAACGTAACGAGCCTTGAAGACAGGCGGAGAACCTGGCGGTCGCTTCACCCTGAAAATCCACATGCCATCGACGATGTTCGCCCCAGGAGGGGGAACCTCGTCGACGTAGGTGCCTGTGGACTTCCAGGATGCCATCTCTGCGTCAATGGCTGTCTGCCACTGAGAGTAGGGACCCGAGATCGCCTCTGCGTAGGTGCGCGGAGTGGGGATGTCTACTGCATCCGGGTCTCCCTCAGGGGCAAGCAACCAGGCCACGAGATGAGGTACAGCAGCCGCAAGTGAGTCAAAGTCCTCCTGCCTGTCCTCAAGGACGTCCGTGCCAAGAGCACACTCACCCCCGACGGACGGAGGACAGACTGACGCAGACTCTGACTCAGCGACAAGGCTAGCAGCGTAGTCTAGAGACAGCAGGCAGCAGCAAAGTCAACCCACTCAGACCAGAGCAGACGCAGCCGAGGACTCAAAGGTGGGGTCAGTGACAACAGTAGCAAGGAGACGCGTGACTGTAGGGTGCTCAGCGCGATACCGGTCAGACTCAGGGTCCGAACGGCAGGCAAAGAGGACGCAGGAGGAGACGGTAGAGGGACACGCTGAGGAGCAGTAGAGGGACGCAGAGTCATGTAGTGAGTCCTGGACAGGAGGAGGACGCTCACGACGGACATGACTACCAGTGCGAGCAGGACGAACAGGCGACGCAGGACGAGACTCAGGCTCACGACGCTCTGTAAGACCTCCTGTGGGACCAGTATAAGGAGAGGGAGCAGGGAGAGGCGAGGCAGGCGGTAACTGTGACTGCGGCTGGACAGGCGGGGGACACTCTACGGAGGGAGGAGGACAAGGAGGAGGAGCTGCCCAAGAACCTGCTGAAGGAGCGGTACGAAGTACGGTCGCGGCTGCGCAGCGTCTCCAGAAGCAGAAGGGACTCCAGCGTCCGGGTCCTCAGCACCAGTAGGAGCTCCAGCGTCCGGGTCCACAGCACCAGCAGCAGCTCCACCGGCCGGGTCCCCAGCTCCAGCAGCAGCTCAAGTCCGACTCCTCCTGTACCAGCGGCAGCTCCACCAGGTGGGTCCGCAGCACCAGCAGCAGCGCCACCCCCAGAGTCGGGAGCTCCAACTCCGCTAGCACCCAAACGCCAGAGTCCCCAGCTCCAGCAGCTCCAGTCGCAGCGCTCCCAGAACAGCCAGTCCCGGCAGCTCCAGTACCCCCAGTACGAGCACCCCCAGGACGAGCAGCTCCAGCACCCCCAACTCCAGCCGAGCCACTAGGACGGCGAAAGCGTCGGACGTACCAGTCACGAAGCTGCTGCGGTGTGAGAGACTGCTCAGCACCCCGAACCGGAGCACCCCCAGACACAGTAACCCGAGGCTCCGTAGGCTCAGTAGCAGCACCCCCAGGCTCAGTACCCGTAGACTCAGTACCCGCAGGCTCGCACCCCCAGTCGCAGCACCCCCAGACCCAGCACCCCCAGGCGGCAAACTCTCAGGCACAGTACCCTCAGCTCCAGCACCCTCAGTCCCAGCACCTGCAGCCCCAGCACCCCCAGGCCCAGCACCCCCAGACTCAGCACCCCCAGGCTCAGCACTCCCAGCAGCACCACCCGCAGCAGCACCTGAGTCACCTGTGACCTCGACAGGCTCAGCGACGGGAGGAGGATCTACCTGAGAGACACCTGAAGGAGCAGGACCCTGAGGGGGAAGGGGGTCTACCGGAGGGGGACCAGGAGCAAGGAAAAGCGGCGGGGGAGGGAGGGGGGCAGTGCGGTAGGGGAAGAGACGGTAAAAGGGGACCGACTCGTCAAAGGTGACATCCTGAGAGGCGAAGACCCGGCGCGAGGTGGGGTGGTAAAACTGCCAGCCAGGCGCGTCAGGGACAAAGCCAAGGAAGACACAGGGAAGCGTGCGGGAGGAGAGCTTGTCCGCAGACGTATCGCGGACAAGGGCACGAGCACCCCACACCCGGAAGCGCGACGCATCGCCAACCTCCCCCGTCCAACGCAGTGTGGGCGAGGTCTCCGCAAGGAACACGGGGCCAGAGGTTGAGCTGATGCGCGGCGTACCGGACAGCAAACGGCCACAAAAAATGGGGAGCCGCCGCGTGGACCAAGGAGGTACGAGCGACCTCCATGACCAGGCCAATGCGACGCTCAGCAACCCCATTCTGCTTGGGGGGTCCGGAAGCGTGAAGGTCTGCTCGATGCCCTCCGCCTGACAGAAGGTCCTCAAGAGGTCGGAGGAAAACTCACCACCTCTGTCAGAGTGCAGACGCAGGACAGGAAGATCCGTCCGAAAACGGCGGCGGAGCTGGAGACGAACTGTGCGGATCCAAGGGATCAGAACAGCAGGGACCTCACCCTTGGTGCGCAAGGGGAAGACCGTGGTGTAACGCGAGTAGTCGTCGACAACCAGCAAAAAATACCGCTCACCGCCCTGACCACGAACGCGGGCTGGGCCCCACACGTCCAGGTGGAGGGTCTCCAGAGGAGCCTCTGTCGGGGGGAACGAGGAGGAGTGAGGAGCGGCGCGCTGGCCGCCTCGACGCAAGGAAGGCAAGGCGGCGCAGGCGAGGCAGGGAGGGGAGGGAGGGACCTGGGAAGACCGGACACAAGGAGGCGACGGTGCATGCCACGAAGGCGTGGCAAGGAGGGGTGACCCAGGGTGTTGCCAGAGAAGAGTCTGGTGCGACAGGGAACGACACTCACAGGCGTGGGCCACCAGACCTGACGCAGACACCTGACCGACAGCAGCTACCTGGGGAGACGCAGTGGTCAGTGTGTAGAGACTCGACCCCGGCCGACGGGTGAACGTAGCCAGGTGACGGCCGGTCCTGGAGCACGTGCAGATCGCCACACGCTGTCCGCCAGGGGTAAAGGTGTCAACCCACTGATCCTGGAGGACAGCGTTGCTCACCAGGTTCGTCGAGAACGAGGGGAGGTGGAAACCCGACAACGAGCCAGACGGAACCGCCGGACAAGGGAGGACAGTGGTGGACTGGGCAAGGACTGGGCCCCCAGAGGGGTCAGCCAAGGAGACTGGGACCGGTGCAGGAAGCGGTGTGAGCTCAGTACTGTCACGAAAGAAGCAACGGGAAGCACCTGAGTCAAGGTGAAGTGTGACAGGCCTCAGCCGGTGCGGTACCTGAGAGAGGAGTCTGTGTGGGTGCTGTACCTGAGAGAGCAGACTCGAAACCAGCCGGGACAGCACTGGGGGGAGCAAGTACAGGGGGCACCATACCAGAGAGAGCAGACTCACTAGTACCCAGGGCAGCTGGCTCTATACCTGGGTCAGGCGGCACACACAGGTAACAGTCTCCCTCGGCACTAACAGTCAATGCATACATGGCAGCAATAATAGCATCATAGTCAAGAGCAAAGACATCAACACCAGCCCTCATGAGCTCAGCCCAGCGGGGCGGCTCAACATCCGCACCCATCTCCTCACGCCAAGCGTCGTCAAGGCGGGAGAAGCAGCGGTACGGGGTGTGGAACCTCCCACACGTCTGTCCCTTGCGGTCACCTGTGCGAATGACATAAGAACAGCGGGCACTGGCCCCCGACGTCCCACGCTGAGCAAGCCACTCACGAAGCTGCTGGGTCGTCTGGGGACGCTGCTGCTGCTGGGAGCTCTGGCCAGAGCCAGTGCCTCCACTCCGACCTCCGCCGCCACCACTACCACCGCTCCGACCGCCACCGCCACCACCGCCACCACCGCCACCGCCGCCACCGCCGCCGCCGCCACTACTGCCACTGCTCCCTCCGCCGCCCCCGTCTCCACCACCGACCCCACTCCCACCAGCGCTCCCGCCACCGCTCCCTCCAGCACCGCCTCCCCCCCCACCTCCCCCACCTCCTCCCCCCCCAGCGCCACCACCACCACTTTTGCCCCCCTTGCCTTGCGTGCGGCGCCTCCCACCAGGAGTAGAAGCAGCGCCAACAGACTCAGCACCAAGGAAGTCACAGAGCAGCAGCAGCGTAGGAGGGAGCGAGGGGAAGGAGAAAACACCCCTCAAAGATGGGGGGCGAGGAGCGCCACGAGCAGCACCGACAGCTACAATGCTCTTTTCGGCCGCGAGCAGCTGCTCCTCTAGGAGGGCGACTGTGAGCTCAGTGGGACAGCGAGCAAGGAAGTGGTCTCGAACTGAGCGGAGGGTGTCAGGGAGACGGGTGACTATGAAGTGGAGTGTCCAGTACAGTGGAGGGGGGTTCTTAGCGCAGAACTCGGTGGGTAGGGCGGCACGCAGGCGAGCATCACTAGTGCGAAGGTGGGTGATAAGATCGGCGACTGTAGTAAAGGTGGACAGATCGGGGAACAGGTACGGCAGCATGAGGCGGCTAAGCTCGGCTGTGGCAGGCGAGGAGTAGCGAGCGACGACAGCGTCGTACAGGGCCTTAGCGGATTTGCAGTCGCCAAAATGCTCTAGCTCAGCTAACGGCAGGTGACTGCGAATGGCTAGGCGAGCAGCTGCGTCACGAGTCTGCCAGTGGGAACGAACACTAAGCTCAGCCTGTGTGCAGGAGGGGCAGGCGCAGCACCAGACGCGTAGTCATAGAGCGACACATGCTCCTTGCTATCGCTCAGGAGAAACAGCTGCAGGTCATCTAGCCAAGCGGTGAAACGCACAGGGCGGCCCTCAGCATCGAACGACAGCACGCGAATGGAAGCCATAGCGACAGTGTGACAGAGTAACGCAAGCTGCCGCAGCAGGGGAAGGCGACTGTGCACGGATAGAGAGCAGCGGGCGAGGCTGGCGCTACGGGCAGGCGGCGCTGCAAGCGGTCAGTGCGACGGGAGGGCGACGCTGCGAGCGGGCAGCGCGGCGGACGGGCCGGGGGCAGCGCGGCGGGCAGGCGGCGCTGCAGGCGGCGGGCCGCGCAGCGGGCAGCGGCGGGCGGGCGGGCTGCGAAGCGGGCAGCGGGACGAGCGGGCTGCGATGCGAGCGGGCCGCGAAGTGGGCAGCGAGCGGGCGGGCGGGCTGCGAAGTGGGCGGGCCGCGAAGCGGGCAGCGGGGCGAGCGGGCTGCGAGGCGGGCGGGCCGCGAAGCGGGCAGCGAGCGGGCGGGCGGGCTGCGAAGTGGCGGCCGCAAAGGGGCAGCGAGCGAGCGGGCTGCGAAGCGGGCGGGCCGCGAAGCGGGCAGCGAGCGAGCGGGCTGCGAAGCGGGCGGGCCGCGAAGCGGGCACAGCGGGCGGGCGGGCTGCGAGCGGGCGGCTCGGCGAGGGGCGCGCGAGGGCGCTAGTGAGGGGCGCGCGAGGGCGCTAGTGAGGGCGCGCGAGGGCGCTAGCAAGGGGCGCGCGAGGGCGCTAACAAAGGGGCGCGCGAGGGCGCTAACGAAGGGGCGCGCGAGGGCGCTAACGTGGGTGCGCGCGAGGGCGCTAACGAGGGTGCGCGCGAGGGCGCTAACGAGGGCGCACGAGGGCGCTACGAGGCTAGGGCACGGGGTAGCGTGGTAACCGCATGCGAGCGGTGGTGGGCCCTAAAAAAAAAACGATCGGTAGGTCCTAGGGACCTCCTGCTCTGAATACCATATCAGAATCACTAGGCAAGAATGATGAACTAGCAGAAGTTTGGGTACAAATATGAAACCCTAGTTGGGGTTGTACCCCATATTGGCTACCCCACTACAGCCTACAAGCATACTACAGTTTAACAGAACGTGAATGGGAACGTGCATGGGGGCGAACGTGCATGGGGGCGAACGTGCATGGGGGCGAACGTGAATGGGGGCGAACGTGAATGGGGGCGAACGTGAATGGGGGCGAACGTGAATGGGGGCGAACGTGAATGGGGCGTACGTGAATGGGGGCGTACGTGAATGGGGGCGTACGTGAATGGGGGCGTACGTGAATGGGGGCGAACGTGAATGGGGGCGAACGTGAATGGGGGCGAACGTGAATGGGGGCGAACGTGAATGGGGGCGAACGTGAATGGGGGCGAACGTGAATGGGGGCGAACGTGAATGGGGGCGAACGTGAATGGGGGCGAACGTGAATGGGGGCGAACGTGAATGGGGGCGAACGTGAATGGGGGCGAACGTGAATGGGGGCGAACGTGAATGGGGGCGAACGTGCATAAGGGCGAACGTGCATGGGGCGAACGTGCATGGGGTCGAACGTGCATGGGGGCGAACGTGCATGGGGGCGAACGTGCATGGGGCGAACGTGCATGGGGGCGAACGTGCATGGGGGCGAACGTGCATGGGGGCGAACGTGCATGGGGCGAACGTGCATGGGGGCGAACGTGAAGGGGGCGAACGTGAATGGGGGCGAACGTGAATGGGGGCGAACGTGAATGGGGGCGAACGTGAATGGGGGCGAACGTGAATGGGGGCGAACGTGCATGGGGCGCGCAATGGGGGCGAACGTGAATGGGGCGAACGGAATGGGGGCGAACGTGATGGGGGCGAACGTGAATGGGGGCGAACGTGAATGGGGGCGAACGTGAATGGGGGCGAACGTGAATGGGGGCGAACGTGAATGGGGGCGAACGTGAATGGGGGCGAACGTGCAGGGGGCGAACGTGCATGGGCGAACGTGCATGGGGGCGAACGTGCATGGGGGCGAACGTGAATGGGGGCGAACGTGAATGGGGGCGAACGTGAATGGGGGCGAACGTGAATGGGGGCGAACGTGAATGGGGGCGAACGTGAATGGGGGCGAACGTGAATGGGGGCGAACGTGAATGGGGGCGAACGTGAATGGGGGCGAACGTGAATGGGGGCGAACGTGAATGGGGGCGAACGTGAATGGGGGCGAACGTGAATGGGGGCGAACGTGAATGGGGGCGAACGTGAATGGGGGCGAACGTGAATGGGGGCGAACGTGAATGGGGGCGAACGTGAATGGGGGCGAACGTGAATGGGGGCGAACGTGAATGGGGGCGAACGTGAATGGGGGCGAACGTGAATGGGGGCGAACGTGAATGGGGGCGAACGTGCATGGGCGAACGTGCATGGGGGCGACGTGCATGGGGGCGAACGTGCATGGGGCGAACGTCATGGGGCGAACATGAATGGGGCGAACGTGAATGGGGGCGAACGTGAATGGGGGCTCGAACGGAATGGGGGCGAACGTGAAAGGGGGCGAACGTGAATGGGGGCGAACGTGAATGGGGGCGAACGTGAATGGGGGCGAACGTGAATGGGGGCGAACGTGCATGGGGCGAAACGTGCATGGGGGCGAACGTGCATGGGGGCGAACGTGCATGGGGGCGAACGTGCATGGGTGCGAACGTGAATGGGGCGAACGTGAATGGGGGCGAACGTGAATGGGGGCCGAACCGAAATAGGGGGGAACGTGAATCGGGGGGAACGTGAATCGGGCGAACGTGAATGGGGGCGAACGTGAATGGGGGCGAACGTGAATGGGGGCGAACGTGAATGGGGGCGAACGTGAATGGGGGCGAACGTGAATGGGGGCGAACGTGAATGGGGGCGAACGTGAATGGGGGCGAACTTGAAGGGGCGAACGTGAAGGGGGCGAACGTGAAAGGGGGCGAACGTGATGGGCGAACGTGAATGGGGGCGAACGTGAATGGGGGCGAACGTGAATGGGGGCGACGTGCATGGGGCGAACGTGAATGGGGGCGAACGTGCATGGGGCGAACGTGCATGGGGGCGAACGTGCATGGGGGCGAACGTGCATGGGGGCGAACGTGCATGGGGGCGAACGTGCATGGGGGCGAACGTGAATGGGGGCGAACGTGAATGGGGGCGAACGTGAATGGGGGCGAACGTGAATGGGGGCGAACGTGAATGGGGGCGAACGTGAATGGGGGCGAACGTGAATGGGGGCGAACGTGAATGGGGGCGAACGTGAATGGGGGCGAACGTGAATGGGGGCGAACGTGAATGGGGGCGAACGTGAATGGGGGCGAACGTGAATGGGGGCGAACGTGAATGGGGGCGAACGTGAATGGGGGCGAACGTGAATGGGGGCGAACGTGAATGGGGGCGAACGTGAATGGGGGCGAACGTGAAGGGGGGGAACGAAGGGGGCGAACGTGCATGGGGGCGAACGGCATGGGGGGCGAACGTGCAGGGGGGAACGATGCATGGGGGGAACGTGCATGGGGGCGAACGTGCATGGGGGCGAACGTGCATGGGGGCGAACGTGCATGGGGGCGAACGTGCATGGGGGCGACGTGCATGGGGGCGAACGGAATGGGGCGAACGTGGGCGAACGTGAATGGGGGCGAACGTGAATGGGGGCGAACGTGAATGGGGGCGAACGTGAATGGGGGCGAAACGTGCATGGGGGCGAACGTGCATGGGGGCGAACGTGAATGGGGGCGAACGTGAATGGGGGCGAACGTGAATGGGGGCGAACGTGAATGGGGGCGAACGTGAATGGGGGCGAACGTGAATGGGGCGAACGGGAATGGGGCAACGTGCATGGGGCGAACGTGCATGGGGGCGAACGTGCATGGGGCGAACGTGCATGGGGGGCGAACGTGCATGGGGGCGACGTGAATGGGGGGAACGTGAATGGGGGCGAACGTGAATGGGGGCGAACGTGAATGGGGGCGAACGTGAATGGGGGCGAACGTGACGTGGAAGGGGGGCGGGCGAACGAGAAATGGGGGCGAACTGAATGGGGGCGAACGTGAATGGGGGCGAACGTGAATGGGGGCGAACGTGAATGGGGGCGAACGTGAATGGGGGCGAACGTGAATGGGGGCGAACGTGAATGGGGGCGAACGTGAATGGGGGCGAACGTGAATGGGGGCGAACGTGAATGGGGGCGAACGTGAATGGGGGCGAACGTGAATGGGGGCGAACGTGAATGGGGGCGAACGTGAATGGGGGCAACGTGCATGGGGGCGAACGTGCATGGGGGCGAACGTGGCGAACGTGAATGGGGGCGAACGTGAATGGGGGCGAACGTGAATGGGGGCGAACGTGAATGGGGGCGAACGTGAATGGGGGCGAACGTGAATGGGGGCGAACGTGAATGGGGGCGAACGTGAATGGGGGCGAACGTGAATGGGGGCGAACGTGAATGGGGGCGAACGTGAATGGGGGCGAACGTGAATGGGGGCGAACGTGAATGGGGGCGAACGTGAATGGGGGCGAACGTGAATGGGGGCGAACGTGAATGGGGGCGAACGTGAATGGGGGCGAACGTGCATGGGGCGAACGTGCATGGGGGCGAACGTGCATGGGGGCGAACGTGCATGGGGGCGAACGTGCATGGGGGCGAACGTGCATGGGGCGAACGTGCATGGGGGCGAACGTGATGGGGGGCGAACGTGATGGGGGCGAACGTGATGGGGGCGAACGTGAGGGGGCGAACGTGAATGGGGCGAACGTGAATGGGGAACGTGAATGGGGGCGAACGTGAATGGGGGCGAACGTGAATGGGGGCGAACGTGAATGGGGGCGAACGTGAATGGGGGCGAACGTGAATGGGGGCGAACGTGAATGGGGGCGAACGTGAATGGGGGCGAACGTGAATGGGGGCGAACGTGAATGGGGGCGAACGTGAATGGGGGCGAACGTGAATGGGGGCGAACGTGAATGGGGGCGAACGTGAATGGGGGCGAACGTGAATGGGGGCGAACGTGAATGGGGGCGAACGTGAATGGGGGCGAACGTGAATGGGGGCGAACGTGAATGGGGGCGAACGTGAATGGGGGCGAACGTGAATGGGGGCGAACGTGAATGGGGGCGAACGTGAATGGGGGCGAACGTGAATGGGGGCGAACGTGAATGGGGGCGAACGTGAATGGGGGCGAACGTGAATGGGGGCGAACGTGAATGGGGGCGAACGTGAATGGGGGCGAACGTGAATGGGGGCGAACGTGAATGGGGGCGAACGTGAATGGGGGCGAACGTGAATGGGGGCGAACGTGAATGGGGGCGAACGTGAATGGGGGCGAACGTGAATGGGGGCGAACGTGAATGGGGGCGAACGTGAATGGGGGCGAACGTGAATGGGGGCGAACGTGAATGGGGGCGAACGTGAATGGGGGCGAACGTGAATGGGGGCGAACGTGAATGGGGGCGAACGTGAATGGGGGCGAACGTGAATGGGGGCGAACGTGCATGGGGCGAACGTGCATGGGGGCGAACGTGATGGGGGGAACGTGCATGGGGGCGAACGTGATGGGGCGAACGTGATGGGGCGAACGTGAATGGGGGCGAACGTGAATGGGGGCGAACGTGAATGGGGGCGAACGTGAATGGGGGCGAACGTGAATGGGGGCGAACGTGAATGGGGGCGAACGTGAATGGGGGCGAACGTGAATGGGGGCGAACGTGAATGGGGGCGAACGTGAATGGGGGCGAACGTGAATGGGGGCGAACGTGAATGGGGGCGAACGTGAATGGGGGCGAACGTGAATGGGGGCGAACGTGAATGGGGGCGAACGTGAATGGGGGCGAACGTGAATGGGGGCGAACGTGAATGGGGGCGAACGTGAATGGGGGCGAACGTGAATGGGGGCGAACGTGAATGGGGGCGAACGTGAATGGGGGCGAACGTGAATGGGGGCGAACGTGAATGGGGGCGAACGTGAATGGGGGCGAACGTGAATGGGGGCGAACGTGAATGGGGGCGAACGTGAATGGGGGCGAACGTGAATGGGGGCGAACGTGAATGGGGGCGAACGTGAATGGGGGCGAACGTGAATGGGGGCGAACGTGAATGGGGGCGAACGTGAATGGGGGCGAACGTGAATGGGGGCGAACGTGAATGGGGGCGAACGTGAATGGGGGCGAACGTGAATGGGGGCGAACGTGAATGGGGGCGAACGTGAATGGGGGCGAACGTGAATGGGGGCGAACGTGAATGGGGGCGAACGTGAATGGGGGCGAACGTGAATGGGGGCGAACGTGAATGGGGGCGAACGTGAATGGGGGCGAACGTGAATGGGGGCGAACGTGAATGGGGGCGAACGTGAATGGGGGCGAACGTGAATGGGGGCGAACGTGAATGGGGGCGAACGTGAATGGGGGCGAACGTGAATGGGGGCGAACGTGAATGGGGGCGAACGTGAATGGGGGCGAACGTGAATGGGGGCGAACGTGAATGGGGGCGAACGTGATCGGGGCGAACGTGAATGGGGGCGAACGTGAATGGGGGCGAACGTGAATGGGGGCGAACGTGAATGGGGGCGAACGTGAATGGGGGCGAACGTGAATGGGGGCGAACGTGAATGGGGGCGAACGTGAATGGGGGCGAACGTGAATGGGGGCGAACGTGAATGGGGGCGAACGTGAATGGGGGCGAACGTGAATGGGGGCGAACGTGAATGGGGGCGAACGTGAATGGGGGCGAACGTGAATGGGGGCGAACGTGAATGGGGGCGAACGGCATGGGGGCGAACGTGCATGGGGGCGAACGTGAATGGGGGCGAACGTGAATGGGGGCGAACGTGAATGGGGGCGAACGTGAATGGGGGCGAACGTGAATGGGGGCGAACGTGAATGGGGGCGAACGTGAATGGGGGCGAACGTGAATGGGGGCGAACGTGAATGGGGGCGAACGTGAATGGGGGCGAACGTGAATGGGGGCGAACGTGAATGGGGGCGAACGTGAATGGGGGCGAACGTGAATGGGGGCGAACGTGAATGGGGGCGAACGTGAATGGGGGCGAACGTGAATGGGGGCGAACGTGAATGGGGGCGAACGTGAATGGGGGCGAACGTGAATGGGGGCGAACGTGAATGGGGGCGAACGTGAATGGGGGCGAACGTGAATGGGGGCGAACGTGAATGGGGGCGAACGTGAATGGGGGCGAACGTGAATGGGGGCGAACGTGAATGGGGGCGAACGTGAATGGGGGCGAACGTGAATGGGGGCGAACGTGAATGGGGGCGAACGTGAATGGGGGCGAACGTGAATGGGGGCGAACGTGAATGGGGGCGAACGTGAATGGGGGCGAACGTGAATGGGGGCGAACGTGAATGGGGGCGAACGTGAATGGGGGCGAACGTGAATGGGGGCGAACGTGAATGGGGGCGAACGTGAATGGGGGCGAACGTGAATGGGGGCGAACGTGAATGGGGGCGAACGTGAATGGGGGCGAACGTGAATGGGGGCGAACGTGAACGTGCATGGGGGCGAACGTGCATGGGGGCGAACGTGCATGGGGGCGAACGTGCATGGGGGCGAACGTGGGGGGCGAACGTGAATGGGGGCGAACGTGTCAGAAATAGCTGAGCAGGAATGAATGAACTAGAACAGAGTTTGGTACAAGTAGGAAACCCTAACTTTGTGTACCCCCTAAGGTGTAACCCACTACAGCCTAGACAATATAAACATGCAATGTTTGACACACCCCCATAGGCGCAGTGGGAGACAACCACAGGGTCACAAGACCAGTCAAAGCAAAGCAAAGCAAGCTCAGGGTGGATCTCAAGGATTCCACACAAATTCCGAGCACAAGCAAGCGGTCACAAGACCAGTTCACATGCAGGTTTATAACAGAGCAAGAGATACAGTGATCACAACCTAGCAAAAGTAAACAAGTAGGCATATATATATAGTGATCACAGTACAAGCAAGGTCAAGAGGTAAGCAAGTGAGGCCCAGTAGGTACAAGGCCTAGTAGAGTGCAAAAGCGCTGATGGTCACAAGGCTGAAGCGCCTTGGTGAACACATCAGCAGTGTTGGCCTCCGTGGCCACGTAACGCAGACAAAGCTGACCACGCTGCTGCAGCTCTCGAGCAAGGAAGTACCGCAGAGCGATGTGCTTCGTTCTGTGCTCCAGTCTGTGCTCCTCACACAAGGCAATGACAGCCTTGTTGTCGACGTACAGCACTGGAGGAGAACGAGGCCGCTCTCCGAGGTCGGTCAGCAGGTAGGTCAGCCAGCGTAGCTCCTGAGCAGCCATGGCTGTGGCGTAGATCTCAGCCTCACAACTGGAGCTGAGAACAGAAGAAGAGCGTGTAGAACGCCAAGAAACTGTGCCAGAGCCAAGGCTGAAGGTGTAACCCTGGGACGACCGCTGAGTAGCCTGGTCGTCTGCCCAAGAAGCGTCTGAGTGCCCTGTGAGAACAACCCGGTCTCGCCCTCCAAGCACAAGCCCCATGCCCGACGTACTGCACAAGTAGCGCAACACCCTCTTAGCAGCATCCATGTGCTCCTTCCGGTGACGGCCAGGAGCGACATAGCGTGCTAGGATGCTAAGAGGGTATGCAAGGTCAGGTCGAGTGCAGGTCATCAGGTACATGAGGCAGCCCACAAGCTCTGGATACGGGCCACTCGGCTCTACGGACTCATCCGAAGGCAGAGCTGAGAGCGAGTGACCGGTAGGCAGAGGAGTGGACTGAGGCGAGGAGTACGTGAAGCGGAAGCGCTGGAGAACCTGCTGCACCATGTGTGACTGAGTCAGGGTGATGGTGCGCCGTGCTCTGTCCCGGGTGATCCGCAAGCCAAGATAGCTCGTCAGCTCACCCAGGTCTGTGCACGTGTGTCTCCTCTGCAGCTCCGACTTCACGTGGGCGAGTGCCGCGGTGTCAGCAGTGGCAAAGACCAAGTCGTCGACGTACACGAGGATGTAGAACGGCGGCAGCGAGGTGTCGGTGCGTAGAAACAGCGATGGGTCAGCAGTAGAGGGAGCGAACCCAAGAGCCGCAAGTGTCGTCCTCAGTGTGTCGTGCCACTCACGTGGCGCCTGGCGGAGACCGTAGACCGGCCGCTGAAGCCTCCACTGGGTGCCAGGAGGAACTGACCCAGTGAAGCCAGGGGGGCGGCGCAGCCAGATCTCCTCGTGCAGGCTGCCCTGCAAGAAAGCAGTGCTGAAGTCAAGAGAGTGAAGCTCGTAGTCGCGGTGAGCGGCTATGTGCAGCAGCACCCGAAGAGTAGTCATCTTCGGGGTGGGGGAGAAGGTCTGAAAGAAGTCTACTCCCTCTCGCTGACTGAAGCCTCGAGCCACGTAGCGCGCCTTGAAGACAGGCGGAGAACCCGCGGCCGCTTCACCCTGAAAATCCACATGCCACTGACGATGTTCGCCCCAGGAGGGGGAACCTCGTCTACGTAGGTGCCTGTGGACTTCCAGGAAGCCATCTCTGCGTCCATGGCTGTCTGCCACTGAGAGGAGTAGGGACCCGCCATCGCCTCAGCGTAAGAGCGTGGGGTCGGGATGTCTGGTGCATCCGGGTCTCCCTCAGGGGCAACTAGCAAGGACACGAGACGGGGCAAAGCAGCAGCAAGGCAGTGGAACTCCTCCTGTCTGTCCTCAAGGACGTCCGTGCCGAGGGCACACTCACCCCCGACGGACGGAGGACAGGCAGACGCAGACTCAGACTCAGCGACAAGGCTGGCAGCGTAGTCTAGGCGACAGCGAGCAGCAAAGTCAACCAACTCAGCGACCAGAGCAGACGCAGCAGAGGACTCAAAGGTCGGGTCAGTGACAACTGTAGCGAGGAGACGCGTAACAGTGGGACTGGCAGCACGACGGGAGTCAGACTCCGGGTCAGGAAGAGTAGGAAGAGAGGACGCAGGAGGAGACGGCAGCGGAACACGCTGAGGAGCAGTGGAGGGACGCAGAGTCATGTAGTGAGTGCCTGGGACAGGAGGAGGACGCTCACGTGGGACACGACGACCAGTGCGAGCAGTACGAACAGGCGACGCAGGACGAGACTGAGGCTCACGACGCTCTGTAAGACCTCCTGTGGGACCAGCGTAAGGGGAGGGAGCAGGGAGAGGCGAGGCAGGCGGTAACTGTGACTGCGGCTGGACAGGCAGAGGACACTCGACGGAGGGAGGAGGACTAGGAGGAGGAGCCTGACCAAGAACCTGCTGAAGGAGCGGTACGAAGTACGGTCGCGGCCGCGCAGCGGCTCCAGAAGTAGCAGGGACACCAGTGGCAGCCCCAACGCCCGAGTCCTCAGTACCAGCAGCAGCTCCAACGCCCGGGTCCTCAGCACCAGTAGGAGCTCCAACGCCCGAGTCCTCAGCACCAGCAGCAGCACCACCGGTCGGGTCCTCAGCACCAGCAGCACGGCCACTGGTCAGGTCCTCAGCACCAGCAGCAGCGCCACCGGTCGGGTCCTCAACACCAGCAGCAGCTCCAACGCCCGGGTCCTCAGCACCAGCAGCAGCTCCAGCGTCCGGGTCCTCAGCACCAGCAACAACACCACCGCTCGGGTCCGCAGCACCAGGAGCACCACTACGAAGACTGCAGCGCCGCGTGTACCACTCGCGGATCACCTGAATGGGGGGGAGCTCCTGGGTAGGAGGGGAAGTACCGGGACGAGCTCCAGAAGCACCTCTCCGGAGGCGGCAGTACTCGAGGTACCTCTCCTGCAGCTGCTGGGAGGAGAGGGCTCCTCCAGGTGGAGCACGCTCAGGCTCAGCACCCCCAGACTCAGCACCCCCAGACTCAGCACCCCCAGTCTCAGCACGTCCAGGCTCAGTACCCCCAGGCTCAGTACCTCCAGGCTCCGCACCTCCAGGCTCCGCACCTCCAGGCTCCGCACCTCCAGGCTCAGCACCCCCAGGCTCCGCACCTCCAGGCTCAGCACCCCCAGGCTCCGCACCCTCAGACGCAGCACTCCCAGGCTCAGCACCCCCAGACGCAGGACGCGAGTCAACAGCTACCTCGACAGGCTCACCCGGGTCTACCTGGGACACACCTGAGGGAGCGGCACCCTGAGGGGGGAGGGGGTCTGGTACCTCAGCACCTGGAGCGAGGAAGAGAGGCGGGGGGGGGAGCGGGGCAGTGCGGTAGGGGAAGAGGCGGTAGAAGGGGACGGACTCGTCAAACGTGACGTCCTGAGAGGCCAGAACCCGGCGCGAGGTGACGTGGTAAAACTGCCATCCAGGCGCGTCGGGAACAAAGCCAAGAAAGACACAGGGAACAGTGCGACGCGAGAGCTTGTCCGCGGACGTGTCGCGGACAAAAGCTCGAGATCCCCAGACCCGGAAACGCGACGCATCGCCAACCTCTCCCGTCCACCGTAGAGTCGGGGAAGTCTCCGGCAAGGAGACACGGGGCCAGAGGTTGAGCTGATGCGCTGCGTACCGGACCGCAAACGGCCACAGAAAGTGGGGAGCAGCCGCATGGGTCAGGGAGGTACGAGCGACCTCCATGACCAAGCCAATGCGGCGCTCAGCGACCCCATTCTGCTGTGGAGAGGCCGGAAGCGTGTACGACTGCTCAATGCCGTGCTCAGCACAGTAGGCTGCCAAGAGGTCGGAGGCAAACTCACCACCTCTGTCAGAGTGCAAGCGCAGGACAGGAAAGTCCGAGTGAAAGCGCTCGCCTAGCTGGAGACGGGCTCGGCTGATCCAGGGGATCAAAACACCAGGGACGTCACCCTTGGCGCGCAAGGGGAAGACCGTGGTGTAGCGCGAGTAGTCGTCAACAACTATCAGGAAGTACCTCTCCTGACCCTGACCACGGACGCGGGCTGGGCCCCACACGTCCATGTGGAGCGTCTGCAGGGGAGCGGTCGTCGGGGGAAAGGAGGAGGAGTGAGGAGCGGCGCGCTGCCGCCCCTCGACACAGGGAATGCAGTCAGGAGCAGGGGAGTCAGGAAGGGGAGGGAGCACCCTGGGAAGACCAGCAACAAGGTCCCGTTTGTGCATGGCCCGCAGGCGCTGCACAGACGGGTGACCAAGGCGGTGGTGCCAGAGGACGGTGTCGTTCGCCAGAGAGCGACACGAGCAGGGGGCGGACAGCTGACCTGACGCTGACGCAGACGCAGCTACCTGAGGGGACTCAGTGGTCAGTGTGTACAGGTCAGACCCCGGCTCTCGAGTGAAAGTAGCTAGGTGGCGGCCCGTCCGAGCACACGTGCAGTGAGTCACACGCTCGTAGGCAGGGGTGAACTGGTGAACACCCCCGTCCTGGAGCGCACTACCTGCCACCAAGTTCGTGGAGAACGAGGGGAGGTAGAGACCTGAGAGCGTGCCGGACGGAACCGCTGGACACGGAAGGGTGGTGGAGGAGGTCGCAAGGACCGGACCCCCAGAGGGGTCAGCAAGAGAGACAGCAACCGGCCGAGCTAGAGGCTCAAGGACAGTGCGGTCACGAAAGAAAGAGCGAGAAGCACCTGAGTCCAGTGTGAAGGTGTGCAGTGCTGCAGTCGACTCAGTACCAGGGGGCACAGACGCACAAGCACCTAGAGCAGCAGCTGCAGTAGTACCTGTGGAAGCAGACACACTAGCACCTAGAGCAGCAGCGGGGCTGGCCTGAATGCCCGGGTCGGGCGGAACACGCAAGTACTGAGCACCCTCTCCACTAATAGACATCGCATACATGGCAGTGAGAATAGCATCAAAGTCTAGTGCCCAAATATCAACACCCTTCCTGAGCAGCTCAGCCCAGCGCGGCAGCTCACCCCCACCAGGAAACTGGGTGCGCCACGCATCGTTGAGGCGGGCGAAGCAGCGCTCCGTCTGGTGCGGCCCCCCACACGTCTGGCCAGTGCGGTCACCTGTACGAATAACGTACTGGCAGGTGACGCTGCGCCGCGCATACCACTCACGGGCGGCCTGAAGGGTCGGGGCAGGCTGCTGACTCTGACCGCCCCCCGGGCCTCCACGACCACCACCCCCTCCTCTCCGCCCCGGCCACCTCCACCCCTGCCGCTGCCACGACCACCTCCGCCTCCGCTGCCACCTCCGCCCCTGTCACCACTCCCAACGCCGCTGTCACCTCCACCACTGCCGCCACTAGCCTCTCCAGTCGCACCTCCACCGCCACCACCTCCACCCCCGCCTCCTCCGCCACCACCCCCACTCCTGCCACTCCTGCCCCTGCGTCGTCCGCCTGAAGCAGACGCAGCCCCGACCTTCTCAGCACCAAGGAGGTCGACAGCAGCAGCAGAGGCGACAGAGGGGAGGAGGGGGGAAGGGGAGCACCCCTCGAAGAAGGGGCCGCGGGGGTCGCCACGAGAGGTGCCTACAGCGACGATACTAGCCTCGGCTGCAAGCAGTTCCTTCTCGAGGAGGTCTACGGTGAGCTCAGTGGGGGAGCGAGAGAGGAACTGGTCCCTGACAGGGCGCAGAGAGTCAGGGAGGCGGGTGACAACGTGGTAGAGAGTGATCCAGAGCGGGGGGGGGTTGCTAGCGAGGAACTCGTCAGGCATGGCAGCGCGAAAGCGAGCCTCACTAGTCTTAAGGTGGGTGATGAGGTCTGCGACAGTGTGAAAGGAGGCTAGGTCGGGGAACAGGTAGGGGAGAGTGAGGCGGCCTAGCGTGGCAGAGGCGGGTGAGGAGTAGCGGGCCACTACAGCTGTGTAGAGGTCCTTAGCAGTCTTGCACTGGCCGAAGTGCTCGCGCTCATCTAGCGGCAGGGAGTTGCGAATAGCAAAGCGAGCGTGCGCGTCACGGGTCTGCCACTGTGAGCGCTCAGCTGGGGGGGCAGTAGCGAGTGGGGCGGTCGCATGGCCGAGAGCGTGGTCGTACAGTGTAATATCTTCCTTGGCAGTGAGCTGTAGGAAAAGGTGCAGGTCATCTAGCCAGGTTTCGAATTTGACCGGACGGCCCTCGGCGTCGAAAGCTAGAACAGGAGGACTAGCCATAGCGACAGCGGCAGTAGTAGAAGCAGTAAAGTCACTGAAAAGGCGTGCGCAGGGTCAGCGGGGCCGGTAGGCCTACGGACTGTAGTGGCGCACAAGCAGCAGTAGCAGGAAGTGTAGTGAGAGCCGGCGCAGCAGGGGCGGGCTCAGCAGCGGTGATACGCGGGCGGCGGCGGGCGCAGCAGCGGCGGTGCGCGGGCGGCGGCGGGCTCAGCAGCAGCGGTGCGCGGGAGCAGGCAGCGCGCGGGCCGTGCGGGCCGTATGTGAGCTGCGCGGGCAGCGTGCGGGCCGGCGGCGGTCAGCGCAAGAGCCGCGCAGGCTCAGCGCGGGCTGCGCGGGCTGCTCGCGGGCTGCGTAAGCGGGTCGCGGGCGGCTCGCGGGGGTTCGCGGGCAGGTCGCGGGCTGCTCGCGGGCAGTTCGCGGGCTGTGCGCGGGCTGCGCGGGCTGGTCGCGGGCTGCGCAGGCGGTTCGCGGGCTGTGCGTGGGCGGTTCGCGGGCTGTGAGCGCGGCGCGCTGTGCGGTTCGCGGGCGGCGTGACGGGGCCGATCGGGGCGCTAAGGGGCGACGCGACGGGGGCCGTGAGAGGCCGCTAGGAAGCAAAATTCGAAGGGGCCGCAGGGCCGCTAGATCGTGCTAGATCGACGGGGCCAGCGGGGCCGGAAACAAGCGAAGGTAAGCAGGTAGGTAAGTCGGTGGGCCCTAAGAACAGTCCTAGCGAAGGACCTGCTCTGAAACCATGTCAGAATAACTGAGCAGGAATGAATGAACTAGAACAGAGTTTGGTACAAGTAGGAAACCCTAACTTTGTGTACCCCCTAAGGTGTAACCCACTACAGCCTAGACAATATAAACATGCAATGTTTGACAGAACGTGCATGGGGGCGAACGTGCATGGGGGCGAACGTGAATGGGGGCGAACGTGAATGGGGGCGAACGTGAATGGGGGCGAACGTGAATGGGGGCGAACGTGAATGGGGGCGAACGTGAATGGGGGCGAACGTGAATGGGGGCGAACGTGAATGGGGGCGAACGTGAATGGGGGCGAACGTGAATGGGGGCGAACGTGAATGGGGGCGAACGTGAATGGGGGCGAACGTGAATGGGGGCGAACGTGAATGGGGGCGAACGTGAATGGGGGCGAACGTGAATGGGGGCGAACGTGAATGGGGGCGAACGTGAATGGGGGCGAACGTGAATGGGGGCGAACGTGAATGGGGGCGAACGTGAATGGGGGCGAACGTGAATGGGGGCGAACGTGAATGGGGGCGAACGTGAATGGGGGCGAACGTGAATGGGGGCGAACGTGAATGGGGGCGAACGTGAATGGGGGCGAACGTGAATGGGGGCGAACGTGAATGGGGGCGAACGTGAATGGGGGCGAACGTGAATGGGGGCGAACGTGAATGGGGGCGAACGTGAATGGGGGCGAACGTGAATGGGGGCGAACGTGCATGGGAGCGAACGTGGATGGGGGCGAACGTGGATGGGGGCGAACGTGGATGGGGGCGAACGTGGATGGGGGCGAACGTGGATGGGGGCGAACGTGGATGGGGGCGAACGTGGATGGGGGCGAACGTGGATGGGGGCGAACGTGGATGGGGGCGAACGTGGATGGGGGCGAACGTGGATGGGGGCGAACGTGGATGGGGGCGAACGTGGATGGGGGCGAACGTGCATGGGGGCGAACGTGCATGGGGGCGAACGTGCATGGGGGCGAACGTGCATGGGGGCGAACGTGAATGGGGGCGAACGTGAATGGGGGCGAACGTGAATGGGGGCGAACGTGAATGGGGGCGAACGTGAATGGGGGCGAACGTGAATGGGGGCGAACGTGAATGGGGGCGAACGTGAATGGGGGCGAACGTGAATGGGGGCGAACGTGAATGGGGGCGAACGTGAATGGGGGCGAACGTGAATGGGGGCGAACGTGAATGGGGGCGAACGTGAATGGGGGCGAACGTGAATGGGGGCGAACGTGAATGGGGGCGAACGTGAATGGGGGCGAACGTGAATGGGGGCGAACGTGAATGGGGGCGAACGTGAATGGGGGCGAACGTGAATGGGGGCGTACGTGCATGGGGGCGTACGTGAATGGGGGCGTACGTGAATGGGGGCGTACGTGAATGGGGGCGTACGTGAATGGGGGCGTACGTGAATGGGGGCGAACGTGAATGGGGGCGAACGTGAATGGGGGCGAACGTGAATGGGGGCGAACGTGAATGGGGGCGAACGTGAATGGGGGCGAACGTGAATGGGGGCGAACGTGAATGGGGGCGAACGTGAATGGGGGCGAACGTGAATGGGGGCGAACGTGAATGGGGGCGAACGTGAATGGGGGCGAACGTGAATGGGGGCGAACGTGAATGGGGGCGAACGTGAATGGGGGCGAACGTGAATGGGGGCGAACGTGAATGGGGGCGAACGTGAATGGGGGCGAACGTACATGGGGGCGAACGTGCATGGGGGCGAACGTGCATGGGGGCGAACGTGCATGGGGGCGAACGTGCATGGGGGCGAACGTGCATGGGGGCGAACGTGCATGGGGGCGAACGTGAATGGGGGCGAACGTGAATGGGGGCGAACGTGAATGGGGGCGAACGTGAATGGGGGCGAACGTGAATGGGGGCGAACGTGAATGGGGGCGAACGTGAATGGGGGCGAACGTGAATGGGGGCGAACGTGAATGGGGGCGAACGTGAATGGGGGCGAACGTGAATGGGGGCGAACGTGAATGGGGGCGAACGTGAATGGGGGCGAACGTGAATGGGGGCGAACGTGAATGGGGGCGAACGTGAATGGGGGCGAACGTGAATGGGGGCGAACGTGAATGGGGGCGAACGTGAATGGGGGCGAACGTGAATGGGGGCGAACGTGAATGGGGGCGAACGTGAATGGGGGCGAACGTGAATGGGGGCGAACGTGAATGGGGGCGAACGTGAATGGGGGCGAACGTGAATGGGGGCGAACGTGAATGGGGGCGAACGTGAATGGGGGCGAACGTGAATGGGGGCGAACGTGAATGGGGGCGAACGTGAATGGGGGCGAACGTGAATGGGGGCGAACGTGAATGGGGGCGAACGTGAATGGGGGCGAACGTGAATGGGGGCGAACGTGAATGGGGGCGAACGTGAATGGGGGCGAACGTGAATGGGGGCGAACGTGAATGGGGGCGAACGTGAATGGGGGCGTACGTGCATGGGGGCGTACGTGAATGGGGCGTACGTGAATGGGGGCGTACGTGAATGGGGGCGTACGTGAATGGGGGCGTACGTGAATGGGGGCGTACGTGAATGGGGGCGTACGTGCATGGGGGCGTACGTGAATGGGGGCGTACGTGAATGGGGGCGAACGTGAATGGGGGCGAACGTGAATGGGGGCGAACGTGAATGGGGGCGCACGTGCATGGGGGCGAACGTGCATGGGGGCGAACGTGCATGGGGGCGAACGTGAATGGGGGCGAACGTGAATGGGGGCGAACGTGAATGGGGGCGAACGTGAATGGGGGCGAACGTGAATGGGGGCGAACGTGAATGGGGGCGAACGTGAATGGGGGCGAACGTGAATGGGGGCGAACGTGAATGGGGGCGAACGTGAATGGGGGCGAACGTGAATGGGGGCGAACGTGAATGGGGGCGAACGTGAATGGGGGCGAACGTGAATGGGGGCGAACGTGAATGGGGGCGAACGTGAATGGGGGCGAACGTGAATGGGGGCGAACGTGAATGGGGGCGAACGTGAATGGGGGCGAACGTGAATGGGGGCGAACGTGAATGGGGGCGAACGTGAATGGGGGCGAACGTGAATGGGGGCGAACGTGAATGGGGGCGAACGTGAATGGGGGCGAACGTGAATGGGGGCGAACGTGAATGGGGGCGAACGTGAATGGGGGCGAACGTGAATGGGGGCGAACGTGAATGGGGGCGAACGTGAATGGGGGCGAACGTGAATGGGGGCGAACGTGGATGGGGCGAACGTGGATGGGGGCGAACGTTGATGGGGGCGAACGTGCATGGGGGCGAACGTGCATGGGGGCGAACGTGCATGGGGGCGAACGTGCATGGGGGCGAACGTGCATGGGGGCGAACGTGCATGGGGGCGAACGTGCATGGGGGCGAACGTGCATGGGGGCGAACGTGCATGGGGGCGAACGTGCATGGGGGCGAACGTGCATGGGGGCGAACGTGCATGGGGGCGAACGTGCATGGGGGCGAACGTGCATGGGGGCGAACGTGCATGGGGGCGAACGTGCATGGGGGCGAACGTGAATGGGGGCGAACGTGAATGGGGGCGAACGTGAATGGGGGCGAACGTGAATGGGGGCGAACGTGAATGGGGGCGAACGTGAATGGGGGCGAACGTGAATGGGGGCGAACGTGAATGGGGGCGAACGTGAATGGGGGCGAACGTGAATGGGGGCGAACGTGCATGGGGCGAACGTGCATGGGGGCGAACGTGCATGGG
Source organism: Closterium sp. Yama58-4 (assembly GCA_947470075.1). Lineage (NCBI taxonomy): Eukaryota > Viridiplantae > Streptophyta > Zygnematophyceae > Desmidiales > Closteriaceae > Closterium > Closterium sp. Yama58-4. The sequence continues at coordinate 33,704 of CANIUD010000027.1, forward strand.
GGCGAACGTGCATGGGGGCGAACGTGCATGGGGGCGAACGTGCATGGGGGCGAACGTGCATGGGGGCGAACGTGCATGGGGGCGAACGTGAATGGGGGCGAACGTGAATGGGGGCGTACGTGCATGGGGGCGTACGTGAATGGGGCGTACGTGAATGGGGGCGTACGTGAATGGGGCGTACGTGAATGGGGGCGTACGTGAATGGGGGCGAACGTGAATGGGGGCGAACGTGAATGGGGGCGAACGTGAATGGGGGCGAACGTGAATGGGGGCGAACGTGAATGGGGGCGAACGTGAATGGGGGCGAACGTGAATGGGGGCGAACGTGAATGGGGGCGAACGTGAATGGGGGCGAACGTGAATGGGGGCGAACGTGAATGGGGGCGAACGTGAATGGGGGCGAACGTGAATGGGGGCGAACGTGAATGGGGGCGAACGTGAATGGGGGCGAACGTGAATGGGGGCGAACGTGAATGGGGGCGAACGTGAATGGGGGCGAACGTGAATGGGGGCGAACGTGAATGGGGGCGAACGTGAATGGGGGCGAACGTGAATGGGGGCGAACGTGAATGGGGGCGAACGTGAATGGGGGCGAACGTGAATGGGGGCGAACGTGAATGGGGGCGAACGTGAATGGGGGCGAACGTGGCATGGGGGCGAACGTGAATGGGGGGAACGTGAATGGGGTCGAACGTGAATGGGGGCGAACGTGAATGGGGGCGAACGTGAATGGGGGCGAACGTGAATGGGGGCGAACGTGAATGGGGGCGAACGTGAATGGGGGCGAACGTGAATGGGGGCGAACGTGAATGGGGGCGAACGTGAATGGGGGCGAACGTGAATGGGGGCGAACGTGAATGGGGGCGAACGTGAATGGGGGCGAACGTGAATGGGGGCGAACGTGAATGGGGGCGAACGTGAATGGGGGCGAACGTGAATGGGGGCGAACGTGAATGGGGGCGAACGTGAATGGGGGCGAACGTGAATGGGGGCGAACGTGAATGGGGGCGAACGTGAATGGGGGCGAACGTGAATGGGGGCGAACGTGAATGGGGGCGAACGTGAATGGGGGCGAACGTGAATGGGGGCGAACGTGAATGGGGGCGAACGTGAATGGGGGCGTACGTGCATGGGGGCGTACGTGAATGGGGGCGTACGTGAATGGGGGCGTACGTGAATGGGGGCGTACGTGAATGGGGGCGTACGTGAATGGGGGCGTACGTGAATGGGGGCGTACGTGCATGGGGGCGTACGTGAATGGGGGCGTACGTGAATGGGGCGAACGTGAATGGGGGCGAACGTGAATGGGGGCGAACGTGAATGGGGGCGCACGTGCATGGGGGCGAACGTGCATGGGGGCGAACGTGCATGGGGGCGAACGTGAATGGGGGCGAACGTGAATGGGGGCGAACGTGAATGGGGGCGAACGTGAATGGGGGCGAACGTGAATGGGGGCGAACGTGAATGGGGGCGAACGTGAATGGGGGCGAACGTGAATGGGGGCGAACGTGCATGGGGCGAACGTGCATGGGGGCGAACGTGCATGGGGGCGAACGTGCATGGGGGCGAACGTGCATGGGGGCGAACGTGCATGGGGGCGAACGTGCATGGGGGCGAACGTGAATGGGGGCGAACGTGAATGGGGGCGAACGTGAATGGGGGCGAACGTGAATGGGGGCGAACGTGAATGGGGGCGAACGTGAATGGGGGCGAACGTGAATGGGGGCGAACGTGAATGGGGGCGAACGTGAATGGGGGCGAACGTGAATGGGGGCGAACGTGAATGGGGGCGAACGTGAATGGGGGCGAACGTGAATGGGGGCGAACGTGAATGGGGGCGAACGTGAATGGGGGCGAACGTGAATGGGGGCGAACGTGAATGGGGGCGAACGTGAATGGGGGCGAACGTGAATGGGGGCGAACGTGAATGGGGGCGAACGTGAATGGGGGCGAACGTGAATGGGGGCGAACGTGAATGGGGGCGAACGTGAATGGGGGCGAACGTGAATGGGGGCGAACGTGAATGGGGGCGAACGTGAATGGGGGCGAACGTGAATGGGGGCGAACGTGAATGGGGGCGAACGTGAATGGGGGCGAACGTGAATGGGGGCGAACGTGAATGGGGGCGAACGTGAATGGGGGCGAACGTGAATGGGGGCGAACGTGAATGGGGGCGAACGTGAATGGGGGCGAACGTGAATGGGGGCGAACGTGAATGGGGGCGTACGTGCATGGGGGCGTACGTGATGGGGGCGTACGTGAATGGGGGCGTACGTGAATGGGGGCGTACGTGAATGGGGCGTACGTGAATGGGGGCGAACGTGAATGGGGGCGAACGTGAATGGGGGCGAACGTGAATGGGGGCGAACGTGAATGGGGGCGAACGTGAATGGGGGCGAACGTGAATGGGGGCGAACGTGAATGGGGGCGAACGTGAATGGGGGCGAACGTGAATGGGGGCGAACGTGAATGGGGGCGAACGTGAATGGGGGCGAACGTGAATGGGGGCGAACGTGAATGGGGGCGAACGTGAATGGGGGCGAACGTGAATGGGGGCGAACGTGAATGGGGGCGAACGTGAATGGGGGCGAACGTGAATGGGGGCGAACGTGAATGGGGGCGAACGTGAATGGGGGCGAACGTGAATGGGGGCGAACGTGAATGGGGGCGAACGTGAATGGGGGCGAACGTGAATGGGGGCGAACGTGAATGGGGGCGAACGTGAATGGGGGCGAACGTGAATGGGGGCGAACGTGAATGGGGGCGAACGTGCATGGGGCGAACGTGAATGGGGCGAACGTGAATGGGGGCGATCGTTAATGGGGGCGATCGTGAATGGGGGCGATCGTGAAGGGGGCGAACGTGAATGGGGGCGAACGTGCATGGGGCGAACGTGCATGGGGGCGAACGTGCATGGGGACGAACGTGCATGGGGCGAACGTGCATGGGCGAACGTGCATGGGGGCGAACGTGCAATGGGGGCGAACGGGCATGGGGGCGAACGTGATGGGGCGTCGTGAATGGGGGCGTACGTGAATGGGGGCGTACGTGAATGGGGGCGAACGTGAATGGGGGCGAACGTGAATGGGGGCGAACGTGAATGGGGGCGAACGTGAAGGGGGGGAACGTGAATGGGGGCGAACGTGAATGGGGGCGAACGTGAATGGGGGCGAACGTGAATGGGGGCGAACGTGAATGGGGGCGAACGTGAATGGGGGCGAACGTGAATGGGGGCGAACGTGAATGGGGGCGAACGTGAATGGGGGCGAACGTGAATGGGGGCGAACGTGAATGGGGGCGAACGTGAATGGGGGCGAACGTGAATGGGGGCGAACGTGAATGGGGGCGAACGTGAATGGGGGCGAACGTGAATGGGGGCGAACGTGAATGGGGGCGAACGTGAATGGGGGCGAACGTGAATGGGGGCGAACGTGCATGGGGCGAACGTGCAGGGAACGTGAATGGGGGCGAACGTGAATGGGGGCGAACGTGAATGGGGGCGAACGTGAATGGGGGCGAACGTGAATGGGGGCGAACGTGAATGGGGGCGAACGTGAATGGGGGCGAACGTGAATGGGGGCGAACGTGAATGGGGGCGAACGTGAATGGGGGCGAACGTGTCAGAATAACAGGTGTAACCCACTACAGCCTAGACAATATAAACATGCAATGTTTGACACAACACCCCATAGGCGCAGTGGGAGACAACCACAGGCTCACAAGACCAGTCAAAGCAAAGCAAAGCAAGCTCAGGGTGGATCTCAAGGATTCCACACAAATTCCGAGCACAAGCAAGCGGTCACAAGACCAGTTCACATGCAGGTTTATAACAAAGCAAGAGATACAGTGATCACAACCTAGCAAAAGTAAACAAGTAGGGATATATATATAGTGATCACAGTACAAGCAAGGTCAAGAGGTAAGCAAGTGAGGCCCAGTAGGTACAAGGCCTAACAGAGTGCAAAAGCGCTGATGGTCACAAGGCTGAAGCGCCTTGGTGAACACATCAGCAGTGTTGGCCTCCGTGGCCACGTAACGCAGACAAAGCTGACCACGCTGCTGCAGCTCTCGAGCAAGGAAGTACCGCAGAGCGATGTGCTTCGTTCTGTGCTCCAGTCTGTGCTCCTCACAAAAGGCAATGGCAGCCTTGTTGTCGACGTACAGCACTGGAGGAGAACGAGGCCGCTCTCCGAGGTCGGTCAACAGGTAGGTCAGCCAGCGTAGCTCCTGAGCAGCCATGGCTGTGGCGTAGATCTCAGCCTCACAACTGGAGCTGAGAACAGAAGAAGAGCGAGTAGAACGCCAAGAAACTGAGCCGGAGCCAAGGCTGAAGGTGTAACCCTGGGACGACCGCTGAGTAGCCTGGTCGTCTGCCCAAGAAGCGTCTGAGTGCCCTGTGAGAACAACCCGGTCTCGCCCTCCAAGCACAAGCCCCATGCCCGACGTACTGCACAAGTAGCGCAACACCCTCTTAGCAGCATCCATGTGCTCCTTCCGGTGACGGCCAGGAGCGACATAGCGTGCTAGGATGCTAAGAGGGTATGCAAGGTCAGGTCGAGTGCAGGTCATCAGGTACATGAGGCAGCCCACAAGCTCTGGATACGGGCCACTCGGCTCTACGGACTCATCCGAAGGCAGAGCTGAGAGCGAGTGACCGGTAGGCAGAGGAGTGACTGAGGCGAGGAGTACGTGAAGCGGAAGCGCTGAGAACCTGCTGCACCATGTTTGACTGAGTCAGGGTGATGGTGCGCCGTGCTCTGTCCCGGGTGATCCGCAAGCCAAGATAGCTCGTCAGCTCACCCAGGTCTGTGCACGTGTGTCTCCTCTGCAACTCCGACTTCACGTGGGCGAGTGCCGCGGTGTCAGCAGTGGCAAAGACCAAGTCGTCGACGTACACGAGGATGTAGAACGGCGGCAGCGAGGTGTCGGTGCGTAGAAACAGCGATGGGTCAGCAGTAGAGGGAGCGAACCCAAGAGCCGCAAGTGTCGTCCTCAGTGTGTCGTGCCACTCACGTGGCGCCTGGCGGAGACCGTAGACCGGCCGCTGAAGCCTCCACTGGGTGCCAGGAGGAACTGACCCAGTGAAGCCAGGGGGGCGGCGCAGCCAGATCTCCTCGTGCAGGCTGCCCTGCAAGAAAGCAGTGCTGAGTCAGAGAGTGAAGCTCGTAGTCGCGTGGAGCGGCTATGTGCAGCAGCACCCGAAGAGTAGTCATCTTCGGAGTGGGGGAGAAGGTCTGAAAGAAGTCTACTCCCTCTCGCTGACTGAAGCCTCGAGCCACGTAGCGCGCCTTGAAGACAGGCGGAGAACCCGCGGCCGCTTCAACCCTGAAAATCCACATGCCACTGACGATGTTCGCCCAAGGAGGGGGAACCTCGTCTACGTAGGTGCCTGTGGACTTCCAGGAAGCCATCTCTGCGTCCATGGCTGTCTGCCACTGAGAGGAGTAGGGACCCGCCATCGCCTCAGCGTAAGAGCGTGGGGTCGGGATGTCTGGTGCATCCGGGTCTCCCTCAGGGGCAACTAGCAAGGACACGAGACGGGGCAAAGCAGCAGCAAGGCAGTGGAACTCCTCCTGTCTGTCCTCAAGGACGTCCGTGCCGAGGGCACACTCACCCCCGACGGACGGAGGACAGGCAGACGCAGACTCAGACTCAGCGACAAGGCTGGCAGCGTAGTCTAGGCGACAGCGAGCAGCAAAGTCAACCAACTCAGCGACCAAAGCAGACGCAGCAGAGGACTCAAAGGTCGGGTCAGTGACAACTGTAGCGAGGAGACGCGTAACAGTGGGACTGGCAGCACGACGGGAGTCAGACTCACGGGTCAGGAAGGTAGAAGAGAGGACGCAGGAGGAGACGGCAGCAGGACACGCTGCGGAGCAGTGGAGGGACGCAGGGTCATGTAGTGAGTGCCAGGGACAGGAGGAGGACGCTCACGTAGGACACGACGACCAGTGCGAGCAGTACGAACAGGCGACGCAGGACGAGACTCAGGCTCACGACGCTTTGTAAGACCTCCTGTGGGACCAGCGTAAGGAGAGGGAGCAGGGAGAGGCGAGGCAGGCGGTAACTGTGACTGCGGCTGGACAGGCAGAGGACACTCGACGGAGGGAGGAGGACTAGGAGGAGGAGCCTGACCAAGAACCTGCTGAAGGAGCGGTACGAAGTACGGTCGCGGCCGCGCAGCGTCTCCAGAAGCAGCAGGGACACCAGTGGCAGCCCCAACGCCCGAGTCCTCAGCTCCCACAGCAGCTCCAACGCCCGGGTCCTCAGCACCAGTAGGAGCTCCAACGCCCGAGTCCTCAGCACCAGCAGCAGCGCCACCCGCCCGGGCCCTCAAAGCACCAGCAGTAGGGCCACCAGTCAGGTCCCTCAGCACCAGCAGCAGCGCCACCGGTCGGGTCCTCAGCACCAGCAGTAGCTCCAACGCCCGGGTCCTCAGCACCAGCAGCAGCACCTCCAGCCCCCGGGTCCTCAGCACCAGCAGCAGCTCCAGCGTCCGGGTCCTCAGCACCAGCAACAGCACCACCGCTCGGGTCCGCAGCACCAGGAGCACCACTACGAAGACTGCAGCGCCGCGTGTACCACTCGCGGATCACCTGAATGGGGGGGAGCTCCTGGGTAGGAGGGGAAGTACCGGAACGAGCTCCAGCAGCACCTCTCCGGAGGCGGCAAGTACTCGAGGTACCTCTCCTGCAGCTGCTGGGAGGAGAGGGCTCCTCCAGGTGGAGCACGCTCAGGCTCAGCACCCCCAGACTCAACACCCCCAGACTCAGCACCCCCAGACTCAGCACGTCCAGACTCAGTACCTCCAGGCTCCGCACCTCCAGGCTCCGCACCTCCAGGCTCAGCACCCCCAGGCTCCGCACCTCCAGGCTCAGCACCCCCAGGCTCCGCACCCTCAGACGCAGCACTCCCAGGCTCAGCACCCCCAGACGCAGGACGCGAGTCAACAGCTACCTCGACAGGCTCACCCGGGTCTACCTGGGACACACCTGAGGGAGCGGCACCCTGAGGGGGGAGGGGGTCTGGTACCTCAGCACCTGGAGCGAGGAAGAGAGGCGGGGGGGGAGCGGGGCAGTGCGGTAGGGGAAGAGGCGGTAGAAGGGGACGGACTCGTCAAAAGTGACGTCCTGAGAGGCCAGAACCCGGCGCGAGGTGACGTGGTAAAACTGCCATCCAGGCGCGTCGGGAACAAAGCCAAGAAAGACACAGGGAACAGCGGCACGCGAGAGCTTGTCCCGCGGACGTGTCGCGACAAAAGCTCGAGATCCCCAGACCCGGAAACGCGACGCATCGCCAACCTCTCCCGTCCACCGAAGAGTCGGGGAAGTCTCCGGCAAGGAGACACGGGGCCAGAGGTTGAGCTGATGCGCGGCGTACCGGACCGCAAACGGCCACAGAAAGTGGGGAGCAGCCGCATGGGTCAGGGAGGTACGAGCGACCTCCATGACCAAGCCAATGCGGCGCTCAGCGACCCCATTCTGCTGTGGAGAGGCCGGAAGCGTGAACGACTGCTCAATGCCGTGCTCAGCACAATAGGCTGCCAAGAGGTCGGAGGCGAACTCACCACCTCTGTCAGAGTGCAGACGCAGGACAGGAAAGTCCGAGTGAAAGCGCTTGCCTAGCTGGAGACGGGCTCGGCTGATCCAGGGGATCAAAACACCAGGGACGTCACCCTTGGAGCGCAAGGGAACCGTGGTGTAGCGCGAGTAGTCGTCAACAACTATCAGGAAGTACCTCTCCTGACCCTGACCACGGACGCGGGCTGGGCCCCACACGTCCATGTGGAGCATCTGCAAGGGAGCAGTCGTCGGGGGAAAGGAGGAGGAGTGAGGAGCGGCGCGCTGGCGCCCCTCGACACAGGGAATGCAGTCAGGAGCAGGGGAGTCGGGAAGGGGAGGGAGCACCCTGGGAAGACCAGCAACAAGGTCCCGTTGTGCATGCCCGAAGGCGCTGCACAGACGGGTGACCAAGGCGATGGTGCCAGAGGACAGTCTCATGCGCCAGAGAGCGACATGAGCAGGGGGCGGACAGCTGACCTGACGCAGACGCAGCTACCTGAGGGGACTCAGTGGTCAGTGTGTACAGGTCCGACCCCGGCTCCCGAGTGAAAGTAGCCAGGTGGCGGCCCGTCCGAGCACACGTGCAATGTGTCACACAACCACGCTTGTAGGCAGGGGTGAACTGGTGAACACCCCCGTCCTGGAGAGCAGAGCAACAAACACAGCCCACCACCAAGTTCGTAGAGAACGAGGGGAGGTAGAGACCTGAGAGCGTGCCGGACGGAACCGCTGGACACGGAAGTGTAGTGGAGGAGGTCGCAATGACCGGACCCCCAGAGGGGTCAGCAAGAGAGACAGCAACCGGCCGAGCTAGTGGCTCAAGGACAGTGCGGTCCAAAGAAAGAGCGAGAAGCACCTGAGTCCAGTGTGAAGGTGTGCAGTGCAGCAGTCGACTCAGTACCAGGGGGCACAGACGCACTAGCACCTAGGGCAGCTGCTGCAGCAGGACCTGTGGGAGCAGACACACTAGCACCTAGAGCAGCAGCGGGGCTGGCCTGAATGCCCGGGCGGGGCGGAACACGCAAGTACTGAGCACCCTCTCCACTAATAGACATTGCATACATGGCAGTGAGAATAGCATCAAAGTCTAAGGCCCAGATATCAAAACAACCCCTCTTTTCCAGATCGCGCCCAGCGCGGCAGCTCAGTGGCGTCAGGAAACTGGGTGCGCCACGCGTCGTTGAGGCGCGCGAAGCAGCGCTGCGTCTGGTGCGGCCCCCCACACGTCTGGCCAGTGCGGTCGCCTGTGCGAATAACATACGTGCAGGTAAAACCGCGCTGCGCATACCACTCACGGGCGGCCTGAAGCGTCGGGGAAGGCCTGGCATACTCGGGCCTCCGCCCGTGCCTCCACGACCCCACCCTCCTCCTCCTCCTCCGCCCCGGCCACCTCCCCCCTCCTGCCGCCCGCACGACCACCTCCGCCTCCGCCGCCGCCTCCGCCCCTGCCACCACTCCCACCGTTGCTGTCACCTCCCCCACTACCGCCACTAGCCTCCCCAGTCGCACCTACCCCGCACCACCTCCACCCCCGCCTCCTCCGCCGCCACCCCCACCCCGGCCGCCCACCTTGCTCCTGCGGCGCCCGCCCGAAGCAGACGCAGTCCCGACCTTCTCAGCACCAAGGAGGTCGACAGCAGCAGCAGAGGCGACAGAGGGGAGGAGGGGGGAGGGGACACCCCTCAAAGAAGGGCCGCGAGGGTCGCCACGAGAGGTGCCTACAGCGACGATACTGGCCTCAGCTGCAAGCAGTTCCTTCTCGAGGAGGGCTACGGTGAGCTCGGTGGGGGAGCGAGAGAGGAAGTGGTCCCTGACTGCGCGGAGAGAGTCAGGGAGGCGAGTGACGATGTGGTAGAGAGTGATCCAGAGCGGGGGGGGGTTGCTAGCGAGGAACTCGTCAGGCATGGCAGCGCGAAAGCGGGCCTCACTAGTCTTAAGGTGGGTGATGAGGTCTGCGACAGTGTGAAAGGAGGCCAGGTCGGGGAACAGGTAGGGGAGAGTGAGGCGGCCTAGCGTGGCAGAAGCGGGTGAGGAGTAGCGGGCAACGACAGCGGTGTACAGTTCCTTAGCAGTCTTGCACTGGCCGAAGTGCTCGCGCTCATCTAGCGGCAGGAGTTTGCGTATGGCGAAGCGAGCGTGCGCGTCACGGGTCTGCCACTGTGAGCGCTCAGTGGGGGTAGCAGTAGTAAGAGGGGCAGTACGGTGGCCGAGAGCATGGTCTTACAGAGAAATATCCTCCTTGGCCGTGAGCTGTAGGAACAGGTGTAGGTCATCGAGCCAGGTGTCGAACTTCACCGGACGGCCCTCGGCGTCGAAAGCTAGAACGGGAGGGCTAGCCATAGCGATAGTAGCAGTAGCAGCAGTAGTAAACAAAGTAGAGCCGCAGTAGCTGTAAAGACGCACTAGCAGGAGTCGCAGGGGCGCACGGGATGCGGTGGTAGGCCGGCAGTAAGCGCGTGCGGTGGCGGCTGCGGGTGCGCACGGGCGGCAGCGGCGGGCCGGCAGCGAGGGCGTGCGGCGGCAGCTGCGGGTGCTCACGGGCGGCAGCGGCGGGCCGGTAGCGGGTGCGTGCGGCGGCGGCTGCGGGTGCGTACGGGCGGCAGCGGCGGGCCGGCAGCGGGTGCGTGCGGCGGCGGCTGCGGGTGCGCACTAGCGGCAGCAGCGGGCCGGCAGCAGCTGCTTGCGGGCCGCGCAAGCAGCGCGCGGGCCGGCAGCGGGTAGCGGGCGGTTCGCGGGCGGCGTGCAGGCCGACGGGCGTTCGCGGGCGGTTCGCGGGCGGTTTTGGGCGGGCGGCGCGCAGGCCACGCGAGCGGTTCGCGGGCGGTTCGCGGGCGGTTCGCGGGCGGCGGTTCGCGGGCGGTGCGGCGGGCGGCGGTTCGCTAGAGGGCCAACGGGGCGCGTAGGTGCGATCGCAATCGACGGGGCCAGCGGGGCCGGGAAAAAAAAGGTAGCGCTCGCGGGGCGCTACGGGGAGACGCTAAGAACGCGCTCCGGTAAGTAGGTAGGTAGGTAGGTATCGTACGGTGGGCCCTGAGAACAGTCCTAGCGAAGGACCTGCTCTAAAAACCATGGTCAGAATAACTGAGCAGGAATGAATGAACTAGAACAGAGTTTGGTACAAGTAGGAAACCCTAACTTTGTGTACCCCCTAAGGTGTAACCCACTACAGCCTAGACAATATAAACATGCAATGTTTGACAGAACGTGAATGGGGGCGAACGTGAATGGGGGCGAACGTGAATGGGGGCGAACGTGAATGGGGGCGAACGTGAATGGGGGCGAACGTGAATGGGGGCGAACGTGAATGGGGGCGAACGTGAATGGGGGCGAACGTGAATGGGGGCGAACGGCATGGGGGCGAACGTGAATGGGGGCGAACGTGAATGGGGGCGAACGTGAATGGGGGCGAACGTGAATGGGGGCGAACGTGAATGGGGGCGAACGTGAATGGGGGCGAACGTGAATGGGGGCGAACGTGAATGGGGGCGAACGTGAATGGGGGCGAACGTGAATGGGGGCGAACGTGAATGGGGGCGAACGTGAATGGGGGCGAACGTGAATGGGGGCGAACGTGAATGGGGGCGAACGTGAATGGGGGCGAACGTGAATGGGGGCGAACGTGAATGGGGGCGAACGTGAATGGGGGCGAACGTGAATGGGGGCGAACGTGAATGGGGGCGAACGTGAATGGGGGCGAACGTGAATGGGGGCGAACGTGAATGGGGGCGAACGTGAATGGGGGCGAACGTGAATGGGGGCGAACGTGAATGGGGGCGAACGTGAATGGGGGCGAACGTGCATGGGGCGAACGTGCATGGGGGCGAACGTGAATGGGGGCGAACGTGAATGGGGGCGAACGTGAATGGGGGCGAACGTGAATGGGGGCGAACGATAATGGGGGCGAACGTGAATGGGGGCGAACGTGAATGGGGGCGAACGTGAATGGGGGCGAACGTGAATGGGGGCGAACGTGAATGGGGGCGAACGTGAATGGGGGCGAACGTGAATGGGGGCGAACGTGAATGGGGGCGAACGTGAATGGGGGCGAACGTGAATGGGGGCGAACGTGAATGGGGGCGAACGTGAATGGGGGCGAACGTGAATGGGGGCGAACGTGAATGGGGGCGAACGTGAATGGGGGCGAACGTGAATGGGGGCGAACGTGAATGGGGGCGAACGTGAATGGGGGCGAACGTGAATGGGGGCGAACGTGAATGGGGGCGAACGTGAATGGGGGCGAACGTGAATGGGGGCGAACGTGCATTGGGGGCGAACGTGAATGGGGGCGAACGTGAATGGGGGCGAACGTGAATGGGGGCGAACGTGAACGGGGGCCAGAACGGGAACGGGGGCGAACGTGAACGGGGGCGAACGTGAACGGGGGCGAACGTGAACGGGGGCGAACGTGAACGGGGGCGAACGTGAACGGGGGCGAACGTGAACGGGGGCGAACGTGAACGGGGGCGAACGTGACGGGGGCGAACGTGAATGGGGGCGAACGTGAATGGGGGCGAACGTGAATGGGGGCGAACGTGAATGGGGGCGAACGTGAATGGGGGCGAACGTGAATGGGGGCGAACGTGAATGGGGGCGAACGTGAATGGGGGCGAACGTGAATGGGGGCGAACGTGAATGGGGGCGAACGTGAATGGGGGCGAACGTGAATGGGGGCGAACGTGAATGGGGGCGAACGTGAATGGGGGCGAACGTGAATGGGGGCGAACGTGAATGGGGGCGAACGTGAATGGGGGCGAACGTGAATGGGGGCGAACGTGAATGGGGGCGAACGTGAATGGGGGCGAACGTGAATGGGGGCGAACGTGAATGGGGGCGAACGTGAATGGGGGCGAACGTGAATGGGGGGCGAACTGCATGGGGGCGAACGTGCATGGGGGCGAACGTGAATGGGGGCGAACGTGAATGGGGGCGAACGTGAATGGGGGCGAACGTGAATGGGGGCGAACGTGAATGGGGGCGAACGTGAATGGGGGCGAACGTGAATGGGGGCGAACGTGAATGGGGGCGAACGTGAATGGGGGCGAACGTGAATGGGGGCGAACGTGAATGGGGGCGAACGTGAATGGGGGCGAACGTGAATGGGGGCGAACGTGAATGGGGGCGAACGTGAATGGGGGCGAACGTGAATGGGGGCGAACGTGAATGGGGGCGAACGTGAATGGGGGCGAACGTGAATGGGGGCGAACGTGAATGGGGGCGAACGTGAATGGGGGCGAACGTGAATGGGGGCGAACGTGAATGGGGGCGAACGTGAATGGGGGCGAACGTGAATGGGGGCGAACGTGAATGGGGGCGAACGTGAATGGGGGCGAACGTGAATGGGGGCGAACGTGAATGGGGGCGAACGTGAATGGGGGCGAACGTGAATGGGGGCGAACGTGAATGGGGGCGAACGTGAATGGGGGCGAACGTGAATGGGGGCGAACGTGAATGGGGGCGAACGTGAATGGGGGCGAACGTGAATGGGGGCGAACGTGAATGGGGGCGAACGTGAATGGGGGCGAACGTGAATGGGGGCGAACGTGAATGGGGGCGAACGTGAATGGGGGCGAACGTGAATGGGGGCGAACGTGAATGGGGGCGAACGTGAATGGGGGCGAACGTGAATGGGGGCGAACGTGAATGGGGGCGAACGTGAATGGGGGCGAACGTGAATGGGGGCGAACGTGAATGGGGGCGAACGTGAATGGGGGCGAACGTGAATGGGGGCGAACGTGAATGGGGGCGAACGTGAATGGGGGCGAACGTGAATGGGGGCGAACGTGAATGGGGGCGAACGTGAATGGGGGCGAACGTGAATGGGGGCGAACGTGAATGGGGGCGAACGTGAATGGGGGCGAACGTGAATGGGGGCGAACGTGAATGGGGGCGAACGTGAATGGGGGCGAACGTGAATGGGGGCGAACGTGAATGGGGGCGAACGTGAATGGGGGCGAACGTGAATGGGGGCGAACGTGAATGGGGGCGAACGTGAATGGGGGCGAACGTGAATGGGGGCGAACGTGAATGGGGGCGAACGTGCATGGGGCGAACGTGAATGGGGCGAACGTGATGGGGGCGAACGTGATGGGGGCGAACGTGATGGGGCGAACGTGATGGGGGCGAACGTGGGGGGCGAACGTGAATGGGGGCGAACGTGAATGGGGGCGAACGTGAATGGGGGCGAACGTGAATGGGGGCGAACGTGAATGGGGGCGAATGGGGGCGAACGTGAATGGGGGCGAACGTGAATGGGGGCGAACGTGAATGGGGGCGAACGTGAATGGGGGCGAACGTGAATGGGGGCGAACGTGAATGGGGGCGAACGTGAATGGGGGCGAACGTGAATGGGGGCGAACGTGAATGGGGGCGAACGTGAATGGGGGCGAACGTGAATGGGGGCGAACGTGAATGGGGGCGAACGTGAATGGGGGCGAACGTGAATGGGGGCGAACGTGAATGGGGGCGAACTGCATGGGGGCGAACGTGCATGGGGGCGAACGTGCATGGGGGCGAACGTGCATGGGGGCGAACGTGCATGGGGGCGAACGTGCATGGGGGCGAACTGCATGGGGGCGAACTGCATGGGGGCGAACGTGATGGGGGCGAACGTGATGGGGGCGAACGTGATGGGGGCGAACGTGATGGGGGCGAACGTGATGGGGGCGAACGTGATGGGGGCGAACGTGAATGGGGGCGAACGTGAATGGGGGCGAACGTGAATGGGGGCGAACGTGAATGGGGGCGAACGTGAATGGGGCGCGTGACGGTGACGGTGAGTGATGCTGGCTCGGCTACGCGGCTACGACGAGCACACACAGGAGCAACGGACCCACAGGCGACTGGCGAAGCAGGCTCGCTGGGCTACCGAAACGCGCGAGGGCATCCGGACTACTGGCGCTGCTGGCGTCACGACGGCTACCTCCACGCAATCTCCCCCGACCGTCCCACGCCCCTCTCACACACCCCCTGCTGACACCCTAGCTCCACTCCGACGGTACCCCCCTTAAACCCCCAAACCCCAACCCTAGGCTCCCACACACCACCCCCCTCAGCGGCAGCTGTAGCAGAGGGAGACGAGGGAGGAGGAGGAGCAGGGGGAGGAACTCACAACCGACACCCCCATAGCCGCCACCCCCACACTCTTCACCCCCAAACCCTAATTTAGGAGAACGGGCTGTAGGAGGGGTGAGGCGCCGGTAGAAGCACGGGGGACAGTGGAGAGGGCAGGAGCAGCGAGGAACGGGCCGCCCACGGGCCTGGTAGAGCCGCCCGAACCGCGCGCAGGCGGCCCGAGCCGCGCGCGGGCCTGGCGCTTCCCGTACGGGCCGCGCGCGTGCCTGGCGCAGCCCGTACGGGCCGCGCGCGGGCCTGGCGCAGCCCGTACGGGCCGCGCGCGGGCCTGGCGCAGCCCGTACGGGCCGCGCGCGGGCCAGGCGCAGCCCGTACGGGCCGCGTGCCGGGTGTACGGGCCGCGCGCAGGCCACGACGGGCGACGGGGGGCGACGCGCGGGTCCCCGTCGCCCGTCGCAGCACACTCCCGGGGGCGACGTGCCGAGTGACGGGGCAGGAACCCGCCGCGCGCCTCGGGGCACACGGCGGGCAGAGAACCGCCGCGCGCCTCGGGGCGCACGGCGGGCAGAAAACCGCCGCGTGCCTCGGGGCGCACGGCGGGCTGAAAACCCTAGTTTCGACGCCGCGCGCCACGGGGCGCGCGGCGGACAGGGAGTAGCAGTAGCAGTAGCAGTAGCAGCGGAAGGCTTAGGTGGTGGGCCCACCCACAGGATCGACCCAGGAGGGTCGACCTGCTCTGATACCATGTCAAAATCACTAGGCAAGGATGATTGAAAGGAGAGGGGTTGAACTAGCAGCAGTTGGGGTACATATAGCAAACCCTAACTGGGTTGTACTCGCTATAGAGCACCCCACTACAGGCTAGACAATAATAACATTCTGACACGAACGTGCATGGGGGCGAACGTGCATGGGGGCGAACGTGCATGGGGGCGAACGTGCATGGGGGCGAACGTGAATGGGGGCGAACGTGAATGGGGGCGAACGTGAATGGGGGCGAACGTGAATGGGGGCGAACGTGAATGGGGGCGAACGTGAATGGGGGCGAACGTGAATGGGGGCGAACGTGAATGGGGGCGAACGTGAATGGGGGCGAACGTGAATGGGGGCGAACGTGAATGGGGGCGAACGTGAATGGGGGCGAACGTGAATGGGGGCGAACGTGAATGGGGGCGAACGTGAATGGGGGCGAACGTGAATGGGGGCGAACGTGAATGGGGGCGAACGTGAATGGGGGCGAACGTGAATGGGGGCGAACGTGAATGGGGGCGAACGTGAATGGGGGCGAACGTGAATGGGGGCGAACGTGAATGGGGGCGAACGTGAATGGGGGCGAACGTGAATGGGGGCGAACGTGAATGGGGGCGAACGTGAATGGGGGCGAACGTGAATGGGGGCGAACGTGAATGGGGGCGAACGTGAATGGGGGCGAACGTGAATGGGGGCGAACGTGAATGGGGGCGAACGTGAATGGGGGCGAACGTGAATGGGGGCGAACGTGAATGGGGGCGAACGTGAATGGGGGCGAACGTGAATGGGGGCGAACGTGAATGGGGGCGAACGTGAATGGGGGCGAACGTGAATGGGGGCGAACGTGAATGGGGGCGAACGTGAATGGGGGCGAACGTGAATGGGGGCGAACGTGAATGGGGGCGAACGTGAATGGGGGCGAACGTGAATGGGGGCGAACGTGAATGGGGGCGAACGTGAATGGGGGCGAACGTGAATGGGGGCGAACGTGCATAGGGGCGAACGTGAATGGGGGCGAACGTGAATGGGGGCGAACGTGAATGGGGGCGAACGTGAATGGGGGCGAACGTGAATGGGGGCGAACGTGAATGGGGGCGAACGTGAATGGGGGCGAACGTGAATGGGGGCGAACGTGAATGGGGGCGAACGTGAATGGGGGCGAACGTGAATGGGGGCGAACGTGAATGGGGGCGAACGTGAATGGGGGCGAACGTGAATGGGGGCGAACGTGAATGGGGGCGAACGTGAATGGGGGCGAACGTGAATGGGGGCGAACGTGAATGGGGGCGAACGTGAATGGGGGCGAACGTGAATGGGGGCGAACGTGAATGGGGGCGAACGTGAATGGGGGCGAACGTGAATGGGGGCGAACGTGAATGGGGGCGAACGTGAATGGGGGCGAACGTGAATGGGGGCGAACGTGAATGGGGGCGAACGTGAATGGGGGCGAACGTGAATGGGGGCGAACGTGAATGGGGGCGAACGTGAATGGGGGCGAACGTGAATGGGGGCGAACGTGAATGGGGGCGAACGTGAATGGGGGCGAACGTGAATGGGGGCGAACGTGAATGGGGGCGAACGTGAATGGGGGCGAACGTGAATGGGGGCGAACGTGAATGGGGGCGAACGTGAATGGGGGCGAACGTGAATGGGGGCGAACGTGAATGGGGGCGAACGTGAATGGGGGCGAACGTGAATGGGGGCGAACGTGAATGGGGGCGAACGTGAATGGGGGCGAACGTGAATGGGGGCGAACGTGAATGGGGGCGAACGTGAATGGGGGCGAACGTGAATGGGGGCGAACGTGAATGGGGGCGAACGTGAATGGGGGCGAACGTGAATGGGGGCGAACGTGAATGGGGGCGAACGTGAATGGGGGCGAACGTGAATGGGGGCGAACGTGAATGGGGGCGAACGTGAATGGGGGCGAACGTGAATGGGGGCGAACGTGAATGGGGGCGAACGTGAATGGGGGCGAACGTGAATGGGGGCGAACGTGAATGGGGGCGAACGTGAATGGGGGCGAACGTGAATGGGGGCGAACGTGAATGGGGGCGAACGTGAATGGGGGCGAACGTGAATGGGGGCGAACGTGAATGGGGGCGAACGTGAATGGGGGCGAACGTGAATGGGGGCGAACGTGAATGGGGGCGAACGTGAATGGGGGCGAACGTGAATGGGGGCGAACGTGAATGGGGGCGAACGTGAATGGGGGCGAACGTGAATGGGGGCGAACGTGAATGGGGGCGAACGTGAATGGGGGCGAACGTGAATGGGGGCGAACGTGAATGGGGGCGAACGTGAATGGGGGCGAACGTGAATGGGGGCGAACGTGAATGGGGGCGAACGTGAATGGGGGCGAACGTGAATGGGGGCGAACGTGAATGGGGGCGAACGTGAATGGGGGCGAACGTGAATGGGGGCGAACGTGAATGGGGGCGAACGTGAATGGGGGCGAACGTGAATGGGGGCGAACGTGAATGGGGGCGAACGTGAATGGGGGCGAACGTGAATGGGGGCGAACGTGAATGGGGGCGAACGTGAATGGGGGCGAACGTGAATGGGGGCGAACGTGAATGGGGGCGAACGTGAATAGGGCGAACGTGAATGGGGGCGAACGTGAATGGGGGCGAACGTGAATGGGGGCGAACGTGAATGGGGGCGAACGTGAATGGGGGCGAACGTGAATGGGGGCGAACGTGAATGGGGGCGAACGTGAATGGGGGCGAACGTGAATGGGGGCGAACGTGAATGGGGGCGAACGTGAATGGGGGCGAACGTGAATGGGGGCGAACGTGAATGGGGGCGAACGTGAATGGGGGCGAACGTGAATGGGGGCGAACGTGAATGGGGGCGAACGTGAATGGGGGCGAACGTGAATGGGGGCGAACGTGAATGGGGGCGAACGTGAATGGGGGCGAACGTGAATGGGGGCGAACGTGAATGGGGGCGAACGTGAATGGGGGCGAACGTGAATGGGGGCGAACGTGAATGGGGGCGAACGTGAATGGGGGCGAACGTGAATGGGGGCGAACGTGAATGGGGGCGAACGTGAATAAGGGCGAACGTGAATGGGGGCGAACGTGAATGGGGGCGAACGTGAATGGGGGCGAACGTGAATGGGGGCGAACGTGAATGGGGGCGAACGTGAATGGGGGCGAACGTGAATGGGGGCGAACGTGAATGGGGGCGAACACGCATGGGGGCGAACGTGCATGGGGGCGAACGTGAATGGGGGCGAACGTACATGGGGGCGAACGTGAATGGGGGCGAACGTACATGGGGGCGAACGTGCATGGGGGCGAACGTGCATGGGGGCGAACGTGAATGGGGGCGAACGTGAATGGGGGCGAACGTGAATGGGGGCGAACGTGAATGGGGGCGAACGTGAATGGGGGCGAACGTGAATGGGGGGAAACGTGAATGGGGGCGAACGTGAATGGGGGCGAACGTGAATGGGGGCGAACGTGAATGGGGGCGAACGTGAATGGGGGCGAACGTGAATGGGGGCGAACGTGAATGGGGGCGAACGTGAATGGGGGCGAACGTGAATGGGGGCGAACGTGAATGGGGGCGAACGTGAATGGGGGCGAACGTGAATGGGGGCGAACGTGAATGGGGGCGAACGTGAATGGGGGCGAACGTGAATGGGGGCGAACGTGAATGGGGGCGAACGTGAATGGGGGCGAACGTGAATGGGGGCGAACGTGAATGGGGGCGAACGTGAATGGGGGCGAACGTGAATGGGGGCGAACGTGAATGGGGGCGAACGTGAATGGGGGCGAACGTGAATGGGGGCGAACGTGAATGGGGGCGAACGTGAATGGGGGCGAACGTGAATGGGGGCGAACGTGAATGGGGGCGAACGTGAATGGGGGCGAACGTGAATGGGGGCGAACGTGAATGGGGGCGAACGTGAATGGGGGCGAACGTGAATGGGGGCGAACGTGAATGGGGGCGAACGTGAATGGGGGCGAACGTGAATGGGGGCGAACGTGAATGGGGGCGAACGTGAATGGGGGCGAACGTGAATGGGGGCGAACGTGAATGGGGGCGAACGTGAATGGGGGCGAACGTGAATGGGGGCGAACGTGAATGGGGGCGAACGTGAATGGGGGCGAACGTGAATGGGGGCGAACGTGAATGGGGGCGAACGTGAATGGGGGCGAACGTGAATGGGGGCGAACGTGAATGGGGGCGAACGTGAATGGGGGCGAACGTGAATGGGGGCGAACGTGAATGGGGGCGAACGTGAATGGGGGCGAACGTGAATGGGGGCGAACGTGAATGGGGGCGAACGTGCATGGGGCGAACGTGCATGGGGGCGAACGTGCATGGGGGCGAACGTGCATGGGGGCGAACGTGAATGGGGGCGAACGTGAATGGGGGCGAACGTGAATGGGGGCGAACGTGAATGGGGGCGAACGTGAATGGGGGCGAACGTGAATGGGGGCGAACGTGAATGGGGGCGAACGTGAATGGGGGCGAACGTGAATGGGGGCGAACGTGAATGGGGGCGAACGTGAATGGGGGCGAACGTGAATGGGGGCGAACGTGAATGGGGGCGAACGTGAATGGGGGCGAACGTGAATGGGGGCGAACGTGAATGGGGGCGAACGTGAATGGGGGCGAACGTGAATGGGGGCGAACGTGAATGGGGGCGAACGTGAATGGGGGCGAACGTGAATGGGGGCGAACGTGAATGGGGGCGAACGTGAATGGGGGCGAACGTGAATGGGGGCGAACGTGAATGGGGGCGAACGTGAATGGGGGCGAACGTGAATGGGGGCGAACGTGAATGGGGGCGAACGTGAATGGGGGCGAACGTGAATGGGGGCGAACGTGAATGGGGGCGAACGTGAATGGGGGCGAACGTGAATGGGGGCGAACGTGAATGGGGGCGAACGTGAATGGGGGCGAACGTGAATGGGGGCGAACGTGAATGGGGGCGAACGTGAATGGGGGCGAACGTGAATGGGGGCGAACGTGAATGGGGGCGAACGTGAATGGGGGCGAACGTGAATGGGGGCGAACGTGAATGGGGGCGAACGTGAATGGGGGCGAACGTGAATGGGGGCGAACGTGAATGGGGGCGAACGTGAATGGGGGCGAACGTGAATGGGGGCGAACGTGAATGGGGGCGAACGTGAATGGGGGCGAACGTGAATGGGGGCGAACGTGAATGGGGGCGAACGTGAATGGGGGCGAACGTGAATGGGGGCGAACGTGAATGGGGGCGAACGTGAATGGGGGCGAACGTGAATGGGGGCGAACGTGAATGGGGGCGAACGTGAATGGGGGCGAACGTGAATGGGGGCGAACGTGAATGGGGGCGAACGTGAATGGGGGCGAACGTGAATGGGGGCGAACGTGAATGGGGGCGAACGTGAATGGGGGCGAACGTGAATGGGGGCGAACGTGAATGGGGGCGAACGTGAATGGGGGCGAACGTGAATGGGGGCGAACGTGAATGGGGGCGAACGTGAATGGGGGCGAACGTGAATGGGGGCGAACGTGAATGGGGGCGAACGTGAATGGGGGCGAACGTGAATGGGGGCGAACGTGAATGGGGGCGAACGTGAATGGGGGCGAACGTGAATGGGGGCGAACGTGAATGGGGGCGAACGTGAATGGGGGCGAACGTGAATGGGGGCGAACGTGAATGGGGGCGAACGTGAATGGGGGCGAACGTGAATGGGGGCGAACGTGAATGGGGGCGAACGTGAATGGGGGCGAACGTGCATGGGGCGAACGTGAATGGGGGCGAACGTGAATGGGGGCGAACGTGAATGGGGGCGAACGTGAATGGGGGCGAACGTGAATGGGGGCGAACGTGAATGGGGGCGTACCTGAATGGGGCGAACGTGAATGGGGGCGAACGTGAATGGGGGCGAACGTGAATGGGGGCGAACGTGAATGGGGGCGAACGTGAATGGGGGCGAACGTGAATGGGGGCGAACGTGAATGGGGGCGAACGTGAATGGGGGCGAACGTGAATGGGGGCGAACGTGAATGGGGGCGAACGTGAATGGGGGCGAACGTGAATGGGGGCGAACGTGAATGGGGGCGAACGTGAATGGGGGCGAACGTGAATGGGGGCGAACGTGAATGGGGGCGAACGTGAATGGGGGCGAACGTGAATGGGGGCGAACGTGAATGGGGGCGAACGTGAATGGGGGCGAACGTGAATGGGGGCGAACGTGAATGGGGGCGAACGTGAATGGGGGCGAACGTGAATGGGGGCGAACGTGAATGGGGGCGAACGTGAATGGGGGCGAACGTGAATGGGGGCGAACGTGAATGGGGGCGAACGTGAATGGGGGCGAACGTGAATGGGGGCGAACGTGAATGGGGGCGAACGTGAATGGGGGCGAACGTGAATGGGGGCGAACGTGAATGGGGGCGAACGTGAATGGGGGCGAACGTGAATGGGGGCGAACGTGAATGGGGGCGAACGTGAATGGGGGCGAACGTGAATGGGGGCGAACGTGAATGGGGGCGAACGTGAATGGGGGCGAACGTGAATGGGGGCGAACGTGAATGGGGGCGAACGTGAATGGGGGCGAACGTGAATGGGGGCGAACGTGAATGGGGGCGAACGTGAATGGGGGCGAACGTGAATGGGGGCGAACGTGAATGGGGGCGAACGTGAATGGGGGCGAACGTGAATGGGGGCGAACGTGAATGGGGGCGAACGTGAATGGGGGCGAACGTGAATGGGGGCGAACGTGAATGGGGGCGAACGTGAATGGGGGCGAACGTGAATGGGGGCGAACGTGAATGGGGGCGAACGTGAATGGGGGCGAACGTGAATGGGGGCGAACGTGAATGGGGGCGAACGTGAATGGGGGCGAACGTGAATGGGGGCGAACGTGAATGGGGGCGAACGTGAATGGGGGCGAACGTGAATGGGGGCGAACGTGAATGGGGGCGAACGTGAATGGGGGCGAACGTGAATGGGGGCGAACGTGAATGGGGGCGAACGTGAATGGGGGCGAACGTGAATGGGGGCGAACGTGAATGGGGGCGAACGTGAATGGGGGCGAACGTGAATGGGGGCGAACGTGAATGGGGGCGAACGTGAATGGGGGCGAACGTGAATGGGGGCGAACGTGAATGGGGGCGAACGTGAATGGGGGCGAACGTGAATGGGGGCGAACGTGAATGGGGGCGAACGTGAATGGGGGCGAACGTGAATGGGGGCGAACGTGAATGGGGGCGAACGTGAATGGGGGCGAACGTGAATGGGGGCGAACGTGAATGGGGGCGAACGTGAATGGGGGCGAACGTGAATGGGGGCGAACGTGAATGGGGGCGAACGTGAATGGGGGCGAACGTGAATGGGGGCGAACGTGAATGGGGGCGAACGTGAATGGGGGCGAACGTGAATGGGGGCGAACGTGAATGGGGGCGAACGTGAATGGGGGCGAACGTGAATGGGGGCGAACGTGAATGGGGGCGAACGTGAATGGGGGCGAACGTGAATGGGGGCGAACGTGAATGGGGGCGAACGTGAATGGGGGCGAACGTGAATGGGGGCGAACGTGAATGGGGGCGAACGTGAATGGGGGCGAACGTGAATGGGGGCGAACGTGAATGGGGGCGAACGTGAATGGGGGCGAACGTGAATGGGGGCGAACGTGAATGGGGGCGAACGTGAATGGGGGCGAACGTGAATGGGGGCGAACGTGAATGGGGGCGAACGTGAATGGGGGCGAACGTGAATGGGGGCGAACGTGAATGGGGGCGAACGTGAATGGGGGCGAACGTGAATGGGGGCGAACGTGAATGGGGGCGAACGTGAATGGGGGCGAACGTGAATGGGGGCGAACGTGAATGGGGGCGAACGTGAATGGGGGCGAACGTGAATGGGGGCGAACGTGAATGGGGGCGAACGTGAATGGGGGCGGATGAATGGGGGCGACGTGAATGGGGGCGGACGTGAATGGGGGCGAACGTGAATGGGGGCGAACGTGAATGGGGGCGAACGTGAATGGGGGCGAACGTGAATGGGGGCGAACGTGAATGGGGGCGAACGTGAATGGGGGCGAACGTGAATGGGGGCGAACGTGAATGGGGGCGAACGTGAATGGGGGCGAACGTGAATGGGGGCGAACGTGAATGGGGGCGAACGTGAATGGGGGCGAACGTGAATGGGGGCGAACGTGAATGGGGGCGAACGTGAATGGGGGCGAACGTGAATGGGGGCGAACGTGAATGGGGGCGAACGTGAATGGGGGCGAACGTGAATGGGGGCGAACGTGAATGGGGGCGAACGTGAATGGGGGCGAACGTGAATGGGGGCGAACGTGAATGGGGGCGAACGTGAATGGGGGCGAACGTGAATGGGGGCGAACGTGAATGGGGGCGAACGTGAATGGGGGCGAACGTGAATGGGGGCGAACGTGAATGGGGGCGAACGTGAATGGGGGCGAACCTGAAGGGGGGTCGAACGAGAATGGGGGCGAACGTGAATGGGGGCGAACGTGAATGGGGGCGAACGTGAATGGGGGCGAACGTGAATGGGGGCGAACGTGAATGGGGGCGAACGTGAATGGGGGCGAACGTGAATGGGGGCGAACGTGAATGGGGGCGAACGTGAATGGGGGCGAACGTGAATGGGGGCGAACGTGAATGGGGGCGAACGTGAATGGGGGCGAACGTGAATGGGGGCGAACGTGAATGGGGGCGAACGTGAATGGGGGCGAACGTGAATGGGGGCGAACGTGAATGGGGGCGAACGTGAATGGGGGCGAACGTGAATGGGGGCGAACGTGAATGGGGGCGAACGTGAATGGGGGCGAACGTGAATGGGGGCGAACGTGAATGGGGGCGAACGTGAATGGGGGCGAACGTGAATGGGGGCGAACGTGAATGGGGGCGAACGTGAATGGGGGCGAACGTGAAAGGGTGAAGGGGGCGAACCTGAAGGGGGCGAACGAGAATGGGGGCGAACGTGAAGGGGGGCGAACGTGAATGGGGGCGAACGTGAATGGGGGCGAACGTGAATGGGGGCGAACGTGAATGGGGGCGAACGTGAATGGGTGAACGGGGCGAACGTGAATTGGGGCGAACGTCAATGGGGGCGAACCTGAATGGGGGTGAACGTGAATGGGGTGAACTTGAAGGGGTGAAGGGGGGTGAACATGAAGGGGGGCGAATGTGAAGGGGGGCGAATGTGAATGGGGAGGAACGTCAATGGGGGCGGATTTGAATGGGGGCGGACTTGAATGGGGGCGGACATGAATGGGGGCGAACGTGAATGGGGGCGAACGTGAATGGGGGCGAACGTGAATGGGGGCGAACGTGAATGGGGGCGAACGTGAATGGGGGCGAACGTGAATGGGGGCGAACGTGAATGGGGGCGAACGTGAATGGGGGCGAACGTGAATGGGGGCGAACGTGAATGGGGGCGAACGTGAATGGGGGCGAACGTGAATGGGGGCGAACGTGAATGGGGGCGAACGTGAATGGGGGCGAACGTGAATGGGGGCGAACGTGAATGGGGGCGAACGTGAATGGGGACGGACGTGAATGGGGGCGAACGTGAATGGGGGCGAACGTGAATGGGGGCGAACGTGAATGGGGGCGAACGTGAATGGGGGCGAACGTGAATGGGGGCGAACGTGAATGGGGGCGAACGTGAATGGGGGCGAACGTGAATGGGGGCGAACGTGAATGGGGGCGAACGTGAATGGGGGCGAACGTACATGGGGGCGAACGTGCATGGGGGCGAACGTGCATGGGGGCGAACGTGCATGGGGGCGAACGTGAATGGGGGCGAACGTGAATGGGGGCGAACGTGAATGGGGGCGAACGTGAATGGGGGCGAACGTGAATGGGGGCGAACGTGAATGGGGGCGAACGTGAATGGGGGCGAACGTGAATGGGGGCGAACGTGAATGGGGGCGAACGTGAATGGGGGCGAACGTGAATGGGGGCGAACGTGAATGGGGGCGAACGTGAATGGGGGCGAACGTGAATGGGGGCGAACGTGAAAGGGTGAAGGGGGGCGAACCTGAAGGGGGGGCGAACGAGAATGGGGGCGAACGTGAAGGGGGGCGAACGTGAATGGGGGCGAACGTGAATGGGGGCGAACGTGAATGGGGGCGAACGTGAATGGGGGCGAACGTGAATGGGTGAACGGGGGCGAACGTGAATTGGGGCGAACGTCAATGGGGGCGAACCTGAATGGGGGCGAACGTGCATGGGGGCGAACGTGAATGGGGGCGAACGTGAATGGGGGCGAACGTGAATGGGGGCGAACGTGAATGGGGGCGAACGTGAATGGGGGCGAACGTGAATGGGGGCGAACGTGAATGGGGGCGAACGTGAATGGGGGCGAACGTGAATGGGGGCGAACGTGAATGGGGGCGAACGTGAATGGGGGCGAACGTGAATGGGGGCGAACGTGAATGGGGGCGAACGTGAATGGGGGCGAACGTGAATGGGGGCGAACGTGAATGGGGGCGAACGTGAATGGGGGCGAACGTGAATGGGGGCGAACGTGAATGGGGGCGAACGTGAATGGGGGCGAACGTGAATGGGGGCGAACGTGAATGGGGGCGAACGTGAATGGGGGCGAACGTGAATGGGGGCGAACGTGAATGGGGGCGAACGTGAATGGGGGCGAACGTGAATGGGGGCGAACGTGAATGGGGGCGAACGTGAATGGGGGCGAACGTGAATGGGGGCGAACGTGAATGGGGGCGAACGTGAATGGGGGCGAACGTGAATGGGGGCGAACGTGAATGGGGGCGAACGTGAATGGGGGCGAACGTGAATGGGGGCGAACGTGAATGGGGGCGAACGTGAATGGGGGCGAACGTGAATGGGGGCGAACGTGAATGGGGGCGAACGTGAATGGGGGCGAACGTGAATGGGGGCGAACGTGAATGGGGGCGGGCGAACGAGAATGGGGGCGAACGTGAATGGGGGCGAACGTGAATGGGGGCGAACGTGAATGGGGGCGAACGTGAATGGGGGCGAACGTGAATGGGGGCGAACGTGAATGGGGGCGAACGTGAAAGGGTGGGGGGGCGAACGTGAAGGGGGGGCGAACGAGAATGGGGGCGAACGTGAATGGGGGCGAACGTGAATGGGGGCGAACGTGAATGGGGCGAACGAACGTGAATGGGGGCGAACGTGAATGGGTGAACGGGGGCGAACGTGAATTGGGGCGAACGTCAATGGGGGCGAACCTGAATGGGGGTGAACGTGAATGGGGGTGAACTTGAAGGGGTGAAGGGGGTGAACATGAAGGGGGGCGAATGTGAAGGGGGGCGAATGTGAATGGGGAGGAACGTCAATGGGGGCGGATTTGAATGGGGGCGGACGTGAATGGGGGCGGACATGAATGGGGGCGAACGTGAATGGGGGCGAACGTGAATGGGGGCGAACGTGAATGGGGGCGAACGTGAATGGGGGCGAACGTGAATGGGGGCGAACGTGAATGGGGGCGAACGTGAATGGGGGCGAACGTGAATGGGGGCGAACGTGAATGGGGGCGAACGTGAATGGGGGCGAACGTGAATGGGGGCGAACGTGAATGGGGGCGAACGTGAATGGGGGCGAACGTGAATGGGGGCGAACGTGAATGGGGGCGAACGTGAATGGGGGCGAACGTGAATGGGGGCGAACGTGAATGGGGGCGAACGTGAATGGGGGCGAACGTGAATGGGGGCGAACGTGAATGGGGGCGAACGTGAATGGGGGCGAACGTGAATGGGGGCGAAGACGAATGGGGGTGAACGTGAACGAACGTGAATGAGGGCGAACGTGAATGGGGGCGAACGTGAATGGGGGCGAACGTGAATGGGGGCGAACGTGAATGGGGGCGAACGTGAATGGGGGCGAACGTGAATGGGGGCGAACGTGAATGGGGGCGAACGTGAATGGGGGCGAACGTGAATGGGGGCGAACGTGAATGGGGGCGAACGTGAATGGGGGCGAACGTGAATGGGGGCGAACGTGAATGGGGGCGAACGTGAATGGGGGCGAACGTGAATGGGGGCGAACGTGAATGGGGGCGAACGTGAATGGGGGCGAACGTGAATGGGGGCGAACGTGAATGGGGGCGAACGTGAATGGGGGCGAACGTGCGTGGGGGCGAACATGAATGAGGGCAACGTGAATGGGGGCGAACGTGAATGGGGGCGAACGTGAATGGGGGTGAACTTGAAAGGGTGAAGGGGGGCGAACGTGAAGGGGGTCGAACATGAATGGGGTCGAACGTGAATGGGGGAGAACGAGAATGGGGGCGAACGAGAATGGGGGCGAACGAGAATGGGGGCGAACGTGAATGGGGGCGAACGTGAATGGGGGCGAACGTGAATGGGGGCGAACGTGAATGGGGGCGGGCGAACGAGAATGGGGGCGAACGTGAATGGGGGCGAACGTGAATGGGGGCGAACGTGAATGGGGGCGAACGTGAATGGGGGCGGACGAGAATGGGGGCGGACGTGAATGGGGGCGAACGTGAATGGGGGCGAACGTGAATGGGGGCGAACGTGAATGGGGGCGAACGTGAATGGGGGCGAACGTGAATGGGGGCGAACGTGAATGGGGGCGAACGTGAATGGGGGCGAACGTGAATGGGGGCGAACGTGAATGGGGGCGAACGTGAATGGGGGCGAACGTGAATGGGGGCGAACGTGAATGGGGGCGAACGTGAATGGGGGCGAACGTGAATGGGGGCGAACGTGAATGGGGGCGAACGTGAATGGAGGCGAATGTGAATGGGGGCGAACGTGAATGGGGGCGAACGTGAATGGGGGCGAACGTGAATGGGGGCGAACGTGAATGGGGGCGAACGTGAATGGGGGCGAACGTGAATGGGGGCGAACGTGAATGAGTGAAGGAGGGCGAACGTGAATGGGGGCGAACGTGAATGGGGGCGAACGTGAATGGGGGCGAACGTGAATGGGGGCGAACGGTAATGGGGGCGAACATGAATGGGGGCGAAAGTGAATGGGGGCGAACGTGAATGGAGTTGAACGTGAAGGGGTGAAGAGGGGCGAACGTGAAGGGGGGCGAACATGAATGGGGGCGAACGAGAATGGGGGCGAATGTGAATGGGGGCGAACGTGAATGGGGGCGAACGTGAATGGGGGCGAACGTGAATGGGGGCGAACGTGAATGGGGGCGAACGTGAATGGGGGCGAACGTGAATGGGGGCGAACGTGAATGGGGGCGAACGTGAATGGGGGCGAACGTGAATGGGGGCGAACGTGAATGGGGGCGAACGTGAATGGGGGCGAACGTGAATGGGGGCAAACGTGAAAGGGGGTGAACGAGAATGGGGAGGAACGTGAAGGGGGGCGAACGTGAACGGGGGCGAACGTGAATGGGGGCGAACGTGAATGGGGGCGAACGTGAATGGGGGCGAACGTGAATGGGGGCGAACGTGAATGGGGGCGAACGTGAATGGGGGCGAACGTGAATGGGTGAAGGGGGGCGAATGTGAATGGGGGCGAACGTGAATGGGGGCGAACGTGAATGGGGGCGAACGTGAATGGGGGCGAACGTGAATGGGGGCGAACGTGAATGGGGGCGAACGTGAATGGGTGCGAAAGTGAATGGGGGAGAACGTGAATGGGGGTGAACGTGAAGGGGTGAAGGGGGACGAACGTGAACGGGGGCGAACGTGAATGGGGACGAACGTGAATGGGGGCGAACGTGAATGGGGGCGAACGTGAATGGGGGCGAACGTGAATGGGGGCGAACGTGAATGGGGGCGAACGTGAATGGGGGCGAACGTGAATGGGGGCGAACGTGAATGGGGGCGAACGTGAATGGGGGCGAACGTGAATGGGGGCGAACGTGAATGGGGGCGAACGTGAATGGGGGCGAACGTGAATGGGGGCGAACGTGAATGGGGGCGAACGTGAATGGGGGCGAACGTGAATGGGGGCGAACGTGAATGGGGGCGAACGTGAATGGGGGCGAACGTGAATGGGGGCGAACGTGAATGGGGGCGAACGTGAATGGGGGCGAACGTGAATGGGGGCGAACGTGAATGGGGGCGAACGTGAATGGGGGCGAACGTGAATGGGGGCGAACGTGAATGGGGGCGAACGTGAATGGGGGCGAACGTGAATGGGGGCGAACGTGCATGGGAGCGAACGTGAATGGGGGCGAACGTGAATGGGGGCGAACGTGAATGGGGACGATCGTGAATGGAGGCGAACGTGAATGGGGGCGAACGTGAATGGGGGCGAACGTGAATGGGGGCGAACGTGAATGGGGGCGAACGTGAATGGGGGCGAACGTGAATGGGGGCGAACGTGAATGGGGGCAAACGTGAATGGGTGAAAGGGGGCGAACGTGAATGGGGGCGAACGTGAATGGGGGCGAACGTGAATGGGGGCGAACGTGAATGGGGGCGAACGTGAATGGGGGCGAACGTGAATGGGGGCGAACGTGAATGGGGGCGAACGTGAATGGGGGCGAACGTGAATGGGGGCGAACGTGAATGCAGGGGTGAAGGGGGGCGAACGTGAAGGGGGGCGAACATGAATGGGGGCGAACCTGAATGGGGGCGAACGTGAATGGGGGCGAACGTGAATGGGGGCGAACGTGAATGGGGGCGAACGTGAATGGGGGCGAACGTGAATGGGGGCGAACGTGAATGGGGGCGAACGTGAATGGGGGCGAACGTGAATGGGGGCGAACGTGAATGGGGGCGAACGTGAATGGGGGCGAACGTGAATGGGGGCGAACGTGAATGGGGGCGAACGTGAATGGGGGCGAACGTGAATGGGGGCGAACGTGAATGGGGGCGAACGTGAATGGGGGCGAACGTGAATGGGGGCGAACGTGAATGGGGGCGAACGTGAATGGGGGCGAACGAGATTGGGGGCGAACGAGAATGGGGGCGAACGAGAATGGGGGCGAACGTGAATGGGGGCGAACGTGAATGGGGGCGAACGTGAATGGGGGCGAACGTGAATGGGGGCGAACGTGAATGGGGGCGAACGAGATTGGGGGCGAACGTGAATGGGGGCGAACGTGAATGGGGGCGAACGTGAATGGGGGCGAACGTGAATGGGGGCGAACGTGAATGGGGGCGAACGTGAATGGGGGCGAACGTGAATGGGGGCGAACGTGAATGGGGGCGAACGTGAATGGGGGCGAACGTGAATGGGGGCGAACGTGAATGGGGGCGAACGTGAATGGGGGCGAACGTGAATGGCGTGGAGCGAACGAGAATGGGGGCGAACGTGAATGGGGGCGAACGTGAATGGGGGCGAACGTGAATGGGGGCGAACGTGAATGGGGGCGAACGTGAATGGGGGCGAACGTGAATGGGGGCGAACGTGAATGGGGGCGAACGTGAACGAACGTGAATGGGGGCGAACGTGAATGGGGGCGAACGTGAATGGGGGCGAACGTGAATGGGGGCGAACGTGAATGGGGGCGAACGTGAATGGGGGCGAACGTGAATGGCGGCGAATGTGAATGGGGGCGAACGTGAATGGGGGCGAACGTGAATGGGGGCGAACGTGAATGGGGGCGAACGTGAATGGGGGCGAACGTGAATGGGGGCGAACGTGAATGGGGGCGAACGTGAATCGGGCCGAACGTGAATGGGGGCAAACGTGAATGGGGGCGAACGTGAATGGGGGCGAACGTGAATGGGGGCGAACGTGAATGGGGGCGAACGTGAATGGGGGCGAACGTGAATGGGGGCGAACGTGAATGGGGGCGAACGTGAATGCAGGGGTGAAGGGGGGCGAACGTGAATGGGGGCGAACGTGAATCCATCTTCTCGTGCCCCGTATAATCCACACTCACATCGAATGCTGAATTTTGGATTAGACCTTGAATTCTTATTACGGGGGTAGTTAGGGTGGGTGCCCCTACATCGACCACGCCACAACCATGGTCATTTTATCTACAGAGAACGCCCCAAGTGTTTGTTACCACTTCCCTCGCATATCGGCCAAAGTGACCAAATGGTCGGATTTTGGCTTCGGTCATCGCAATGTTACACGCCCTTAGCCATCTCGCATCTAATCTGGTCATAATGCCCTTAGACACTCGTGCTAGGCTAACCTATGTGGCACCCCTAAGGCACATACACTGCACCACTTCCACCTCATGTCGATTTCAAAGTCATCTTCATTAGGGCGTGTCACCTCGGGTGTTCAAAGGGGCTTGTTCGAACGAGTACCGTACTAAACCGAAGTGTTCGTAAAGGTTACCGTACCGTACCAGGTCCAACACCCGAAAATTTGGAATTTGAACAGCTGGTTACCACCCGAGGTGACACGCCCTTAGCTCATCCAAATGTTTCCTCTCATCTACCAACCTACGTTTTATCTCCTCACCCATCTTCTCCCTCTGTTGCTCTGGCTGATGAGCCACTATGAACGAACGGAGCCCTCATGGATGCCTTTCGGGGTCGCACAGTAAAGTTCGCCGTTTCTCGCTAACCACAACAGTTTTTTCGCCAACCGCGTAACCCCAATCTCACCCGCCAGCACCACCCCCAATGACCTCGGTCCCCCTCTAGATCTCAATTCTTCCTCGCATCTGATCCGTGGATCATGGTAACCAGCAGCAAACTTCATTCTTCAAAGTCGAACTTGATAACAAGCTTCATCTCATGCGCCTTGCGTAAGCTGTTAGATTATTCTATATCACAAGTGAGATTTGCTCATTTGAAGGCTCAAACCCTCACGTTTTCGGCGGCAACTCTCACCGGGTTTTCTGACTCCGAGTGTGCTCTCCGCAGCACGTCAGTGCAGCAACCGCACCCCAACGTCTGCCCCAACCAACCCCGCCTACATGTTCCCGCTGCCGCCAATTGCCAGAGCTGGTTACCATCTGACGACAGGTCGTCCAGAAACATTCGCGCGACCGTGCTATACACGTGGCTTCGCAACGTTGCTGTCGGTCGCACCCTAGGTTTCTCTTCCATGAGGTTCGCCCTGCCGTACGATGCCTTTCGGGGTCGCATAGTAAACTTCGCTGTTTCTCGCTGACCACAACAGTCTTTTCGCCAACCGCGTAACCCCAATCTCCCCCGCCAGCACCACCCCCAATGCCCTCGGTCCCCCCCTAGATCTCATCTCTTCCTCGCATCTGATCCGTGGATCTGATCGGGTGGCGACATCTCCTCCCTTCATCTGCACCTCCACCGCACTGCCGTAGGCCACCCCACATCCTCCCCTACTCAACCTGCCATCACAAAAGCTGGGTGTCGCTGTCCTCCAAATCACCACTTCCCTTCAAACCTCCAGTTTCTTTCACATCTGCCAACGTCGCACTTCGCTTTCCAGCCAATACCGTTGCTGCTGCCTGTTCCCACCGTCTCGCTCTCTCACTCCAGCTCCTCATCACTCGCGAATCATGGCCTGGGGAAAGCCTGGAACCGGCGTGGTGAAGTCGTACGCCGTGGAGTGGTCGACCATGGAGCAGACGACAGCCAAGGCCGCGGAGCGAGTGAGGGACGAGCGGGTCTTCGAGGAGGAAGAGGAGGAGGACGAGGACCCCGTGTGCCCGCTCTGCATTGAAGAGCTCGACGCCACCGAGATCCAATTCCGGCCGTGCCCCTGCGGGTGAGCGTCTAGTGCCACGCACCGCAGGTCCATCGGGAACCTCATCTTATGAGATAGGAAAGTTAGATCTGACCTAAGAGTGTTTGAGTCAGCCGCGTTTGTCGGGGGTCGGGTGAGGTTAACGTAGGTGATTGGATCTGACGTCGCAAGGCGGCGACGACAGTCATGCTTCTTAGGTTACTAGGTTACTGTTGCTTCCTGCAAATTCTCTCGTTTTTCCATCGTCATCCCTCACTTAACATCTCCTTTTTCATTTTCTATGTTCCTTTCCCCCCTCAGCTACCGCGTGTGTCTGTTCTGCTACGAGCGAATCAAGCTCGAGCTCAAAGGCATCTGTCCCAGCTGCCGCTCGCCCTATGGCGACCCGCAAATGGCGGCGCCACCGCAGCCAACCGCATCGGGTGCGTCGTCGGGTAAACGGCGGGGGTCGATCTCTCGCAACGGCGACAGCAAGGCTTCCGAGCAGGGGGCGTCGATCGCGGGAGCGTCGTTAGGAGTGTCGATTCTGGGAGCTGGCGATCATCGCCACCATTCGCGAGTGTCGCCCGCTCCGCCGATACTCGCCTCGTCTGAATTCCCGACTCTATCGTCGTCGCCTCCTCTCTCAGGTGTGTTCTAGTCACTTCGTCGTCGCGTAACCTTTCTCCTCCATTAGCTTATCATTATCCCGTGTGGTGTTTGTTTCTTATCTGAAAGTCCCTCCGTTGCCGTGCCCATCTCCCCTCCCCTTCGCCTGCCCCCTCCAGTTCAACCCAGAAGAGGGCCGTCATGGGAGAAGCCTCGTCCTGCCGTTCCACCGTCAGCCGCCCCACCATTCCTGCCACCATCATCGTCATCAGCAGCAGCAGCCGCAGCAGCATCGTCATCATCAGCAACGTCGTCCTTAGCGCCATGGGCATCAGTCTCAACCACAGTCACAGCCACAGCCACAACCACAGCCACAGCCGCAGCCCCGCCATCCTCGTTTCCGCCGCTCCTACCGCTCGACCCGCCTCAGCAGCCGGCTTCGCAGAGCCATGTCGCTCCGAGTCACGGGACGCAGAGCCGCGCAGCTGCGGCTGCGGGCGCTCGGCGCTTATCTTCCGACGCCCATGCCGCGCCTAGCGTTGAAACCACCGCTGCGTCGTGGCCCGCGCTCAAGACAGAGCCAGCTTCGACAGCCGCGCCTGTGTCCGCCGTATCGAGTCAGGCTCAAACGGGGAAGTCTGCGGGTAGAGACGCACGGAAGGAGCCCAGCGGGGAGAAGGGGAAGGAAGCGGGGAAAGCGGGTGAGGGTGCCAAGTCCGCGACGGTCGCTTCTGGGGGTTCTGTGCCGGCGGGTAGGAAGCAACAGCCTCCGCAAGCCTCGGGTGGTGCTGCGGCGGATGCCGCCGTTCGTTCTTCCGCCAAGGCGTCGGCTCGCACTGTCAGTCACCCGCCCGTGCCTGCCGGCTCCGCCCCTCGCGTGTCCGCCACCGCGTCTCACGAGCCGGCGCGCGACGGCGGCGCGACCAGCGTCGGCAACGGCGGGGCCACGAGCAGGAGCAACGCGAGGAACAGCGCCACCGCCACCGGCGGCAGCGGAAACGGCAACGATAGCAGCAGCGGCAGCGGCAGTGGCAGTGGTAACGGTAGCGGTAGCAGCAAGAGCAGCGGCGGCGGCGGCGGGCGCAGCAGGAGCAGCAGCAGCGGGAGAGGGAGCTCGTCGGACGATGAGATGGGGTTCAGCCTGAGCGACCAGCTCGCAGAAATGCTGCTCAACAGCCCCGGCCGTGCCGAGCTTGGTGCTTCCGCCGCGCAAGCAACCGCAGCAGAAGCTGGTGAGGTGAAAGCAGTTGAAACGCAGAGCTGCGCATGCGAGAGCAGCGTGGTTCGGACATCGGTCCCTGAACCTGCCAGTTCTGTTGCGCCCAAGCCATCCACGTCGGTTCCGTCTCTCCAGAGGATTCGGGACGCCGCGTCACCGCACAGCACCGATTCATCCATCCCGCTCGCCTCTGTCGGCCCCCACGGCAGCATCTCCTCGCCGTCCTTCTCCACGTGGCTTTCGCCGCACTCCACCTCCTCCGCCGCTACCCTCTCCAAACCCATCCTATCCGCCGCTAACGGGATGGCTTGTAACGGGATTGCTGTTGCGGGCTGGGCGTCGTCCGGCGGGAGCGGGCTGGAGCGGCTGCAGCAGCTGCACGCGCTGCAGCGGCAGCTGCAGCAGGCGTTCGTGGGCGTGGGATGGTCGACGGACGAGATGCAGCGCGCCAGTGAGATCGTCGCCGCAGCGAAGCAGTCTCAGAGCCGCTTCTCGGGTGCCGCCGCAGCATCAGCTGCTGCAGCAGCAGGAGCGGTTGCGCCGGCTGTAGCAGCAATGGCGCCTGCGGCCATGATGACTGTAGCACCAGCAGCAGTTACCACATTTCCCCTTTCCGCTACCCCCGCTGCTCCTTCGTCCGCCGCTGCTCCTAAGACCGCCCCTTCCAAGCCTGTCACTCCGCCTCCCGGCTTCCGCCCTCCCGCTCCCCCTGGCTTTGCGCCCCTGTCCCCGCCTCCTGGGTTTGGCCCGTCCGCGGGCGCCAAGAAGGCGGACGGGGGAGCGGGCGTGCTGGGGCAGGCGGACGTGCAGGCGCAGGCCGCCACCGCAGCAACCGCCACAGCAGCGCGGGCTGGGTCGGGGCTAGGGCTGTCCGGGTCGACCGGGATAGCATCCTTTGGCGCGGCGGGTACAGCAGCAGGAGGGGGGAATCTGGGCGTGCAATCGGTGGAGTCAGCAGCATGGGGGTGGGGGGCGTCGGGAACAGTTGCTTCCGCCTCCGCCTTGGGTGCAGGCGCGTCCTCCTCTGCCTCGTTTGGCTCGCCGCTGCTGACCTCTCGCTACTCCAGCGCTGCAGGTTACACCACCACCAGTGCAGCAGGCTATTCCGGTTCTGCAGGGTATACTGGTGCTGCAGGGTATTTCTCAGGGTATACCAGCGCTGGAGGGGTGTCTGGGCGGAGTGGGAGTGAGGTTGGGGCGGCAGGGAGTGTGGTGGCAGCAAGAGGGACGTGGTGTGGAGGGGATGCGGATGCTGCAGTGGCTGCTATTGCGAGCATCTGGGGGCAGGAGAACAGTGCGACGGCTGCTGTGGGTTCCACCAAGCTGGGGGGTGCTGCAGAGTAAGTGTCCGACTCACTCTCTGCACTTGTTGATTTTATTACCTTCTGCCAGTCGTTGCTGCTTGAGTGCTGCTTTCAAACATGCTGCTTTCAAACATGCTGCTTTCATCTAATGCTGTGTGTGCACCTCACCTTCCTCTAGCATCTGTTGCCCTGATCTTATCACCTATGCCCCTTGGAATCGAAGCACCCTCTCACTCAATGCTGCTCCCATCTCTGCTGCCACCCCACGTCCCACCCTGTGCAGGAGCAGCAAGTGGCAGTTGGTGGGGTCAGGTCTGCAGTCCTTCACGGGAGGATCTATGTCCATCCCCATGTCCTCCTCTTTCCTTGGAGCCTCCATCTGGAGCAATGGGAGCAATGGGAGCAACGGCTCCATGCAGCCCTCTCAGCCCTCGCAGCCTGGCATTTGGGGTTCCTCGCCCCTCGCTCGCTCCCCCTCCCCTCAGCTTGCAGCAGCTTTGTCGTCTACTGCGCCGAACTTGCAGGGTGGAGGGGCTGGGGCAAGGGGGGCGTGTGCACCGCTCTTCCCTCCTGGGATATCGTCGGTGTCTCTTGGGCAGGGTGTTTCCTCCTTTCACCATTCCGTCTTGCCGCTTGGACTCCCACTCTAAGCTGATTGGTTTACCTGTCTCATTTGTTACTTTTGATCGATACCTACCAAATTCTTCTGATTTTGACTTGGATGATGTTTGCCACCAACTGATCGTAAGTTTTCTATCATTGATGCTGGCTAATGCGTTGCCGTCTCTGTTTTTTCTAGCAATTGATGTTTTGTGCCCGATTAATCGAAACGGTTTCGGGAACTAATGATATCGTGTGCAGCCAATGAATCAACAATTAACAGTCCAGTATCGAGGATAGCTATGCAACCCTCAGCCCTGGCTATTTTCTTCATTACCTGACTTCGCGGCGACACGTCGTTAGAGAACTTAGACTGCAGGTAGATTCAGCATTCGTGTGCAGTGCGCCTGCATAGGCTCTTGAAACTACTCATTCCAACGGCCGCTCGCCCAGGATTAGCGATGCGACGGCTACGAGGAAATGACCACGAATGTGTAGCCTGAACATGCCAGCAATAAAATTTGGGTCCGTTTCTGGCACGCCATGGCATTAGCTGCAGTACAGCAATGGTTTTTGTCGTAGGCGGGATGGTAATGAAATCGAAGCTTGCTTCAGATCCTGTACACCTTAACCTGAGATGTTACTTGTCTGAGTGAGTTGAAACGTCTGTCACCTTGTAAACCAGTCGCGATGGCAGCAGGATCGAAGTCTGTTTCCGATGCGACGTGGCATAATCTAGGCATGGTCGCCGGGTCGCTGTTCGCCATCCTCGTCGCCGTCGCTTTCCATCAGCACCACTTCTCCACCGTCGCTGAGGTGCGACGTCTCTTCATAGATATCGCCGTCGTTGGCGTCCGCGATATTGCCTCAACAACAACGGTCGATGGATCCTCCTTCTTGGATCAGTATGCATTATGATATGGTTGAGAAGCAAATGTACAGAGGTACAGTACAGTACTTTCGGTGTCATGCATCCCCCTATCCTGGTGTTCAAGCTTCCCCTCATTTCCCCGTCCTCATCACACCCCTATCCTCGCTCCTTCGTGCCACGTCATCAGATCCAATCGCTGCTGCAAGAATCAAGGGATCAAGCAGCGGACGTGGATACGGCTTTAAGAGACATCAAGAGTTTGCTCACCAACCCTTCCAGCAAGTCGACAGGCACACAAGGTACACATGCCAGGGGAAATTAGGGTTTGTGGATACATGCAATTCTGGTCAAGCGTTGCTGAATTTGCACGTTACTGCACTCGCACTGCTCCCTCACACTCCCTCCCGTTCCCCACCCTGCCAGCCAGTGGTGCTCACCTCAACCAGCAATGCATCCTGGCCGTTGATCGCGGCAGCATCAACGCGTCCCTGCTGGCCGACACGTCATCCCCGGATTATCTGGAGGACAACGCCAAGCACCTGCCGTCATGGCTCTCCTCGCAGCTTATCAACCAGTGAGAGAGGATGTGGGTGGAATGTGGTGAACGGGAGTGGAAGGGGATGGGGGTGGAGGGGATGGAAGGGGTGGATAGGGAAGGGTGGGTGGTGCTTGCAGGGAGGAGGGGGAGGACCAGGAAGGAAGAAAGAGAGACGTATCAGGATGAGGCCAGTTGGCTTTTGGCATTAACTGCATGGATCACAGCAGAAGCAGTGCCCATGACTCATAAGCCGCAGCGTTCCATTGTTCTCTCTCTCACTCCATCATCACATTGCTGAGTATGTACTATTGCCTTCCTCTTGTCTCTCTGCTGCCCTCTCCAGGCTGTACGCGCAGCGCCATGGCTACACCTTTTACTCCATAGAAGCCATCACGCCCATGCTCATAAGCGAAGGCATCGACCCCAACACCATTAACAGGGTACGTGGTTACAACTGGGTACGCTTGCAGCACGTGGGCTGTGTGGCAGTCCTTTGATTTTAACACCTCCTATTGACACGAGGAAAGCCCGCACCTTGTATCTCTCCCATGCTACCCTATCTTCCCCAACCTTTCCTCCACATGCTGAGACGCCTCAAAACTCTCTTCATTTACTTCCCTTATCCCACCACCCCCCTACCCACGGATTGTGTTCATAAACCGCCTGCTGGCGTGCTGCTGCTGGGTGCTGACCCTGGTAGACGGCGCCTACTTGCGGTTGGAGCAGCACAGCAGGTCCGTGGAGCACTGGCGGGCACGCCTTCCCACACAGACAGACTTACAAAAGGCCCGTCATTATGCTGTTCCTCCTCTCGCTGTTTCCTCCTCCTCTCCCTTTCCTTCTCCCCTCCTCCTCCCCCCTCTCCCACACTCCCTGTCCCTACCAGATCGCGTTCATAAACCGCCAGCTGGCGTGCTGCTGTCGCTGGGTGCTAGCCCTGGTAGACGGAGGATACATACGTCTGGAGCAGCACAGCCTGCCCGTGGAGCACTGGCTCGCACGCCTCGCCCAGCCCGACACCTTTGAGTGGATCACGCGGTCGGGCATTGACATGGCCAACCAGACCTGGTTCCCCTCCGACCCTGCCCACCTGGTGGCGGATGGGAATTCGGAGCAGGAGAGGAGGGGAAGAGCGGATGAGCGGCAGGAGAAGCATGGTGGGGGCGGAAAGGGGAGGTGGGGAGGGGAGCAAGGGGCAGCAGGGGAGGAGGAGCGGGAGGGAGGGGAGGGGAAGGC
This sequence comes from Closterium sp. Yama58-4, assembly GCA_947470075.1. NCBI lineage: Eukaryota > Viridiplantae > Streptophyta > Zygnematophyceae > Desmidiales > Closteriaceae > Closterium > Closterium sp. Yama58-4. The sequence continues at coordinate 72,986 of CANIUD010000027.1, forward strand.
GCGGCCGTTGATAGGGCTGGTGGGGCGGTCAGGGGATGGGGTGTATGGGCTGGCGGGTAAGGCGGGGACTCTGTTTCATGAGAGTGTGCCGTTTGTGGGCAACGCTGCAGTGCTGCTCACACACAGTGGGGACACGTTCAAGGTGCGTAGAGGTGAAGATGGGACATGTGCAAGGTACAGCATGGCAGGCTGGCTCACCCTGAAAACATGTTTCATGTAAGAATGAAGTTCCAGAAAAATCTGCTGCAGTGCTGCTGCTCACTCACACCGGGGACACGTTCAAGGTGCGTCAAAGCTCCTAGGTGTTCATGAGAATTGGAAAAGACTTTGCCCCGGTTTTATGTCTCCATCTCCTTTTCTTCTCCTCTGCCAAATCCTCTCATGGTAGACCAAGTCAGGCGCACTCTGGCTTGCGAGTCCGAACAACGACGCACAGGCATTCCCAGCTCTTCAACCCACCCTCCCATTGCCCTGCATTTCCCAACCCCCCTCCTCCAGTTCCTGTCGCTATGGCAGGCCAAGTCAGCAGCACTAGGGTGGGACTTCACGGGCCTGCAGGCGGCAGTGAGGGAGTTTGCCACCCAGATTGCCATTGTGCCGCACCTGGAGATGGGCGGCTTGCACAGCCGCGCTATCCGGTACGCGTTTTTTGGAAGCAACCAGGAAGATGCTGAGAAGGTTCTTGCAACGGCCCTGCTGGCTGCGGTGAAGTTTCACCAGGCATGGAAGGACGGCAACGGTGATGCTGATTGATAAGTCTTATGTACAGGAGTTATTGCATTCTATTTGATGTAAACTTACTGTTCGCCTAGCATTTACAATCAGTTTTGGTAAATGAAAGCAAGAAACTTGGACACTAGAGGCAGATCCCAGCCACCATTTGTCAATCGAAAACCCCGGCCATCATGGTCTTGAATTCGTCATAATCCACGTATCCGTCCCCGTCTTGGTCCACACGCTTTATCATCCTTTCGCAGTCTTCCGTAGTCAAATCATCCCCGCTAAGGACACCAACCACGTATCGCAGCTCCTTTGGGCAAATTACACCGTTGCCGTCCAGGTCGAAGATTTCAAACGCGCGAAACAGATCCTCTTCCCTCACATCCTTTTCTGAATTACCCCCACCGTCCGATTCATCCTCCTCCTCATCTGACGATGCAACGGAGACGGAATGTTCGCCCAACAGGGACGGGCCTGCACGCGCCGAGAGCAAAAACTCCTCAAAATCGATCATTCCGTCACCGTCCACGTCAGCCTCGCGAATCACATCCTCCGCGAAGCCAATCAGATCGCCTCCTGCCTCGCGCGAACTACCGCGCCGTCCAGGCGTCGACTCGGCAAGGGAATTATCCAGGCGGGCTAGGAGAGTTGCGAGCTCGTGGGCGGAGATTTTGCCGTCCTTGTCGAGGTCGATCGTATCGAAGGTGTGCGCGGCCTCTCGATGGAACGAGGAGGACTTGATCTGGCGGATCATTCGGCTCGAGCGGGTGTTGTGAGAAGCTGGCGCAAAGGTGTCGTGCTGCTTGAGGGCCATGAGCGACGAAAGGGATGGCGAGATTATTGAGCGGGAGTAAGAAACAGAGTTGGTATGAAACTGGGATTGGGTTGGCGGGTGGAAGCGGATGTGAGCGATGACGCGCTGACTGTTTTCAGGAATGTTGAGGCTGGCTCTGCTACTACAGGAAACACAGAGGTGACTTTGTTGTTGCATCAATAGAACCGGCTAGGGATGTTTTGTTAGCGAGTGATGAAAATTGTCAAATTCGAATGTTGGAAGAAATGCTATTCCGCCCCTCTTTGTACATGTGCTGTGGGGCATCGGCTGGTGGGTGGAGAGGCGAGACATTGTGTTACCACTCCAATTGACTTTCCCCGTTTCGGTGTGGCGAACTTTCGGCATTCGCCTTCGGAGGTGAGCTTGTCGTTGCGTGGCGAGCAAGCCGCAACTGTAGGTGCTGCGAAGCTGGCGACGCTGCTTTCCCCGTGAATTAGGGGAAGCGCCAGCGAGTGAACGAATGATGGGGTGACGCGACGCGATGTTGCTAGGTGTTCCCGAGGCGTGGTCCTCCAAGGTGAACCCGAGTTTTGCCTAGCCTGCGGCCAGTCATCGCGTAAATTCTAGGTTCGGAAAAAAAAAAGGGAAAGTACATGCCAGCTCCATTTTTCAGGATTCTCTCACAATTAACCCTAAGTTGACTCAAACAGTCTAAGTTTGTGTAATTTTGCTCACGCGAGGCCCAGATTATGTTCAAAACTGGTCCTGCGGGGCTCAACTCTCGACACGTGTCTATTTCGCACCAAGAATTTCTAAACGGGGCAAAAAAACATAATACCCCTAGGGAAACCAGGACACTTTTAGGGAGGGATCAACCCTAAACACGGGAACACGCCCAGTGTTTAGGGTTGATCCCTCTCGACATGGGTCCCGTTTCCCTTGGGGTATTATGTTTTGTTTACCCGTTTAAAAAAATATTGGTGTGAAATGGACACGTGTCGAAATTTTGGCCCCACATGACCAGTTTTGAACATAATCTGGGCCTCGCGTGAGCGAAATTCCACAAAGTTGGACTTTCTGGGTAACCTCGGGAGTAGATTTGAGATATTTTTGAAACTAAGGAGCTGGCATGTACTTTCCCAAAAAAAGCCCTGGTTGAGGTTCGGCGAGAAATCTGAAACCAACACGCTTGAACCCCAGCACACCGGGATGGAAAACAACGGCACACCACCGAGGCTTGCTTGTCGTGACAGTCAAGGCGCGTGGCACGGGCGCTTCAGGGCAAAAAACATTCGAAATCTATTTTGCTCGAACACGTCACAATGTACATTCAGCACCACATAATTCCCTCATGATGGCAAAAATCCTCACAATTACATATCTCATATAAACCACAAAAATATGCATCATTATTTATTAATAAACACACCCATGTGCGCTGATTATTTATGACTTGCCAGCCAGGTCAAGGATAGAGCCAGGAATTCCGCTGGGGAGGGACACAGAATTGCATGCCAACAAACAGAGGGTTCCGGCAAACTACTCCGTAATTATATTGTGCCATAAGTCGTGCACTGTTGCGGAAATATACCGCTATTATGCGAGCGCATGTATCGCCTCGTGTGGCATAGTAAAAATCATCTGTCACGCACTTACTTGCTCCCGTCCAATTGGGAGCCGCCTTCACACAGACCTGGAAAACAAACAAAAGAAAGGACAAGAGTTGGGGGGGGGGGGGGGGGGGGGGGGGGGGGGGGGGGGAGGGGGATTGTTGTTGTCATAACTCTGGTTTAGGTTGGTTAAATAAGTTATGCAATGAAGCTTCTTGTTCATGCAAAGACTGGAATCGGAGAATGACGCAAACTATCAGACCTGCTGCAAAGAAGCCTCTTCTTGTATTTGCCCCCCCCATCCTCACCTGGACTCCAGCGCCCACTGTGGCATTAGGTTGGTCGAGCAGCGAGCACGAGAGGCCGGGGTTGAGAGCGATGAAGTGGGCGGGCGGGAGGGGAGGCGAGGCGACGGACCGCATGATGGTGGGGCACGTGTCGCCCGGCTGGGGGGTGTACCAGCGTGCGCAGCGGCGAGGGAGAGGGGTCAATGCAGCTGCCACACAGATCTGACGGGAGGTGGGGGATACAGGGGAAAGGAGTAAGAAGTTTAGCAGGACGGCCATGGGGTAGATGCAAAGACCAGGGAGGAACACGAGAGGGAAGGCAGAGAGGGAAAGCAGGGAGGGAAGGCATGGGGGTGGTGCAAACAAGTACCGATTGGCTGGAGGAGAAGGGAACGGTGCAGTCGAGCTGGGGGTTGAGAGCGAGGAGAGCGGATGTGCTTGTATTGAAGAGATCCACTATCGAAGCACATGTGTCCCCCTGCACACAGGCAACACACACAGTCAGTCACCTTCCAGGAGACCCAGTCACCTTGGAAAGGCCATCAGAAACACGAGGTGCTAATGGGTACTGTTGAAAGCAAAGACATGACTAGGGCGGAATAAGAAGGTTAGCGAGAGGTGGTAGTGAGGGGAGTGTGAGAGAGTGAGTAGTGTGCTGGGTGAAAGGGCGAACAGTGAGGGGGGTGTGAGTCGCAGTCGCACCAGGGAGGCAGCATAGGAGAGTGAGCACACGGTGGCTGCCGCTGTGGTGTTCACTGTGACAGTCGCTCCCACCTCCAGCTTGCTGCAGTCCATGCCCTGTTGTAGCAGCCAGTGAGGGCACACAGCAGCCACAGCACACAGGGTACGAGAGAGGGCTTAAGGAGTGAGACGAGAAGGTCGGGAATCAGATGCGGGTTGTTTAGAAGGATTGGTGCGCTTACAGGGTTGGTCTGCTGCAGCTGTTCCACTGTGACGTGGAAGGTGAGCGCCAGCATGCCACACACCATGCCCTCCACGGGTGATGGGACTTGCTGACTAGCATACATGGGATGTGTGGAGTGTGTGAGAGACAGAGAGCAAGGAGAAGCGTGCGCTTACAGGGTTGGTCTGCTGGAGTTGGTCCACTGCGATGCAGAAGGTGAGGGCCAGCATGCCACACGTCATCCCCTCCACCACTCGCACTCTCCGCACCCCTGCACTTGCCCCATTGCCGCTGCCGACACCACCGCTGCCGACACCACCGCTGCTGCCGCTGTTGCCGCCGCTGCCGCCGCTTTCCCCACCACCGCCAGCGCCGGGGGTGTCCCAGTAGTTGGTGGGGGGAGGCGGGGGCGGCACCACGCAGGTCTGCGTGCCGTCCGTGTTGTTGACGCGCTGGGTGGGCGGCGGGCAGAGACAGGAGTAGCCGCCCGGGCTGGTGGTGCTGTCGATGCACGTGCCCGTGTCACAGGGATTCACCATGGAGAAGCCACAGCGGCGGGCTGAGATCATGGGGGAAGGTGAGAGGGACGGGGAGGGAAGGGGGAGGAATCTATATGCTGTGTCCGTTGAGTGGGCTCCACACGTGCCTGTGTCACACGGATTCACCATGGAAAAACCACAGCGCCGCGCTGCAAGGGGGGGAAGAAAGGCAGAGGGGAGGGGATGAGGGGGGAAAGGGTTTGGTGGCCTGGGCGTGCATGGTGCTGAAGATGCATGTGCCTGTGTCACACGCCGCGCTGCAGGAGAGGGAAGCAGGTGGGCGGAGAGTAGAGTGGGGGTGGTGGGAATGGGAAGATTAGCACAGCGCATGATATATGATGCATGATGTATGATGTATGATGTATGATGCATGATGCATGATGTATGATGCATGATGCATGATGTATGATGCATGATGTATGATGCATGATGTATGATGCATGATGCATGATGTATGATGCATGATGTACGACGTACGATGCATGATGCATGATGCATGATGCATGATGCATGATGCATGATGCATGATGCATGATGCATGATGCATGATGCATGATGCATGATGCATGATGCATGATGCATGATGCATGATGCATGATGCATGATGCATGATGCATGATGCATGATGCATGATGCATGATGCATGATGCATGATGCATGATGCATGATGCATGATGCATGATGCATGATGCATGATGCATGATGCATGATGCATGATGCATGATGCATGATGCATGATGCATGATGCATGATGCATGATGCATGATGCATGATGCATGATGCATGATGCATGATGCATGATGCATGATGCATGATGCATGATGCATGATGCATGATGCATGATGCATGATGCATGATGCATGATGCATGATGCATGATGCATGATGCATGATGCATGATGCATGATGCATGATGCATGATGCATGATGCATGATGCATGATGCATGATGCATGATGCATGATGCATGATGTGTGATGCATGATGTGTGATGTATGATGTATGATGCATGATGTATGATGCATGATGTATGATGCATGATGTATGATGCATGATGCATGATGCATGATGCATGATGCATGATGCATGATGCATGATGCATGATGCATGATGTATGATGTATGATGTATGATGTATGATGCATGATGCATGATGCATGATGCATGATGCATGATGCATGATGCATGATGCATGATGCATGATGTATGATGTATGATGTATGATGTATGATGTATGATGTATGATGTATGATGTATGATGTATGATGTATGATGTATGTTGCTGATGCTGATGCTGATGCTGATGCTGATGCACTGATGCTGATGCTGATGCTGATGCTGATGCTGATGCTGATGCTGATGCTGATGCAGATGCAGATGATGATGCTGATGCTGATGCTGATGCACTGATGCTGATGCTGATGCTGATGCTCATGCTGATGCTGATGCTGATGCTGATGCTGATGCAGATGCAGATGCAGATGCTGATGCTGATGCGGCTGCTAATGATGATGCTGATGCTGATGCTGATGTAACTTACACACCCGCTCCCACTCCCTGCTTCTCACTCACCCAGCGCACACGACTGCGACCCATCGATGTTAACAGTCACCCGGAACCCCTCAGGGCACTCGCACGTGTTGCCCCCAGTCCCAGGATCCACACCGCACTTCCCCCCGCCACAGGGGTTGATGGGAAAGCACGGATCAGGAGTGGTGATAACCGGGTAAAGGGCCGGCATGGAGTGAATTCCGCATATGCCGTCCCCCCCTGCCATGGCCAGGCGCATGGTGCCCCAGCGCCCCCACCAGGAGCCCCAGCTGTTGAGAACGATCCAGTGCGGTGTGGGGTCGGTGAGGTCGTAGCCTATAACGAGTACAGAGTGGTCCACTAGGCCGTTGAGGAAGCAGGAGGGGTCCGAGTAGACAAAAGACTGGATGGGAGGGTGGGTGTGGGGGTGGGTGGGGGGGAGAGGGAGGGAGACGGAAAGGCAGATAAAAGGGCGGTTAAGATAACAGAACGTAAGGAAAAGAGAAGAAGAGTGAGAAAGGGAGGCCACACCAACCATCGTATACCCACCCACCCCATCATATACCCACCCACTCCGTCGTATTGAATGAAGGACGGTTGGTCCGCCTCAAGGGCTGCCACCACAGGCTGCCTCTGCAGCGCCAGGATCACCCCTAGGTACCCCTCCAGCCCTGTCTCCTCGAACAGACATCCAACCAACCAAGCTACCATCCCACCAACCAGCACTCACCCCATCGTATTGAATGAACGAAGGCTGGTCCGCCTCTAGGGCCGCCACCACGGGCTGTCGCTGCAGCGCCAGGATCATCCCTAGGTACCCCTCCAGCCCGGTCTCCTCGAACATTGTGATGCTAAAGGGGCCCTTATAAGGGGTACGGCGCGTGAACGGCACGGAGTTATCAGCATACACCAGCGGCGGCGCCGGCTGCAGCTGCTGCTGCTGCTGCTGCTGCAGGCAGAGGGAACCCCGAGAGGCGTTCTTGGTACCCCGCGCTCCGATGAAAGGCACAGCAGCAGCAGAGGGGAGGGCAGTGACCGCCATGAAATCAAGTGCCTCTGCGGACCACCCCCCCTCGCAACCATCCAGCCACGTTCCCCCTCCTCCCGTGTCGTTGCTCCCACTCCCAGCCCCGGCAAGCGCGGGGGTGCGGGGGGTGTTGGGGGCGCACTCGAGGAGGCGTTGGGTGGAGATGGCGGGGGGAGGCGAGTTGGTGGCGATGGCGTAGAGCGACTCGACTGCTGCCACCGCTGCCATCGCCCAACATGCGGCTGATTGGATTGGGGGGGGTGGGGGGGGGGGGCAAGAGAGGGGAGAGGAGGAGTGGGTTACTAGGAGAGCAAGCAGAGATGGCGGGGGGAGGCGAGTTGGTGACGATGGCGTAGAGGGGTTCTGCTGCAGCCACTGCTGCCATCGCCCAACTCGCCGCTGATTTGGGAGGGAGAGCATCGGGGACAAAACAAAAAGGGTGTGATAAAGAGGGAGGTGAGAGTCCCAAAAAAAAAAAAAAGATGAAGGGAAGGGAAAGAAAAGTAGAGCATGGGGAGAGGGAAGGGGAGCAAGGGAAGGTGGAAGAGAGGCCAAGAGGTGATAAGGGGAGACATGGGCAGGTAAAAGGGCAGGTGAAGGGGCAGGTAAAAGGGCAGGTGAAGGGGCAGGTGAAGGGGCAGGGCCTCACCGCAGGAGGCCTGGTTCTGCACAGGCCGCACCATGCGGCGCTGCTGCCAGTCAACGCGGTCAAGGTACGTCCACCGCGGGGCTGCACCCTCGCCACTGCCGTTGCTGCTGCCGTTGCCAGTGAAAGGGGGGACAAAGCCAACGCTGGCGTGGCGGAAGTTGGGGTTGCGGCGGCGGATGGACGCCCACATGTTGGGGGTGAGGGGTAGCAGCAGCCCCGTGGACACGGGCGGTAGGCCTGGCAGGAGGGGAGAGGAGGGAAGGAGGGATGTGTGAGGCAGGCACAATGAGTGCATAGTAACACGACAGGATAGCAGAGACGCAGAGACGCAGAGACGCAGAGACGGAGAGACGCAGAGACGCAGGACTAGTTCATAAGTTCTTAAATCGCCACTTTTGAAAAATCCCTCACCTGGCATCACGAGCGTCTTGCGCCGCCCGAATCTGAGGGTGCTGAGCGCATCGGGACTTGAGCCATCCTCGTGAGCAGCACGCGTGGCAGTCTGCGAGAGGACGAGGACGAGGAGCAGGGCGAGCAGGGACGCCAGACACGGCTCGGCGCGCTGCAGGATCGCCATGGTGACCTTCTTTTGCGTCTAATGGACGGAGGTGATGATAACGGATGTGCTGATAACGGATTCTCGCAGAACGACTTGTACTCCAATCTCCCCCCAAAAATCCTTTCCTCCCTCAAGAGAGTTGCCCTCAGATAAGCCAACTCTCGCGCGGACTCTGAACGCAGGCGACCGATTTCAGCCCTCTCTCCTGCACAACTTGCACTGAGAGCTCGCAGCTGCAGATGCGCCTTTTCTAGGCACAGCAGGGGCCTCCCCAAGAACCGGCGCGCGTTTGCCTTCCTGCGTGAATCGAGTCGCATCTCTATCCTCGCTGGCACTGCTGGCACCGCTTTCAACCCCCTGCCTTCCTCCCAGAGCTCGATGCTTCCTCCCAGGGTTGAAGCCGCTAGCCTCGCCTGCGCTCCCTCGCCGGATCATCCGACGAACTACAGGGCTTGATATTTTTCGCGATAACGCCGCGCGAATCTGTTGAGGGTAACCGCCACTAGTGCCGAGGGGCTGTATCGGAGGTTGGCCCATTTCGCCGCACGAATTTGTTTCGGCTGTCTGCTGTTCGATTCTGTTGAACGTAACCCTACGTACCGTGAGCTTTCTGCACGGGGGGAGGTGGTTCCGGGTGATGCTGATATCGCTGCGTCTCCGCTCACAAGAGGTGGATTTAACCGCAATTTGGAACCGGGCCGCGTAGACGCGACTTTCTTACTGCATCAGTGCAAGACACCAGCTAATTCTAACTGCCAGTTTATTGGAAAGTGGTGAAAAAGGGGCGAAAAGGACAGGAAGTGGCGGTTTGTATGGAAGGGAGAGGATGAGAATGACCACATTGGACTTCATACAGGCAGATCGATACAAGTCACTGCAAGCCAGCTCCATTGGTTTGGATTTGCTTGGCAGTGTAACAAAAAAGCCAATCACGAAACATTTCGAACCACACAGATTTGGGTCTGGTTTCCCAAAGCCATTTCGCTAGAGATCGAATCTGTCGCGAACGTGCTGGCCTGGATGAACCTCCCTGCCGATGGTTCAGATGGCTTGACAGCGACGCTCGCAAATTCGCTGGACTGCACCCGCTCGCTTCACCGAACAGCTCATCGTCAGAGCCAAACGGCTCTTCACTTCAGCCACCCTGAAGCGGATGCGATTTCTGAAATGTCGGTCGATTCGCACAAGTGCGAGCCGCGATGTCAATTTCCCAATGTCCTTTTTGGCACGGGTGGGTTCCCTCCCAACCCTCCCTCCATTTCACGCTTCAAATTTCATCCTTCATACCCAAAACTTGCGGGCCAGGAAGACGGTGGGAAGGCACGTCTTGTTTATCATCCCATCCCACTTCGAGACCAAGACGTACCCGTGCAACGACATGGGTGCATCGGCCATCAAAGAAAGGCCTTCACCGTGTTTATCCGTTCTCACACATCTCTGTCATGTTTCTAGCAGGTCGGAGAGCTTGCGCCTTCACCATAGAACGGATGCAAATCATTATATGCACTTGATAATTAGGCGCCACAACCATGTCCAGGAATAAGCTCGCGCCACCATGCCACTGCGCACGAACTCGCGACGAAAAGCGCCAGCATGCCTTAACTCCGTCCCAAAGGCAAGAAGCGTTGAACGCGTTCCGCGTTTTCGACATAAACGGCGACGGAAAAATCTCCCCAGCGGAGTTGGCGCTGGTATTGGAGCGACTCAGTCGGACGGAAACCGTCTGCGTCTCCGTCAGCGAACTAATTCAGTCAGCAGACGTTGACGGCGACGGCCTAGTTGACTTCGAGGAGTTTGTGAATTCTTCCCTCTTGTGGCGCTCTCCCGATTCTAGCGGCTGCGACGCGTGCAGACCCAGCGGGAAACCCGGAGAGGCGACAGCAGCACCGACAGCTGAAGACGGCGAGTTGCGGAGAGCTTTTGATCTGTTCGATCGCGACGGGAATGGCACGATCTGCGCGGGGGAGCTCCAGCAGGCGATTGAGATGCTCAGCGGTGACGCCATGTCGATGGAGGATTGCCATAGAATGATCGCCAGAGTAGACGCTAACGGGGATGGCAAGGTTGACTATAGCGAGTTCAAACGCATGATGGCGGGCGTGCTTTACTGAGGCGAGTAAGTATACTAACGGATGAATGTATCTAGGGTGGTTTTCCAGGCTGTGCTGTACGTGTGAACGTTTCTCCTGAATTGAGCACATTTACTTAATCTATATTTGTTATCACACGCATTGCAGCTTATACTAGCTTCAGTACACGCCACGCCAGGTCTTACTGGGACCGATCGTCCATTCTCCAGAGATGGCCGATTGCTCATACGAGGTTTGGTGGTTTCTCCTCTATGGCCCACTATGGCCCACTGCAGTGAATCCAACCAAGGGAAAACAGCCCCCCCATTGCGAAAAAGGAAAGCTCGAAAAGCAAATCGCAAGAAACTTTTACTCAACATTCCCGATATTTTTTTCACGGCACTTTTGAGTCAAGGTTTTAGATCTGCATGGCGACAGTCACTTACAAAGCAACTTTGAGTCCACTTTCCCGCGACATTCTGTACATATGCGTGCATCAAATTAGCCACTGCACCCGCATCTGGGCAGTTGCTAAACAGTAACGGGTTGCGCCACACAAAAGTTTACCTAACCATACCGTGCCAATCGACTAGAAAGCTACGAGTACGCAACCCCAACTGCCACTCCGTACGCGCACACCCACGTGGCACCCTGTTTCAACCCGCATGGCCACGTCAGCGTACATGCACCAAAACGTACCCGCACCCCAACCGTTGGATGAACACTAGGGTCACGCAATCTCAATGGTTCACGTGTCGCCTGCACATAAATTCGCACATCATGTTACGACTTCGCGAACACTAACTCGCACATGCTCGCGCCAACATCGCGCGCGGCTCTGCACCGTACATCTGATGGACGCACATCCAGTACACAGATGACAGTTGTAGGCAACCCACAGGGGCGCTAACCGCAAACCACGCCGGTGATACCCACTAGCATGCTACCACGTGGCCTCACTACACTTGCGCATTCCCCGTCCGCACCCTGCACTACATTGCACAGTCACCGTACACCTGTCGCGTCGCCCCCGTATCGTACACTTCGCCAGCTCGTTCGCAAACCAGTAGTAACGCACGCGCGACTACCTGTCGACGCCATCTGCATCGTCCATCCGTGTACATCGTATCCACCACCGTGCTGACACGTCACGCATAAATAATCGATCTACCCCGTACACTTGCCGTGCGATCGTGGACTCGCACATACAGTTACCCTAAACCATCTCATCGTGGCTCGCATTCGCGACGTCTTCGCTAATCAATCACAACCGAACATCAGTCGCACTCTAACCGCATATCACATTGCGTTCCCCCCGTTAACCTCGACGCGGCGTTCGCTCCGTGCGGTGACACGCGTACTTGAGCGCGTGCAACCATTGTATGCAATTGGTGGGACATCATATCTTATCCATTGTATCCACTCATATGTCCACGCTTGCGCCCCGCGGGTGCTTCTACGTCCACACATTACCGTGACACCTGTCACGTTCCGTGAAAGGCGCCGCAAATTGCGGCGCGGTCCGCGCCAATCGAAACACCTGGTTGACGGTATTCCCGCGGTGTTTCGCTACCGACGGGTATCCTTGTTGTACGGTCAAATGCGCATATACCCCAATGAATACTTCTCCCATTAACAACTCACACACACACAAGCATACAACGTAACTATGCATATAAATAACCCCACTAGCTTCGCAGCCCACATATGCAACATCCAGTGCCCACTAAAACTCTTGCGCAAACCCCTGACACGGAACCGATAATGCTGCCTTCCACGACACCAGCCACCTGTCCCACCAACGGTGCGCGCCTCAATGTTGAACGCCCTCACACGCCCTTCGGCCTACTCATCACCAACTGACGCCGAGAGGTCGTCGTCCCCCTCAGGCTCTTCGGACTGAGCTGCGGCGGTGGCTTCATGTGCTCCAGGCCGCACGCAGAGATGCGCAGTCCATGGCGCCCCCAGATCCACGCCTCTCGCTCCGCGTCATACTCCGGGTTGCGGATCCTGATCGCCCTCTCCACGACCTCCTTCACCAGGACCTTGAGGCCGTCCACGACGTGTGCGTTGCCGCCGGCCGAGTTGGAAAGCCGGCCTTTCCTCTCCTCCCAGTAGAGGACGCAGTCGGAGACCTGCGCATCCACCACCCAGCGTGTCACCCAAATGGTGCGGCGGTACAACTCGAAAACATGGCTCGCATAGGGCGCACAGACTCACCACATGCTCCAACCAGGCCAGGTGGTACACCTTCAGTGTCATCACCAGCCCGGCCTTCTTGGGCCTGAATGCAGCCTTCGCGCATGTCGTGAACGCCCGGGAGGCAAACGGCATGCCGTCACGGTCGTTCGCCCAGCTCGTGAGCACCAGGGTTTCTGCACACCACATGCGCACTGTCAGTGTCAGCCGTCGCCAACCACGAGGTGGTCAGCATAAGCATACGTAGGTAACCCTCTCTGCAGTGGTAGATTGCACTCACCAGGGGGGTCAGCGCCAAGACCAATGCGCTCCCGGATCTTATCGATACTGCGTGCCTTCTCGGGCGCCCATGGGCTGGATGCGTCCCTGTCGTCGCGGAACAATCCGAGCTTGGGAAGTGCAATGTCTCGCACGCGTGCGGCAGCCCTTGTCTTCCACTCAGATAGCGTCTTGTTGAGATCCGCGCGACGCGACTTGTCAGCCGCCAGCGCCAAACAGGCGAAGCTATGCGGCAGGCGGTCCAGCACCGCACACACTCCGTGAGTCTTATCGTCGCTGCTCGGGTAGAAGGTCATCGTCGACGTCGGCCTGTTGAGAAACATGTGCACCCTGGCCAGCTCGCAAACCCTCTGCGCACATACGGTGTACACAAAACATGATATAAGTGCAAACCGGTAACCATCACCTGACCCACATGGCAGCCCAACACGACGAACGGAAAAAAGGCCCCAACGGTAACATGCCCGCTCACCTTCCATGCCTTGTCCGTCGGCAAATGCTCCAAAGCGCGTTGCAGAATAGGAGACTTCGCGGTATGTATATGACGGCCACCAGAACCATGCGTGTCGTCATCGTCATCCTCGCCGTCGCCGTCGGACCCGCCACTCCACGTCTCACCACGCTGTCGCTTCGGGTTCATACAACCCTGCCCCGGGTCTCTCTGCTTCTGAGCTTTACGCTTACCAGAGCCACCGGAAGGGCGAGACATCGCATTCAAAAACAGCGCCTCCAAACGCGCGTTCTCCTTGGCGCTCTTGTCCTGCGCCTGTATGAGTTGCTCGAGGATCCGGCTAGGGATGCGCACGTCATCGCCGTTGGCGTCCAAGGTGTTCACGCGTGTGCGGCCAACAAGTCCGTCCGCCTGTCCTCGGCCGTCGCCTCGAGACACATCCGTGTCCCGCGCATCTTGATGTGTGCGCCTGTCAGCATTGGCCGCGGATATTCCTGCACATCCATCGTCGTGCGTCTTCCCTCCAGCGCCCTGGTCGGCGGATTCCTCTTGTGATCCTGGCGCCGATGTGTCTTCGCTTTCCTTGTCCTCTTCCTCGCTGCGCTCAGACGAATCTGCACTCTCTGCACCCGTGCCGTCATCTGTGGGTGAGAGAAACACCAGGGAAGCACAACACCACTAGTTAGCATCTTGCTTTACTCCGTAGTTCCACGGGTGAGATCAACATCGCGTGCAGCACACGTCGGGACTCATCCACATACGCTCGTTATGCATACCTTGCTCTGAATGTGCCACCTCCTTTCCCTTAGTGGACAAGCTCAAGCGCTTGGGAACGGTCGCCCCACGCTTCCCGTTCGACAGCCGACCTCGCGGCATCGTCAACTGGTATGACGAACGCAGGTATGCCGGCGGTTGCGAGACACGACGTGAGCGGCCTCCGGCCCTCGTATCCTCGGAAGCCATCGAGGTCTCCATTATAGCAATTGAAGTATCCAGTGAGATGCTTTGACAGTGACGCGCTACCCATTTTTCTACCTAGAGTTGGGAGCTCAACTTCCAAACACACCGCGACACCGTTTACTCGAGGAGTTTGGTAGCCAGGAATACCTCGTGCACATCTGGACGACCGCAATCCAAAACGTCCAATGAGTGAACAACACGTCTTCATACCGGTGACGGGTGTCCACAGCAGAACCATACATTGCGCACATCGTGGTGACACAACCGTATCCATATACATCGTTTGTGATACCTCTGGTATAGACATCCGGTTTCCTGTATTCAGGGACTCCATACACCTTTTCCGGCTGCCAGCACACCAACTGCACGATAACGCATCCTGAGAACAAAACAACCCGGCCACAACCGTACATCAAAGAGGCACATGGTGGTGAAATCACAATCATTAGCATTGATCGCACAGGCATACAACCATGATAGCACACTATTGAAGATCAGCTAGGTGTTCACACATATGTTCTAAAATACACGCACGAACAAGTATCTCCTGCTTTGACTCCACAACCACTATGCAGCTGTGACTGCCGTCTTCTCTTGTGCACCACTGTCTCCCTGTCGCTCTTCCTGGTCATTTTCCTTTGCACCTCCGCCGTGCCCATTGCACAAGGGGGCCGTCCCCCCACTCTCTGCATTCTCGGGGGCCGCCGGTTCGTTGGTAGCCGTGTTGTTGTTCTCCACCACCCTGCGCCTCTTTGATGTACCTGTGTCACCCCCACGCTTCCTCCCTCCTTTCAGCCTGCTGCTCACGCTCTCCAGCGCGTCACGCCAGCTTCGCCACCTCCACCACTTCCTTGCTTCCACCAGTATTTGCAAATCTTCTTTTGTGCATCCCCGCAGCATCGCCTTCTCAGCCGCTGACAGGGTGACGGTGTTGGGTATCCTGTCGCGTGGCCTCAGGACGAACGCACCAGCGGCATACGCGAATGCCGCCTCTTCCTCCGTGGTGTATGCTCCCAGGCGCTGCTGCTTACGCTTTCCACGTTCTTTGATCAAGATCTTGACGCCGAACTTGCCAGTCCGTTTGTCCAGCTTCACACCCGTGTACGTGGTTGCACACGTATCCTCGTCCTCGCCATCGTCGTCTGAGTCGGACACGAGGTCCTCCTCCTCTTCGCCCTTCAGCGTCTCCTGCCCGTGCGTGTCTCCCCACGCGGCATCTCCAGGTGGCACACCGTTCCCGAGCAGCTGCCTCCCGCGCGTGAACATCCAGTGAGGTATGGCACCCTGGGAGAGCAGCGGGTTCGGGAGCAGGCTCGATGCAGGCGCACATGCAGCGAACGTGGAGGCCAGCGCTACCCGGGTGCCGTGTCAGAGGTCCACTGGAGATCCCCGATGATCCTAGGGAAGGGTTACAGGCATGTTGGCCTGGGGGGTTATGGGCGCACTCACCCGCTACACAAACAAGCCCTTTTATCCCAGTGGTTAGTGACTGGGATTCTGACATGGTATCAGAGCGAAGGTCTCGGGTTCGAATCCCGGTGTGTGCACCTCGGGCATCCCAGTGCGGGGGGGTGTCAGAGGTCCACTGGTGATCCCCGATTGATCCTAGGGAAGGGTTACAGGCATGGCGGCCTGGGGGGTTATGGGCGCACTCACCCGCTATATAAACAAGCCCTTTTATCCCAGTGGTTAGTGACTGGGATTCTGACATGGTATCAGAGCGAAGGTCTCGGGTTCGAATCCCGGTGTGTGCACCTCGGGCATCCCAGTGCGGGGGGGTGTCAGAGGTCCACTGGAGATCCCCGATGATCCTAGGGAAGGGTTACAGGCATGTTGGCCTGGGGGGTTATGGGCGCACTCACCCGCTACACAAACAAGCCCTTTTATCCCAGTGGTTAGTGACTGGGATTCTGACATGCCGTTGCGCACGCCATCCTCCTCAGGACTGCTGTCGGCCCGCATCTTACGGGCAGACGGACGCTGTGGTGTGCGAGGCGCAGTCTTGTTGCCACCCGCCTCTGCATTCGTGCCGGTGCCCGGGTGACCGCCCTGCAGCAGCAGTTGGGTTGCAGTGGACACGACCTCGTCCCGCCTCAGTCCCACAAAGTTGGCGATCACGGTGACGGTGGCGTTCAGGTACCTCACATCGTTAGTCAAGGAGGCTACACGCCTCATCACCTCCGTAACCCGTGCGTCCTCCACAGGGCGAGTGACCGGTGCCGGCCTCCCATCTCCCACAGCCGCGTTCTTCGACTGCACCACTGTACCCTCATCGGTAACACGGCCTCCGTCTTGCGGGGGGATCTCAATTCCCATGTCCTGCAGCTGTTGCAAAAGAGCGCCGCTCGCGTGTGCACACAGGTCGCGCCGCATCTCCCGCCTGTATTGGTGCGGTGTCACACCCTGGAACCAGAGGCCCGAAAGAACCGTGGCGAAGTTGGTATTCACGAGGGTCTTGAGGTACTGGCAAACAAAAATCCCACAGTCCTCCTTGTTAGGCTGCTGTGGCAGCTTGTCCTCCTGCCAACATGGCACCGCACACATTGTTTATCAGTATGCACACCATCAAGTACAAACCGCACATCGGTGTCCACGGTTAACGTCGCATACTTACCCGTAAAATGCAACAGTCCGCCTCCTTCAGCGTCTGGTCCACAAACTCCATGTTCGCGCTTGGGGAGCTCGCCTTTGCGAGCTCAGACAGCACACTGAACGCAACAGGTCAACTGGTATTAATATGCAGATCAAGCAAGGCTACTGTATACGAACTTGTTTAAACCCATACTCACAGCATTGTTCCTGCTAAAATCTTGCGGCTATTCCGATGCTTGATCGCGCTGTCCATCAATACCAACGTCAAGCGCTCTTTGCCCTTCGATTTCGGCGACTTGGTGAGCACC
Organism: Closterium sp. Yama58-4; assembly: GCA_947470075.1. NCBI lineage: Eukaryota > Viridiplantae > Streptophyta > Zygnematophyceae > Desmidiales > Closteriaceae > Closterium > Closterium sp. Yama58-4. The sequence continues at coordinate 90,441 of CANIUD010000027.1, forward strand.
GATGGATTTATTGTGATGACCAGCGAATAGTGCTCACTGCGCGCAACATGAGCGGTGTTAAATGTGTCAGTGGATAGACAGGTTACCATGGCACACAACATAAACCCATCGATAAACACGTTATGCACGTTACTCACGATTCTAGCACCGGGATCGCCAGATAATCGTGTTCCAGAAGCGGCCGCCCATTCCCAAGCGTTAACGGCGCACCCTGCGAATTCGTCTGTGTGTAAGCCTTGCAGTCCATGGCGGCCCATGTCTTCCCGTCGCGGAGCGTTGGTTTCCTGATGCTAAGCAGCCTGCGAAGAGGTGAACAAGTACATGTTACCACATCTGGCTACTGGCATCAGTAACCATCGCGCAAAGCCCCGCGTGAAGGGTTCGGCCGTCATATCGGTACTTACACGTTGTGGAAGTCGATGACACCATCTGTAATCCACTGATCGTCCTCGATTGACATGAAGTCGTCCTTATCCACCGTGCATCCGACACCGCGGTGATTCATGAGCATCACGTTGCTGTACGTTGCCTTCTTATAATTCCGGGCGATAGCGGCCACCATGTCGTCCGGCACGGGCTCCTTCGCCTTGTTCACAACATGAGACGCGAACCTAGAAGCCCTTCCGGTGTCCTTCGTCGGCGGGCAGGGAGCAGTAGGATTGTCGCCCTTGTTCGACGCCCTAGATCTGGTGACGGGCGGGTCGGGGTCCTCGTCATCGCCGCTGCTGCTAGTCTCCGATTCATAGAACCGGTTGCGCTTAGAGACCAACTGTTTGGGTTTCGCCATCCTGAACGAGCACTCACTACAATTCGGAGGACGCAGAGTGATTCATAGGTGAGCACGGAGGGGATGACTGGGTGAGCACAGCTACTCACGGATCTCGCGACCGTGGCACCATTCGGAATGAAGCTGCTACTGCAGGGCGTCACCCATGCCTTTCGCGCATAGGCTGGTGCGAACAGCATGCCCGTGCTCAATGATCTACACCGTTGGCGCAGAATCGCATGCGATGCATCAGGTGTGATTGGACAGCTCACCCGGATGTGACGGTGAGGTCACATGCAGATCCACGTGTGATGAGCCGAGGGTTTCGGAATATGTGGTCCGAGGCTTGGGTGGGTCACCAAACCTGGTGCATGGTGGTTTGACCAGTTGTGGCCCGATTTTCTTGTACATTCCGAATGACGCAGATTCCGATGTCCCCGTACGCGGTAGGGGGCACATGGGTCGTTGTGTTATTAGGGCGCGCCGAGCATCGTTTGGAATCCGCAGTTGTGCCATGGGATGGGATAATCGTCTATTGGTATACGCGGTTATTCAATGTTTTGCTATATTTTTATGGATATGTAAAAAAGTTGTGGGTGTACACGTGCATTGCGCGACATTGCAGGTGAAATCGCAGAACAACTTTGGGGTCGTTGTGTTTTGTATGTACAAATAATCAGTCCTTGGTTCTCAACACATCGGGACATAAATACTTTTCTTTCCAATAAATAAATGCACCCTTTAGACTGCTTTTAGAATTTAGCAAACCCTCATGTTGGGGTGTACATTGATTATCGTGTAACAAATGACCCGTTGTTTCATGCACACATTTCATCGTCTTCCTGCACATGTGTGGGCGATAAGTTGTTCCTGTGAGTTTTATTAGTGTGCACATGAGGTACTGAACAGGGTTTCGATTGCTCGGCCCCCTAGGGTTTCACGGCTGTAGGATGACGGGCAACAGTTGCCTGGTGAGCGAGACGGTGTTTAAAGACGACAGCAGGTTACAGTCTCATGTCGCCAATGGTGCAGTTTGTCGCGCCGAGTTGAAGAGGAAACGAGAGAGTCTTTTGCTAGCTGCATATTTGGAAGCCCTCGCATGCGACGGAGAGAGCAGACCTAACACACCGCCGGCCTCCAGGCGTAAGGAGAATGATGGCAGTTTTATATCTGTTGCTCCAACGGCTTCGATCCCCGAAGTCAGTCTTGTTGGAGACGAGGATACACCAGCTGAGGGCGAACATGCAGGGTCTTCAGAAGACAGCGTGAGGGCGGAGATTTTCGATACACTGACGGAGTTGTACCTTTTCTTTAGGGACGCCGATCTCTCGCACAGGGAGGTTAACCGTCTGCTACACATATTCCGCAATCCGCGCTTCAACCTACGGGCCCTCAGACGATGGCGCAACTGGGTGGACGTGCGCCGCTGGGGCATGGCGCGCGCTCCCGCCGACATGGTCCCTTGGAAAACAGAGGAGATAGTGGTGCGGGGCCCCAAAGGAATGCAAATGAAGCTGCTACTGCACTTCCGCGACACAGAGCTGGTTCGTAATAGGAGCCCACCCCAGCTCTCGACGTCGTAATGAAGTGTCGCCCGTGACCACTGTTCGTTACCTACCATAACTCGCGCCTGATTCCACATCGATGCCCGCAGATTTTGAAGAAGCTGGTGCGGACGTTCTCATCGAAGAAGGGGTTCGTTTGGAAACCAAGGAAGATTCATCGGAAGAAGAACAACGAGAGGGTGTTTGAAGGACCGGAGACTGGTGATTGGATGCACGCAGCCCAGGTACGCGCCGCGTTTAGGCTCGGCCCATTAATTGTGGATTACAACAGGTACGATGCTTTCGATTACCCACAGCTCACCGGCACGTGTGGTGCACATGGCAGAAGGAGATTAATGACGAGGATGCACTCATTCTAGGCGTGCTGATATACAGTGACAGCACACAGGCATCACGGAATGGCAGGAGGAACGCGTGGCCGGTGCTGATCTCACTTATCAACATTCCGGCGGAATTGCGAGGAGTGGAGCCTGGGCACACATTGGCGGCGGTGCTTCCGTTCCCACCTGAGTGGGCATCGTCTACGGAGAAGACGCGCGTGTTCCAGGAGGCGATAAAGATCATCCTCGCGCCCATCATGCGAGAGTCTGCAAGGTACACTGGGGGACCGGGGTGGTGTTGAAAGTGCTACACGAAGTCGCCCGTGGTGGGCACCCCATCAAGTAGTGAGTGGAGAGAGGACTACGAGTTGTGTATATGTAACATCACTAACTGCACACCATGTGTGCATTTGTACACTGCGCAGCGCCCGAGTTCGCTTCTTCTACTGCACAGACGCGGACGGGAAGGTGCACAAGGCGGTCCCTTGCCTGTACGGATACCCTGCCGACTTCCCTGAATCCAGCAGAGCATCTGCGACGCTTCAGCAAGGGTCGCATCGACCATGCGCCAACTGCTATGCAGACAAGGGGGAGTTGACCATGATGGTGGGGAAGGTAGATCCACGTACCCCCGAGAAGCAGAGGGACATTGTCCGATAGATCCTGGCGTGTAAGAAGCAAAGCGACGCTGACGATGTGCGGAGGTTGTGGTCAACCCATCCGATCGAGGTGTGTTTCGAGTTGGATAGGATACTCGTTTAGGGTTCCAGTGGGCACGTTTTGACACCGTCGTGTCCTCCGTTGCACCGTGCAGTGCGTGCTTCACAGGTGGAATTTTGCAGACACAGAGTGGGGCAACGTGTATCTGGCATGCCTTGCAGACACGCTGCATGTACTGGACTCTGGTGTGCTGATCCACATGATGGACACCTACATAGAGCCGCTCGGGAAGGTTGAGATGCGGCTGCTTGAACAGTGAGCCGGGTGTTGTTGGGTGGTCGAACTGGGCATGCTCTACCTTGCCGGGGTCAGTTGGTTTGTAGGACACCATGTGTGCAGCTACATGAGCTCTTCGAATCCGTGTTGTGCGCAGATGCAAGAAGGAGTTCAAGGCCATCACGCCTAGCGTTCTCCTCCGAATCCCAGGGGGCTCAGCGTTCTTCAGTTCAGGCGCAAATTACGCCGCGTTCGAGCACAGGAGCATGATGCAGATAATGCCGATACTGGTGGCTGACGAGAGTGCATTGAAGGGTGGAGAGGAGGGAGAGCTGCGTGCTTTGCAGGTCAAAGCGTTCCGGCTGTTTGCTGTGTTTTACAAGGCGTTTCTGGGGGTTGACAGGCACACACATACAACAATTGCGATTGCACGTAAGCATGCAATAGCGTGAGTACATACCTGGGTACGCCGAGAGGTTGGTCGGGGTGCTGGGAGCGTGTGCGGTGTGATTGTGCGAACAATGTGGTGTGATACACGATGGGGATGCATGATGGTTCATCGAGTGTTGTATGCTTTTGTGGACGGTGTGGCAGGTTGGTGGAGTTGCTACCGCGGGCATTTCCAAAGCAGGCATCCCACTGGAGACTCCCAAAGATACACATGATAAGGCACTTACTGGACAACGTTGTCCACCGTGGGATGCCGCACCATTATTCCACGGAAATGTGGGAGCGCACGCACAAGGGCACGGTTAAGGGTCCAGTAAGAGGGAGCAACTGGAGCGACATTCCACGCCGCATTGTGGAGGAGGAGGTGCAGCGAGAGGTGTACCGTGAAGTGGCTGCAGACGCGGGGGGTGGGCGACAGTACGCGACCGCATTGAGCGAGGTGAGTACAGGTGTCCTTCGTACGGTGATGGCCATTGGGAGTATATAGTGGAGCGGTTTACCAGGGAAGAGCCGTGCCTCACGTGATATGCGGTTTGTTGTGTGCATGTGGGCGTCACGTGCAGGCAATCAAGACGAGGAAACCGGTGCTTACAAAGAAGTATCGGATCATGCGCATAGGGGGGGAGTCGGATCCAGTGTACAACGAGTACACCGCCGCGCTTGGAGACGAGATGAAGGGGATGGCCGATGAGTTCAAGGCGTTGGGGCTGTCTACCAACAACGTGCAGGTGAGGTGATGATGTGGTAGCGTTACATGACGCATCCGGGGTTGTCACGTTGGTTGTCACTGCACTCATGATGGTATCTGATGATGGATTGGGTTCCATGGTGTGGCAGGTCCACACGGCGGTGGCCATTCCGCGCACAAGGGGCGGAGAGCTAGTGGCAAAAGGGACATTTGTGAAGGCGTCTCCCCGAGAGAGGTGGTATTCGGACGTGGCACTGCTGAACAACAAGAAGGGGGACTGGTTTGCAAGATGTCTGTGCATCTTCAGGGCGGTTGACCGCGAGGGGAACTGGAAGGGGTACGCATACGTGCGGTACTATGAGGGGGCGGGAAGATGCAAGCTTACGGGGTGCAAGCAGCTGCACAAGAAAGTGGATAAGGTGAGGTACTCGGTGGTGGAGTTGAGGAGCCTGCAGAGAGTGGTGCACGTGTGCCCTTCGTATAGCAACAAGAATGTGCAACTAGTGAACATGTTTTTGTTGTGTGAGTGACGATGCATGTTGGTGGGGTGGAACGGCAGTGCTGATCCACAAGGTTGGCAACCAACACGCTATACGATGTAGATGTGTGAAATGCAGGATGGATGGGTACAGTAATGCAGTAGGTAAACGAAATTGTGGCTGGAATTGATGGTATCATGGTACCGTTAGTGTTGCAGTTGGCGAAACACAAAATGCACGGATGATATAATGTGCACACATGTATATGGCAATCAGATGGCCAATTGTGCATGGGTAGGCCGCACAGTTGACGTATGCTAAATGTTGACCCAAGAGTTTAAACAGAATGTCAATGGTGAGTGCAGTTTGAATGTCGGGTACATAACGAGTATGAGTACTGTTGACGTTTGTGCGGTCGAGGTTGACGCGCTTCAATGTGTGGTTGTGTGAACGACCGAGCACATGCCGTTGGCTGGTCGGATATGGGTGACGCGTAAGTGCCGTCGGGAACGCGAGATGGCCTATGTGAACGTAACAGGTGGGCGTTTCACATGTGTGCGTTATCGTCGAGCGGCGCTGGGGTAGTTGTCGGTTGGTTGTGTGGGGCATGTCAACCGATGTACGCAGTGTGCGTACAGGGGAAAAATGGGGGTACGTTCCGGTAGAGTGAAACATATATAGTACGGGGTCTTCCGGCCTTCAACGCATAATTGCCAACCTGGTTGTCAGAGTGCTACAATGGGTGACCTGAAGGGACTGCTGGCTACCGCGCACCCGGACGACGTGTTCTGCTTCCACGAGATTAATTTTCTCCCGAGCCGGCTTCCGAAGACGTACATTCCGGATAAGCGTGTTGGGGCGGAGCGGATTGTCAGCGTCGGCATTCTTTACAACGCGACGGGGAGTTGTTCCGCGGTGCCTCTGGTTGTTCTATCGCCGTACGATAGGCCCGAGCGCAGGCGGGGGAGCGCGGCATGTCGCAAGGTGGCTGTCCGGTATACGCATCGCGGGCGGTTGACGCCGGAGGTACGGGACAATGTGTAATGTATGTGTACCGTGCGTCTCTGACGTGTGCATCACAAGTGTGCACACCGTACATCTGATGGTGGTGTGCGTTATGTCTGCTGGTGTGCACACAGGTGTTCACGGAGTTCGTGGAGACTGTCAATGGTGTGCACTTCAGCCGTGATCGCAACACCCTCATCCTAACCATTCACGAGGCGCATCGCATCACAGGCGAGGTCGCGCGACCCGTCACGGAGCACGGCTTCAGTGTGCAGCACCTGACCAACACCCGAATCGTCAACATTCGTGGGTCGGTTCCTGAAGGGGGCCTTCCGCACCTCCAGGGAGTGGAGGATGCGCTGAAGGGCCATTACCGCGTTATGCTCATGAAGCGTGCGATAGCGGCGAAGCGGTTCCAATTCGACTATTCGGCATCGATCGCGGACGTGGATTATGGCCTCATGCTCGAGTGGCTGGGAGAAGCGTGGACTCGCGTGCGCGCCGTCACCATGCAGAGGAGCTGGTGGCGCGCCGGATGCGTGCCACCGAGCTGGCCGCCACTGATGGCGTACCTGAGTGACACGAGCGCAACGGGCATGTTTGAGCCCCTCATTGCGATATGCGTCGAGCTGCAGTTGCTAATCGAGAAGTTCAAGATGAGGCCTGCGTGCTATATGACGGCGGCCGAGTTTGTCAACTGCGACGCGGGACTCTGCGTGGAGCAGGGGTTTAGGGCCACACCTGCGGCCAGCGCGTCGGATGACTCGTCGGGCGAGATGAGTCTGCCAGACGGCCCACTGCTGCGTGACGAGCGCAGCAGGCGGCGCGTGATTCGCAACGTAACAAATGCGTACGTGGAGCGTGCCGACGCGCTCGGCATTCCCCCGGCCCTCGTGCCAGCAGAGGTCGGAGCATCTAACCAGGAGGTGATTTCCCGCCTCGGCAGGACGCCAGTCAAGCGTGCGCGCGCGGGGATGCGCCCGGAGGACGTGCCAGACCCAGCGGTGCGCGAGACTGAGGACGACGAGTGATGCAAGGATCGTGCAGTGGGGCAAAGTAGTGGGAGTCGTGTGTGCGCGGGACCGTACGACTGGTTGACGGGTGTGGGGTTGTCTTGTTGATGTAATAGTGGCTGTTCTGGGAGAACATTTGGAATGGAGTTTTCAACCCATGTTTGGCATTTGTGTGTAAGCGTCAACTTTGTTTGGGATAAAAAGTTATGCAGTGACAGAATGGACAAACCGCACTTACAATACCGCGGAAATTTGTGCTAGAAATTTGAGAGGGGGAGAGCGACTCGGGGTGTAGGTGTGCGATTCGGTTTTTCGAAAGCTTCACGATATTGTTGCTGTGTAGTCACTATTTTCCGTATGATGTACTGGAGCGTTTTTGGTGTGCGGAATGTTGCGATTTGAGTGAGTTGTTTTCCCGCAGCTTTCCGCAACATTCTCGCAAGGCCGACGCAGAAAAACCTTCGGAGGCCAAAAACGTAGTTTTCCTTTTTCGCGATGCCCTGTGCTTCCCAACCCGAAACCCCACACCGTTTCGTTCAGTTTCCAAGTCCCAACACCTTGGACCCTGACGCCCCGATATCCCACACACAACAAAAAACCCCACATTCTTATTCAGTGTCAGCAGATAACCCCGCTTGACTCGCCGCTACCCCTTTGAAGCGTGTTCGCCTGTCACCAGCCTGAAGCATACTAGTATTGCGCCCCTAACTGATTTCCTTGACTTGCTTCTGTATACAGGACCCTGTTAGAGGGAACCCCCAAGCTTCCTCAGAAGTGCTGCTGCCGTGGCAGGCGACACGAAAGTAGCCCACATTAGCAGCAAGAGGTGGTAAGCTCGCCTCCCTTTCCCCCCTCTTGCTGCTAACGTGGCTGCTACTAGTCAACGTCGTCGCAACTGCTGCTGCTGCTGCTGTCCGAAAGGCACTGACAAACGTTCTTGTGCTAGCACCACCAGTCGATTTTTGAGTCGACTCAGAAGTCGCAACTGCTGCTGCTGCTGCTGTCCGAAAGGCACTGACAAACGTTCTTGTGCTAGCACCACCAGTCGCCTCGCCTCCCCCACCACTGCTCCCACTGGAAGTAACCACCAATGTACTCCCCCCCACCACGCCGGTTAGCAAATCCAACCAATGCACCACCCACACCCTTCCCCACCACCACGCCTGTTCGCATCACCCTTCCATCCATCTCCTTTACTGCCGACGACAGCAGCCCCGAGCTCCAGCTACTCTTCGCGTCTTCCATTGCACACCCGCCACCACCATGTCCCGTAAGTACACCCACCATTGCTTCTCCCCCTCCCAGCGCGTCCGTTAGCAGTACCCTTGCATCTCCTCTGTTGCTGACTGCAGCTTCGAGCTCGGGCTGCTCGTCACGTCCTTCTCTGCACCCCCATGCACTGCGCCCCTTCAGCAGATCCACAATTGCACCCCCTTCCCCCCCTTCAGCCTCCCCCCCCTCTTCCCCAGCGCGCCCGTTAACAGCCTCCCCCACCTCTTCCCCATCGCGCCCTTTAGCAGTACCCTTGCATCTCCTCTATCGCTGACAGCAGCTCGGGGCTCAGGCTGCTCTTCACGTCCCTCAATTCTGGCACAACTGGCCCCTCTTTAGTCACATACGCGCTATTGAGAAACGGCTCCAACGGCTCTCCGCCTTCGACTGGCTGAATGTTGATGTCTGACAAAACGATGTTGTTGCAGGGGACTGTGTCGGAGCAGTCTAGCTTTATCCCTTCCCCTTTAGAGGTCGTCCCTTTAATGTTTTTAAAGGTGACGTCCGAAATCGCTACAGCGTCATGGGAGGTCCCGCATGACCGAGACGACTCGCTGTTGCAGTAAAACTGGTCGATGCGAATAGGGTTACCGACGTTTTCGAGAATCATATCCTCGAAACGAATATTCCTGGCAGTTCCCTTGCCGCCCTGCCACATCTTTATGCGAAGCCCGTTGGCGGTGTTGCGAAGGATAGACTTGCGAACTGTTATGTCCGAAACGCAGCTAACGTCTTGATCTTTCCCCAGGCTTCAAATGCTGTTGTTTGGGTTGACGGGGGGGTAGGGGGAGGAAAGGAAGGGCACAAGGAAGATGCATGAGGGTGTGCTTGAGCGGATGGGAAGTTATAGGTGGGAGAAGCAAGCCAAATGCAGATTTGGCTTTACAAGTAAAATGTAGGACGCCTCACCTGATCCCATGCCCGGAGTTGCCGACAATGTTTTGAATCAGCACGCGCGACGTTCCGTTGATGATTGCCACGTTGTCGTCGCCACCCGAAAACTCGCAGTTCTCGATGAGCGCGTCTTGCACGTACGACAAATGCAGGCTGTCCGTGTTCGGGCTCTCCTCGGGACTCAATGTAGTCACGCCGCGTACAGTCGCGCCGTTGTTCTTGTAAAAAAACAGATGCTTGAATGCGGGGTCCCTGACAAGTTGATAAGCGAAGGTGAGGGAGACGTGAGGGGAAGGGGGGAAAGAGGTGGACGGAAAACGTCAAGTCCTTGCTAAGTTCAAAACAAGACAGGAAGAAACAAGCATCTCGGGTAACCGAGATAGATGGAATGAATTGAACGGTGCACGCGGCGCGGTGAAGCTCACTTGGAAATAATCCCGATAACCAGCCCGGCGTTGCATACCACAATTTGAAATGCCAACCAAACAGGAATACGGATTAGACGGGGCGCGCCCGGCGCGGCGAAACTCACTTGGACGTGATGCCAGTAACCAGCACGCCGTGGCATTCCACGATCACCATGTTCTGCGGCCGCTCATCGCCGCCCTTCTCCCACCACACCTCCGCATTCCCATCCACCAGTCCGTTGCCAGCAATCTCCAAACCCGGGATGTCGCGGAAATTCAGCACGCCATACGTGCCCGACCCGGGGTTGTCAAACTCCCCCGGATCACCCGGCGCCACAATGGTTCCGTCGATTGTGAATCGCACGCCCGGCCCGCACGGCCCTTCGAACACCACCGGCTTCACAAGAAACGTCTGTCCCGACGGAACCACCACCGCGGCTTTTCTGTCGGACGACGAGGCTTCCTTGCAAGCCGCCTCGAACGCCGCAGCGAAGGCATTTGAATCGTCACTTGAACCATCGCCGCCGGCGCCGAATTCGGTCACGGGGAAAGTCGAGGACAAGTCACCAACATCCGCATTCCCATCACCGACGCTGCCCTCGGCCAGCCAGGCTGACAGCTCATCGCCATTCCCAGCACTCTGTGTGTGCCGCAGCGCCATACCCTTCTCCGCCGTCTTGTGGAACCCCACGTGCCGCTGCCGCAGCGCGTCGCGCTTCAGGTGGTGGGCCGAGCCGCCCCTCGCGGTATACAGCTGTGCGCCGCCGCGCGTCACCGTCGCATGCCGCGCTCCGACCTGCGCTCTTCCACCGGAGCGACCTCCAGCGCCGTTTCTGCCGCTGCCGCCCATTCCGTGGTGCGGCGGAGAACCGTGATAGCGAATCGCCATGTCGCTGCTGCCGGTTGCGCGGAACCTACCGCTGGCTCTGCCGGGGGCTTTTGACAGGCCGCCATTGCGCGTGCGACGTTGTGCGTCAGAGTTTAGGTTAGTACTACTAGTACCAAATCGGCGCTTGGTCATGCGAGGAACGTTTGCACTGCCGTGGTAATTCGCGCGCGCTGCCCAGGTGTTTGCAGCTCGATGGCTCCCTCCAGCGGAGGCGAATAGGGGCGCAGACAGCTTCATCTCGCCGTTGGAGTCGTCTTGAGGTGTCGCCGCACGAGCAGAGGCCTTCCATGCGACAGCATCGTTCAAGTTGTTCGCAACAGACGATGCATCAGAGGGGCTGGCGTTGCTGACTGCGAGTACACGGCGAGATGCGGATCGAAGGTGCGCTCTGCACCTCCCGATGACGAGGGCGAAAACCAGCGGAATTAGGATGAGCCGTCGATTTCCCATAGAGCACGAGAGGGCTCTCATTTCTGATAAGAATGCTTTTGCTGCCGGCGCTAGATGTTTGTGCAATGAATTTCTACAGTTGAAGACACCACAGAATGTGGTGGGAGGGGGAATGACGGGATTCGGGGATCAAGGATTGTTGACTGACGATATATACTGTATCACCGAATCTCTGTCCCGAAATGCGCGGCTCGGGTAGGGATTTTGCGAGGAGTCACGAATAGTGGTGACTCGTTACAAGCCGTACGCACGTCCCGTCCCGTAAGCGAGACGGGATGGGGGGGAGGAGCGAGGCATGCGGGGTGTGTGTGGTTGGTGAATTAACTCGGCAGTCTCCTCAAGTCAACACTTCTTGGATATATTTTCAATAAACAAAAATGCTACATTTTCTTACGGCAAGCCGTACATCTGAGAAAAAAGGGACCCATCCCGATGATTTTCCCGTTTTCCCCATGCAGGATTTGCCTCATGCCTTTCCCAGTGAGACGCCGTTGCCTACCGCAGCACCGAGCCTCAAGGTTATCCAACGCACTTAGGGTTGCTAGGATACATGTCAATAGGATTGCCTCCAATAGTAGCGTAGTAATATTGCTAGGATTACTTAGTGTGGCCTTTGCTCAGTGACCAACTGCAGTGACCACAATCAACAATGGTGTCCCTCGGAAAGCGTGCTTGGATAGAATAGGCGATTGCATCTTGTCAGGGAGAAGAGGTGACGAGATTTACCGGTATGAGCCTCAATTCCATACTCCATACATGTACAACAGGACACACCTAGACACCTGCAAGTACTGCCAGATAGAACAGACCATGCGTTGCTTGCCTTAGTCCCTCATGTAACTCCATATCTCCATAGCCCATCATTCACTTTCAAACCCCAACACCATGACCCCTGCCCTGGCCCCCCCACTACCCTTGCCGTAGCTGAAATTTCCTGGTGCTTGTCTTACCCGCAGGCCCCTTAAGGTGACGAGATTTACCGGTATGAGCCTCAATTCCATACTCCATACATGTACAACAGGACACACCTAGACACCTGCAAGTACTGCCAGATAGAACAGACCATGCGTTGCTTGCCTTAGTCCCTCATGTAACTCCATATCTCCATAGCCCATCATTCACTTTCAAACCCCAACACCATGACCCCTGCCCTGGCCCCCCCACTACCCTTGCCGTAGCTGAACTTTCCTGGTGCTTGTCTTACCCGCAGGCCCCTTAAGCATGACACACTCCTACCAGGAGCATAGTATTGCGCCAGTGATTGCTTTCCTTGTCTTGCCTCTGTATACAGGACCCTGTTAGAAGGAACCCTTCTCCCACAGAATTTGCAGTTGCTCCTACTGCTGCTGCCACCTTTTGCTGCTAATGCGGTTGCTAATGCAGCTGATAGCTAATGTCGTTGCTCGTAACTGATGCTGCTACTGCTAACGCCATCTCTTGCTGCTCGGGTAGCTGCTATTGCTGGTGAATCTTCTACAACTGATTGCTATGTCGTTGCCGGTAACTGCTGCTGCTGCTGCATGCCATTGCTGCTGCTAGTCAATGTCGCTGCTGCTACTGCTGCTGCTGCTGCTGCTGCTGCTGCTGTCAGAAAGGCTCTGACAGCCGTTCGTGTCAACGCTCGCCTAGCCCACACGCGGATGCTGGCGCACCTATGTATCCAAACCAAGAACTGCTGCTGCTGCTAGTCAATGCCGCTGCTACCACTACTGGTACTTTTCTTCTTCTTCTGCTGCTGCTGCTGCTGCTGTTGCCAGAAAGGCTCTGACAGACGTTCGTGTCAACGCTAGCCTAAGTCACAAGCGGGTGCTGGCGCCCAGCCGCACCCAACCCTGCGGGCGTGAGAGAAGAACATAGTTGAAGCATGGAGCCTTGCAGGACTCCTGCCGCCGCTGCCTCCATGCCACAGCATCCCCTCCTGCTCGTCTCTGTACCAGACCCACCCTTATCCTCCCCCCACCCATCACCCACCACCATGCCCGTTAGCAGAACCCTCTGGTGCACACTCCCTCCGCGTCCGTTAGCAGTACCCTTGCATCTCCTCCACCGCTGACAGCAGTCCTGAGCTCGGGCTGCTCTTCACGTCCTTCAATTCTGGAACAACCGGCCCCTCTATAGTCACATACGCGCTATTCAGAAACGGCTCCAACGGCTCCCCGCCTTCCACTGGCTGGATGTTGATGTTCGATAAAAGGATGTTGCTGCAGGGGACTGTATCGGAACAGTCGAGCTTGATCCCTTCCCCTTTAGAAGTCGTCCCCTTAACGTTTTTAAACGTGACGTCCGAAATCGCTACAGCGTCGTGGGAGGTGCCGCATGATCGGGAAGACTCGCTGTCGCAGTAAAACTGGTCGATGCGAATAGGGTTACCAACGTTTTCGAGAATCATGTCCTCGAAATGGATCCCCCGGGCTTTCCCCTTGCCGCCCTGCCACGTCTTTATGCGAAGCCCGTTGGCGGTGTTGCGAAGGATGGACTTGCGGACTGTTATGTCTGAAACGCAGCTGATATCTTTTTCTTTTCCCAGGCTTCCGATGCTGTTGATTGAGGTGCGGGAACAAGGAAAGAGAAAGCACGAGAGAAAAGAAGAGATTGATGAGGATGGTTGAGCGGATGGGGTTTTTTTTTTGGGGGGGGAAAAGCGAGCCGCATGCAAATTTCCAGTGCGTTTAAAGTTTTGTGTTTGCTGCCGACGTGTTTTTGTACGCTGGTTGCGAGTTCATAAATCCACAGTTTAGCGGTGTAGCTTTCCACGTTATAGAAATTTCTCACCTGATTCCGTGCCCGGAGTTGCCAACAATGTTTTGAATCAGCACGCGCGACGTGCCGTTGATGATTGCCACGTTGTCATCGCCGCCCGAAAACTCGCAATTCTCGATGAGCGCGTCCTGCACGTACGACAAATGCAGGCTGTCCGTGTTCGGGCTCTCCTCGGGACTCAATGTAGTCACGCCGCGTACAGTCACGCCGTTGTTCTCGTAGAAGAACAAATGCTTGAATGCGGGGTCCCTGGCGAGTTGAATTGCGAATCAGAAGCGCGGAAGGGGGAGGGGGAAGAGGGGAAAGAGGCGGAAAGGAACCGGTAAGAAGAGGGGACGAGAAAAACCATAGAAACCGAATTCGAAATTTAAACGTGTAAGATGGATTAGATGGGGAGAGCGGCGCGGCGAAACTCACTTGGAAGTGATGCCGGTAACCAGCACTCCGTGGCACTCGACAATCACGATGTTCTGCGGCCGCTCGTCGCGGTCCTTCTTCCACCACTCCTCCGCGTTCCCGTCCACCAGCCCTTCCCCCACGATCTCCAGACCAGGGATGCTGCGAAAATTCAGCACCCCGTACGTGCCCGACCCGGGGTTGTCGTGTTGCCCGGGATCGGCCGGCGCCACGATGGTTCCGTCGATTATGAATTGCACACCCGGCCCGCACGGGCCCTCGAATACCACGGGTTTCACCAGAAACGTCTTTCCCGAAGGAATCACCACCCCGGCTTTTTTGTCGGACGATTTCGCCTCCTTGCATGCCGCCTCGAACGCCGCGGCGAAGGCCTTCGAGTCGTCGCTCGAGCCGCCGCCATCCGCACCGAATTGGGTGACAGAGAAAGTTGACGAAACGTCCGAACCGGAATTCGAACCCGACCCGGACCCTGAGCCGAAATCCCCCGAGAGCGCACCGCTGAAATCATCCGTGCTTTTGGTTGACCCGATCTTCAGTCCGTCATTCGCAGCACGGAGCCTCTGCATCTTTTCCCACTTGGCCTTCCCGTGATGCCCGCCATTAGGCCCGTGATGCCCGCCGTACGGCCCATGGTGCCCGCCGTGCGGCCCGTGATGCCCGCCGGACAAACCGTGGTGCCCCCCGTTCGGCCCATGATGCCCTTTCCCAGGCGGGCGGTGGCCCGACCCGATGGGGTGTCGGCGCAGCACACGGCGGCTGATTGTGCCAGCGGAGAGGCCCGCGGGGCGCAAGGCGGAGAAGAAGCGGGAGAGGACGGAGAGGCCGGAGGCGGGTTGCGCTGAGGTTTGCGTGGAGGGTTGCGCGGAGGAGTCAAGGGAGGGATTTGATTGGACCCAGGAAAGGGCTCGTGAGGCGGCGGATTGGAGGGAGCTGGCGAACTCGTGCGGTTGTTGGGCGACAGCCGTAGCGGGGGGTTGGCGACTTTTGAGGCGGTTGATAATGATTTTGGCGGCTCGAGGAGCGCGGAGGCGCAGCTGAGAAAGCGCGCGCTTTTGAGAAGGGCTAAGCGGTAGCGGCCGCTGGTACTGTTGGGACTGCTGTGAGGTGACCCGCGTGGGTAGTGGAGGTGACCGAATTTGTTGTGCGCTGATTGTGACGCCTGTGGGAAGAGTTGGCCGGGGAGAGGAAGGAATTGACTCATGGATGAAAAAAAACAAACGAAATCCCGTTTAGTTCAATTAGTTTCGGCGAATCCGTAAGATGACGCAGCTGCACGAGGAGCAAAGAAAACCCATCAGAGTCCTTCGAACTTACATGATGCTACAAGTGTAGCTATAGCCAGAAGTAGTATGCATCTCGTCATCTTTCCTCTCGTGCGAGGAATGCAGGAGCCTACGGAGAGTTTAGTGGTGGCAAAGAAGATTTTTGCCAGTGGTCGCTTGACCTCTTATATTAGGTAGATAGGTAGATGAAAGTCTGTGATCGAACTAGAATTAGTGGAACTGCTCACGAAGTAGGAAATTCAGTTCTTATATGTTGCACCCTCCGCCGGAAAGCGTGTGGCTCACTATGAGCGGTTCGAGAGGTACATGCAGGCTTCTGAGAAAATGGGGACAGCCGAGGAGCATATTCGAAGCGGGGCTTTCAAGCTAGCGAGGGTGGGGGGGGAGGCACGGCGAGAGAAACGGGGTTCGGGGACTCCAGGTGAAAGGGAAAACACTGCTGGTGCGCAGATGCCCCAGAAATCACAGCAGGTACACATTCACGCGCCGCATTTCTCTAATGTCCGTCCGTGTTGAGAAGCAAATTTTACGAAACGCACATTGCGCCTCGCATCTTCACAAGCTCAGAACACACTTTCCTCGAAGGTCGTTGAGTTTGCCGGCCAATGGGAAACAAGCACCCGTCGTGAGCGATTCGTCAGGGGGTTGTTTGGCGATGTAAGAAGGGCCAGAACGAACACTCGGCTCGTCTGCGACGAATTATTGTCGGCTGCGTGTGTCAGGTTGATATGGCCGTTCGGCTGAGCGAGATGGTTTGGGCCATTCAGGGGCAAGGCGTGGAGAAAGTTACCGGAAGGACGACAGCTAAAGCCAGGGGAGGTGTAACTGGCGACGATCATGCGACAGTCCAAACCATCAGAGGATGTGCGACAGGGGTGGACGATCCCCTGTGATGATCGCCTGGCTCCTGACCCTCGCTGGGTCTGGCTAGGATGGAGATGGACCTTGGGGGCGCGGGATTTGGTAAATTTTGAAAACCGCTTTGCTAAAACTCCCTTACACGTACACTCGTGTTATCGCTGCATGGTAGGGACTAGCGGCGTCTTCACAATTTCAGTCAAAGAGTAAACATCTTCTATTCATTTGATTCACATAGGTTCCATAAGGCAGACATTAGGACTAATGCTCTGCTTTATTCCTTTCCCATGTTCCTGAGTCTGTTAGCCCTCTTACATACAATCCTACTGCCCGGGTGGCCATACAATAACCAGAAGAGGAAAAATACAGTACACTAAGGTACGCAATGCAAACCTGTGGTTCCATATTAGCCTCCTCAAAACCTTCTGTGTTGAGTACTGAAAAACATGCTTATGTCATGCGCACAGGTGCCCAATTCGGCAACCAGGCCACATGCACAAACCACCACCACAGGCATGTACATAGCCTAGCTGATTTGCTTAAGCCTCGAGCTGTTGCGGCGGTCAGTCAGCCACAAGGCGACTGAGCGACTCAATGATTTGCCTCAGGTGGTCGCGTGTGCTCGGGTCGCCAGTGAGGCTGCTGATGTCAGCACTGATGCCCTGCCATGTGCAGGGTGAGCATAGCATGGGAGGCAGGGGGAGGGAGAGGGGAGGTGGGAGTTGAGGGCATGCAGGCAGATGGACATGACGAGCCACATATGGTGATGAGAGTGGTGTGGACAGCGACAGGGAGGGCGAGCTGGGGACTAACGAGCGAACAGAGGTGAAGGTGTGTTTATCCTAAAATATCTGTCCATTAGGTAACTCTCAAGCATTCACCACATTACACGAAACCTCCACAGACATAGCATTAGGTGTGCATTAGCAGTCACACGAATGAGCAGCCGAAGCAGCCAAGTCCACCAGGATTAACGCACCTCAACGCGTTTGAGCGTCTTTGTGAGTGTGGACACTGACTGCCGCAGCAGGTGACTTTTGAGCCGACTGGAATCCCAACAGTTACACACATGAGCAGGCAAGCCCACTGAGGCAACGCACCTCGACGTGTTTGAGCGTCTTTGTGAGTGTGGACACTGACTGCCGCAGCAGCTCCGTGTTCTCCTTGGTCAGAATAGAGCTGTTCAGCTGCCTGTAGTGGGGAGAAAGGGTGGAAAGAGGGGCGGGTAGAGCGAGGAAGGGTTGAGTTGGCAGAGAGCAGCACCAAGGCAGCAAGGCCGCAGCAGCTCCGTGTTCTCCTTGGTCAGAATGGAGCTGTTCAGCTGCCTGCAGGGGAAAGGCGCAAGGGAAGGGTAGATGGAATGGAGCAATTTAGGGTTGGGATGACAAAGAGCTGCAAGTTGGCAGCAGCTGTGCGTTCTCCTCAAACAGAAAGGCGTTGTTCAGCTGCCTGTCGGGGGGGTTGGCGCGCAGGGAGAGGAAGAAGCACAGGAGAGAGGGGTGGATGGAGCGATGGAGGTTAGGACGGCAGAGAGCAGCATCAAGCAAGCATCCAGCCAGCATGGCCCTTGGTTCAAAATGCAGCTGCTCGGCTGCATAAGAGGAGGAGATGCAAAGGAAGAGAGGAGTGACGAATGCAAGTGGGAGTCGAGTCTCCAAGGTTCTATAGACGATGTTCTCTTTGTCTGTAGCTCCATAACTCTTATCATCAACTTCCATTTGCCTCCCTCCCAGCCACTGCTCCGTTTTTTCCCCACGGATGTCTTCCTCTCTCTCCAATCTTCACTTTCATCCACTCAGATGGGAAGCACATGTAGCAAAGGCACATATCGGACAGGCATATACAGCAGGCACACACAGCAGGCACACACAGCCAGGCACACACAGCAGGCACACACAGCCAGGCACACCCAGCCAGGCACACCTAGCCAGGCACACACAGCCAGGCACACGCAACAAGGCATTTGCAGCCAGACACTTTCAGCACGGCACAAGCAGCGCAGCCCAGCACTCACCTGAGGTCGGAGGTGGCTTCAGAGGCCACCTTGGTGAGCTGCTCGAGGTTCTTCAAGAGTTCGCCAAACCAAGCATATGTAGCACAGGCAGGTACGCCAGACACAGTGGGGCACACACAACACGGCACATGCAGCACAGCACAAGCAGGACCGCACAGCAGCTGAGCACTCACCTGAGGTCGGAGGCGGCTTCAGAGGCCACCTTGGTGAGCTGCTCGAGGTTCTTCAGCAGGTCGCCCTCGCGCACGTCCTGCAGCATGGGCTCTATGTCCGTCATCAGCGCGTTCACCTGACACAGGCCGAGGGGGTGGGGTGGGGGGTGGGGGTGGAGTGTGGGGGAGTGGGGGACGCATGGTGACTTTTGAGTTGACTCATAAGTCATCTCCTCGAGGTTCTTCAGCAGGTCCACCTCCCGCACGTCCTGCAGCATGGGCTCGATGTCTCACCTAAGGAAAGTATATTTGTGTTTCCCCTCCACCCCTTTTTTGAATTTGTTTTTTTTTTTTTTTCCTACAAAGTTTGGAAATTTGTGTGTATGACCAGGTTTTGTGACACAGATGGAAGCGCAACAGCAGCAGAAGCACATATAGGTCTTCACTGCATGACCTTAATAAAAAGAGTAGGTGATGTCAGGCGGAGGGGGGGGTGGGCTAGTGGATACAAGGACTGGAAGATCGAAGAGGTGGAGGGGAGAACTGCATGAATAGAACCCCAACCAAGATACAATAACTTGCCTTTTCCAGCAGCGGTCTTGCTTCTTCAGCCAAAGCAGCGAATTTATCCATAGCAGTGAACATGGTCCCAACTCCCTCCTTGTCCACATCCTTAGCAATCTTGGTCCAATTCGCAATCAGCTCGTCCAGGCTCACGCCCTGCTGCCCTTCTATCCGCTCCCTGTCGCACACAATCAACCCCTCCTCGCTGCACTTGGGATCCAACGGTCCTACTGTGGGTTCCGGCATGGGAGGCATGGGGGTGATGTCGATGAGGGTTTCGCTGATCAGGCCCGTCTGGTTGACTTCGATAAGCGAGTTTCGCGGAATGACGACGTTGGAGTCGAGGATTTCCACGACAGCGTCGATTCGCTCCAGGCTCGGCCTCACCCCGACCACGCTCCCCACGTCCACGCCTCGGATCCGAACCGGAGTGCCGACCGTGATTCCGCAGGCTTGGGAAAATTCCATCACTGCTTTGTACCGAGTCGTGCTCGACCGTACTTGAACGCCCTTAATCCAGTTGATAGTCAGGCCGATTAAGAATAGTCCGGTCAGGAGAAACAACCCAACGCCTCCTTCCCATATGCTCTTTTTCCCAAACCCGAAATTTCCGAGCGGGCTGACGATGTACTCCTCCCAGATGGATGAGAAGAAATCAATCAGAGCTGAAAAAGGGTTCCCTTTATTCGGCTCCGATGCAGGAGTGGAGGCAGCAGCAGCGCTCGCTGCAGTCACGGTTCGAGTTCGCGATCGACCGGCTTCGACACTGTCACATTGAAGCGGTTTACCGTGGTGAAGGGGGATAGGAGAGCAATGCTCTTTATGTCGAGGAAACGAGAAGCCCCGGGATGTATTGATGTCACGTGAAGGTAGCCATGATGCGGTTGCTCTGCTGATTGCTCGTTCTACATAAGCGCCTGATAGCGTTGGAACGTTGCATCGCGCGAGAATGGCTGAGTTGGCCATTGTCTGATGGAATATAGCCTGGTCAACTCGACGGCAGTTCTAGTTTTAATCTTATACCGACGAGAGGCACATCGGCCAATCTCTTGAAAAAAAAACTCGGAAAGCTTGCGATGACTTGCTCGTCGTTCTAAGAATCCTCACCGAGGCGCGTTACTGGGTTTGGTAAAGTGCTTGGGAGCAAGATCATGGCTAGGTGGAACGAGGTGAAAGCTTGCCTGACATCGGCTAGTAGCCATTCCCGAGAGTTTGATCATTCGCAAATGGATCAACAACGACTGGTCACAAAGTTCGTGTTTGAATGTTCACGCTGGTGAGTAACGGTTGAAAGCGGTAAAAACAAAATCCGTAATGTATGGGAGTGGAAGTCGGTTTGTTGTAAGGTGCAAATGTGGAAAATGTGGAAGTTGGTTTTGACAGCCAGGCTGGGCAGCAGCAGCAAATGACTGCTCGCCAAATGTTCAGGTCCAACGCTCCAGCACAACTGTGTGGAGGTTGGGGGTGGCGGTTGCACAAATTGGAATTCTTGCCCCACTGAATTCTCTCTTTAGACTGAACAGAGCAGGACATTTTGGAATGGGAGCTATTCCCAAGTTACACAACACAGAAGCCTTACGGCAGGCATTGCAGGTCAAAAAATATGCACAAATATCCTGACATGCACTATCACCCCAAAATTTTCCATTCTTGTTCCCATTCCTGAGGCCATGTAGGCTCAAGATCAAGACCAGCTTCATCATGTGACGGAAGAGCAAGCGCTCCATCTTCATGTTCGATTGTTGTAGCAGCAGTGCCACCTTCATCATCTGTACCACTCACTGTTGTATCGGCAAATTGACTTCCTTGCCCCGAAGGACATGCTTCAAGGTCCGACAGGGTCACCGATGGGGCAGATGCACCAGTCACAGCCAGCGGCCAGGAAGAATGCTGCTCTGTGAAACCCAATGCCTGTGCAGGAGGAAGCAACAGAGCAGACATTTGGCCACCTCCATTTGCATCTTGACCAGCAGCTTGAGCTGTTGAAGCAATTGGTAACTGCGGCATGGAGACTGAATGGTGTAGTGTGCCCACAGGAGCCGGCATGCTGGGAGCTGGAGAGCCCATGACAGTCCCATGCGAGGACATTGGGTTCCACATTGATGTTTGTTGATGACCGAATGCTGGCTGCATGCCAGAAGATGCCGCCACCATACTGCCGCCAGCAGGAACACCAATGGGTATTGCTGAACCAGGCCCTGTGGACGGACGGTAACCCATGCTTGTTGCAACATGGGCCCAGGAGCCTGGCGGATAGGATGATACTTGAACTGGAGAAACCCCCATGGAATAAGGAGAGTGAGGCATGCCCATGGATGGAGGACGAGGCTGAAGTGGAGATGCCCCTGTTGCCACAGGAACAGATCCAGGAGGGTATCCAGGAACCACCGGCCCAGAGGACACTGGAACCCCCACAGCAGTTGATCCAGGATGAAGAGAGTTGAGTGACATTGAGTGAGGTCGATGCGTTGGTGGAGATGTACCAGGCGAGTAAGATGCGAAATGTGGTGATCCGGCGATCATTGTACGCATGCCTGAAGGTGACGCAGTTGTCATAACCATTCGTGGCAGACACGATGCCTGGAGGAAAAAAAAGATCAACAAAATGGTCAGAAGTCATAGGAGGTAATACACATCAAAAAGCGCAAGAACGGAACTGATTGATGCATTACTTGTTGGATGGGGGAACCGCTGGTCATAGTTGTTGCCGGGCGCATGGCAATGGTCCCAGGATACATTGCACTTGACGTGGGATATCCAGCTGGAGCTCCGGACACAACCATAGTCGGATGTGATCCGTTGAACGATCCTGGTTGCATGTACATTGGACCGGTGCCACAGACTGAAGGGTTTGCATGCAATGCTCCGTGATGGCTTGGCCCTTGAAACACCATGAAATCCGGAGGTAGTCGAGCTCCTGGCGGAAGTCCCGCCATCCTTTTCAAATATAGACGGTATTTCTGAAATACAGAAAAATGTGACATTGACGTTAAGTCAGACGCATTCAAGGTCAGGATACGAATAAATAAATAAATAAATTACCAAAAAAAAAAAAAAACGTGAGCACGAACCTGCAAATGACTCGCCACGTTCTCCCGGGTCATGCCTTCGACATTCATGAGCTTTAAGATCGTGGTGGGAACTGCATCTGCAGGAAGATAAGGATCATTAGGTGGCTGGAATACGAAAATTACGGAAGGAGGCAATGCCATCAAAACTCACTCTTGACCCCCAGATGGTTGACTGCACTCATAAAACGCGAGTGCAGCTCTGCTGTCCAGACAAGTCGTGGCTTCTTTGCCGTCCTGACACTGGTTCCTTCCATGTCCCCCTCTGAAGCTTCAACTCCTTCAGTCGGTTGATCCGTCCCAGTCGTCCGGTTGCCTTTCGACTCGTCCTCAGGTCCGGCACTTCGTCCAGAAGCTTCCATGCGATTTGACGGTTCAGTATTCCCGGTGCTCGCAGCAGGTTCATCCTTGACCTTCGTATGCGGCTCTTCAACGCTTGCCTTACAATCTCCTGGTTTCTCGTCGTGTGCGACAAGCTGGCTTCCATCAGGACACATCTCCGTCGATCGCTGGTCTGCATCGTTTCCTTCAACAGGGCTTGTTTGAGTTTCTGCCTTGTCACTCGACCTCGAAATCACAGGTAAAAGCGCTTCATCGGCTGACCTCTTGCAGCTCAAGGTTTGCGGTTGAGTACTGCACATTCCCTCCAACCTGATGGCAGAAAGCATGGATACGACGAGAACAATAACGTTGGCTGCAGAAAGAAAGTGGCGTGAAGAGAAGGGAGCAGCGACAAACGAGCAGCTCAACGCTGTAGCTCCCTTACCTGAATCCAAAATTGTCTCCAGTTTCCTATCTCACGCATTCTGGAACTATTCGGCAGGTGATGGCCATGTCAAGGGTGCATTCGCACCCAATGACGGTAGCGAGTTCAATGAAAGTAGTCGGTTGTGAGTGGACTCTGGTTCTAAGCAGCGGCGGTGGATGTTGACTGGGACAGCAGGAGAATTTCGTTCAAACTCCTTATCCACCAGATGCCGCTGAGGTTGATGCGAACTGTGCGGAGTTGAAGATGGTTAGTGTGTATTGGAAGCGCAAAAGCGCAATGAACTGCTCGCGGAGCAGCGAGAGGCCAGGGAATGCGACCTCGGACAAACTGACTCTCAGAACAAAAAAACCGTCGAGTCAGATACTATCGAGGCTGGACGAAAGCCTCTGATAGAAACCAGCGTGACTAGCTGTCGCTGGCTAGGTGGGGAATGGTAGACGTAAGAAAAGGCACTGGTGCTCCAGGTCTCGAACCGCAGTTATTCGAGAGCCATGGAACCCAGGTTGGGAGCTGAGGACAAGAGCCAGGCTCAGGAGAAGGGAGCCTGCCTGACCCTGGGCCTGGCGGAGGCTGGCCTGGCTAGCTCAGGGAATCCCGAGAGAGCTAGGCTCAGCAGCACCAGCAGCACCAGTGAGCAGTGTGTGAGCAGGCAGGCAGGAAGCACTGGGGAGAGGGGGAAAGGGGCAATGTGTCTCCCTTGGGAATTGGGCGTGCCTGGTGCGTGGCTCCCTGGTCCGTGCTGGGCTCACTTGGGAATTGCTGTGCTAGCTGGCTGGGTAGGGGGGCTCGAAGCGGGAATTGCAAATGGAAGGTGCTCTGGTGAGACTACCCCCCGTCGAAGCTCGTACAGTATCCCAATGCGCAATCTTGGAAATATCCCGCGTGGCAGTACGTCATTCGACAGCGAATTACACTCTGGTCGTGGCGAGGCACGTAGAGTGAAATGCCTATCCAAATCAACACCAGTCTGTGGGAATCTGACGCACGAACTGTTCATCTTATCTGATAAAGTGGCTCCCGTTTGACTTACTCGTACACACGATGCCCGGTTGAGCCCCCCGACCTCGCCTTACCCTCTGGGCTTATAAGCGATTCTCGCTTCGCTTGAAGATTTCGTCAATTCGCATCGGGCAAAAAGGGCTTATAAAAAACAATTGTAACTCAACGCTGACTGTTTGACTTTGGTCTCGTCAGTCAAACTTCAGTTTCTGTGGTTCGTATTGGTCGACGTGCTTGTAACGTGGGTGCAACGTCACGGCACAAAACCCACGGGTGCAAGGTTTCCATCCGGTGCAAGGCAATTTCGCGTGCAGGAGGTGAGCATCAGGTGTACCACTCATGATTGGAAATAATTGAAATTGTGGACACATCTACTGAAACATTTCATATATACAAGGCCACCATTCCTCCCCTATTTTACAAAATCCTACAACAATTCACAAGATGAATAACATCACTTCACATCAATCGTAGATGTCTTGAACCGCGATTGTACTCTGTTGCCTGCATATTCGAAAAAAAAAAACATCATAAATTAGTTACCAGCACATGTAGTACAATCTTTCAACCTCTTTCTTTCTCACCTTTCATTCTTTGAGATGCGGTAGTAGTGGTCTGCATGCTCCTTTCGCCCAATCATTTCTGCGAAAGTCTCATCGTGAGTGATGACAATTAACTGAAAGTTCTCCTGGCTTCTTCTCTCTTCCATTAGTCTGCACATAAACACAAACACGGAAAGAGCATCAACAAAATGAGCTGAGTTGATCAGAGGAAACAAAAACGAGGTGAACACAACCGAGAGACAGTGAGTCAGTGAGCTGACCTGTTCAAGGCCCTCGCAAGGCTCTCAGCATTGGGAGCGTCAAGGTTGGTGGTCGGCTCATCCAAAGCGAGAATGCCGCAGTTGAGACAAAAGGTCTCAGCCAGAGCAAGGCGGATGATGAGAGAAGCCAGCACCTGATAGCCAAAGAAAGGACAGACCACAGAGTGCACGGACAAGAGCAAGGGTGAACGAACATGAGGGACAGTAGGCATCATGAGGATATGAATGGCGGATGTCGACAAACAGATATATACAAGTTTGGAGGGGAACGGATGATGGCGTCAAGGAGAAACTATTTGTGGATACTGTAAGCAGAGAATACCCTTCAGTACTGTACCTTTTGGCCGGCACTGCACCGTCCCCGCATGTCAAGCTCAGCATCACCACTGCGCATCACCACCTGCCAGATCTCCATACACACACATAACACCCACTCCTCCACATCCGCCCCACAACAACCCACAACACAGACACATTAGACAGTTAGTTGACCATCATCAACATCAGACAAACCAACCAATGTTAAGGATGCTTTCCTGAATAACATGGTAGCAGAAAATGCTGTGCATATCACACGCCCAGTCGTCCAAAAAGCTGTGATTACCCCAATATTTCGTAGGATGAAGCCGTGGACTTCCCTTACCCTGTAGGAGTAAGACCGTGTGCCCGCTCCTTCTGCATCGGAGCGAATCTCAACATAGTCAATGTCCTGGCCTCGGACGCGCTATGCCTACCCCATCTTTTGCAAGAATAAGCCGTGAACATTCCTTACCCTGTAGGAGTAAAGACCGTGTGCCCGCTCCTTCTGCATCGGAGCGAATCTCAACGTAGTCAATGTCCTGGGCTCGGACGAGCTATGTTCACCCCATCTTTTGCAAGACTAAGCCGTGAACTTTGCTCACCCGGTAGGAGTAAGACCTTGTCCCTGCTCCTTCTGCGTCGGAGCGAATCTCAACGTAGTCAATGTCCTGGGCCCGGACGAGCTATGTTTACCCCATCTTTTGCAAGACTAAGCCGTGAACTTTGCTCACCCGGTAGGAGTAAGACCGTGTGCCCGCTCCTTCCGCGTCGGAGCGAATCTCAACATAGTCAATGTCCTGGGCTCGGACGAGTTATGTTTACCCCATCTTTTGCAAGACTAAGCCGTGAACTTTGCTCACTCGGTAGGAGTAAGACCTTGTCCCCGCTCCTTCCGCGTCGGAGCGAATCTCAACGTAGTCAATGTCCTGGCCTCGGTACGTCTGCTGCCACAGCTCCTTGATGATCTTGTTGATCTCTTCCATCTTCATCGCATGGAACCGCATTAAAGCCCTGGAAATGTCACCAAGCAAATTGTCATACAGAAAAGAACAGCTCAATGCCCTGAAAACATCCAGTTATAGGAACTTTTGCCACAATACCATATTGCCCTGAAAAATACATATTGGGGTATGCCCATGGCGGTGGTGTAAGAAAGTAGATGCTCGAAAGGTCCAAGGCCACCCTTGAGTCGACAAAAACATGGAAAGCTTCAAGACATAGGCTCGCCACTTACTTGTCCAACGCATTGTAGTATTTGTCAATGTCGCGGTTAGCCATCTCTGTGGTCTGGAAAAGTGCAGGGCATAATCAGACAACAGCAAGCGGGGGAGAGGCAGGGAGGGATTATGTAACCAAAAACGGTTGGCAGAAGGGTGAGTAAGGAGGGCAATGAGACGGACGAACGAGTCATAAGTCACTTTTTGTGAATCCAAAGCTTGCATTCTCAGCTTCAGCTGGATGAGATACTTCCAGCACCTCTTCTCAATGCCTCTCAACGGTGGCAACCTCTCGACTGCGGCAACCTCACCTGGGCACCTGGGCAACCTCACCTGGGCAACCTCACCTGGGCAACCTCACCTGGGCAACCTTAACTGCCTGTCACGAGACTCACCCTGAGCTGAACGACCTGCTTCTTGTGCCGGCTATCAATGTCTCTGAACCGGGGCGCCTTCAGCTCTGCTTGGAAGGTTTCTTCTCTTCCTTCAACATCATATCAAAAGTCTTAACTTGAGCTGGATAAGCTGCTTCTTGTGCCGGCTATCAATGTCGCTAAACTGCGGTGCCTTCACTGCTGCTTAGAAGCTAACATTGTTGGCGTTTTCAAAACTCTTAGCTAACATTGTTGGCATTTTCAGAAGTCTTAGCTAGCACTGTTGGTATTTTCAGAACTCTCACCTTGAGCTACATGAGCTGCTTCCTGTACCGGCTATCAATGTCTCTGAACTGTGGGGCCTTCAGCTTGGTTTGGTAACAAGAATGTTTTTCTTAATACATACATATATTTTTTCTCACCTTGAGCTGTATGAGCTGCTTCCTGTGCCGGCTATCAATGTCTCTGAACTGCGGCGCTTTCAGCTCTGTTTGGGCACGCCGAATGCTGGCCTCATGCGCGGCCACCTTGCCCCGACTGTGGTTTTGCTGTGAGGAGGAAAGACCCAGACGAGAGAGAGCGAGGTGAGTGAGGGTATTGCGGTGTGAGGAGTGGTGGAAAGTGGTGAAAATAGGGTATGTGAGGTGAGAGAGGAGTGAGCGGAGGAAATTGGTGAGAGGAGAGATGATCGAGGTGAGAATCGGTGAGGACTTGGAGGCAAAAACTGTTGAGAGCTGCTCACCTCAGCAGCAAGCCCATCAATCTCCTCCCTCAAGGCCCTCACCTCCTCCTCCAACTCCCCCACCCTCCCCACTCGCCCCATCTCCTCCCTGAGCCTCTCCACCTCGCTCCTCACCCCCTCCTCCTCCCTCTCCATCCCCCGGAACACCAGAATCGCCTCCACGTTCCGCTTCACAGCATCCTGGCTGCGCAGCATCTCCCTCTCCTCCGCCTCCGTCCTGCTCAGCTGCTCTATCTGCTGCTCGTTGCTCGCCTGCCGTGCTTGCGACTGCTGCAGCCGCTTCGATGCTTCTGCCAGACGTTGCTCCTTGTTCGAGACGATGTAGCTGGTGGGGTAAGGGGGGATGGGGAGGGGAGGGAAGTGGAGAGGAGCAGAGGAAGGGAAGGGAGGGGAGCGGAGGAGGCGAGGGGACAGTGGGAGGGAGAAGAGGGGACCTTTGAAAAGCCTCGAGAGAGACCCGAAAACATTCCGGTTGAGCAGCATCTCCCTCTCCTTCGCCCCCTTCGCGCTCAGCTGCTCTATCCGCTGTTCGTTCCCCGCTTGCCTTGCCTGCGACTGCTGCAGCCGCTTCCATTCCATGCTTCCACCAGCCGCTGCTCCTTGTTGGAGGCGATGCAGCTGGTGGGATCGGGAGGAGGAGAAGGGAGATGGGATAAAGAGGCATTTTTGAGTGCTCTCAAGAGTGATTCGAATGCTGCTGCAGCCGCTTCGATGCTTCCGCCAGCCGCTGCTCCTTGTTCAAGGAAATGTAGCTAGTGGGGAGAGGAGAGGAGATGAGAGGAGAAGGGACAGAGCGGAGGAAAGGGGGGGGCGAGGGGAGCGAGAAGAGGGGAGGGGTGGGGGTCCAAGTGGGGTTCGACTGCCTCCTAGAGGAGAGGCGCAGCTGCTCTGGGGGGTTGTGAGGCGAGGCGCCACTGCTCTGGGGGTTGTGAGGGAGAGGCGCCGCTGCTCTGGGGGTTGTGAGGGAGAGGCGCAGCTGCTCTGGGGGGTTGTGAGGCGAGGCGCCACTGCTCTGGGGGTTGTGAGGGAGAGGCGCCGCTGCTCTGGGGGTTGTGAGGGAGAGGCGCCACTGCTCTGGGGGGTTGTGAGGGAGAGGCGCCGCTGCTCTGGGGGGTTGTGAGGGAGAGGCGCCGCTGCTCTGGGGGTTGTGAGGGAGAGGCGCCACTGCTCTGGAGGGTTGTGAGGGAGAGGCGCCGCTGCTCTGGGGGTTGTGAGGGAGAGGCGCCACTGCTCTGGGGGTTGTGAGGGAGAGGCGCCGCTGCTCTGGAGGGTTGTGAGGGAGAGGCGCCACTGCTCTGGGGGGTTGTGAGGGAGAGGCGCCGCTGCTCTGGGGGTTGTGAGGGAGAGGCGCCACTGCTCTGGAGGGTTGTGAGGGAGAGGCGCCACTGCTCTGGGGGTTGTGAGGGAGAGGAGCCGCTGCTCTGGGGGTTGTGAGGGAGAGGCGCCACTGCTCTGGGGGGTTGTGAGGGAGAGGCGCCGCTGCTCTGGGGGGTTGTGAGGGAGAGGCGCCGCTGCTCTGGGGGTTGTGAGGGAGAGGCGCCAATGCTCTGGGGGTTGTGAGGGAGAGGCGCCGCTGCTCTGGAGGGTTGTGAGGGAGAGGCGCCACTGCTCTGGGGGTTGTGAGGGAGAGGCGCCACTGCTCTGGGGGTTGTGAGGGAGAGGCGCCGCTGCTCTGGGGGTTGTGAGGGAGAGGCGCCACTGCTCTGGGGGGTTGTGAGGGAGAGGCGCCGCTGCTCTGGGGGGTTGTGAGGGAGAGGCGCCGCTGCTCTGGGGGTTGTGAGGGAGAGGCGCCACTGCTCTGGAGGGTTGTGAGGGAGAGGCGCCGCTGCTCTGGGGGTTGTGAGGGAGAGGCGCCACTGCTCTGGGGGTTGTGAGGGAGAGGCGCTGCTGCTCTGGAGGGTTGTGAGGGAGAGGCGCCACTGCTCTGGGGGGTTGTGAGGGAGAGGCGCCACTGCTCTGGGGGTTGTGAGGGAGAGGCGCCACTGCTCTGGAGGGTTGTGAGGGAGAGGCGCCACTGCTCTGGGGGGTTGTGAGGGAGAGGCGCCGCTGCTCTGGGGGTTGTGAGGGAGAGGCGCCACTGCTCTGGGGGTTGTGAGGGAGAGGCGCCGCTGCTCTGGGGGGTTGTGAGGGAGAGGCGCCGCTGCTCTGGGTGTTGTGAGGGAGAGGCGCCACTGCTCTGGGGGTTGTGAGGGAGAGGCGCTGCTGCTCTGGGGGGTTGTGAGGGAGAGGCGCCGCTGCTCTGGGGGTTGTGAGGGAGAGGCGCCGCTGCTCTGGAGGGTTGTGAGGGAGAGGCGCCGCTGCCCTGGGGGTTGTGAGGGAGAGGCGCCACTGCTCTGGGGATTGTGAGGGAGAGGCGCCGCTGCTCTGGGGGTTTGTGAGGGAGAGGTGCCGCTGCTCCAGGGGGTTGTGAGGGAGAGGCGCCACTGCTCTGGGGGTTGTGAGGGAGAGGCGCCACTGCTCTGGGGGTTGTGAGGGAGAGGCGCCACTGCTCTGGGGGTTGTGAGGGAGAGGCGCCGCTGCCCTGGGGGTTGTGTGGGAGAGGTGCCGCTGCTCTCGGGGGCTGTGAGGGCGAGGCGCCACTGCTCTGGGGGGTTGTGAGGGCGAGGCGCCACTGCTCTGGGGGTTGTGAGGGAGAGGCGCCGCTGCTCTGGGGGTTGTGAGGGAGAGGCGCCGCTGCTCTAGGAGAGGCGCCTGCCTCATAGATGAGAGGCGCCAGCCTCTTAGAGGAGAGGCGCCTCTTAGAGGAGAGGGCGGAGGGCGTAGAGGGCGGAGAGGCCGGAGGGCGGGCTGAGGGCGGAGAGGGTGGGGCAGAGGGAGGAGGGCGGAGAGGGCGGAGGGTGTAGGGCGGAGGGCGGAGTACGGAGGGAGGAGGGCGGAGAGGGCGGAGGGCGGAGGGCGGTGGGCGGAGGGTGGAGGGAGGAGGGCGGAGGGCGTAGAGGGAGGAGTGCGGAGGCGGAGAGGGCGGAGGGAGGTGAGGGCGGAGGGCGGAGGGCGGATGGAGGAGGGCATAGAGGGTGGAGAGCGGAGGACGGGAGGCGGAGGGCGGAGGAAGGAGGGCGAAGGGCGGAGGAAGGAGTGTGGAGGGCGGAGGGTGGAGGGCGGAGGGTGGAGAGGGCGGAAGGCGGAGGGAGGAGGGCGGAGAAGGCGGAGGGCGGTGTGTGGTGGGCGCTGGGCGGAGGGCGAAGGACGGAGAGGGCGGAGGGAGGAGGGTGGAGGGCGGAGGGCGGTGGGCGGAGGGCGGAGGGCGGAGGGAAGAGGGGGCGGAGGGAAGAGGGGGCGGAGGGAAGAGGGGGCGGAGGGTGGAGGGTGGAGGGCGGAGGGTGGAGGGCGGAGGGAAGAGGGCGCAGAGCGGAGGGCGGAGGGCGGAGGGCGGATTAGAGGAGAGGCGCCTGCCCCTTAGACGTTGCTATTGATGCGATGTAGTTGGTGGGGCGAGGAGAGGGGAGTGGAGGGAGGAGAAAGGATGGGAGGGGATGGGAGGAGATGAGTAAATGGGACGGGAGGGGAGGGGATGGGAGGAGAAGGGAGGAGGGCGAGAATTCCCAAGAGTACCAAGAGGGAACCTTACTGTTGGAGGCAACATAGCTGGTGGGATGAGGGGCGAAGAGAAATGAAATGGGCAACTCATTGATTTTGGCAAATATCCCTCTCGTCCCATCCAGACCCCTCTCCATGCCCCTCACCCGCCCCTACATCTCCTCTTGGAACACATAAAAAATCTGCTCTTGTTCTGAGACACTCAGACGCCTCATCACTCACTCGTTGATCTTGCCGAAGATCCCTCTAGACCCATCCAGATCCCTCTCCAAGCCTCTCACCCGCCCCTGCATCTCCGCCTCCTCCGCCCCTGCCTGCTCCCTCCACGCCCTCCTCTCCTCCATCGCATCCCCATGCTTCTTCCTCAGAGGGCCCATGCTGCGCTCCAATGCCTGATGATGATGAGAGGGGTGCAGGGGAGATGGGAAAAGAGGGCAGAAAGAGGGGGTTTAAATCAACAGAAATGAAATCACACAGTTCCGCCCTCTGCCTCCACATCCACCCTCCGCCCCTCCACTGCCTCCCCGTGCTTCTTCCTCGGTGGCCCTATGCTACGTTGCGCTCAAGTGCCTGATACTGGATGCAAAGCAGCGCTCACCTGTATTTCCAGCTTGCTCCCTTCGATCGCCACCTCCAGCTGCCCCACCTCCTCCTCCATCTCCCGCCGCCTCGCCACTCTCAGCGCCATCTGGGCCCTCTCCTCCCGCGCCCCCCGCCACCTGTTGCTGGCTGCTGCTGCCTCGTCCTTCAACGCTGCATGCTCCTCCCTCAGCCTCTCCACATCCCCTGCTGCTGCATCTCTGCAGTACAGCACACCATAGGCACAGAACCGAGGGAGCGTGACAAGGGGCAAGGGAAAAAAAACAAAAAAAAAAAACACTTGAGCATGTAAATGAGAAGCATTTGAACACAAGCTTCCTTTTCCATACCCCTCATCCCTCCCTCAACCCTAAACCCTGTTTCCCCTCTCTCACTTCTCCCCTGCACGAACAGCCAGCTCACCTCTTCCCCTCCACAGCAGCCAGATCAGCATTGACATCCGCCAGGGAGCGCATGGCCTGGGAGAGCGTGTCAAGGCGGTATTCCAGCTCCTGCACCTCTGCTTCCCCGTTCTCCGCCTCCTTCCTCACCCTCTCCGCCTCCTTTACCACCCCCTCCACCCGCCCCGCCGCGTCTAGCTTCGCCTTGGCTTCTGCCAGCGAGCACAGCAGCTGGAGAGGAACGGAGCGGGATGGGAGGGAAATGGGGGGAGTGGGGGAGGGAAGGAGTGGGGGTTGGGAAGAGGGGGAAGAAAATACAAGAAAGTGTCAAGTAGAGACAGTGAGAGATGGTAATGACAGGAGAGGACCACATGGCCATGATTAAGGCACACATCAGATGGGTGGGTGTATTATAGGGAAGGAACACACACAGAATGCGACTCAATGAGGGTGCGAGGTGGTCACTCACATTCTCATGGTTCTCCTGTGCCTTGCTCTGGGCTTCCTCCACGTGGCCCACTACCACCCTGGCACGTGGCACCAGCTCATCCACCAGCTTCCTGTACTCGTTATAAACAGGATGCAGGTCATCCAGAATCCCCAGCTGCTGCACAAGACCCTCTTTTTCCCGTTTCAGCACCACCTCCTTGTTTCCAGCGTCTCTGTTCGTGGCCTTTACTTTTTCCACAAACTTTTCCTCCTCCGCCGGGGAAAAACTTCTTTCACAAGTCGGGCAGCAGTGCTTGCGCTGGGCGTCTTGCACAAACCGCCCCACAAACTGCTTCATTGCCACAAACTTTTCGTACGTCCTGAGAGGGGGGGGAGCCAGGAGTGCAAGGAGAATGTAGAGTGGTGTGGAAGGGTGTAACGGGGTGTACTCCGCCCTACAAACTGCTTCATCGCCACAAACTTCTCGTATGTCCTGGGAATGAGGGGAGCCAGATGTGCAAGGAGTACATGGCAGGGTGTGGAGTGGAGGGGTATGAAGGGGTATGAAGGGGTGTAACGGATGATCATGGAGTGTGGACGAGAGTGGTGGTTCGCAAGCTTGCTCCAAGAATCCATGAATGCACACAAACTCATGACCAATCCAACAAAGCAAAGCACCCATGCACGCACGCACTCACGCGCACACGCACTCTCCTCGTACCATGTCCAAATTTCCGACTGCAAAAGATGAATCCCAGCCACATCATCCATGCAACCGGACAATGCACACACGCAAGCAAGCATTCACGCACGCATGCACTCACGCACCCGATAGCTTCCTCCAGTGCTGTCCTCTTCTCTCCTCGTACTCTGTCCAAATCGTCCACTGCAAGAGAAGGATCCACTGCCTTGCTCAGACGCGTCTGGATCAGCACCCGCTTGGCTGGGGGGGGATCAAGGGGGAAGAGGGGTAGGAGGCGATGGGAAACGATGGAGAGGGATGGGGAGAAGATGGGAGGTTATGGGAAGGGATGAACATTATTGCGGATAAGACAAACGCACACATATGATAAAGGGGAGATTGATTGATTCACTTCAAACCACACCCCACCACACTGCTGCTGTTCCTAAGCTCACCAGACCACATCACACCGTGCTGCACCGCACTGAACCACTCACTATCCATCTCGTTGCTGTATTTGTTGAGTTCGCTCCGAGCATGGTCCAGCCGCTGCTGCTGCACTGCTGCCTCGTTCCCTGCCTCCTTGGCCTTCACATCTGCCTCCTCATACACCACTCGCTGTGCCCTGCATTCACGCACACATTTGCAGAGGTCGACGGGAGAGGAAGAGGGGGGAGGGGGGGGTGGGTTGAGTTTTTGAGACGTCTCAAAAACTCATACAGCACTCGCTGTGCCCTGAATGCATACACGTACACATTTGCAGAGGTCAACCGGAGAGGAAGAGGGGGGGAGGGGGGGGGGGTGGGTTGAGGTGGAGGAAGAGAAAATAGGAGAAAGGGGAGAGGGGGTTAAAGAGGGGTTGGTTGGTTATGAGGGAGCACCAGGGGAAGGGAGGTCAGACCCTCACTCACTCGTTAGGTCTCCAGCACGCAAACTATACGTCATAAGCCCGAATCCCTACACAGCAGCATGAACCTCTTCCCCTCCTCTTGCGCCCCAACCCTCCTCTTGCGCCCCACACCCCTCCCCGTCCGCCACACCCCACACCCCACACCTCTCCCCTTGCCCCCCGCCCCTGCCCTTGCACCCCACACCCCCTCCCCTTTCACCCCACACCCCCTCCCCTGGGACTCAACACCCCCTCCCCTGCACCCCACGCACCTGATCACCTTCTCAACCTCCCGGACCAGCTTGCTTGTGTCTGAAGGCATCTCTCCGCCCAGCACCTCCTCTATCCGCCCCTTGTTCTCCGCCAGTCTGGCCTTGCAGACAAAGGGCGGATAGACGAATGTGGAGGGGGCGGGGGGTGACTGACAGGCGAACAAGAAGGCAAACAAGAGAACAAGGTCAGATCGAGTGGAAATGAAGACTGGAGGGAGGGCGACATGGATAGGGGTCGTGGTGAGAGGAACGGGAGACGTGAGGGAGGAAAGCAGGAACGGAGGACGAAGGAGAGATGGGAGCAGAGAGAAATCGGGGTGGGAGGGAGGGGTGGGGAGGGCTGGTGGGGGGGGGGGGTGGGGGCAGCGGGGGAGCATGAGGATGGGGAACAAAGAGAGAGAGCGAGGAGCGCCAAACGAGCTATGCAGACAATGTTATACAAAAAACAGGTAACGCAAGCCGAATCACGCCAAGAACAACTCACAGCTTCTTCAGCTGAGCCTCCTTCTCCCTGACCGCCTCCTGCTTCAGCCTCAGCGTCACCCTCTCGCTGCTCTCCGCCGCCAGGCTGTCCTTCTCCCGCTGAAGGGCCTTGAGCCGCTGCTCCTGCCGGCTCAGGTCCGTTTTGGCATCCTCCAGCTTGGACAGCAGTGTGGGGTCTCGTAGCTTGGTTGCGAGTCTGTCCGCCTCAGCTTTCTGCATGGGATGGGAGTAGAGTGGCAACACACGGTCACCGTGAGTTGACTAGTCGCTCGCTGCTGCTCCTGTCGGCTCAGATCCGTCTTGGGTAGAAGACAGACGCCTAAAGCTGGGTAGAAGACTGAGAGCTTACCGCTTTCTTCTCTTCTCGCTCCAGCCGGGCCATGCACTCCTCATCAACACTGCTGCTGTCCATCGCCTCCTTCACCTGCTGCCTCCTCGCCTCGCTACTCCTCTGCCCATGGCACACACACACACGCACGCATCACAACCAGCAACCACCACCCATATCATATGTAGGCGCACAGAAAGTACACGCACAGCTCATGACTGGTAAGGCTGTAAACATGAACCGGGACATTGAACACTTTGCAAATCTCGAAGCCAGAATCCAAGCCTCTATCTCTCTCACCCTCTCCCAAACTCCCCTCTGCCCCACCTTTCTCTCCTGCGCCAAATGCAGCTGCCCCTCCGCCTTCACAATCTCCCCCCCAGCAGCCTCAATCTCCGCCCCCCGCCGCCGCTCCTCCTCCTGCTGCCCCCGCTTCATCTCATCCCACTGCTCCTGCAGCTGTGTCAACCTGCTAGTTGCGCGCATTGCCAGCTCCACTGCTTGATTGCTTGCCAGGGGCACGGGGCCTATGTCTCCCAGGTCGTGCTTGGTAAACAGCTCCTGCAGGCACCTGTCACGCTCGTTGCAGTCCCGCTCGTGCACCTGGGGGGGGTGGAGGTGGGGGATGGTCGAAGAGGGGCAAGATTGGGTTTTGGAACAAGTTTTGAGGCATTTCAGACCTTGGCCAGGTTGTTCGCCAGGGGCACGTGGCCTCTGTCTCCCAGGTCGTGATTGGAGAAGAGCTGCTGCAGGCACCTGTCCCTCTCGTTGCAGTCCCTCTCGTGCACCTGGGGGGGGGAAGACAGTTGGACCATGGTTTGAGACGCTTTGTTTTGAGACAATTTTAGAGGCGCTTCAAAAAAAGGCACAACAAGCAGAACACGGCACGCAAGCAGGCGCGCACCTCTTTCTCCACTTGCAACCGGCTGACCAGCTGCTTGTCCCTCTCGCTGCTCTCCCTCTCCGCCTCCTGCTGAATCCTCAGCTCGCTCAGCTCCCGTGTGGTGCGCGCCAGGCTGCCCTCCAGCTTGGCCACCACGCCCTCAAACTCCCGCCGCCACTCCTCCAACTTCTCGTCTGACTCTGCTCGGGACAGAAGAGATGCAGGTGAGGGATTAAGGACGTGAGGGCATGTGGGCGTGAGGGCCTGAGGGCGTGAGGGCATGTGGGCGTGAGGGCCTGAGGGCGTGAGGGCGTGAGGGCATGAGGGCATGAGGGCCTGAGGACGTGAGGGCATGTGGACGTGAGAGCCTGAGAGCGTGAGGGCATGTGGACGTGAGGGCCTGAGGGCGTGAGAGCCTAAGGGCTTCAGGTCACGAACACTCTCTTCCTATACAGATTGGTCACTTACCCTGGTTGTCAGATACTTTTGAGAATTCTCAAAAGCGACTCAGATTGGTCACTTACCTTGGTTGTCTGACACTATGTTGGTGCGTTGCTGCACCTTCTGCCGGGACAGCAGCTCCAGCCGCCCCTCCTGCGTCTGCAAGTCCGCCTTCAGCTGTCTCAACCGCGCCAGACCGCTCTCCACCTCGTCCTGCCGCACCCTCCGCTCCGCAATCTGCCCCTCCAGCCTCTCAATCTGCGCTACCAGGCGCTCTGACTGGCCTGAGTCTGCCTTTATGCCCTCCTGTAGCTGCTTGCAGGAAAAGAGGAGAGACGAAGAGATTCCAGAGATGTTGAAGGAGGTGGAGGCTTGACAGTAGACGCAGCGTGACTAAATCATCTCCATCCTAAATCAAAGAGACGAAGGAAAAGGTAAAGGGATTCGTT
The DNA here is from genome assembly GCA_947470075.1 of Closterium sp. Yama58-4. NCBI lineage: Eukaryota > Viridiplantae > Streptophyta > Zygnematophyceae > Desmidiales > Closteriaceae > Closterium > Closterium sp. Yama58-4. The sequence goes on from CANIUD010000027.1 coordinate 127,288, forward strand.
GCCCTTCACACTCAAACGGTCTTAAATGTGCTTCAAATACCACGTACCCGCAAGGACGTGTCGAGTATGTTCCTGAGGTTCTCCGCCTTGAGCTTCATCTCCTTTATAAGCTGCGCCTGCTCCTTGTGTACCTTCTTCAGTGCCTCCAGCGCCTTAGTGTACCTGAGACACATCACAGAAAGAAACCATCAAACTTCTTGTTAAGCAGGGCAAGCTCAGCAAGCAGTTGCTTTGCTGCAAACCTGCGTTTGCAGGGTCGGTCAGCCACATCACCCAAAAACCTACTTAGTAGCAGAGAAGATATCATCAAACTTCTTCTTGAGCAGGGCGGGCTCAGCGAAAGGCTAGTTGGCATCGTCCTGGTGAACGAAGAGCCTACCTACCGACACTCACACCACATGCAATTCACATCACTGCCAACCTACTTAGTAGCAGAGAAGATGTCGTCGAGCTTCTTCTTAAGCAGTGCGGGCTCAGCAAGGGCCAGTTGGTGATTGGGCCAGTCGTCCTGGTGCACGAAGGGCATTGGGCCTACCTACCCTCGCTCACTCATCATGCCATACACATCACTGGAAACCGAGACCTACTTGGTGGCTGAGAAAATGTCGTCAAACTTCTTCTTAAGCAGCGCGGGTTCAGCAAGGGGCCAGTTGGCGTCGTCCTGGTGCACGAAGATCACATTCTCCAGCACCGCCTTGGGCACGCCCATCAGCAGCGGGATCTCGCGGTCCATGTCCGCACAGCGGTAGCTCAGAGACACACGCTGGGGGGAGGGGGTGGGGGAAGGGGGGAGGGCAGGGTGTGGCTTGCATGTGAGTGGGCTCACTGGCAGCCCATCAGCAGCGGGATCTCCCTATCCATGTCCGCACAGCGGTAGCTTAGACGCGCTGGGGGGAGGGAGAGGGGGGGAAGGGGGGAGGGCAGGGTGTGGCTTGCATGTGAGTGGGCTCACTGGCAGCCCATCAGCGGCAAGACCTCCCCATCCATGTCCGCACAACGGTAGCTCAGAGGCACACACGCTGGAAGGAGGAGAGGGAGCGGAAGGGACGGGAGTGGAGGAAACCTGGGACGGCGTGGAGAGAGAGGTGTGTGGGAGGTTTGTGGGAGTTCGGAGGGGAGATGGAGAAGATGTCAGAGACACACACGCTCCTGATGCATAAATCCCTGCTGCTGTCACTACACACCTCGCCCGTAGTACTGTTGATGGTCTGCAGCACGCTCTCAATGGCCTTGAACTCCATCTTGCTGGTCTTCTGCGTGAGTGAGAAGTTGCGTACGCTCACCACGTCCTTGCCTGCTGCGGTGCGGAACCGCAGCTTGATCTGCCCCTTGGTCTCCGTTATATGTGCCACCTGCCAGCAGCAGCACGGGATTACATACATTGACATAAGTGTGAACGGATGACAGCGTATGCTCGCCTTGCCTCGTCCTTGCCTGCTGCTATGCGGTGCTGCTGCTTATTCTGCCCCTTGGTCTCTGTCACATGCGCTACCAGTCTGTCAGAGCAGCGCGAGAATACACAGACAGAAGTGTGAGCGAGTATTTGCGCATCCTCACCATGTCCTTGCTTGGTGACGTGTGTTGCCAACACCGTGACTGACACATGCCTGGAACCCTGTGGACCGTTGAATGCACCATACTGACAGATCATTGAGGGTATCACGACTGACAGTTGTCTGACTGTTCCATGACTGGCAGATTTCTAGACGCACCATGACCGACAAATGCCCAAATGCACCGTGACTAAGGAGGTCCATATGTCCCATGACCCTATGCAAAACTTAGTCCGTATGCACCATGACTAAGAAGGGTCCGTATGCCCAAATGCACCATGACTACTAGATGTCTGAATCCACGACTAAGAAAATTCTGAATCCATGACTAAGAGACGGCTGAATCCACGACTAAGAGAATTCTGAATCCATGGCTAAGAGATGTCTGAACCCATGACTAAGAGATGTCTGGACCCATGACTAAGAGATGTCTGAACCCATGACTAAGAGATGTCTGAACCCATGACTAAGAGATTTCTGAATCCATGACTAAGAGATCTCTGAATCCATGACTAAGAGGTATCTGAATGTACCATGGCTAACAGATGAATGAATGCACCATAACTGACAGGTGGCCGAATGTAGCAGGACTGAAACTTGCTGGGAGTCACTAAAAGCATGAAATGACAATCAGCTCCACTATTCTATGAGGCGTTTCTGATTGACCGTCCTCTGCAGAACGACCGACCTTGGGGCCATGGATGAAGTTTCAAGACATCTAAAAACCAGAACGATCGACCTTGGGGCCATGGATGAAGTTTCAAGACATCTAAAAACCAGAACGACCGACCTTGGGGTCGTGGATGAAGGAGTGACCAGAACGAGCGTTGGGCGGGAGCTCTCCCGTGGTCGCGCATTTCAAGCACTCTATAATGGTCTGCATGATTTCAGAAACAAGCAGATAGATTACGTGGAGAAATCGGATATTATACGACTGGAATGAAAAAAAAGGGCTGAATTTAGGACAATGAAAGGGCGTGCGCCGAAAAACGTGCAGCGCGGTAAAAATCATTCAGCCTGAACATAAGTCAAACGTGCAATTTTGATCAGCCAATGATGAAAAAAACAACCCCCTTACGGTTTTCCCGGCTCCATTGGGGCCGACGATGAGCGTGAGCGGCTTGAAAAACGTGATTACTGCTTGATTCTCCGGGCTGAAGCTCCGGATACCCTTGATCAGCATCTTATCAACGGTGCACATGGCTGCAAATACTGACGGCGTCCTGGCCACCCGCCTGCGAATGACAACCCGGAGTCATCATTGAAGTTCACACGGATTCACACGGATTCACGCGGATTCACACGGATTCGGTGCGTGCTTTGAAGAAATCCATCTGCGATCCGAAGCAATCGACAGGAACGAACACGAATACGAGATAAAATCTTACAATATGCAAAGGTTACGTCGTCAACCGGTGCTGAAATGATTAACACTTTGTAAACTTTGAGAATTCTGATAACGACCGAGGGAGCGGATACTGGTCAATAGTGCTGAAAATTTTGAGCGCTTGTACCGACGTTATAGCAACTGCCGCGAAGCACAGAGATAAGATTGCTGAAGCTGGCCTGTCGGTACTCCTCTGTGAATCATGTATTTCGAATCCGCAATCTGAAGGTACTTGCAGGTCTAGAAGACAGAAACGAGGAAATGAGGCGATGTATTGGTGATGGTGTGCCAAGTGTGAAGCAGCTCTTTGTGGAGCCAGGATCATCATGCGGAATTTTTGGTATGTTCCCTCCATGGTAAAGCTCAGCAAGTCTTGAGAGCTTCAAGGGACAAACAGCCAGACAATCTCGAGGTACCGTATAGTCATGCGTTCGATACATGGTACAGTTACATTGATATTATATCCTCTCAGCTGTTTACCTTGTTTGCAAAGCCACCCAACTTTTCTTTCTCTGGAAATGAAATGCACGAATGGATGAATTCAAAACAATGCAGGTGTTAACGTGGGAAAACATTGCAGCACGGTGTGAACATTCCAGCCCATATGTCTTATGGGATTTCCCAAATGTCCATTAGTGTGCTACATTTTGACGACAGACGGAGAGACTTTTATCCAGCGCGCCAGCCCGCCAGCTCGCATCGCAGTGTCTGTCAATAGCATGGTAATCTAGCTTGAATGGAAATTTTGGTATCGCAGTCAGTACTTTATAGAGCAAACAATCTCAATGTCAAATGGAACTGCGTGCAGTTTCCAGCGACATGTTATCATCAATTAGCACAACACACACAAAAAAAATCTGATATTAGCGCACAACACACACAAGAGATGCCAGACACACTCAGCGCACAGCGTATGGATGATCATATTAGAGCGGTGAAATTATAGGTTGGTGTATGAATGTGAATACATGCAATGGTTTAGTTAACATGGTTTCTTGTTGTCCCAGCAGGTCGCTCACACGGGAGTGGCAGTGGCGGGGGACATGGATAGCACACAGGCAGCAGCTGCTCTCCACCCAACTAACCCACAGCTAAGTAACCCACCCTTCCTCTCTTTTGCCAACCCTCGCACTGCGTTGCTTTGCTTGTCATGCTTGCACCATGCATTACACTCCCTTTTTCACTGCTCATTGTCACACCCATTAGACCTCCCTCCCCCAAGGTAGTAGGTATCTTTTTTTCTCGGTACAGCCTCAGGTATTCGTTTTAGTTTGGTTCAGCCGGTACGAGGTCTCTTGGGTGTGCCACTGCAGCAGTCCATTCATGCACGCATTATTCTTGCACTTGCTGCACTCTTCACTTTCACTTGTCTTGGCTTCTATCCTCACTGCTCTCTCCACTCTTCCCCCCCCTTCACTCCCCCGTTTTCCTCCCCCCCTCCTCCCTTTCTCTCTCTGTCCCGATCTTCCCTCCTAGCAGGTCGCTCACACGGGAGTGGCAGTGGCGGGGGACATGGAGTGCACAGGCAGCAGCTGCTCTCCACCCAACCCACCCACAGCTAAGTGCCCGCCCTTTCCTTCTATTATGTGCTGCCCTCTGTCACACCCAAGAGACCTGAACCTCCCTTCAAACCTGAGCCTCTGGTCGTGCTACAACTTCAAGCCACAGACCCTTTTTTTTGGTAAACCACCCCACCCAGGTACAGGTATCCTCTCAGATTAAGCCTCCCTTTGAGTCTGTGGCTTGTAGCTGAAGCTGCACCAGTGCCCCCCTTTCCTGCTGTTGCCTGCCATCCCACCCCACCCCACCCCACCCATGCACACCCTTCACCTTGTTCCCTCTAGCCGCTTACTCACTTGACTTCAGTTCTCTCCTTGCAGGTGGAGGGGAGGGGCGTAGGGGTCAACACGGCCGCTCCCTCACACCCCTCCCCTGTGGCCATGCAGGTGGCAGTGGTGGGAGGGGAGGGGGGCAGCACTCCACTCGGCTGGGATGGGATGGGAGAGTATCGGGCTGGGTCGTCTGAACCAAGGTGAGCCTCTTTTCCCCTCCCTGCCTCAGATGCTTGAATGTCTGTTCTTTCTTTCTGTTACGCCGTTGCTTGCTCTTCTCCCCACCATGCTCACTGCTCTCCCTTGCTCCCTGCCTCCCTCCCCTCCCCCACTCCTTCCCCTCGCTCATACAGAAGTGGCAGTGGCGGGGGAGATGGAGTGCACAGGCAGCAGCTGCTCTCCACCCAACCCACCCACAGCTAAGTTCCTGCCCTGCCTCTCTACTCCCGTTCTCTCTTGTGTTCTTTGCTGCATCTCCTGATTCTTCTCGCTTCAAACGCAAGCCTCTGGTTCAGCCAAAGCTTCAAGCCACAGACCTTTTTTTTCTAAGGTAGATCCCCCCTGGTACAGCAGGTATACTCTCAGGTCAACCATTCCTAGGTATATTTCCCCCTTGGGTCTGTGGCTTGTAACTGAGGTTGCACCAGTGGCCCCTTCCCCTCTGCTTCTTCTGATCGTGCATCTCCTCCTTCACCCCCTCGCCTCTCCTCCAGTCACTCACTCTTTCTCTGTGGGCCATTGCAGGTGGAGGGGAGGGGCGTGGGGGTCAACACCGCCACTCCCTCACGTCTCTCCCCTGTGGCCGTGCAGGTGGCAGTGGTGGGAGGGGAGGGGGGCAGCACTCCACTCGGCTGGGATGGGATGGGAGAGTATCGGGATGGGTCGTCTGAAACAAGGTGAGCCTCTTTTCCCCTCCCTGCTACAGATGCCTCATTTCCCTCTCTTCAATTCTGCATTCTCGTTTTTGTCCACTCTATTGTTCTCGTTTTTGTCCACTCTAGTGTTCTTCGGTTTACTTGAGTGTTTCCTTGATGCCAACTTACTCGCTTCTCCTGCCCCTCCTCTCCCGTCCCTCCTCCCCACCCCCCCTTACTTTCTGCCCTCTACCAGGTCACATGGCAACAAGTGAAGATTTCAGAAGAGGAAGCAAAGTAGCAGAGTAGAGGACCGGCAGCAGCAGTTGCAGCAGCAGAAGCAGTGGCGGCAGCAGCAGTAGCAGCGGTGGGGGTGGGGGTTAGGGGGCAGGCTAGGCTAGCTGAAGCTGTGGGGAGGTGTGGTATCAGGTATGGTACGGTAACAGGCGAGGTAAGGTATCAGGTGAGGTATGGTAGTCTGATTCTCTCCTCTCTCTCTTCCCCCTCCCCCCCTTGTCTTTTTTGCAGCCTTAGAGTGGGAGCACTGGAGCAAGGACAGGAGAGTGAAGTCCACCCTCTCACTCACCTCCTCCTCTCTCCCTTTTCCCTTCCCTCCCAGCAGCACCCTGCCTGGACCACAGTGGAGTCCCCTCCTTCCGTTCATCCCCCCCTCCCTTCTCCCACCCCCTTCCCAGCAGCCTAAGGCATCATGGCGCTCTGCATGGCTCTGGTAGGTAGAGGTAAGGAGGCATGGGGGTGAAGTGTGGGACGGGTGGGTGGGTGGGAAGCATGGGAGTGAGTGGGCAGTTCACTGCCTTAGGGGCAGCACCTTCTGGGGTTGTGCGTTTTGGGTCGGGGTGTGGTGGGTGGAATCTGCGCGGCACGGCACTCGGTGCTCAAGTAACCGATCTGGCGTTCAAGGCCTAATGGACACCGTCAGAGCCGACCGGCCGGCGGCTCTGGTTCGCGTCAGCTCTGGCTACGTCAGGGGTGGGATTTGAGTCTTGGGCTGGAAGCAATTTTCCACTGCCACTCCTCGCCCCGCAAGGCACAGCCTCAGGGGGTGTTGTTTCCTTAAGGAAGTGAGCTGTTTGCTGCTCCTACTGCTGGCAGGTGAATGTGGGGAGGGGCGAGGTTAGGTTGGTGGGGGTTGGGGGGTTGGGGACTGGGGGCTTTGATTGGGGGATGATGATAGGTTGTTGAGGGTGGGTTGCTTAGGGGTTGGTGGGTAGTTGGGGATGTGTTGGTGGGCTGTGACTGGGGGTGGTGGGTAGTTGGGGATGTGTTGGTGGGCTGTGACTGGGGGTGATGGGTAGTTGGGGATGTGTTGTTGGGCTGTGACTGGGGGTGGTGGGTAGTTGGGGATGTGTTGGTGGGTGGCTATGACAGTGGGGTTGGCAGTGGCACATGATGAGCCGTATGGCACTGATGCCACCTGTTGCATGATTGGGAGTGGTGAGAGCAGATGCTGAGAGTGAGAGGTGAGAACAAGTGGTCTGACGAGTGGTGATAACAGGTGGTGAGAGTGAGTGGTGGTGATAACAGGTGGTGAGAGTGAGTGGTGGTGATAACAGGTGGTGAGAGTGAGTGGTGGTGATAACAGGTGGTGAGAGTGAGTGGTGGTGATAACAGGTGGTGAGAGTGAGTGGTGGTGATAACAGGTGGTGAGAGTGAGTGGTGGTGATAACAGGTGGTGAGAGTGAGTGGTGGTGATAACAGGTGGTGAGAGTGAGTGGTGGTGATAACAGGTGGTGAGAGTGAGTGGTGGTGATAACAGGTGGTGAGAGTGAGTGGTGGTGATAACAGGTGGTGAGAGTGAGTGGTGGTGATAACAAGTGATGAGAGTGAGTGGTGAGAACAAGTGATGAGATTGAGTGGTGAGAATAGGTGGTGCGAGTGAGTGGTAAGTGTTGAGTCATGAGAGTGAGTGGTGAGGGTTGGTTGTGCAAAAGAGTGGTGAGAGGCTGGTGAGAGCAAGTAGTGACAGTGAAAGGGAAAGTTCTATGGTGGTAGTGAACATGAGCGTGAGTGGAAATCTGAGTGGTGAGATCTTTTCTCGATCGAGTACCGATAGTACATAGGGACATTGAGTGGCGGTGAGTGGTTAGATTGAGCACTGATAGTGAATTGGTGAGAGCGAAGTTTGAGTTAGTGGTGAGCATGTTTTGGAAGTTGAGAGTGCGGTGTGCTGTGAGAAGTTGAACCCAGCACAAAACCACTCCACCACCCCTTTTGCGGCTCCTGAACCAACCTCGGGATTGGCTGAGAGATTGAGCAGGGAGAGTGAGTGAAACCCCAGGGAACGCCAGGGACCCCCAGGGACCCCCAGAGACCCCCAGCCTGGGGACCCTTGGGGGCTCCCAAGGACCCGCAGGGACCTCTTGGGTAGGTCTAAAATCTGGTGTGGCATGGCATGCCTAAAATTTGGTCCCTAAAATTTTTGACCAGACCAGATAATATACCACACCAAATGTTTACACTTTTGAGTGGTAACGTTGGTGAAGGAAAGTTGTGAGTGGCTTGTCTTGGTGTGGTATGGAATGGTGTGGCATGGCATGGTGTGGCATGGCATGGTGTGGCATGGCATGGTGTGGCATGGTGTAGCATGGTATGGTGTAGCATGGTATGAAACCATATGTCGGCTGGCAGCAGTTGAAGCATGGGAGACAAGGAAGGCTGGATGGACGGGTGGTGGAGGCCAAAGGAGGTCAGAGGAGGGCAGAGGAGGCCAAAGGAGGGCAGAGGAGGGCAGAGGAGGGAGTAGGTAGTGTTGGGCTGAGAAAAGCCCTTAGGATCTTTTGCAGGGGTAAATTCGGGGTAGGACAATTGTAATAGCGGAAGCGTTTAATGAAGAAGTTGTGAACCACCTTGCACTAGTGTGTGAGGGCAAAGTAAGTTGATTAAAGCAAAGAGATACAAGCATTTATATATGAGTACAAGGAATATGAAAGGATACAGTTGTAACTACTTTACTGTTGCTGTTGCGGTTCGATACAGTGACGACTCGGGCAACTGCTCTGTAGCGAGTCAGTTGTGTGTCCTTGCTGTCGCGCTGTATTTGTCAGGTCAAAGGTCGCTGACCTTTGACTTTCGCGTAACCTCCAGCAACCTCTTTCAACCTCCGAGGGTTGACTCGCGTGTGCCTCGATATGGTTCGCTTCGCTTCTGGTGCGATGTTTCGACACGACAGAGGCGCTTAGGATTTACTGTTTCCAACACTCCCCTTCGCTTCTGGAGTGTCGCTGCTGATGACGTGGCCCTGTCCAGTCAGCAGCATGCAGTACTCGAACTTCTGCTTTCCGAGCTTCTTGGTCAAGTAGTCAGCTGCCATCTCGGACGTGGGACAGTAGGATAGTTCAAGTCTCCCCTTCTCGATCTCGTCTTTTACGAAGAAATATCGCAGGGCGATATGTTTCGTTCTGTTCGCGAATCCGTTTTTTTTTTTGCGATGCGAATTGCAGATTGGTTGTCGCAGAACAGAGTGAAATTAGGTAACTCGGCCAACTTCGCTTCTTCCAGCAGTTCGCGAAGGTAAAGTCCCTCCTTGGTGGCTGAGCAGAGTGCGATATATTCCGCTTCAGCTGATGAGAGGGCGATTAGTTCCTGCTTACTCGACTGCCAGGAGATAGGACCGATAGGCTCGAGGCGGTAGATGTAGCCGGTGCGGGAGCGCCTATTGTCGGAATCGCCGGCGTGATCGGCATCGACATAGCCGATTAGCTTAGTCGGTGTAGTTGCGTTCTTGTGATACGTTAGGCCGATCGTTGGAGTGCTGACGAAGTAGTGAAGAGCGCGGTTGAGCTCCGCCAGGTGTTCTGTTTCAGGCCTTTTGAGGTAGGTGGCGAGTTGGCTTGCGGAATATGAGAGGTCGGGGCGGCAGGTGACAGCTGCGAAGAGAAGACAGCCCAGCTTTCTCTGGTAGTCGCGTATGCCGGCGGGCTTCAGCAGAGTGGATCCTCCCTAGTCAGTTCTTGTCGTGTAGCAGTATGGCGTGGAGATCGCGGTCGGTGTGAGAGCGAAGCGCTTGGCGATGGTGTCGGCGTACTTTTCGGCGCTGAGGTAGATTGCAGTTTCTTCTTCTCGGATGTTGAGCCCAAGGTACTGTGTGACTGTAGATGAAACTATCATAATGTTATTCTCTGGCCTGTAGTGGGGTGCTCTATAGCGAGTACAACCCATCTAGGGTTTGCTATATGTATCCTCATTGCTGCTAGTGAAACCCCTCCTCTTTTGCCTAAACTCTCTCTTGCCTAGCTAGGGTTTTCCTAGCTATGGCGCCTAATTCTAGCCACTATCTTGATATGGTATCAGAGCTGTTACGCTCTTGGCCTGTGGGCCCCACGTGCTTCCGCTGCTGTTCTCTGTGTTGCGCGCCCCGTGGCGCGCGACGGATTTTTCTTCCCGCCACGCGCTCGTGCGCGCGGCGGTTTTCTGCTCGCCGTGCGCACGGAGCGCGCGGCGGTTTCCTGCCCGCCGTGCGCCCCGGGGCGCGCGGCGGTTTCCCCCGTCGTTTCCCTCCCGTCGCCTGCTGCAGCTCGCCCGTCGCCTGCAGCAGACCCCCCCGTCGCCCCCGCTGCCCCGTCGCGGCGCCCTGGGACGCGCACGCGACGCCTGCTGCCCCGTCGCAGCGCCCTGGGGAGCCGTGCGCGGCCCCCCCCACTCATTGCGGCGCCCTGGGGGGCCATGCGCGGCCCCGCTGCCTCGTCGCGACGCTCTGGGGAGCCGCGCGCGACCCCGCAGCCACGTCGCGGCGCCCTGGGGAGCCGCGCGCGACCCCCCGCTGCCCCGTCGCGGCGCCCTGGGGAGCCGCGCGCGACCCCCCGCTGCCCCGTCGCGTCGCCCTGAGGAGCCGCGCGCCCTCCCCCGAATCGCCCCCGAATCGCCCCTTCCCCCCCCCCCCAATCTGCCTCTATTAGGGTTTGGGGGGTGGCGAGTGTGGGGGTGGCGCCTATGGGGGTGCTGGCTGTGTGCTCCGTCCCCTGCTCCTCCTCCTCCTCCGTCTCCCGCTGCTGCAGCTGCCGCTGAGGGGGGTGGGTGTGTGGGAGCCGAAGGAGTGGTGCTAGGGGGGTGCCGTGGGAGTGGAGCTAGGGTTTCAGCAGGGGGTGTGTGAGAGGGGGGTGGGACGGTCGGGGGAGGTTGAGCGGAGGCTGCCGTCTTGTCGTCAGCAGCACCTGTAGTCCGGGGCGCTGTTCCGGTAGCCCAGTCGTAGCCAGCTGCGCCAGTCGCCCGTGGGTCCGTTGCTCGTCTGCCGCACTTAGCCGCGGAGCCAGTTACTCCTGTATTCCGGGGCGCTGTTCCGGTAGCCACTGTGCCAGTTTGACTCCTGTTGCCCGTGTGTCTGCAGCTTCAGCCGTCGCCTCTTATCTCCTCTCCTCCTCCTCACTTGCCCTTTGTGAAAGCCTCTAGCTTTGCTTGCACTTGTGAACCTGCTCTATACCTGCTTGCTCATTGTACTGATTACACCCCACTTTGGCTATGGGGGTGTGTCAGAATGTTATTCTCTAGCCTGTAGTGGGGTGCTCTATAGCGAGTACAACCCATCTAGGGTTTGCTATATGTATCCTCATTGCTGCTAGTGAAACCCCTCCTCTTTTGCCTAAACTCTCTCTTGCCTAGCTAGGGTTTTCCTAGCTATGGCGCCTAATTCTAGCCACTATCTTGATAGAAACCGTGAGCGTGAGATCCCGCTGCAGCTCCCCTTCGAACCAGGTGGTGATGCCGTCGGACGAGCCGATGTAGAGGAGGTCGTCTACATAGACGATTAGCAGGACGTAGTCGTCGTTCTTCGTGAGTCGGTACATGCCCTGATCGTGGGGTAGTTGTTTGAAGCCAATGCGGATGAGACGGGCGTGTAGATACTGCTGCCATAGCCGCGGGGCTTGCTTAATCCCGTAGAGCGATTTCAGTAGTTGACAGACTTTGTTCGGCTCTCCGTTAGTGCCGTGTGGTAGTTCCACGAAAATCTCTGCGTCAACGGGTGCGTAGAGGAAGGCGTTCGCGACGTCGATTTGCCGCAGCTTCTTCCTTTTCATGGCGGCGATCGCGAGGAGGATTCGAAGTGAGGTGTGTCGGCTGACCGGTGCGAAGGTCTCGGTGAAGTCCCGTCCTTGTTCTTGGTCGAAGCCGCGCACGACCCATCGTGCTTTGAACTTGTCGATGGTGCCGTCAGCTTTCGTCTTTACGCGGAAGACCCATTTCCCGGTGAGAATGGTCTTGTTTCTTGCCACACTGATGGGAACGACTTTCCAGGTGTTCCGTTCCTCCAGCGCTTTTAACTCTCTGTCCATGGCTTCACGCCATTTTTCCCTGTGCTCCCCCCCCAGAGCCTGTTGAACCGTCGCAGGCTCTTTAGGAATGGCGGGACCGTGGACTGCGGTGACGAGTCCGAGTATCTGAAGTCCACTCTGTGAGTAGCGGGGGAGTGTGGTATCCTCGGGATAAACTGCTTCGTCTCCCGCTTCTGGTGTAGGATTGAAATTTGGGTCCTACTCGTTCAGCTTCGATGGTGTTGACCCGTGCAGGTGTAACGTAACCGTTGTCGGCGAATTCGTAGAAGACTTCGGCGTTGATGCTTTCGCGAGGATTTTCGTCGTCCATTGGGATGTCCACGGAGCAGTAAGGGAGAGGTCCGGCTTCCTCCGAGGCTCCCTCCACGTTCTGCTCGTCCAGGTCAGCTTCGTCTTCTGCCGAGGCAAAGGCTCGGTGCCCATGAAATCCGCCCGAGAGGTCAGGTCTGTTTTCTTCGATGTACATGAGGTGAGTTCCGAGGGTGAGGTGTTCGTAGAAAATGACATCACGTGCTGCTACTGTTTCCTTGCTGTTGATGTCGAAGATTTTCCACGCGTTGTAATGTTTTGCGATGCCCAGGTGTAGTCCCCACTGTGCGCGTTGAGAGAATCGCCCAGCTCGTGCAGATGGAGGTCGGTACTGTACCATGCAGCCGAAGACTCTCAACATTTTTGTGCTGCCCAATTTCCCTGTCCACAGCAGATGCGGTGATGCGTTGTTCGGGAGCGATGATGACGAAAGCAAGTTGTGCAGCATCACGGCGTGGTCCATTGCTTCGGGCCACTGGTGGTTGGGCAGGTGCATGCCACGTAGCAGCTTGCGCATGGTGGCTTGCAGCGTCCTGTTCATCCTTTCTGCTACGCCTTGCTGTTGGTGAGCGTAGGGAAGGGAGATGAGCCTCTTGATTCCTCTTTCTGCCAAGTACTGCTTGAACCTCTGTGAGGTGTATTCTCCTCCCCCGTCTGACTGAAAGCTTTTTAGCTTAGCTCCCGATTCTCGTTCTGCGACTGGAAGCCAGGCGACAAAGGCTTCGAAAGCCATGTCGCGACTTGGAAGGTTTAGGTGCCAGACATATCGAGTTGCGGCGTCGATGAAGGTGATGGTGTAACTGTAGGCGTTTTGTCCGGGTTCACGGTTGTATAAGATGTCGCTGTACACCTTTTCGAGAGGTGTGTATGCAGGTGCGCTTGGATTGTGATGTGAGACGAACGGCTGATGCGGTAAGTCAGCTTCAGGGCAAGTGAAGCACGTTCCACGGGCTCGTTGAAGTTCTCTGCCGTCGGTCAGTAGAAGTGAGTCTTTGTCAAGCACTCCTGCTCTTATCGTGTTGTTTAACACTGTGTTGCTTGGATGTCCCATTCTTGCGTGCCAGGTACCTTCGGTGGCACGGTGTCCGGGTGATCTTCGATACAGGTCCGAGTTGGAGTAGAAGCCGGCAGTGACGTTGGTGCTTCGGTGGACTTCTCGTGGTGCCGGTTTTAACTGTTGTGCGGGTGTCGGTGGCGAATCGTCGATGAGGATTGGTGCCGTTGAAGGACCGGCGATTGGTGTCGATGTTGCCGCTGCTGCTGATGTTGTCTCTGCTGCTGCTGATGTTGTCTCTGCTGCTGCCGATGTTTGTTGAATTGTTGCTAACGCCCTTGTTCTCTCTGTTTCAGGAATGCCAGAAGCCGCCGGGGCTGAAGTCTGGGTCAAGATCTGGAGGATGTGTCCAAGGAGCAAAACTGACGATGCCGTCGCTGTCAGCGGTGCCAAGGTCTGGTACGAAGTCAAGAACGAAGACGTTGTTCTTGAGGATCGCCTTTCCGATGTAGAGGCCGCCCTTTCCGTGGTACAGTTTGAACTCCTGGGTGGTGCTGTCTGCTTCGAGGTGAATGCCTTTCGCCATCAACTGACTGACGCTCAGTAAGTTATAGCCGAGACCTTCTGCGATTAAGACCTTGGTCATTTGTAGAATGACACTTGTTTCTCGTGACTGAAGTTGTACCACTCCTTGTCGTCGTGTGCGCAGGTTCTGGTTGTTGGCGACGGTGATGACTACTTCACGTTGGAGTTGATACTCTCGTTGTACGAAGCGTCCTGAAGAGCACATGTGCTGTCCGCAGCAACTGTCCAAGAACCATGTGTCCTTCCCGGATGGTTCACTCTGGGCGATGGCGGCGTATGTCGGGTTTGGCTGCAGTGACTCGCGGCGGGGTGTGCTGTTGTCGAGCTGTTCTTCCGGTGAGTAGTGTGGTGGTGATTCAGTGACGCAGGAGTCGGTCAGTCTTGCCATACAACTGACGATGTTCCTTGTTCCTTGTGCAGGTTGTCCCGTTGGTGTTGAGGCTTGAATCTGAGTCGTGGGGTTCGCATGCGTTGAGACAACTTGGCTGCTTGAGGGTCGAAGCTGTCGCTGTGGTGGCGTTGGCTGTTGTCGATTTGGGCAGTGCGTGCGTGGGTGCCCAGACGTCTTGCAGATGTGACAGAACGGAGGTACGGGTTTTGGTTGTTGTCGGTTGTTGTTGTTGTTGTAGCGTCGCTGAGTGTGGAACGCGAATTCCGGTACTGATGTCTTTCTCTTGTGTCGTTCTTCTTGCAGGTCCATGTCTTGCTGCTCAGCGTGTATTTCGGCGCAGAGCGCTGCTTCAGAGATTCTTCCGTGGGCTCGGAGAATGGCCTTTGTTGCGCGCCATTGAGGACCGAGGCCGCCGATGATGACTGTCACGAAGGCGTCTTCAGAGATTGACCCTCCGCATCGAAGAAGCTTGTCGCGCAGTTCGCGACATCGGCTGACATATGCCATTCCTTTTTCGCCTGGTTTCATTTCGACCGTTGTCAGTTGCGCCATTAGCCGACTTTGACTGACGCTATCTGTTGCTTGATACAGGTCCTTCAGGTGCTTGTACGCGAGTTCCGCGGAGTTGCCGAATCCCCGGTAAGACCGTATGTTCTGCTGCTGAGTTGGGGTGATATTTCTCAGTAGGATCGTGTACGCCATCATCGACTGATATGTGTACTGCTGCTTCTCATACTGTGTGCCGTTTGTTGGGTATGGCAGGGACCCGTCGAAGAAGCCAAGTATCTGCGCGCCTTCCATCATCAGCTCGAATTCGAACGACCAGGTAAAGAAGTCCTTTCCGTCGAAGGGCCTTGACGTCTGCAGTTTCAAGACGTGCGCAAATTGCGACTGAACTTGTAGTGCATCCAGTTGTTTTTCTTGTCCAGATGGAGCTTGCGGGTGCGGCATGAAGCTGATGGACCCGCGTTCGTACGGAGCAAAGGTAGGTTGTTGCTGATTCCCGCGCGCATATGATGAACCATCAAGACTCATTGGAGTCACGTTGTTGTTGTTGCTGTTGTTTGACTGCGCAGGTGCCGACTGCTGGTGTTGCTCGTAAAACGACATGAAGGAGAAGAACTTCTCCATCATGCTCTGGTCGAAGTTGGCAGGCTGGCTGGCTGAAGGCGCTGCTGGTCCCGTTGCGGTTCCTTCCTCTGTCTGTAGGCCAGAGGCAGGAGGTGGGGTAGGAGTAGTCCCGGGAGAACCATTAGAGGAACTCCTCTCCTTGTATGTTGCCATGTCGTCTGTTGATGATTTGACAGTAGTTGAATTTCCCCTGATAGCTCTCATACCATGTTGGGCTGAGAAAAGCCCTTAGGATCTTTTGCAGGGGTAAATTCGGGGTAGGACAATTGTAATAGCGGAAGCGTTTAATGAAGAAGTTGTGAACCACCTTGCACTAGTGTGTGAGGGCAAAGTAAGTTGATTAAAGCAAAGAGATACAAGCATTTATATATGAGTACAAGGAATATGAAAGGATACAGTTGTAACTACTTTACTGTTGCTGTTGCGGTTCGATACAGTGACGACTCGGGCAACTGCTCTGTAGCGAGTCAGTTGTGTGTCCTTGCTGTCGCGCTGTATTTGTCAGGTCAAAGGTCGCTGACCTTTGACTTTCGCGTAACCTCCAGCAACCTTTCAACCTCCGAGGGTTGACTCGCCGATGTGCCTCGATATGGTTTGCTTCGCTTCTGGTGCGATGTTTCGACACGACAGAGGCGCTTAGGATTTACTGTTTCCAACAGGTAGGATGAGGGTGGAGGAGGAACGGGGATGGAAGAGGAGGGAAGAGGTGGGAAGATGATGGAGGAAGTGGGAAGAGGAGGGAGGCACAGTGGAGTATAGTTGCAAGGCATGTTTCAACAGTGGCCGCCTCAACTGCCATTCCTTGCCACGACAAGACGTGTCATGACACACTACATCACCACGAGGCCACCCCATACCATACCACTGTCGCGCAGTATGCTGTAATTTTTTTTGTTTGTCACTAAAATTCGGTTAAGATGTGTTGTGTTGTGATACTTCCAGCATAGGGTAAGGCCTCTTTGGTCTGCTCTGATTTTTTAGGGTCATACAGTAGTGAAGGTGTCAGGTACTGTTTCCAGTTGGGCCAAGTTGTCTGCTATGTGTTAGAGGGGTGTTTACTGTTCATTCCGAACAGTACTTTCCAAGTCACCCTTATCCTTATCTTCTCCGATTCTTTAGTGCCACGTGGCACTCTACTTTTCTTGCACTACAATTCTTGGTCCCACAATCCACTTTCCAACCTTGTTTCTTGCATGCTATATAAACTTTCCTTGTACTTGGCATTATCAACCAATTCTCATTCAACTCTTCTTCAATTACTCAGTAACTTCTTCGCCTATTTCGCCAATAGTTCTTTCGCCAAAGTCGCTACGCTTCATCTTCGACTTAGTCGACCTCGCTAATTCTTTAGCGGACTTAGGCCAGCGGGCCTAACATATGCATCATCGGTCAATGTAAAACAATGTGGACAAGTTGGCAGATACATACATATGAATTAATAGTAGTATTTCCAGTGCATACTTATTGGTGATTGTTCTGAAAACTGACTTCAGTAACACAATGATTCATCAACACAAGGCACACAAAATTTACTGACGCCCACCACCTGAGGCAACACACATCCGCCTGGCACATACCAGAAACTGTATCGCATGCACCGTCTTGGGCGACAGCACATCTGAAACTGCATATTCACAAGCCCTAAACCACAGAGCAATATGTAGGTACAGCTCTCATTCATTAATGCTAGCACTGCTTCATGCAGGGTAACTACCACTACGATACGCAGGTTTTAGTCTTTTTGAATGGCACACTCGCTGTGTAACTATCCAACGCGGAAGGAGGAAAGGATTTGCTTGATGTCACTCGAGTATTTCTTCCATTGCCGGCCTGGTGGGAGCAGAGAAGAAAGGGGGGTGGGAGGAGAGAGTGGAGAGCAGGGTTGAAGCATTGTAAGCACGCAAAGGAGCGATTTGCTTGATGTCACTCTAGTATTTCTTCCATTGCCGGCCTGGTGGGAGCACAGAAGAAAGGGGGGTGGGGCAGAGGGTGGAAAGAAGAGCGCTGAGAAGAGGGTGGGGAGGAGTGGGTGCATAGAAAGGGGTGGGAGAAGAGCAAGCAGAGCACACAACCCCACACCCTCACAGCACTCACCAGACGAGGCAATGCCCACTGATGTAAATGCGATTGCCAGCAGCAGCAGAGTTATGGGATACGGTGAATCAAAGCTCCATTCAACCTTCACAGACCCCCCTTCACAGCACTCACCAGACACGGCAATGCCCGTTGATGCACATGCGATTGCCAGCAGCAGAAGAGTTCTCAGACGCAGTGAAAGTCTGACTTTAGAGGCGCCTCAAAAGTCGTCTCTCTACCCACAAGTTTTTAGTTGATGTGCACATGCGATTGCCAGCAGCACCAGAGTTATGACATGAATTGAATCAAAGCTACATTCAACCTCACAGAACCCCTTCATACTCTGGGCGTGGACCACATTTGTTCAAGACGCTGCTCAAGCTTCGAATGTTCAAGACTACCGTACTGCACCATGTAAAAAAGTAACGAACAAAATTATCAGCCGTTTTCAACCCATGTATTTTCTTGAACCGCCTGTTCAAGAAGACGTCTTGAACAATTGTGGGCAACGTCCTCAACACTCCCCTCACAGCACTCACCAGACGCAGCAATGCCCAAAAGAGGCACATCTGGTTACCACTGACAGGGCCTATCGACTCAGACAGTTTGGAATGACCAAACCCGACAACTGGACACTCACCAGACGCGGAAACGCCCATGATGTACATGCGATTCCCAGCAGCAGTGGCAGACACGAGAATATGCGGATCCACGTCATACTCATAGTACGTCCGGCCGCCCTTCGACACCACCTTTGTGCTGTTCACGCGCCCCTCCACGTTCTCGCCCGTGATTTCCGGGCCGAAGGCTGTGATCACGCGCTCCGGGTCGCCCACGCTCTCGATTTGCACGTCGTCGCCCAGCCCGTCGGCGAATCGCAGCACGGGCGCGACGACGATGAACAGCTTGCCCTGCTGCTTGCTCGCGAATCGCAGGTCGATCTCCGTGCCGCCCAGATCCGCAATCGACACGGGCGTCTGGTGGGAGCAATCAGGAGAGATTGAGCGCGGTGGGGAGTGGTTGGAAAGGGGGAAGAGTAAGCAGCTGCTCGGAAAATGTCTCCAGGAGAAGCTGCACCTGTCCTCGCGCCGTGTTTCTCGCTGTGTTGACGAAACTGAATCGTTTTGATATAGGTTTGACTTGGTGTCTTTTCACTCCGCGTGCTCTGTGATTTTTGGCCACTCCGAGGGTTAATTCCAAAATTCGAATTGACACAGCTTGCAGATTCAGGCGAGTTTTCGCGCGTACCTCCTCCCATGTGTCAGGCACGGTGAAGCTGTACGATCTGCCAGAGTCCCGAAGCAATTACAGAAACAGATATAACGCGTATCTTTTCAGCCAGTGAGCGCACCTCCTCCCAGGTGTCAGGCACGGTGAAGCTGTACGGGATGAGCTCGCTCCATCCCACGCCGTGCCCGCCGGATTTGCTCGCCGGCCGCTTGTACGTGCGCCAGCCTGACACGGCACGCCACACATGCAGACAGAAGCGGTCGGACTGAGTGAGAGAACACACGGGGCCTTAAAGTAGCGTCTCTACGATTTTTTGTAACCAGAAACGGACATAGACGGAGTTTTGATCACGCATTACTTAATCAAAAGTCTTGATGAGCAAATCGGAGAATACGTGTGAAGTAACGAAGAAGACTGTGTTACCGTCTTCGTCGGGTTCGGAGAGCCCTGGAACGCGACCGGCGACGGCGGTGGTGGGAATGATTGCATTCGCTGGGCCGGCGGCGAGAGAGGCGGCGAGAGCAGCCATTGCCGGGAGCGCTACAACCGCGCGGCGGGTGACTGGTGTCACGGCTGTAGCGGGAATCACGGCGGGAATGGCGGACGGTGCAGCATCTTGATTGCTCGCCGCGGCTGCGACGAATGGCTTGGGCGTGGCTCGTCTCAGAGGCGAGTGCGACGAGGGGATGGCGGCGGTGCGAAGTCGGAGAGCAAGCGGGGACGACTGGGAGAGGCAAGTGAGCTCAGCCATGACTGATGGCCGACGGTGAGAGCTCTAAAATGCGGGGGATGAAGTGAACAAGGCGCACAGATAAGCTATATCTGTGTAAGTCAAACTGACAAGAAACAAT
Organism: Closterium sp. Yama58-4; assembly: GCA_947470075.1. NCBI lineage: Eukaryota > Viridiplantae > Streptophyta > Zygnematophyceae > Desmidiales > Closteriaceae > Closterium > Closterium sp. Yama58-4. The sequence goes on from CANIUD010000027.1 coordinate 146,768, forward strand.
CGATTATTAGAGTGGAAGGGAAGGTATTTATGTAATGAATGGGCTGGCCTTCCAAATGGCTCCTCAGACTAGAAATGGTGGTGTCAGGGGGATGGTATCTAGGCAGCTGGATTTGGAGGGAAAACTAGGACCAAGGGATTGTCGCTGCGAACTCCAGCGAACTGATCGAGGGAGCTTTGTAACTTTGATTGTAGAGTGCGATTGGGTGAGTGACGAAGGACCCCGCGAAGGCTTCCGAGATTTTGATGACGAAGCTGGTGCACTGACGGGGAGACACTTGCGCGAGCGTAATTGGATGGACGCCATCTCCGCAATGACACGCTGACGTGCCGGCACGTGGACGGAAGGGAGGGCTGCATCTGCTGACATGTCGGCCGAGTCACAAATCTCGAATCCCCATTCGATTAGGATTATACCGGGTATTGCCGCAATGCTACTCATTATTTTCCGTTATCTATTTTCCGGCCGAAACAACATCAACTCTGATGAGAAAGAGAATATGCTCATGTATACTCATCGTGTGAACATTGAAGCACCGATTTGTATGTCAAGAGGAGGAAACTATTTCGAACTGCAAATGCGCTTTCTCCATAGACTAATGACTCCAGAGCATATTGCCCTCATGACGACTTGGTAGCGGCCTCCTCTGTCCGTGGAATGATGACACCATAACCACCATGCTTCCTCTTGTACAGGATGTTGATCTCACCTGGAAGGAAAATAATGGAAAGAGAACAGACACGTACCGTATGTGGTAAGAAAACAGATACTAAGAGCGCAAATCCTAAGGGTGTGGTGAAACGGAACCTTTGCATCAGTCTGCAGATACTAGTAACAAAGTAACTCGACAACTCTCTTCCTGAATGCACACAAGCCATGCTCGTATTGGCAAGCTGCTATAGCCGCGGGTGCTCATACCCTTCAGCCCCATCTGTCCCATTCACACACCTCACCGCTCTGCCACTCACCCGACTGACCAGCTGCTCCCAAGACAGCTTGGCATGCACTCCGCCGCACACTCATCCCACCTTCCCACCATCCTATTTCCCCATCCTTCACCAGCCACCCGGCCCTCCTGGCCCTCTCCTCCCTGCGCCACCCACTTGACTCCCCATTGCGGAACGCACAGAGGCCATGGTCCACGTTCACCAGCTGCTGCAGCCAAGACAACTTGCCATACCCTCCGCTCCACACGCTCCTATTGGCCTCCTCCCCACACTCCCTCTGCCACTCACCCGCACCCTCACCCTTCCTTTGCCACCCACTCACCCCCCCCCCCTCCCTCCCCCTTGTGCCATTGACCATCAACCATTCCCCACGTGCACCACTCACCCGACTCGCCGTTGCGGAAGGGGAACAAGTCGTGGTCCACTTTCACCAGCTGCTCCAACCAAGCAAGCCTGCAACCATACCTTCAGCTGCACACGCTCCTTTGCCCTCAACCCACTCTGCCACTCACCCGAGTCGCCGTTGCAGAAGGCGCAGAAGTCATGGTCCACACCCGCAACCACACCCTACCCCAGTGACCACCATACCCCCACATGCGCCACTCACCCGACTCGCCGTTGCGGAAGGCATAGAAGTCATGGTCCACATTCACGAGCTGCTCCAGCGCCTCGTACGTGCTCATAGGGGCCATCTCGAAGTACTTGGTGCGCACCACCTGAAAGAAAGGGGAGTGGGGGGGGAGGGGGGGGAGAGAAGGAGAGGGGCACAGGAGTGCAGCAATGGGGGGGACGAATGGTCAGTTGCTCCAGCGCCTCGTACGTGCTCATGGGGGCCATCTCGAAGTACTTGGTGCGCACCACATGGTGGGAGGAAGAGGGGGCGGAAAGAGGATGGGGGGTGGGAGGGAGGGGTTGAGGGGCAGCGGGAGGGCTACAGTCAGCAGGAGTGTCTGTTGCATCAATCGGCGTTGACTAGCTTCTCCCTGGCGGAGTCTCGACCAGTTCCCGTGCAAGCCACGCGTGTACGTTACAAGGATGTACTCCTCGAGGGGACTTATGAATCGATCCAAGTCTCAGCAAGCGCGAGTTTCACCTCGTCAGGCAGGTCGCTGGTCTGGCGGTTCAGGATGGGGCTGATATCAACGGGTGTTTCCGGCAGCATCTCGCCCAGCTTCTGCGCGTGCCACACCTAAAAACCTAACACATACGTGTACGCGTTACAAGTCGTCTCACCTCGTCGGGCAGGTCGCTGGTCTGGCGGTTCACGATGGGGCTGATATCAACGGGCGTCTCGGGCAGCATCTCGCCGAGCTTCTGCGCGTGCTACGCGCCTACGCGTTACAAGCAGTCTCAGCACGCGCGAATCTCACCTCATCAGGCAAGTCGCTGGTCTGGCGGTTCAGGATGGGGCTAATGTCGACGGGCGTCTCGGGCAGCATCTCGCCCAGCTTCTGCGCGTGCCGCATCTGCCACGTGCGCCCGTGCCCCCCGTCCTTCTCCTTGATCTTGCGCAGCTTCCGCGAAACCACGTCCGACACCTTGTCGATCGCAGCGTACGCGGACTCCGCCTCTTCCTCCGCTCGCAGCACGCCGTGCTTCTTCGTGAAAATGGTAACCTGATAACCCGAGGGAGGGCAGATGAAAATGCTGAGGCGACGACGGACAGCGAAAGTGAGACGAGTTTTAAGACCGTTACAAATTCCGGTTACCAGATTCTGGTGAATCCAGCCGCTGGAGACACACCGGAACCCTAAACCTTCAGCAGTGAAATCCGTGACCAAAAGAAGTGATGAACGGAACAGGGAGAGACTCACGAAATGAAAACAGAAGCAGTGAATGGGAGAGAAATGGATGAAGCGGGGTGGCAGATACCTCGCAGCGCTGCTGGCGCGGCCCCTTGGTGTTGGAGTCGCCGCCGCGCACGGAGAGGCGCACGTCGACCTCGCGGCACAGCGCGCTGTGGTTGTGCACCGCGTGCCCCACCTTCTCCTCCACGTACGCGCGGATCGAATCCGTCAACTGCGGGGGATGTTAAAGGGGGAGCGGGGAAGGAAGAAGGAAGGGGGTTGGGGGTGGGAGAAAGGAGAGGGGAAGGGTAAAGGGAACGAAAGAGGAAAAAAGAATGGGATGGGTGAGCCGTCGCATTGCGAGCGCCATCTTCGCATCTACGTACGCTCGGATAGAATCCGTAAGCTGCGCGAGATGCGGATCGGATGCGGGGAAGAAAAATACGATGGCACGCATACCATTTCTTTAGAATCAGATTTAATCAAATTTGCAAGGCGCGTGACGCATTGATAACTGGGTGCGTTTTTACCTCAACTGGAAACACAAAATTAGAAAGTGTCGGATGTTGATATCTCTCGCGATGCCGTGCAGGCAGTTATAAGAGCAGAGAGGACTATTGGACAGCAAAAATAACGCAAAACTGATTCTCATCGTCTCAAAAACACACTGGAGAAGCCATCCTCGGCGTATTCCCGTCGTCCGTTCACGAGCGACACGCACCTCCATGTGCTTCCCTTGCACAATGAGTCGCACGGCAGCCAGCGCGCCTCCCCAAGCCATGTTCGCCATCGCGCGTCGCCCCGTTAGCTGCGTGCCGCCGATCCGCACCCGACTCGGACCCGCTGGTGCGCCTGTTTGGCATGGCGCCGCTGCGGTTTGCTTCAGAAGGGGGTTGGCGGGAGAAACGTCGGCGAATCTTCCGAGGAATGCATTGGGGAGGATGGCTGATACTGCTGGACGGGATGCGGCGATGGATTTGAGCGGTGCGAGCTTCGATGGGATGGCTGACACCGCTGCTCTCGCGACCAGAAGGCTCGACGACGCCATCGCTCCTGGCAGATTCGGTGGAGGAAAATGGGATAGGGAGAAAGGGCTCTTGTGAACAGGGGAATAAACTCCACGACGAGCTGGTTAGTGTTTCTACCTGCCTAAAATGTCAGGCTGGAGTGCTATCTCAAGAATCTGATGGGAATGGCCCAGCTGTCATCCTCAAATATGTTGAGCGTGTGGTGAACACAGTTCAGTCTCCAACGGTTCTGTCTGTTTTGGTACGTTTCAGAATGGTCTATCTATTTACATGAATGGTGGGGTAAGGTTCGAGCAAAATTCTTGTAATGGCCTATTGGAGTGCGGAAGGAGAAGGGCCTTGTGATTTGCTCCGTTGGGGGTTGCTCCGTTGTGGCGGGGAGAATGCGGGGAGGTTGCGGGAGGAGGGAATGACAAGGCCGATACATTATTGGTTGATGGGGAAGCCCTTGCGGGAGAGTTGTGCGCGCGAACCCTTGTGAGACTCACTGGCGCCACGCTGAGTGCGTTTTGGTGGGCCATTTTCAGGTGCAATCTCTACAATTGGGGAAATGTGTTCCGGTGTGATCCCGGCGCATCTTTCCAAGTCTCTGTTGCGTACTGTACACGCGGGCCGGAACAGAGCCTTGAAAAGATACGCCACTCAAATCTGTACTGGCTGAGGGAAATTGATGGGAAATCAATGCGCCACACACGATTTGTTTACCGAGGCTACCAGGAATTGCTAAGACATACCCTGAAATTATAAAACTTAAACGCTTTAGTGACCCTGGAGCATTTTTGGGAGATCAACCCTAAACACGTGAACCCCCTGGTTTTAAGGGTTGATGCCTCCGTAAGGTTTTCGTGACAAAAAAAATAAAACCCAATCGGGACGCAATCGAATCGGGAGGCATCAACCCTAAACACCAGATAGGTTCCGGTGTTTAGGGTTGATCCCTCCCGAAACTGCTTCGAGGTTCTCTAGGGGTTTTATTTTGTTTTTTTCGGGTGGCCTTAACAGCTTCGGGTAGTTTGGCCTGGCCATGCTGTATGTTTGACTTCCGTCAGGATGTGTCAGAGACAATCCGTCAGCTGAACAAGATGTGCGTGGCGAGTCTGCATAAGGTACTGTTGCGGCACGTGTGTACAGTGCCGCAACAGTGCCGTAACAGATTGGGATCGCACCTGAACACATATTCTGTACTATAGAGATTGAAAATGGCCCCGTTTTGGTAGGTGTGGCGCACCCGTTTCCCCGCACCCCAATCCGCGTGGCGGGGGCATATCGGGCCAGCAAAGTCGTGCCAGCGCTTCCCTTGCCACGTCGGTAATCCTGACGTGGGAACGTAAGAGAGGTTTGGGCCTCCGCAAGATGGGTCAGGTCAGATATGATCTGAGCTGGAGGTCTGCAAAAATCAACCTCGATAGTAAGCAGCCCAACACTCTGAAATATCAGCCCATCTTTATACATCCCTCTCGAAGTGTAAATATTGTACCCGTATTTCGGAATGCATTTGTAATTCCATGAATCTGCGTCATTTACAGGCAGATTTGGATTTCATTCGGGGAGCTTTCAGACTGGTTTTCCCGAGTCGTTCCACACAAGTCGCACGATTACGAGCGACTCCTTGCGTTACGTGGTAGTGAATCGGCAGGTTGGGGAAGAATTTGCAGGTCGAGGTCGATTGCCAACTAGACGCGCAACCCTTCTTGCCTCGCCTGACTCTCAACCATGGCGGCAACAGCAGCAGCACCAGCGGCACCTGCGCCGCCTGCAGCGGCGACGGAGCTCGTCGAGTTCCTGAATCGCTCGTGGACCGCCTTCCATGCTGTGGGTGCGTACACTGTCCAATCTATAAGGCGAATCCCCTGACTCGCTCCTGGGCCGCCATTCATGCTGTAGGTGCGTTCCTCCAATTTACACATTCTGCATCCGGGATCGTCCTAACCCTCTCTCTTTGCTCTTTCCCGCTTTTTTTTTACAACATCGTTTCCTCCAATTGACACACAGACGAGTGTCGCCAGCGGCTGCTGAAAGCGGGTTACCAGCAGCTGTCGGAACGCGAAGAGTGGCGACTGGAGCCCAGCGGAAAGTACTTCTTCACGCGCAACTACTCCACTATCGCGGCCTTCTCTATCGGGAAAAAGTGAGCGAGGGTGACTGTAAGGCGTACCGAGGGGAGGGGTAAGAGAGCTGTGGCACACCTGCTTCGACTGTGCATGCCTGAAGCTGGAAACAACCAATCACTGTCCAGGAGCACGAATCAGCAACCCTTTGTACCTCTCCACCCTCCTCCTCCCACTCCCCCACCCCACCCACCTTCCCCCCACTACTCCCGTTCACCAGGTTCAAGCCGGGAAACGCGTTCTGGATCATAGGCCCGCACACAGACAGCCCGTGCTTGAAGTTCAAGCCCAACAGCAAGGCTCACGTACCTTCCCTTCTCCAGCTTAACCCCCCCCACCACCCCCCTCCCCTCCCCCTCCCCCCTTTCCCCTCGCCCGCACACACGCACTCACACCAGGTTCAAGCCGGGAAACGCGTTCTGGATCATCGGAGCACACACGGACAGCCCGTGCCTCAAATTAAAGCCCAACAGCAAGGCGAGCAAGGCGGGGTTCCTGTCCGTGGGCGTGCAGACGTACGGAGGGGGCCTGTGGCACACGTGGTTCGACCGCGACCTTGGGATTGCCGGGAGAGTGATCCTCCGCCACGTGGAGGGGGAGGGGGAGGGGGGAGAAAAGGGAGCAGGGGGCGCAGGGGAGGGAGGTGGAGAGGGGGGGAAGGGTGGGTCGGTGGCGCAGGTGCGGTTGGAGCATCGGTTGGTGAAGATTGATCGGCCCATAATGCGCATCCCCACGCTTGCCATTCATCTGGACAGGTGGGTGTGGTCTGGTGGGGCTGCTGTCTTGGTTGGACTGGAGAGAATATGTGGGCCTTAGAGTCGACTTTCCTCTGCTGCCTTGCTGCTGCTCCACTGCTCCGCTTTTCCTTCCACTTACCTCCCTCCCACGTGCCTCCTCTGCTTACCCTGCTGCCGTCACTCACAGGGAGGTGAACACGAGTGGGTTCAAGCCCAACACTCAGACGCACCTGCTGCCTGTGCTCGCCACTGCCATCAAGGTCCGTTGCTCCGCCCCTCTCTCCACCCCTCTTCTCAACTATTCGCCACTTATCTCCTCCCCCCCTCACCCGACTGCCCTCCTCACCTCACCCCTCACCTCACCTCCTCACCTCACCTCCTCACCTCACCTCCTCACCTCACCTCCTCACCTCACCTCCTCACCTCACCTCCTCACCTCACCTCCTCACCTCACCTCCTCACCTCACCTCCTCACCTCACCTCCTCACCTCACCTCCTCACCTCACCTCCTCATCTCACCTCCTCATCTCACCTGCTCGTCTCACCTGTTCGCCTCTCATTTGCGCCTTATTGGATTTGCCTCACTGTGCTTGCCACAGGAGGAGCTGAACCGGCCAGCCCCTGCGAGCGAAAGTGGCGGCAAGGAGGGCGAGGGGAAGGAGAAAAGCAAGGGGAAGAAGGAGGAGATCGTGGAGAGGCATCACCCGCTGCTGCTGCAGGTGAGAGGTGACCCTTGAGTCGACGTGTTTTGAGACGTCTCAAAACACAGGTGAGAGGTGACCCTTGAGTCGACGTGTTTTGAGACGTCTCAAAACACAGGTGAGAGGTGACCCTTGAGTCGACGTGCTGTGAGACGTCTCAAAACACAGGTGAGGTGACCCTTGAGTCGACTCTTAAGTGAGGGTGGGGATGATGGCAAAGATGGGGAGGGCAAAGAGAAAAACAAGGGAGAAAAGGATGACCCATTGAGAGGCACCACCTCTCGCCAGCACAGATAGTCGACCAGCATAGATATCAGACATGGACCTGCACCTGTGCGCCACACGACCCAGCGACATTTTTGAGGCACCTAAAAAATCGCGTGCAATGAGGTGATTTTTAAGGCGCCTCATAAAGCACCACCTCTCGCCAGCATAGGTAGTAGACATGGACCTGCACCTGTGCGCCACACAACCCAGCGACATTGCTGCTGCATGTGTAACCTTCCCCCTCTCCACCTCTCCTCTTCCACATCACATACTGCAGCTACTGGCGTCGGAGCTGGGCTGTTCGCCATCAGCCATAGCGGATTTCGACCTGCAGCTGTGCGACACACACCCCAGCGCCATCGCGGGTGCTCTCAACGAGTTTGTCTTCTCCGGCCGTCTTGACAACCTCGCCTCCTCCTTTGCTGCCCTCCAGGTGCCGCAGCGGTATTCAATGGTATGTAACGGTATGTTGCTTGCGGTACTTGGATGTTTGGTAGGTAGTTGCTGCAGCATTGGCGCTGCACTGGTGCTCTCAACGGGTTTGTCTTCCCTGGCCGCCTTGACAACCCCGCCTCCTCCTTCGCTGCCCTCCAGGTACCGCAGGGGTACTTAACGATACTTACTGGTACCACGGTGCTTGAATGTTTGGTTGGTAGTCGCTGCAGCATCGGCCCTGCAGTGCTGCTCTGCTCTCAACGAGTTTGTCTTCCCTGGCCGCCTTGACAACCTCGCCTCCTCCTTCGCTGCTCTGCAGGTAACTTAACATCTTCTTGAACAAGTTTGCAAACTTCTAATGCAGGCTCTTTGTGTTGTGCTTTGCCTAATGCGCTCTTAAAACACTTCTTCTAATACAGGCTCTTTGTGTTGCTGTTTGACAATGAGGGGCGCAACAGCGACTCCTGATGCCCTCTTTGTTTCTGTGATTCATCATTCCTCCCGCTGTTCTTTGCTCCTGCAGGCTCTACTGGCAGTGGGAGAATGTGAGAGTGAGGAGGCGGAGGGTGGAGTGCGCATGGTGCTGCTGTTTGACAACGAGGAGTGTGGCAGCAGCTCCGCTCAGGTCGCCCTTTCACCCTCAATCCATAATTTCTCACTCCGTTCCTTGTCCCTGCAGGCCCTACTAGCGGCAGGAGAGAGTGAAAGCGAGGAGGCGGAGAGTGGAGTGCGCATGGTGTTGCTGTTCGACAACGAGGAGTGTGGCAGCAGCTCCGCTCAGGTCGCCCTTTCACCCTCAATCCATAATTTCTTGCTCCGTTACTTGTCCCTGCAGGCCCTACTAGCGGCAGGAGAGAGTGAAAGCGAGGAGGCGGAGAGTGGAGTGCGCATGGTGCTGCTGTTCGACAACGAGGAGTGTGGCAGCGACTGCTGATGGCCCGATTAATCAATCCCACCTGTTCCCCCCTCCTCCCTGCAGGCACTGCTGGCAGTGGGAGACTGTGAGAGTGAGAGTGAGGAGGCGGAGGGTGGAGTGCGCATGGTGCTACTGTTTGACAACGAAGAGTGTGGCAGCGACTCTGCTCAAGGCGCGGGTTCCCCTCTGCTGCTCGATGCCATTCGCCGGGTCAATGCCGCCTGCACTAGCAATGCTGCTGGTACATCGGAGGTGAGTGGTGAGAGAACTCACTTTTGAGAATTCTCAAAAGTGAGAACTGCGAGGGGAATGCATGAGTCGCTCCCAGTGACTCCGCTCAGGGCGCGGGTTCCCCTCTGCTGCTTGACGCCATTTGACGAGTCAATACTGCCACTGATGCCGCAGCTGCTGCTGTTGCCGCCGCCCCGTGCCGTGCCGTGTCATCCCATCCCATCCCATCCCATCCCACCGCACCCTGCCCCATCTCATCCCATGGCAGGGAGTGGTGGAGCGGTCTCTTCAGAAGAGCTTCGTGGTATCAGCAGACATGGCGCACTGCCACCACCCCAACTACCCCGTCAGTGCCCTCCCTTTCTTCTCTTGCCTCACTACGTCCCCTCGAGTTTTTTCTAACCACCTGTGAAGTCTGTTCCTGTGCATGTATCTATCAGCAGACATGGCGCACTGCCACCACCCTAACTACCCCGTCAGTGCCCTCCCTTTCTTCTCTTTCCTCTCTACCTCCCCTCGAGTTTTTTCTAACCACCTGTGAAGTCTGTTCCTGTGCATGTATCTATCAGCAGACATGGCGCACTGCCACCACCCCAACTACCCCGTCAGTACCTTCTCTAACCCCTAGCCTCCTCGCCGCCATCCCTACTCCTCCCTTTTTTGCCGAATGTATCAACAGACATGACGCACTCTCACCATCATGCTGAAGGGTATTTTTGAGAATTCTCAAAAATACCCTTTTTGCCGAATGTATCAACAGACATGACGCACTCTCACCATCTTAACTGCCCTATCAGTACACTCCCTTATAACCCCTTGTTTTCTGCCCTCCTGCCCCTCCCTCCCACATGTGAACAGGAGAGGCACGAGGAGTTGCACCAAGGCAAGATGCACAAGGGGTTGGTGATCAAGCACAAGCAGGGGACTGGTGCTGGGAAACACAAGGCCATTTTCACTTACCTGCCCGCTCACCCCACCACCACCCACTGTCCATGTGAGCAGGAGAGGCATGAGGAGCTGCATCAGCCGAAGATGCACAAGGGGTTGGTGATCAAACACAACGCCAACCAGCGCTACGCCACCACTGCTGTCTCCGCTGCTCTCTTCCGAGAAGTCGCCACATGCCACGGCATCCCTGTGCAGGTGAGCAAGAGCATCCCATGGTTTCGAGGCGCCTCAAAAAGAGCAAGGCAGGCTTCTCCAAGATTTTTTAGGCTCCTTCGAGGAGCAGGGATATCGTGTGCAGTCCCTCGTTGCTTGTTGTGTGTAAGATTCCTCATTGTTAAGTCGTCTACAAAAAAAAGTAGCGGTAGCAACTCCAACTACAAAAGTAACGCAGCGAAGGGTGACGTGGCAGGAAAGGGAAAACTAAGGGAAACGTGTTGACTTTACTTGCCGCGTTACCCCTCGATGTCTCACTCTTGCGGTTGGAATTGCTGCCATTACTGTCGCCGCTGTTTCTGTTGCTGTTGCTGTCGATGTTGCTGCTGCTCCTGTCATCTTCCCACGATGCAATCGTCCAACCAATCCGTTGCGTGAACCATTACCCTCACTTAGTCTCTTGCCTGCTTCACCCTCACCCTTCCCCCCTTCAACACTTCGTACTGGTAGTTTGTAAGGGGCAACAGCATTTCCCTGACCTCTCAAGACACGGCACCCCTCACTGGTGCCCCACTTGAATGTGCCCTTCCCCTCCCCTCGCCTCCCCACCCTCGGCCCCCCGTTTCCCGTGCCTTCCCCCGCTCTCCCTTCATCAGGGCTTTGTGGTGCGCAATGACACGGGGTGTGGCAGCACCATCGGCCCCATCCTGGCCTCGGGAGCCGGAATCCGCAGGGTGGACGTGGGTGCGCCTCAGCTGTCCAAGCGCGATGTTACTTCAAAGCCGCCTCACTCAAAACCTCTCTTTCCTCCCTGCCCCCTCTCCCTCTCCCTCTCGCAGGACTTTGTGGTGCGCAATGACACGGGGTGTGGCAGCACCATCGGGCCCATCCTCGCGTCAGGAGCCGGAATCCGCACCGTAGACGTGGGGGCACCGCAGCTGTCGATGCACAGCATTAGGGAGATGTGTGGCACGGATGACATCGGGCACATGGTCAACCACTTCACTGCGTTCTTTAGGGATTTCCCCACCTTGGATTCTCGCCTCACTGTGGACTAGAGGCGGGGAAAGGGGGGCGAGGGGTGGACGTGGGGGCGCCTCGGCTGTCCATGCACAGCATTCGCGAGATGTGTGGCACAGACGACATCAGGCACATGGTCAACCACTTCACTGCATTCTTGAGGGATTTCCCTGCCTTGGATGCTAGTCTTACCGTGGACTAGGAGCCATGTCTCATAGGCTGGTAGTGGCTGTAGACCAACCAGTACAAGATTAGTGTTGCAAGGTGGATGGGGGAGGGGGGTGCCACTGTCGATGAACAGCATCGGTAGATGTGTGGGACAGATGACATCGGGCATACCGGTACCGGTATGCTCTCAACCACTTCGCTGCATTCTCACAAGACTTTTACCGAACCCTTTGATGCTCGTCTTACTGTGGTAGCAGCAGAACAGTAGGGTGGTACCGGCAGTTGCCCTGACACTGGAGATTTTAATACGGTCCACAAAGGGATACCCCAGCCCAGACGAGTGATTATCTCACAATCAAGAGCGCAAGAGTCAAGAGGCAAACATTACAATTAAAAGTAGTGCTACGCATAGAATCTCAGTCAACACTCCAGGATCTGATCCCACCACAAGGCAAATCCTCAAGTCCCTCTGACCCAACCCAGGAGAACCATAGCACCCCTCTTATTCGAACACTTACCTCCTCCCCCACGCCTCACAAGTCTCTCACTTACCAGCAGCAGCCCTCCTAGCAGCACAGAACAGCTTGGGCACTCCCACCCACTTCACTCCACCACCAATCTACTGTGCTACCCTAACACCTCACTCCCACGTTTGGCCCTGGCAAATACCATCTTTCACTTATCAGCAGCAGCCCTCCTACTCGACCTCCTGACCAATCCACTTGCCCCCCCTGCAGTCCCACCCTTTACCCCCCCCACTCCCCCCTGCACCCGCCCTGCCTCCTCTTTTCTTAGGACTTGCCCCTGCCCCCCCTCTACCTCCTCTCTTCATAGGACTTGCTACTGTCCCTCCTCGACCTCGGTTTACAGGACTCGCCCCTCCCCTCCCCCTGCCTCCTCTCTGAACGGGACTGGCCACTGCCCCCCCTCTACCTCCTCTCTTCACAGGATTCACTCCCCCTCTTCCTCCCCTCCCTCGACGCACAGGACGGTTTTCACCGCTCTCAACCGCGCTCGCTTTCACACCTCGGCCCCTACCCCTTCTCTGCCCCCCTCCCTGCTCCTCTCTCTTCCCTTCCTCTTGCTCCTCTTCCTCTTCCTCCTCGCTTTCAAGAACAACCACATTCTCATCCTCCTCCTCTTCTGATGCAAGGTCCACCATCTCTCCCATCAGCCTCACCTCCTCCACCCCCCCACCCTCCTCCCCTTCCTCCTCTTTCCCTTCCTCCGCTTCTTCCTCCTCCACACTCACTACCGTTTTCCCCTTCCCTCCACGACCCCGCCCACGCCCTCTCAACCGCACCCCTCTCCCCCTTCCCCCTCCCCGCGCCGTTACCACATCAATCTTCCTCCTTCCTCCCACACCCCTGCCTGGCGACAGCACCCCTCCTCCGCGTGCCGCTATCACATCACTCTTCCTCCGTCCCGCGCTCCTTCCCGGTGTCTGCCTCAGCCCTCCCCCCGGGGTACCCACCATGAACCCCACATGTCGATCACCAGTCCCTCCCTTCCTCCCCCCTCTCAGGGCACTCACAAGACTGCCCCTCCCGCTTCCACTGCCCCTGCCTCTTGCACCAGTCCTCCCACTCCTTGAAGCAACACCAGCAACATCTTCCTCAGACGATGCAGCAGCAGCAGCGGCAGCAGCAGGGGTAGCAGGGGAAGCAGCTGCAGTAGCTCTCTTTGCCCGGGTCTTTCTTGACGCACCAGTAGCAGCAGGAGCGCGGGCAGGGGTCACAACCAGCTCAACCACTCCATCATCCTCATCCACCTCCTTTTCCTTCTCATCAACTCTTCCTGCTGCTGCTGCCGCTGCCGCTGCTGCTGCTGCTGCTGCTGCCGCTCCTGCTGCTGCTGCTGCTGCTGCTGCTGCCGCTCTGACGGCTGCTGACCCTGCTGCACGCGCAGTGGGAGAAACCAGTGCTGCCGTGCTGGGCGCTGCAGCACCCTGTCGTCTTGTCTGTCGCACTCCTCTCCCACCGCTTGAACTCGCACCCGCCTCAGGCGCTTCCATCTCCCCCGCACCTGCCTTTCCTGCACCCACCTTCCCTGCTCCTCCCTTTTGAGCACCAGATTCCTTTCCTGCAGGATCTGCAGTGGCTCTCCTTGCCCTTCCCACCGCCCTGCCTCGAGTGCTCTTGGTGCTGGCTACATCAACCACCTCCATTACTTCATCAGCATCGGCAGCAGCGGGAGCAGGGGAAGCAGGGAAAGCAGGGGCAGCACGGGCAGCAGGTGAAGCAGTGGCAGCAGTGGCCGCAGAGGCACAACCAGCAGCAGAAGGGGCAGTGGCAGCTGCAGCAGGGACAGGGGTAGTAACCGCACTAGGCCCTCCCCGACGCCTTCTCTTGCCCGCGCCACTCTCTTCGTCCACACCCCCCTTACTCGTTTCCGCAACCCCCCCTGTCTCTCCAGCACCCCTTTTCCTGCCCCACCTTGCTCCTGTTGCTGTTGCCTTGTCACTCTCATCTGCTGCTGCAGCAGCTGGTGCCTTAACTGCCGCTTCTGCTGCCACTGCTGCTGCTGCTGCCCCTCGTGTTGCCCTCTTTCCTGCCCCTCTCCCCCCTCCCCCTCTCCTTCCTCTTCCGCCCCTTCCACTCCCGCGCCCACCAGAAACTCCTGCTTCCACTTCCCCCAGCTCTTGAACCCCCTCCCCATCTTTCCCGGCCTCTACCGCTTCCACCTCTCCCACCACTTGCACCTCCTCCTCCTCTTCCTCTTCCACCGCCACTTCTGCTGCGGCAGCAGCAGCTGCTGCTGCTGGCTCTGTTGTTTTCTTTGCCCCTCGTGCCCTGACCCCTGCCACTCTCCCTCCTCGTCCTCCTCTCCCTCGTCCTCCCCTTCCTCTTCCTCCCCTTCCACCCCCGCGCCCACCAGAAACTCCTGCTTCCACTTCCCCCACATCCTGAACCCCCTCCCCTTCTTTCCCGGCCTCAACTGCTCGCTCATCCCCCACCACTTGCACCTCTTCCGCCTCCTCCTCTTCCTCCTCCAACGCCGTCACTCCTGCTGCCACAGTTGCTGCCGCTGCTGCTGGCTTACTTGCAGTCTTCGCTCCTCGAGACCTAATCCCTGCCCCTCTCCCCCCTTGCAGCCTCCTCCCTCGCAGCCTCCTCCCTCGTCCTCCCCTTCCCCTTCCACGCCCAAGCCCACCAGAAACTCCAGCTTCCAAGCTACCCACCTCTTGAACCACCTCCACGGCTCTTCCAACTGCTCCCTCCTCTTTCGCCTCTCCCTCCTCTCCCGCCTCTCCTTCCTCTCCCAACACTTGCACCTCTTCCTCCTCTTCTTCCTCCTCGTCCGCCACAGATGCTGCTGCAGCTGGCTCAGTTGCTTTCTTTGCTCCTCGTGCCCTCATCCCTGCTCCTCTTCCCCCGCGCCCTCTCCTTCCTCTTCCTCCCCTCCCACCACCAGGCACAGGAGACCCCACTGCCTCCACTCTCACTTCCACTTCCCTTTCCTCTTCTTCTTCTTCTTCCACCACCACCGCCATCTGTGCTGCTGCTTCCGCTGCAGCAGCAGCTATTTCTGTTGCACCTCGTGCCCTCCCAGCTCCTCTCCTCACGCGCCCTCTCAGTCCTCTTCCGCCCCTCCCACCACCAGCCGCAAGAGTCCCCACTGCTTCCACTCCCACTCCCACTCCCACTTCCACTTGCCCTTCTCGCACATCTCCCACCACTGCCACACCCTCTAAAGACATTCTCCCTCGTCCTCCCCTTCCTCCTCGTCCTCCTCGTCCTCCTCGTCCTCCCCTTCCTCCTCGTCCTCCTCTTCCTCCGCTTCCTCCCCTTCCACTACTACGCCCACCAGACCCCCCTCCTTCCACCACTCCCACTTCCACTGCCCCTTCTCGCACATCTGCCACTGCCACTCCTTGCAGGGCCCTCCTTCCCCGCACTGGTTGCACCTCACCCACCAGTACCACTGCCTCGTCCTCCTCCTTTTCCTCGTCTTCCACTTCCACAACTGCCACTTGTGCTGCTGCCGTTGCCGTTCCTGCCGCCCTTCTGCTCGCCCTTGTCGCTCGGATTGCTGGCGGTGGTGGTGCGGTAGCTGGTTCCTTCCTTGCCCTCCTGGTTCGGCCTACACCTTTAGCCTCCCCTGCACCAGCAGCACCAGGAGTACCAGCAACAGCAGGAGAACCACTCACAACAGCAGCAGCAGCAGGAGAAAGAAGAGCAACAGCAGGAGCAGCAGCAACAGCAGCAGCAGCAGCTACACGAGTCACCCTGCGCCTCTTCCCTTGAGGCTGTTCTTTCACATCTCCTCGCTTCCCTGCCCCACCTCTTCGACCTTTATTCTCCTCCACCTCTTCCACCTCCTCTCCCTCCAGTGCTCTGCGTTTTGCCCTCAGGGACCTTCCCTCTGGAGTTCCCGAGGCACCAGCAGGGCCAGTGGCAGCAGCAGGAGAAGCAGAGATTGCAGCCGCAGGAGAGGCACCAGCAGGGCCCGCAGCAAGTTTGCGTGAGCCCCTGGTCTCCCTTCCCTTGCTGTGTTCCTTCTCAGGTGCTTCTTCAGGTGATTTAGGAGGGGCCTTGGCAGGCGATGCAGACGAGGACGCACTGGTTGGTTTGGGGGCGAACCTGCTTGCCCTTCTGTAAGGTGACTTGGCAGGGGATTTGACTGGTGAGTAGGCAGGTGAATTGGCAGGGGACTTGGCAGGTGAGTTTGGAGAGGACTTGGCAGGTGATTTAGCAGGGGCTGTGGCAGGTGACTTGGCAGGTGATTTAGCAGGGGTTGTGGCAGGTGATTTGGCAGGTGATTTAGCAGGGGTTGTGGCAGGTGATTTGGCAGGTGATTTAGCAGGGGTTGTGGCAGGTGACTTGGCAGGGGTTGTGACAGGTGAGTTGGCAGGGGCTGTGGCAGGTGACTTGGCAGGTGTCGTGGCGAGTGATTCAGCAGGCAATCCTGCCGCTGCTACCAGCACAAAAGCCCCTCTCCCTCCTGCACCCATGCTCGACCGCCTGGGAGTGACTGACGACTTTCGAGGCCTCCCAGGTGTCGCCTGCGTGGGAGTGACTGACAGCCTGTCACTCACTTGTGTCCGGCGTGCTAGGGGAGTGGACACAGCAGGAGGGGCGAGCGCAGGTGGAGGGGAGGCAGCAGTAGGAGTGGGACGGGGAGGCGGAGTGGGGGAAGCTGCAAGGCGCCTGGCTTCCACTGATAGCCGCCTGGCGAGCACTCGAGGCTTTGCCGCTGCTGTGAGCGCATGGCGGGAAGACTGGTGGGCCCTGCTTCGGGAAAGAGGGGTCTGAGGGTGAAAGCACAGAGAGCAAAGGGAGGGAAGATTCTGAGGGTTAGGGGAGTTGAAGCAGCAAGGGGAGCAGGAGAAGGTGCGGGAGAGGAAGTAGTAGGAGGGGGATGAGGGGGCGGAGAGGAGCGAGATCCAAGCCTGGCTTCCGCTGACAGCCGCCTGTTGAGCACTCTGGGCTTTGCCGGTGCTGCAAGGCGTGGCGGGAGGATGGGAGGACGAGTGCCCTGCCTCGGGAAAGAGGGGTCTGAGAGTGAAAGGGATGTTTTGATTTTTTGAGAATTCTCAAAAAATCCCTGAGAATTCTCAAAAAATCCCTGCAACATAATGAAGAGAAAGGGACCGGGACGGAAGGGATGTGAGATAGGGGAGTGGAAGTAGCACAGTGTCTCACTTACTATCCCCTTCACGGCACAACGTAGTCTTTTCAATTACCCGCTTTCACCTCCACACTGCAACGCACAGTCGTCCCAATCACCCACCCTTACAGCACAACACACAGCCTTCTCAGTCACTCACTTTCACCCTCAGTGGCGTTGCTGCTGCAGCTGCTTTAGCTGCCCCTCCTGTTTTAGCCGGTGTCCTTGCTTTGCCAGGTGTTCCCGCTTCACCCGGTGCCCTCTGCCCCCCCAGCATGAGCCTCACTGGTTTCACCCCCACGCCCTCAGACACACGCCTTGAAAAACTCTTGCTCTTCCTCTTCCCCACTCCTGTTGCCGCCTGCCCCACAACTCCTGCCGCCCGCCCCATAACCCCGACACCCCCTGCCGCCCCTCTGCCGCCCCGCCTGACAGGAGTCACCCATTTCACCGCCCCTGCTCTCCTCCCTGCTCCTGCCGCCCGCCTGCCAGTCCCTGCCCCTGCATCCCCCTTATAAGCACTTCCGCTAACAGCCTTGGCAGCACCACCCTTCCCTGTGCTGCGCCCCACACTGCTACTACCCACAGACTGTCTCCCAAGGGAGCGTCTCTTAGCGGCGCTGCCCCCCTCTGCTGCTGCCTCCGCCTCTCTCTTTCTGGGTGTCAACTTGCCAGAACTGAGCCGTGGGCTCTTGGCAGGGCTCTTAGCGGCACTGCTCCCCTCTGCTGCTGCCCCAGCCTGTCTTTTTCTGGGCGTCTCCTTGTCAGAACTGAGCCGTGGGCTCTTCGCAGGGCTCAGTTCAGGGAACTTAGCAGCGCTCCTACGAGGGGTCCTAGCAGGGCTTTTAGCAGCGCTTTTAGAAGGGGTCCTGGCAGGGCTCTTGGCAGGGCTCTTAGCAGAGCTCTTCAGAGGGGTCTCAGCAGGGTTCTTGACAGGGGACTTAGCAGCACTCGTGGCAGGGCTCTTGCGAGGGGTTCTGGTGGGGCTCTTAGCAGGGGACATAGGAGGAGTCTTAGCAGGGCTCTTAGCAGCACGTTTGGCAGCCCTAGCAGGAGGCGTACTAGCAACACCCATGCGAGGGGTTCTGGCGGCGCTCTTAGCAGGGGACTTAGCAGGACTCTTAGCAGGGCTCTTAGCAGGGGACTCAGCAGGACTCTTAGCACTGTTCTTAGGAGGGGTCTTAGCAGGGCTCTTCACAAGCCCTTCAATAGGGCTTTTGGCAGCGCTTCTAGCAGCAGCAGGGCTCTTAGCTTCAGGCGTCACAACCTTCCGGCCACCACGGGCAGGGCTCTTGGTTACAGCAGTCTTGGTTACACGTGTTCTGGTTACCGCAGCTGTGGTAACCGGCGTCTTGACTCGGCGAGTCTTGGCTTTGCAGCCAGCAGTGGCAGCTCGTCGCCTTGAGACTGCCACTGGCTTTGCTGCCGGTGGTGTTGCTGCCTCTGCTGGCGTCGCTGATGGTGGCGTTGTTGCTGCTGGCGTCGCTGCTGCTGGCGTTGCTGCCTCTGGCAGCGTGGCTGCTGGCGGTATTGCTGACGGTGGTGTTGCTGGCGGCGCTCCAGAGAAGGGCGACGCCGAAGCTGAAAGCAACCCAGCGGGCGTAACCGGCGAGCCAGGTGTGATCAGCCCACCAGACGCGGTTGTTACCCCACCAGGGGTGGACGGAGTGCCAGGTAAAGCACCATCGCCCGCTGCACCTACACACTCAGCCGCTTCTCCGTCCGCTGCTGCAGCCGTGCCCACACCGCCTGCTGCCATCCGCTGCTCCGCCTCCGCTGCCTGCTCCTGCCCTTCCGCCTTCCCCTCACGTTCTCTCTCCGCCCCTCCTTCCACTCTCGCTCCTTCTCCCCCTTCCGCGGTGCCCTCTGCCCCTTTGGCGGCCCCTTCCCCCTCTTCCAACCCCGCCATGCCTTCTACGAAAACGGGCTCCCCTGATTCGCTAAAGAACGCCTCGCGCTTTTGCTGGGGCCTGGGAGAGAGAGAGAAACAGGAGAAGTACAGAAGGTATTTTATGCCATATTTCGCAATCAAATGTAACCAGCACACGAGCTCCTTCGACTCACTAAGAAACGTCTGGCGCTTCTGATGCGGCCTAGGAGGCATGAGGCATGAATTACAGAGGTACAAAAGAGTTTACGAGACTTAATAGTGTATACAAGGGCTGCTCTTTCCCACCAAGAACGCCTGGCGCTTTAAATGCGGCCGGCCTGGAAGACATGAATCGGAGAGTTACAGAGATGACAACAATTCTTTCTATCCACGCGTAAACATGCGCTACCAAATGCTTCCCAATCTCAGCTTTACATCCCACCCCATCCCATTGCATCCCATCCAACCCTCTCGTCACACCATCTCACCAGGAATCAACTTCCGCAGCAGCCGCCTTTTCCTACTCGTTGCCCGCCAGCGGAGCCCACCACCTCTCAGCACATCCCACCACATTCAATGAGTCAAATCCCATCCCATCCCTCATCCCATCCCAACCCCTCTCTCAAGTACTCACCAGGAATCAACTTCCGCAGCAGCCGCCTTTTCCTCCTCTTGCCCCACCAGCAGCGCCACCACCTCTCCCTCCTCCAAATCCTCCAAGTCCCCATCCTCGTACCGAACCTTGTACCAACCCTCCTCCCGGTCGTACTCAAACACCCGACCCAAGAACACCACGTCGCCGAACCTCTTCCGAACCAGCTTGCGCAGGTACGGCGCGGCAGAGGGAGGGAGAGGAGTGGGAGCAGGAGAAGGGGTGCGAGTGGGAGCGGCAGGAGGGGTGGGAGTGGGAGCCGTAGGACGGGTGGGAGTGGGAGCAGCAGGAAGCGGCAAGGCTAAGGGAGTAGTGATGCCGTCCGCTGCAGGTGCAGGAGTGGCGGGAGAGGCAGCGGAAGGGGAGGTGGGAGTGGCAGCGGAAGGAGAGGTGGGAGTGGCAGCGGAAGGAGAGGTGGGAGTGGCAGCGGAAGGAAGTGGCGAGGGTGAGGGAGTAGTGACGCCGTCCGCTGCAGGTGCTGGAGTGGCGAGGAAGATTGCAGGAGTGGCGAAGAGGATTGCAGGAGTGGCGGCGGGGGTGGCAGCAGAAGTGGCGGCGGGAGTGGCGGCGGGAGTGGCAGCAGAAGGGGTGGAAGATGGAGCAGCAGGAAGCGGCGAGGCTAAGGGAGTGGTGACGCCGTCCGCTGCAGGTGCAGGAGTGGCTGAGGGGGTGGCAGCAGGAGTGGCGGTGGCTGTTGCGTTCGGGGTGTCAACAGGGGTGCTGACGGCTGTAGCAGGGGTGCTGACGGTTGTCGAAGGTGTGCTGACGCCCGTCGCAGGAGTTTCGAAGTCTAAATCATCAAACGTTACAGCATCCGGAGCACTAGGCGTTGAAGCAACAGCGTCAGCGTCAGCCCCAGCAGGCGACCCGGGCGAGACGCGAGTGGCTGAGGGCGAGCGAGCGTCAGGCGGAGTGGGACGCGGCGTGCTTGGAAGGTTGCCGTTTTGATCAGCAGCATCACCGCCGCCACCTTTACCATCACAAGCGGCGGCAGCATCTCCATTGCCGACGGTCCCCCCATCTGCCTGTGCGGAGCCCTGATCCTTTCGGGAAGCTTGATCTGCCTCGGTTTCTGCTTCTGCTGCCGTTTCCTGCCGCACCTCTCCGCCGATCTCTTCGTCTTTGACCGATGTCCCCGCTTCTGCGCCCACCCTCCCGTCGCCGTCTCCCTGCCCTTGCGCCTTGCCCGGGGAAGTTCCTGCCCTTTTCCCTCTGCCCTCCGCCACCGCCTCCGGATCCGCCTCTTCCCGAACCGTACCGGGAACCGATTGTGCTTCTTCTCGTGCCGTTCCGTTGGCCCGCTCTGATGCGTCGCCAGCGTCTTTCCCAGTTTGCATCGTCCCGCCAGCACTAGCGGCGTTCGTCGCTCCGATATTCTCCTCCTCCATCGTCGCGGCCACTTGCCCGTCTCCGTCTCCTTCCCCTTCCTCGCGGCTCTGCTCCTCCTCTTTTACTTCAACGTCATTAAACAGTCCGGCTACAGGGAGTTCGTTCTCAGCAGCTGCTGCCATCCCCGTTATGGCATCATCATGTAAAACGTGCTGGTCAGAAGCTTGTACAGTGTTAATCGGCGATTCAGCTGTCATGTGGAGATCAGCAGGAGTGAATCCAGGAACGGAAGCGTCAGTCTTGTCAGTCACGTCAGCGTCAGCAGCATCAGCATCAGCGTCAGCAGCATCAGCACCAGCGTCACCATCGGTTATGTCCCAGGGATTGCCTTGGTCAGAACGATTAGGAGCGGTAGCGGCTTTGCCGTCACCAGCTACAGTAGAAACATTAACTTCGGCGCCGTCATTTGCCACGTCAGAGATATTATATCCAGTGTCGCCATTGGCTGTAACTATAGGATTGTTCCACGTGGCGCCACCTCCTAGCACGTCGTCAGGAAGAGTGGGAGTGCCGAACACGTCATCTGTTGGTAACTCGGTAACCTGGGTACCTCCAGGAAGACCGCCAGAAAGACCGCCGGGTATTATTTCCGGGAAATCAGCCGCTTTAGAGAACGAGTCTAGGCTTTGAAAATAGGGGTCCTGCTCTCCCGAGCCTTCTGGATTTTCAGACCCGCCTTCCATTATGACCCCTGCTTCGCGAATAAGAAACTCAAGTGCAGTAGTATCACGAAATATTTCGGACTAATCTTAGATTTTTTGTTTCATTAAACCGATCGCTGCCGTTAGATCAAGTAACGCATGAAGAGCGCACTAAAGAACGATCGGAGAAAGTAGAGTCCTTAAGAGAAGCAAGCGAGTCCTGCCAATGTCGTCTGTTGAGAAATTAATTCCAGAAAATGGCTTCTCAGCAGCAAGGAGCCTCTCTCTTGGGAGAGCAGCTAGCGAGCAAGCTGGTTCCCCAAGGGTATTGGCGGTCTCGTTTGGCATGCACCGGGGGTGATAGCCAGCTGGACCATCGCTAAATCATCGAATAGCTCACCGTAGTTCACATTCTTATCGAACGGACAGAACAAACGCATTTGTTTCTGCCGAACGTAAGTGCTCCGTACGTGGTGCCGAGCCTCTCAGGGGAACCAGATTTGTCAGACCTCAAGAGTTATGGCGCGAGGAAAAAAAGTTCGCTATTAAATGCTTCGACACAAAAATTGACGTAAAAAGCATCATCGCCTACAAACTACATCTGGGAAAAACCTATCCAGTTCCCACTCCCCACCATTCCACAGCTAAACCTATCCCGAACAGGAGCACCAATCGTCCAGCCTGCAAGGATTTGCGTCTCACCATCCAACGAAAATTCAAGTCGTGCTTTCTTGGATAGCTGCTGTCTTGTCACCGCCGCCTGCCACGGATGCATCTCGCGAGGGTGCTCTCCGCCACGTGTCGCAATGCGGTGAAGCAGCGCGGCACCTTGGCGGTAGGACCGTCGCTGCCCGTAGCACTGCAGCAGCAGCAACTGCGGCAGCAAAGCGGGCAGCCGAGCGGGCAGCCGAGCGGGCAGCAGAGCGGCCTCGCGGATTTCTTCGAACAAGGTCGCACGCCCGACGCGCCCGTCACCACCGGTAGGGCTCACCGCCGTTAGGGATCACCATCGGCAGCATCTACTCAACGACTCGTGGAACCTACTCCCTGTCCGTTTGTGTTTCAACGACCAGTAGGGTCTGAGGTCTGTGCGACTGACGCGATGCGTGCGGCGTGCGACGACGGGTAGCGTGCGATCGTTCGTCCGTGCACCACACCCGCTTTCGCCCCACCACGCCCTCCCGCTCCTCTCCGCCTGTCCCAATTCCCTTCGTAACGGACGGGCGGGGATGGCAGGCGTGAGAGCTGCGGCGCAAGGCATTTGAGGACCCGTTTCCACCCCACCGCACCCTCCCATACCCCTTCCCTTCGCACAGGGCGCGGGTGGCAGGCGTGGGAGCTGCGGCACAAGTCATTCGAGGATCTACACGCGCTGTGGTACGTGCTGCTCAAGGAGAAGAATCTGCTCTACTCGCAGAAGCAGATGCTGCAGTCGCAGGGCCGCCGCATGGTGCAGCCTCATCGCATCCGCCTCGTGAGTTCCCCCGCTCTCCCCCCTCCGTCCTTGCCTGCTCTCCCCGCCCTTGCCCGTTTCCCCTCACCCCATCTTGCTCCCTGCCCCATCCCCTTCGATATCCCATCCCCAGTGCTACCACATCCGTCCTGTAAGCCCCAGCCTCACCCACTCCGCATTGCCCGCTTCCCACCCTTTGCCTGGACCCTCTCTCTTTCTCGCCCTTGTCCACTGCCCGTCTCCTGTCTAAATCCTGGCCTGTCTTCCACCACCTTCCCCCCGGGCTTACCCTCACAAGATCTTGGAGAATGGCTTGGTTTTCTGTGATTTGCTGTTCCTGGTTGGTACTCATCCACTCCCGCTGTTTATAAAGACGGTAACATTTTCGCAGTGTTGTCCTTTCTTGTCGACTGTTTTTATTGGCATCAAGTCTTAAGACGACCTTCGTACATTTTTCGCTCTCTTTCTCGCCCTTGTCCACTGCCCGGCTCCTGTCTAATTCCTGGCTTGTCTTCCCACCACCTTCCACTCGGGCTTACCCCTTCACAAGATGTTGACCTTGGCTGGGTTTTCTGTGTTTTGTTGTTTCTGGGTTGTACTCATCCACTCCCATCCACTTGCAATGTTGTCCTTTCTCGTCGACTATTTGATTGGCATTAAGACCACCTTCGTACATTTTTCGCTGCATTTTGATCATTCTTTTGCCTGTGCCAATGTGCTCCTATGCCCATTCTCCATGCGGCAGGTGAAGGCATCCATGTGTAGAATAAAGCAAGTGCTGACGGAGAGAGCACTTGCTGTAGAGGACCCCGATAAGAGATGGTTCTATAAGAAGATTATTAATGACATGTAAACTTCTGCTGAGAAAACGGGTGGCCTGAATGAGAATTTACAGTAATGCAGAAATGTGTTGTTCAGAAACCTAACGATAACCGCTACAAATGACCGAGCAGTAACCAGTAGTGCGGTTGACAGGAAGAGGGAATTCTCGTTCCGCCTTCTCATGCAACCAACGCCATTCACCGCATTCCGTTTCGATCGTGCAGATGAATCGCACAACGAGCGGTCAGTGAAAATGGAACTGCGATCTGCGTATGCTTGCTTGTAATGTGCTTCGAAGCAGATCTTACGGATTCCAGCAACGCCATCGCGCTTCACGAATTTCCCGCCTCTGCTGGCTTGCGCTCGTGCTTCACTTCCTTTCCCCCCTTTTCCTCCGCTTTCCGCCTCCTCCGCCTCTTTCCGCCTCTGCCAGTGAGCGACCGCACGAACGCAGCGAAATCAGCGCGTTTCTGATCCTGGTTTGATCATCGCAACCGTCGTAGGTACGGCCGTCGACACGACGGCAATATAGAAGCCTCGCAACCAATTCTACAACCACAGCCGTCGTTCCGACGCCTCGCTGTTGCTACGATCGGCTAGCCGAGTCGCACCCAGCCTGGTCGCCGTCTCCTCTTTCCCCGCGCCGTTCCCTCGTTACCCCCGCTTTGCCTTTCCGCCGCTCCTCCCCGTCCAGCCGCCCTGCTCCCTCCGCCTCGTCCGCGCACAGGGGGAGCGCTCGATGGCGGCGCAGCGGGCGCCGCCGACTTTCCGTCTGCGCGCGTATTACGGGATCGACTTCCCGGGGAAGGTGGCGGTGCTGGTGGCGCAATCGCTGCTCTCATTCGCCCTCTCCGCAACCCTCTTTGGGCGCTACGCTGCTGCTGTGGCGCTCGTTCGGCGCCTCTGGCCGCTGCTGCCGGCGCAGGTACGCTCTCACTGGTGTTACGCGGTAACAATTCAGTCAACCACTCAGTCAGTCAAGTCAGTCAAGTCAGTCAAGTCAGTCAGGCTCTTAATTCCTTCCATTCCCCCCTCCTCCCCTCCCCTCCCCTCCCCTCCCGCATCCTCCTCCCCGTTCCCCATCCCCCTATCCTCCCCCATCCGCAGATCGCCAGTTTTCTCGTGGGTTTCTCAGCAGCCTTCGCGCTCCTCCTCGCCTTCGCCTATTCCCTCACGCTCTCCGCCAACCTCCGCACTTCCCTGCTCCTCCGCCCCCGCCTCGCCCGCCACATGCTCGCGCTCGTGCCCGCCTGGCAACCGGTCCGCACCGCTCTGGACCTGGGGAGCGGCCGTGGCGTGCTGCTAGCAAGCCTGGGGCTGCAACTACTGGAGTGTGGCGGGGAGGGCCGGGCCATTGGGTTTGATAGCTGGGAGACCAACAGCCGTGCTGGTGGTGCTGGTGGTGGTGGTAGAGGTGGGGCTGCTGGTGGCACTGGTGGGGTTAACAGCAGCAGCAGATTGGAAGTGGAACGGAGTAGAGGCTTGAAAGGTGCAGCTGCTGCTGATGCTGATGCTGGGGATGGTGGTAATGGTGGGGTCGCTGCCGGTGGGGCTGATGTTGCTAGTGCTACTGCTGACGCTGGTGGCAGTGGGAGCAGTGGGAAGCACGTGCGGCACAGAAGGGCAGATAAAGCCAAAGCAGGCCACCCAGGCAGGAATCCAGCCGGAGCCACTTCCCCTTCCCCTGCTGCTCCTGCTGTTCCAGCCAGCGGCCTAGCTGCAATCTCAGCGCCAGCAGTGGGGAGCATGGCAGGGGCGTTGAGAGCAGCAGCGAGGGAGGGCGTGGGGGCGCTCGTGACATGCAAGACAGGCGCCTTTGACCGCCTGCCCTTCCCCGATGCTTACTTCGATGTCGTTGTCTCCGCTCTTCGCCTGCATGCCATCGCTTCGGTGCGTGCCACGTGTCTGATATGCCATCATCACAGGCGCCATTGACCGCCTGCCCTTCCCTGATGAATACTTTGATGTCGTTGTCTCTGCCCTGCGCTGCGCCTGCACGCCATTGCCTCGGTACGCGCCTCCACCCACACGACTGCTTAGATAGCTCATGCCATGTCTCATGTGACATGCAACACGGCCGCCTTTAACCGCCTGCCGTTGACCGCCTGCCGTTGACCGCCTGCCTTTGGCCGCCTGCCGTTGACCGCCTGCCTTTGACCGCCTGCCTTTGGCCGCCTGCCTTTGGCCGCCTGCCGTTGACCGCCTGCCGTTGACCGCCTGCCTTTGGCCGCCTGCCGTTGACCGCCTGCCTTTGACCGCCTGCCTTTGGCCGCCTGCCTTTGGCCGCCTGCCTTTGGCCGCCTGCCTTTGGCCGCCTGCCGTTGACCGCCTGCCGTTGACCGCCTGCCTTTGGCCACCTGCCTTTGACCGCCTGCCCTTCCCTGAAGAATACTTTGATGTCGTTGTCTCTGCTCTTCACCTGCACGCCATTGCTTTGGTATGTGTTGAAGCTGGGGATAAGGGTGGTGGCAGCACTCTCACAAGCAACGGCAGGCATGTGTATGGTATGTCATGCACATGCCTGCCTCTTCAGAGATGGTTTTTGAGAATTCTCAAAAACCAACTCGTATGGCATGTCATGCACATGCCTGCCTCTTCAGAGATCCTGATTTCCTTCCCCCATCCCCCCCTGTTTCCTCCCCTCCTATCCACTCCCATGACAGGTGCTAGAAGACACAGACCCTCAAGCAGCAGAGAGGGAGAGGCAAAGGGTGCTGCAGCAGGTGGTGAGAGTGCTGAAACCAGGGGGAAGGGTGGTAGTGTGGGATGTCATGCACGTGCCTGCCTATGCAGAATATTTTAGGTCGCTAGGATGGAAGCATGTGGTTGTGACCCCCGGCCCGAATGCTTTCATGCTGCCCTCACATGTACTTTCTGCCCGGAAACCTAGATGACCTCAGGCTGTTCTGAAATGTACCGTACCCTCGCACTGTAATGCTTGTGGTGGCAGCTGCTGTTGCATTGCAATTGCAACCAAAATTGCTGAGGTATCGGATCGCCTTCAGAGAAAGAGAGGGGGCTACCGGCAGTCTTCGTTGCTGAATAGGAAGGATTGCCTTTGCCAGTAATGGTGGGTTGTTACAAGCAAGTGCGGTGAGGATAGTGAAGCAGTGAGGATAGTGAAGCAGCGCTGCCATAAAAGCACCCTAGCAGCAAGAATTGGAAATGCTCCTCCTACCTCCCTCTACCCACATCACATCACATTGGTTGCAGACATACATAATTTATTGAGGTGAGTCATCAAAATACTCGCTATTTGCAGCTCATGAGATCAGCTGGAGAGACTAGGCATGCGAAACCTAGGAAGAAGAGAGCAAGCTACAGGGCAAGGCATGCTAGGTGAGAGTCCCAAGGCCGTATGGGAAGCAGCATGAGCGGGAGGGTGGAAAGAGGGCAGTTAGAATGGTTAACAGATGGAGCAGGCAGGCAGGTTTACTGCTGAGACCGTGTCTACGCAAGAGAACTGCACACAGACAGGGGACGCACAGCGCAGAGCTGAGGTTGCCCACCCGAGACGACCCACCACCCTGCGCCATGTGTACATGATACCCCGTGCTCAGAGGAACAGAGTTTAGAAGAATCTCACTGGCCCCAGTGCCCTGCCAGTACAGTCTGTAGCTGACCCCATGCACCTTATAGTAAAGCAGTCACCACAGCCCACCGCACCACAGCCCGCCGCACCACAGCCCGCCGCACCACAGCCCGCCGCACCACAGCTCGCCTCACCACAGCCCGCCTCACAACAGCCTGCCTCGGCGTAGGCTATGCAACCGAATGAGCCATTTTCGTTACACTTACTATGACAGACTGAACCAACTCCTCTCCCTCTTACCACCCCCTTGTGGGCCAACTCAAGAATCCTCCCTCTCATCTCATCCCCGTTCTTTGACGCCTCAACAGTTCCTCTTCCTCGCCACCCTTCAGAACTCAGCAGAGCCTACCCACCTGAATGAACCGAGTTGACTTAAAAGTCAATTCCTTGACGCATACGACAGGCTGAACCAGCCCGCTTTCCCTCCTTCGCCACCCCATTGTGAGTCGGCTAAAAAATCCGCCCTCTCCTAACAGACCCCAGTTTGAGTCGACCCAAAACTCCCCCCTCTCGCGACCCCCCTTATGAGTGTTTTGAGACGTCTCAAAACACTCCTTTTTTCACGTGACTCCCCCGTCTCGCGACCCCCCTTATGAGACGCCTCAGAACTCAACACGGCCTGCCCAGCCGTATGAGCCACTTCCGATACGCATGCGACAGGCTGAACCAGCTCTCCTCCCTCTCCCCACCCCCTGCTCCACTCCCCCCTCCGCCTCTCCCCCCTCCGCCCCCCCCTTCCGCACCCCCAGCCTCAGGAATCGCCAGCTCAGGCAGCGCAGGGCGGGACGAGAAGAGCGACGCGCGGGCGGCAGCAGCAGCAGCAGCAATGGGGGACGGCAGGGGCGGGAGAGCATGAGAGGCAGGGCCGGCGTGTTTTGTCCAGAAGGCGATCTGATACCAGAGGGTGTAGGTGTTGAGCTGCTCGTGGGCGGGCAGGGTGAGCACAAGTTCATTGAATCCGGACACTAGTGCTGTTCGCTCCTCTGGGGTTAAGTCAAAGCCTAACAGCTGGTACCGCACCCCCTGCTGCTGCTGCTGCTGCTGCTGCTGCTGGTGTTGGGATTTGGCGTTTTGAGTGCTGGTAGGAACAGGTTGAGCAAGGGTGGCTGAAGGGGTTTCTCTGCTGCTACTGCTGCTCCCGTTGCCGCCGTTTCTCCCGCTGCTGCTGCCACCGCGACTGCTGACAGAAGTGCAGATTTCCAGCAGCACAGGCAACCACAGACGCACAAACGACACGCGCAGCTGCGGATTCGCTACAAGCCGCTTCGATAGCATAGCATTCATGGTTCCCACTAGTGCAGACTTCACCACGTACAGTGCCCCGGGCGGCACTGCCCCCGCTGACGCTGCTGCCGCCCCCACCCCTCCCCTTCCGCTTCCCCCTCCGCTTCCCCCTCCGCCGCCCCCTGCCTGCCCTTTCCCTGGAGTTCCAACACTGTCTAATCCCCCATCCTCCCCCTCCCCCGCCCCGCCCTCCGCGCCCCCCTCATCCTCGTTTACAGTCTCCAGCCCCTGCGTCGAGAAACTGAAGCTCTTAACGAATCCCGGACCTACCGCCTGGGCTGCCAGGAGAACCTCCGCCTCAGCAGGCTCGGCCCGAGCCTGGCGCTGCGTCAGGGAGCAGCTCTGCCGAACCTGCGAGACGAACTCGTTATCAGTGGCAAGCCACTTAAAGACCTCGTCCGCCATTGCGAATTCGAGCATCAGTCCCACGAGCCACGTCAGCGCGCCTTGCGCGCCGTATACCATCTCAAGCATCCCCTCGTCGTTCCCGCTCAGCCCCCCCCGGCCCCGCCTGCCTGCTCCTCCCCCCGCGGGCGCGGGGACGGCGCGGGGGCGTCATGCTGCGCGGCGGGGGAGGCTTCCCCGCGCGCCCCTGCGGGGGACGTGGCGGGGACAGGAAGCGGAGCGTCTCTAGGGGTGCGCGGGGACGGGCTCGGCGCTCCGCCTCCCGCGCCCCCGCCCGCTCCAGCTCCCGCCATAGCAGCCGCGGCGGCGCGCGTGCACGACGAGTTTCTGCGCTTTAACTCCCGCTGCTCCGACCAAAGACACTGTAGGAGATCGACAAACGTTTCTCTAAGAACAGCCTTCTTGGTCTTAAGACTAAGCGTCGGCTCATGGCGGTTCCGCAGAATCGCGCTCGCCGCCTCTCGGCACTCGATCGTCCCCGGAGCCACCTCTGCCGCCTTTCCGCCGCCCCTTCCCGCCCCCGCCGCCCCCCTCCCCGCGGACTCTTCCCCCTCCGCCTTCCCCTCGCCCTGGCGGCTGTCGTGAAACGCGACGGCGCGGATGAGCAGGATCCGAAGCGCGTCGGAGATGCTCTCCTCATCCCACGTGCGCACCGGCAGACGGTCCAGGATCGGCCGCGCGTCCTGCAGATGCTCCAGCTGCGATACCAGCCGTAGGATCTCCTCCAGCTCATCGTCGTTCCACGGTACAGATTCGAGATAATCCACGCACGCGCTCGTGCACATGTGAAACTGCAGCTCTGACGAAACTACTAGGGTTTCGAGAACGCGCCACACGGAGCCTAAGCACTGGATCTCATCGGGAAGCTCCTCTTCTTCTAGGTAAAACATGCGGAAGGTTGAGACGTAAGCGTCGGGGTCTGCCACGTGCCCGCTGGCCTGGATCGTGAAGGTGGTCCCCGCGGCGTCGTGCGAGATCGTCGCGCCCTGGATCGGGTCGCGCACGGCGCGCTTCGCGAGCGCGTTGAAGAAGTAGTCGCTCTGCTCGCGGAGCACGGAGGTGTGGAGATTGAGAACAGCGTGTAGCTCCCCTTTACGGTTTAAGATCTCGATGTGAATGTCGCTAGTCGGCTCGTCGTTAAATATCGGGGTAGCGGAGGCGGAGGAGGAGGACGAGAGAGCCGTGGGGAGCGGGGAAGCGAGGCCTCCCGCTCCGCCTCCGCCTGCGCCCGCCCCGCCAGCGGCCGCGGGGTTGCGGAAAGGCGGCATGCTCCGCGAGTGCGCGAGGAACTTCGCTGCCGCATCGGGCGGCTTCGACGGCGACCTCGGCGGCTGCGATTGGCCGTAGAAGTTCTTAAACATGGTGGCGGCTCGCTGGTCGCGGCTCGAAGAAGCTCCGGAAGCGCAAATAGTCGATCACGGCGTTTATTAGCTCACGGAGCAGTTTCGCGAAGAAACGTTGTTAAGTGTACCGGTTTGAGGAATAATTATCATTGGCGAAAGAACGGCGCCTCTAGAGTACGACAGGTGGTTGCCGTCTCAATGAAGCACTGTTAGACCCAAGCCAGAAATTAGGGTTACGGTTGTGATTCTGCCATTGTCGAAAAAGGGAAACTAATCAGGTCTCTTACACGTACGAAATGACTATGGAGCTGCGATCTGCGACATAACGTAGGTGAAACTCGAGCGAAAAAGGCAGGGGAAGCCGCTGGGAACTATGGAAAGGCTGCCGCAGGAGAAACAGGAATGCTGAAGTATGTACAGCTGATGCTCACACCATGCACGCGAATTTGCCTTGCGCCGGATGGATACGCTGCACCCGAGGTTGTTTCCCCAGCTTCATGCACCTACATTACAAGCGCGTCGCGTGGTTATCAACCAATAGTAACGAACATACCGAAGTCAAGCAGAAGAGACTGAAGTCAAACGAGGTAACAGATCTTGTTTATAAGCACATGCGAATCCTTCTTAGCTAGCTGCGAATTGACGAAACTTATGCGAAATGCTCGTGACAGCTTATACGCCCCCTTCATAAGGCAACCGGGAGGGGCTCAAACAGGCATCAATTGTACGGACGAGGAGGAAGATATGAGATGGGTGGTACGTACGGCAGTTTATACTCGCGTGACGACGACCAGGGCTGGTGTGCGATGATTGCTTCGCTGGGCGACTGCAATGGTGCAGACTGGCGATGCCCGGAGACACTAAAAGCGACGGCGGGTGATTTGATGTAAAGATGAGTGGTTACGGCAGTTTCTGGTGTGCGAAAAAAAAGTTCTGAGGGCGAAGAATGGCGACGGGATTGGTGCCCTTCTCGTTGCGGTGTGATATGTTTTGTACAACTAGCAAATTCATTATTACATTAAAAAACAAAACATTTGTTTCATAAAAATAATGAAGGGGCCTCTAATGTGTGACCTTTGAAAGTCACCAGCTACTTGCGAAAAGGCTGGACAGCTAGCACGGAGCGCACTGAGTGCTTGCCATCACTCCAAACAAGACTGCCAAATACAAAATTGATAGACTGCGTTACCACTTTTAATGTGACAGTGTAAGTCATCTTGGCTCCTGGTTGAATTGTGAAGGACGACGGTGACACCGTTACAGTCACTCCCTTAAGCTGAGAAACCTTTGCTGTGTATGTGCTTGCGGTTTTGGCGACATTTGTTACTGTCCGTGAAACCGTAGTAGAACCTCGTAGGTTGCTCACAGCAATATTTGGCTGGTTCAAATCATACCTGAAACAAAAGGAGGAAGAAGCATAGAATTAGCCAGACTAACTTCAGGAGATGACAAATGCAGAGGAAAGAGAAAAGGTAACTCACGGGTGGGCAAGAGGAGTCCTTTTATCCTTCGAAACTGCCCAATATGCGGAGGTCTGCTTTACATCCACTGAATCCACCGCTATAAGAAACTTCACATTCTCCAGCACTGTAGAGTCGTACACTAGCCCTGGGTCCAGGGCTTTAAACGTGTCCACATGGCCCGTGCCGTAGTCAAAGGGGTCTGCTGCTCGTAGCTGCCCGGCCGAGTATATGGGCTTGTTGCGGTTGTTTAGGGTGTACGCCGTGGTCATGAGCGCGGATTTGAGGGCAAAAGGCGACCAGTTGGGGTACTTCCCCTTGATGATTGCAGCTAGGCCGGAGATGTGTGGGCAGGACATGGATGTGCCGCTGATCATGAGGTGTGACATGGAAGCTGCAGGGACCACGCCTGAAGCAATCCCATAGGGCTCCTGGAAGGGTGACTGCGTCCACCCGGCCCACACCTCGAGCCCCGGCGCGGTGATGTCGGGCTTTAAGATGTCGTTGTACCCGAACGAGTACTTGCCGCCCTCCCTGGCGTCCAGCACGGGGTCCACGTTGGGCCCCGTGGAGGAGAAGGACGTGATGGTGGGTGCTGGCAGCTGCTTCACGTATGAGGCTGATATGGTGGCCTTTACCCTGGGAATCAAGGGGAGCAGGCAGCACGGGGCAGAGAGGGAAGAGGAGGGGAGGAGCAGCAGGGTGACATCGGGCGTGTGTTGAGCACATCGTTATGAGTGCTTGCCGCCCTCCCTGGCGTCCAGCACGGGGTCGACTTTACCCTGGGGGGGTCAATAGGAGCAGGGTAAAGGGATGAAGCAGGGTAAAGGGATGAAGCAGGGTAAAGGGATGAAGCAGGGTAAAGGGATGAAGCAGGGTAAAGGGATGAAGCAGGGTAAAGGGATGAAGCAGGGTAAAGGGATGAAGCAGGGTAAAGGGATGAAGCAGGGTAAAGGGATGAAGCAGGGTAAAGGGATGAAGCAGGGTAAAGGGATGAAGCAGGGTAAAGGGATGAAGCAGGGTAAAGGGATGAAGCAGGGTAAAGGGATGAAGCAGGGTAAAGGGATGAAGCAGGGTAAAGGGATGAAGCAGGGTAAAGGGATGAAGCAGGGTAAAGGGATGAAGCAGGGTAAAGGGATGAAGCAGGGTAAAGGGATGAAGCAGGGTAAAGGGATGAAGCAGGGTAAAGGGATGAAGCAGGGTAAAGGGATGAAGCAGGGTAAAGGGATGAAGCAGGGTAAAGGGATGAAGCAGGGGGTAAAGAGATGAAGCAGGGTAAAGAGATGAAGCAGGGTAAAGAGATGAAGCAGGGTAAAGAGATGAAGCAGGGTAAAGAGATGAAGCAGGGTAAAGGGATGAAGCAGGGTAAAGAGATGAAGCAGGGTAAAGGGATGAAGCAGGGTAAAGGGATGAAGCAGGGTAAAGGGATGAAGCAGGGTAAAGGGATGAAGCAGGGTAAAGGGATGAAGCAGGGTAAAGGGATGAAGCAGGGTAAAGGGATGAAGCAGGGTAAAGGGATGAAGCAGGGTAAAGGGATGAAGCAGGGTAAAGGGATGAAGCAGGGTAAAGGGATGAAGCAGGGTAAAGAGATGAAGCAGGGTAAAGAGATGAAGCAGGGTAAAGAGATGAAGCAGGGTAAAGAGATGAAGCAGGGTAAAGAGATGAAGCAGGGTAAAGAGATGAAGCAGGGTAAAGAGATGAAGCAGGGTAAAGAGATGAAGCAGGGTAAAGAGATGAAGCAGGGTAAAGAGATGAAGCAGGGTAAAGAGATGAAGCAGGGTAAAGAGATGAAGCAGGAGCGGGGAGCAGGGGGGAGGGGAGCAGGGGGGAGGGGAGCAGGGGGGAGGGGAGCAGGGGGGAGGGGAGCAGGGGGGAGGGGAGCAGTGAGATGCAGGTTGGGGAATGCAGCAGGAGGGGGAGAAGGAGGTGATGGGGGGCGCTGGCAGCAGCTGCTTCAAGGGAAGGGGAAGGGAAGAGATTGTGGGTTTCGAACACGTAGGAGGGGAGCAGGGCAGTGGGGCAGTTGATACGGGGTTGGTTAAACACTGGTTTGGCACGGTAGGATGGTAATGGCCTCAGCAAGTTATAACCTTCGACAAGGCAGTACGGCACGACACTGTGTCCTCACATCTTCACTGTCCCATCTTGTTCCCCTTCTTCCCCTTCCCTATTTCCCCTTCCGCTTCTTTTCTCCCCCCCATTCACTTCCACATCCCCACTGCATCGCTCCACCTCCTTCTCCCCTCACCGCCCCTCCCCATCCATCTTCCACATCTACTCCCCTTCCCCTCCATCCAGTCACCCACCCTTGCCGCAACTCACCCTGTAGAGTTTCCCAGAAGCTTCACGAGCCGCTTGCCAGTGTACCGGTCCAGGTGGCAGGCTGGGATTGGGTGAAGCACAGCCACCACCCGGTCCGCCTTATCCGCGTTGTATATGATCACACCAGCAGCGCCAGCCTTCTTAACGGTGATGCTAATAGGGAGGATATCCTCGGAACTCCACCCTCCAAACTGGGATATGCGCCGACACACCACGATCTTGCCAGAGACCTTGGCTGGGTCGAGGGTGCCTGACGCACACACACCCGCCTGGGAGGGGTTGGGGCGAGGGGGGGCGGGGGGGCGGGGGGGGGGGGGGGGGGGGGGGGGAGGGAATGGAAAGATGGAGGAAAATGAGCTCCACCCGCCAAATTGGACACGCGCCGACAGACGACTATCTACCCGGAGACCTTGGCTGGGTCGAGGGGGTTGGGGGGTTGGGATGGGTCGAGGGGGTTGGGGGGTTGGGTTGGTTGGGAGGGGGAGGAGGATGAGTCATGGGGGAATGGTGAGTGACTGCAGGAGAGGAGAGGAGAGGAGAGGAGAGGAGAGGAGAGGAGAGGAGAGGATTCAGAGATCCAACCAAGCACAGCACCGCATGTGGACAGGCAGAAGCACTCCCTATGATTCCTTTTCATTTACACCTACACACTCGCTCCGTCTCACTCCCTCCCTCCCACTCACCATCCAGGAATTTCCTCCAGCCTTCACAGCGTTCCTCCACGTGTAGTGAGGGTGTTTTTGAGACGTCTCAAAAACGCCCTCCCTCCCACTCACCATCCAGGAATTTCCTCCAGCCTTCACATGAATGAAGGGGGCGTTCCTCCCCAGAATCAGCTCCCCTTCACCCGCCCCCACCATAGACCGCCCGGAGAACTTGTCCCCAGTAACAGTGATATCTGTCATGTAGCTGCGCCCGTGGGAGCTGGCAGCATTCACCCGCCTTCCTTCGTCTCTACCCCTCACTTACCATCCAAGAGTTCCCTCCAGCCTTCACTCCGTTCCTCCCCAAAATCAGCTCCCCCTCGCCCGTCCCCACCATCGATCGCCCTGAAAACTTCTCCCCGTTGACGGTGATATCTGTCATGTAGTTGCGCCCATGGGAGCTGGCAGCAACGGTGATCATCCAGGGGGACGGGTGCCCGATGCTGCGGAAGAAGGCGCCTCCAATCGTGGTGGGGCCGCTGTTGCCTGCTGACACTGACGCCAGCACCCCTGCCTGTTGGGGGGAAAGGGGGGTTGGGGTGGGGGAGGGTGGGTTGGAGAGGGGCGTGGTGAGGGAGTGGAGGTGGAAGTGGCAGCTCGTAACGTCACGAGCTGGCAGCAACGGTGATCATCCAGGGGGACGGGACGGGTGCCCGACGCTGGTGAAGAAGGCGCTTTCGATCGCGGTGGGGCCGCTGTTGCCTGCTGACACTGACGCCAGCACGCCCGCCTGTGGGGACGGAGGAGGGGAGGGGTGCGGTGCGGGGAGTAGGGTGGGGGAGTAGGGTGGGGGAGAAGGGTGGGGGAGTAGGTTGGGGGAGTAGGGTGGGGGAGTAGGGTGGGGGAGTAGGGTGGGGGAGTAGGGTTGGGGAGTAGGGTGGGGGAGGGGTGAGCGGAGAGACGAACGCTGCTGTGACTGAGTGAGCTTTCCCGCTTTGTGGGACTGATGCAAGCCCACTCACCCTGGCGGGAGGATTGCTACCAGCCTCCACACGCTATTCACTCACCCTGGCGGCATTGAGGTAGATAATCTCATCATCATCAAAGAACAGAGGCGCCTGGCGGCCCACGGACAGGCTGATCACGTCCACCCCATCCGCCACGGCTGCGTCAACTGCCTTGAGAATGTCCGACCCGTCACAGTTGTCCCTCCCATTCTCCTCCGTCGCCCAGAATACCTTAAAAGAGGGTGTGAAATAGATGTGAGAAAAGGTAGTGACAGTGGTGATAAAACGGGACTGTGGAAGTCTGCCTAAAGAGCATGGCAAGGGGGAGCGAGGAGGGGAGGGGAGGGGAGGGGATGGGAAGGATGTGGAAAGGAAGGAGCAGGTGATGTCATGCCATGCACATGCCATGCACATGCACATGCCATGCCATGCCATGCACATGCCATGCACATGCACATGCACATGCACATGCACATGCCCATGCACATGCACATGCACATGCACATGCACATGCACATGCACATGCCCATGCACATGCACATGCACATGCACATGCCACGCCACTCCATGCCAATGCCATGAGCAACTCCTCAAGTACATGCCACGCCATGCATTAACCGCAGACTCACCTTATACATGGCCACGCGTGCACGTGGCGCCATGCCACTGGCTGTCCCAAACGAGACGCCATTCAGCTTCACTGCCACACCACTGTTGCCGCCCGCCGTGCTGCACAAGGGAGCAGGATGGAGGGGAGAGGAGAGGGGAAAGTAAAGAATAATGAGATGAAGCATTGTTGAAAGTAGAGAATAATGAGATGGAGCATTGTTGAAGGTGACCTACCAACCACGCCAATGCACCGTTATTCTCACCGTTCAGCTTCACGTCTACTCCCCCGTTGCCACCCGCCGTCCTGTGCCTCCCCACCCGCCGTCCTGTGCCTCCGCACCTGCCGTCCTGTGCCTCCGCACCTGCCGTCCTGTGCCTCCCCACCCGCCGTCCTGTGCCTCCGCACCTGCCGTCCTGTGCCTCCGCACCTGCCGTCCTGTGCCTCCCCACCCGCCGTCCTGTGCCTCCGCACCTGCCGTCCTGTGCCTCCCCACCCGCCGTCCTGTGCCTCCGCACCTGCCGTCCTGTGCCTCCCCACCCGCCGTCCTTTGCCTCCGCACCTGCCGTCCTGTGCCTCCGCACCCGCCGTCCTGTGCCTCCGCACTGCTGATTGCACCTGCTGCTGCCCGTTATTCTGTGTCCCCGTTCCCTACCTACCTTGTCGTGAGTCCCATGCCACGCCACATCCATTGCCAACTTTCTCAACTGTCCAGTCCATGATATACCCTGACGCCTTGAGCCCCTGGAAGAGGGATAGGCGCAACCCTTGCTTGCACCTGCCGCACCTCTTGCTGGCATGGTCCCTACCTGGTGGTGTGAGTCCCATGCCGGGCCACATCCCTCGCGGACTTGTAGTCAATGGTCCAGTCCATAGCATACCCTGATGCATTGAGCCCCTTGAAGAACCCCCGCGCGCCAATCAGCTTGCGTTCCGGCCAGCAACACAAGCTAAAGCCCCCCCACCCCCCTGCTGCTCTGCGCCTCGTGCCGTACCTGCTGGTGTGAGTCCCATGCAGTGAGGTCGTTTTTGAGGTCGTTTTTGAGGCGCCTCAAAAACCGCCTCAAAAACGACCTCACTGCTCTGCGCCTCATGCCTTACCTGGTCGTGTGAGTCCCATGCCCAGCCACGTCTCTTGCAGATTTATAGTCTATCGTCCAGTCCATGGTATATCCCGACGCCTTGAGCCCCTGGAAGAACCCCCGCGCGCCAATCAGCTTGCGGCTGCAGCTGGGGAAGTCTGCTGACGTCATGCACGACCCCTTCCACTGCGCTGGCACTGGGCCGTAGGGGGGGTTGACCTGGTTCGTGTGTTGGGAGGGCGGGGAGGGGGAAACGGTGAAGTGAGGGGCGGGTGAAATGAAATGAGGGTGGGAAGAGGGGAGGGTGAGATGAAGTGAGGTGGGAAGAGGGGAGGGTGAGATGAAGTGAGGGTGGGAAGAGGTGAGGGTGAGATGAGAGCACCACAGGCCGCATTCCCCTTCCCCCTTCCCCTCGTTATACTCACATCGTCACTAAAAGCAGGGTTCTCCCGCCAGACCCCAGTGTCAATCACGCCTATAATCACGTCCTCGTTTTGCTGCCCCGCGCCCTTCTGCCCCTCCCCCTTCTGCCCCTCGCCCTTCCCCTCGTTATACTCACATCGTCACTAAAAGCAGGGTTTTCCCGCCATATCCCCGTGTCGATCACGCCAATAATCACGTCCTCCCCTTGCTGCCCCGCGCCCTTCTGCCCGTTCTGGAGCGTCTCGTTGCTCCACACGCGCTTGCGCAGGTTCAGAAACGTGGGCGTGAAGGTGGTGTGCAGCTCGTACTTGGGCGCCTCTCTTACGGACCCCACTTCTGGTCGTCTCTTGAGAATCGCCACTTGTTGCGGAGTGAGCGTTGCTGCTACGCCGTTCAGAGCGGTCGTGTAACTGCGGCGATGGGAGGACGATGGAAAGGAGTTTAGCTTTAAGACGTCTCAAAAAACTCTGGAGTGAGCGTTGCTGCTACGCCGTTGAGAGCGTTTGTGTAGATGCGGCGATGGAAGGGCGATGGAAGAGCGACGGAAGCGGGACGGAAGGGCCATGGAAAGGCGATGAAAGGACGATGGTACCTACTACGACGAGACCAACCTCTCTGATCCTCCGAGCACCCTCTGTTGATCAGCCTTACCTGAACCTGTGAGCACCCTGCTACGACAAGCCGTACCTCTCTGTACCTCGCAGCACCCTGTTATGATCAGCCTTTCTTGCACGTATCGTTGAAAGCCCTGCTACGATCCGCCTCACTCACTCACCTGTAAACGTGCGCGCTGCTGTCGACCCCCGCTTCCGCCAGCACCGCGCTGTGCATGCGCACCAGGTGCGCCGCGTACGCGCGCACGTGCGGCTGCGACGCGTCGAACGCGCGTCGCAACCCGCTGGCTTCCGCCGACCCCGCGGAAGCCGCCGTGGCGATGAGCCCGTCGTCGGATTCGCCGTCTAGCGGCGCGGCGGTTGCGGGGAAGCCGAGAATTCCGCCGGTGTACGTGGCGGCGGGGGGCATGGCGCGGAAGCGGACGATGTAGACTGCGGGAGGAAGGGGGAGCAGGCGAGAGGGGGTTGGGGAGGAGGCGGAAAGAGTGAGCAAAGGGGGGAATGGGGGAGCGCAAGCGCGCGATGCAGGCTGTGTGGGGAACGCGGACGTTTGAAGGGCGCGCGGAGCGGTACATGCAGAGCGGTACATGCAGAGCGGTTTCGTTTCGTTACTCTCAGAGCCGGGTTCGAGCAGCGCGATTCGAGCGAGGGAACGAGTTCAGCATCCGAGAGAATGACTGGAAATCCCGGCAGAGCTATGAGTGTACCTGCACCGTACAACGGACACAAGAAGCGCACGTTACGTACACGCTACGGCGCACAAGCACGTGGTAGCGGGAAACGAACCTGTCTTCAGCGGCTCTCCCTTGACCGTGGTTGTCGCTCGTTGCCTCTCGCCTGCACTTGGCCGCAATCTGTCAAACGGCCTCAACGCGTCCGTCGAGGAGGATAGGACCAGCAGTGACAAGAACACCAGCGTCGACATTGACGACGATTGTCGGAAGCTTCGCGCCATGGCTACACGATGAGGTATTACTCTTCTTGGTCGTTCTGGCAACAAGTAGTTGCCGATGTCAACACTCCGCAAGAGTCGTTTTTTGCTGAGAAGTGGATCAAGAAACCGGATAAATTATCCTCCCGCTTCCCCGATGGGCAGGGGGTAGTGAGAGAAATGCGGCTGGATGATGATAGATACAATGATGGTGGAAAAACTTTCTTGCCACCATGCCAGTGCTTGAATCAATTAAATGTCTTCTTGATTGTTGAAAGCGTCGAGTACAATGATGAATCAAGTGCTTGCTGGTGCCAGTTAGGAGAAGAACAAATGTAATCTCCGTTTCAAACGAAGGGAGTGATGGCTACTAACTATCTTTCCAAGCTACTTTTCCAAAGTCACGCCAATAAAAGCACAAGCTTTGACTTGGAAATGCTCGAAGAATCAGAGCACCATCTCCGATATGTCAAGGCAAGGACCATTTGATATGAGCTCTGAAAGGGATGCGAATATATGTGCTACTGCGGGAGCGAGGGAGGAGGGGGGAGAGATGTAAGAGCAGGGTCGGCTGCGCAGCGCATCTGGCTTACTTTGCTGGGCGCGCGGGGAACACTCAGGTGAAAGACGGCTGCGCGACCGCCTACCTTGCCGGGTGCGCTGCGCGGTCAACATTCCGGGCCGCGTGGGGGGAGAGATGAAATCGGGGCTGGCCTTGCTGAGCTGGTCACCCTGGGAATTGCCACTTGCGGCGAAAAAGCGCTCTGTAGAAATGCTGTGCTGACGGAAGGGGCGCAAGGATGCCTGTGATTGGTCAACAGCGCGCCCCTTGCACCTGGTGGAAGGCGGACAGAGTCTGGGCTGGCGGAGACCTGCGCTACACCTGGTTCGGGGGGATTGGGGGAAACGGGAAGGGGTGGGGGAGTTGCAGGACAGGCAGGAAGAATTCGGTGGTTGGTTGGGCTGGAGGGGGAAGGTGGTTCGGCCTTTGGTGCTTTAAGTCATGGACACGGGGATTTGCAGCCGCGTCCGCACCGCAGCGCAAGTTTGGGTTTGTTGGGCCTGAAAATTCTGCCGAGCCGGATCCCAGTTGGGTTGAAATATTTGTACAGTACAGCCCACATCTGCCTCTCCATGGATCTACAGTTCATGTGGAGTACACAGGCGCGAGTCATCATCTCATCCCTCCCTTGCATAAACACCAAAATGCCCGGTGATTGAAATGATTGACTAGAGCGGCAAAACGTAACACAATTAAAGCCGGCAGCCCAAATTGTTCATGCTTTTAAAAGATGACTTGAGGGAGTTTTTCAGGCGTGGGCTTTGGCGAGAATTTCCAATTTCGTCTAGGTTCGTTTCTTTCGCGAGACTCAGCCAACCCTCGTTTTTCCCCCTGGTGAGTGGGTCTGTCTTCTTAAGTCCCAAATTGCAGGTGCGTGACTTTCAAAAGCTTGGACACTCCACTTCGTCAAGTCTTAAAAACTTTACTCTCGCGATCCGTAATTTGGGACGCGGGCTTTAAGATCCACACTGCAAAGTGTAATTATATATACGGTATATATAAGTGGGAGATGGATGGCAACCAGATAGAGCCTCTTGGATTGTGCTAGTTCCCCTGGTGCAAAAATGTGCGGGATGATTCGTACGACAAAATGACGTAAATATTATTATTTCTTACTTCCTTCCACTCATCCTCAACACTCTCGATTCACCATTTGTTCTTACCATTTGTCGCCACTTGCACTCTCCACTCACTCACACTTGAATCTCAACACTTATTCCCACCACGCTCTAAACACCCACTGCCACCACTCACTCTCACCACATACCACTGGTCTCACTCGCACGCACACTCCTCTCTCACCCTCCCCCATTCACTCTCGCGTATTAATGTCCCTAGTCACTCCCCAATTATTCGTACCATTCACTCTCGCCAATAACTGCTTTCACTGCTTTCACTCCTCACAGCTCGCTCTCACTGCTTTCAATTATCACTTGCTTTCACTGCTCACTCTCACAGCTCACTCCCACCGCCGCCCACTCTCGCCACTCACTCAAACCAACTCAATCTCACCACCCACTAACAGCTAACTATCCTGCTGCTCACCTTTGAACTCCTTTAAAAACCTAACTCTCACACTGAATGTCCATCTCGCCAGCCATTCACAACAAAAAACGTATTACTCAACACTCATTGTCACCCCTCACTATCACACAAACAATTGCAACTCCCTTCCACCACACAACTCTCAGCATTCATTCTCGCGACCCACCGTCCCCACTCAATCTCACCATTCACTCTCATCACTCCTACCAATTGCTGAACCCACTCACTCTCGCCACTCATTGACCCCATTCACTGTCCCCATTCACTGTCCCCATTCACTGCCCCACGAATTCTCAAACTCTGTTTCACAACAGTCCTACCAATCACTCGCTCCAGTCACTCACACCACTAGCTATGACCAATGATGCTCACCATTACCAACCACACCCTCCCACCATCTTTCCCTTCCCACTACACGACACATCTGGCCCTCGTCACACAACAGGTGGCATCAGTGCCCTAGGGCTCATCCCATGCCACCCAAATGAGCATCATGCTCTCATGCAACAGGTGGCATCAGTGCCCTAGGGCTCATCCCATGCCACCCAAATGAGCATCATGCTCTCATGCAACAGGTGGCATCAGTGCCCTAGGGCTCATCCCATGCCACCCAAATGAGCATCATGCTCTCATGCAACAGGTGGCATCAGTGCCCTAGGGCTCATCCCATGCCACCCAAATGAGCATCATGCTCTCATGCAACAGGTGGCATCAGTGCCCTAGGGCTCATCCCATGCCACCCAAATGAGCATCATGCTCTCATGCAACAGGTGGCATCAGTGCCCTAGGGCTCATCCCATGCCACCCAAATGAGCATCATGCTCTCATGCAACAGGTGGCATCAGTGCCCTAGGGCTCATCCCATGCTCCCTGACTGGAGCTCCCAGACATGAGCTACTGACTGGGGCTACTGACTGGAGCTCCCTGACTGGAGCTCCCTGACTGGAGCTCCCTGACTGGAGCTCGCTGACTGGAGCTCGCTGACTGGAGCTCGCTGACTGGAGCTCGCTGACTGGAGCTCCCCGACTGGAGCTCGCTGACTGGAGCTCGCTGACTGGAGCTCGCTGACTGGAGCTCGCTGACTGGAGCTCGCTGACTGGAGCTCGCTGACTGGAGCTCGCTGACTGGAGCTCGCTGACTGGAGCTCAATGACTGGAGCTCAATGACTGGAGCTCACTGACTGGAGCTCACTGACTGGAGCTCACTGACTGGAGCTCACTGACTGGAGCTCACTGACTGGAGCTCACTGACTGGAGCTCACTGACTGGAGCTCCCTGACTGGAGCTCACTGACTGGAGCTCACTGACTGGAGCTCACTGACTGGAGCTCACTGACTGGAGCTCACTGACTGGAGCTCACTGACTGGAGCTCACTGACTGGAGCTCACTGACTGGAGCTCACTGACTGGAGCTCACTGACTGGAGCTCACTGACTGGAGCTCACTGACTGGAGCTCACTGACTGGAGCTCACTGACT
The DNA here is from genome assembly GCA_947470075.1 of Closterium sp. Yama58-4. Lineage (NCBI taxonomy): Eukaryota > Viridiplantae > Streptophyta > Zygnematophyceae > Desmidiales > Closteriaceae > Closterium > Closterium sp. Yama58-4. Next base: position 189,948 of record CANIUD010000027.1, read on the forward strand.
GGAGCTCACTGCCCCACTACCACACCCACTACCACCCAGCCCACCCATCCGCTCCTCACCTTACCTGCCAGCAGTAGGAGCAGCAGACAGCCCACTCCCCTTCGAAAACAGCACGCTCAGGGCCTGTGCCCTGCAGTGCGAGGTGTGGTAGTGGAAAATTGCTTCCAGCCCAAGACTCAAATCCCACCCCTGACGTAGCCAGAGCTGACGCGAACCAGAGCCGCCGGCCGGTCGGCTCTGACGGTGTCCATTAGGCCTTGAACGCCAGATCGGTTACTTGAGCACCGAGTGCCGTGCCGCGCAGATTCCACCCACTACACCCTGGATCACAAGGCACAACCCCAGAAGGTGCTGCCCCTAAGGCAGTGAACTGCCCACTCACTCCCATGCTTCCCACCCACCCACCCACCCCACACTTCATCCCCACGCCTCCTTAACTCTACCTACCTCTACCTACCGGAGCCATGCAGAGCGCCATGATGCCTTAAGCTGGTGGGAAGGGGGTGGGGGAAGGGAGGGGGGGACGAATGGAAGGAGGGGACTACACTGTAGTCCAGGCAGGGTGCTGCTGGGAGGGAAGGGAAAAGGGAGAGAGGAGGAGGTGAGTGAAAGGGGGGACTTCATTCTCCTGTCCTTGCTCCAGTGCTCCCACTCTCAGGCTGCAAAGAAGACTTGAGGGGGAGAGGGAAGAGAGGGAGGAGAGAATCAGACTACCATACCTCACCTGATACCTTACCTCACCAGTTACCGTACCATACCTGATACCAGACCTCCCCACAGCTTCAGCTAGCCTAGCCTGCCCCCTAACCCCCCACCACCAACGCTGCTACTGCTGCTGCCGCCGCTGCTTCTGCTGCTGCAACTGCTGCTGCCGGTCTGCTACTCTGCTTCCTCTGCTGCAATCTTCTCTTGTTGCCATGTGACCTGGCAGCAGGCACAAAGTGGGGAGGGGGGAGAGGGACGGGAGAGCAGGGGCAGGAGGAGCGAGTAAGTTGGCATCAAGGAAAAACTCAAGTAAACCGAAGAACACTAGAGTGGACAAAAACGAGAATGCAGAATTGAAGTGAAAAAAAAGGAGGCATCTGAGGCAGGAAGGGAAAAGTGGCTCACCTTGGTTCAGACAACCCATCCCGATACTCTCCCTTCCAATCCCAGCCGAGTAAAGTGCTGGCCCCCTCCCCTCCCACCACAGCCACCTGCACGGCCACAGGGGAGAGACGTGAGGGAGTGGCGGTGTTGACCCCCACGCCCCTCCCCTCCACCTGCAATGGCCCACAGAGAAATAGTGAGTGACTGGAGGAGAGGCGAGGGGGTGAAGGAGGAGATGCACGATCAGAAGAAGCAGAGGGGAAGGGACCACTGGTGCAACCTCAGTTACAAGCCACAGACCCAAGGGGGAAATATACCTAGGAAGGCTTAACCTGAGAGTATACCTGCTGTACCAGGGGAGATCTACCTTAGAAAAAAAGGGTCTGTGGCTTGAAGCTTTGGCTGAACCAGAGGCTTGCGTTTGAAGCGAGAAGAAACAGGAGATGCAGCAAAGAACACAAGAGAGAACGGGAGTAGAGAGGCAGGGCAGGAACTTAGCTGCGGGCGGGTTGGGTGGAGAGCAGCTGCTGCCTGTGCACTCCATGTCCCCCGCCACTGCCACTTCTGTATGAGTGAGGGGAAGGAGGGGGGAGGGGAGGGAGGCAGGGAGCAAGGGGCAGCAGTGAGCATGGAGGGGAGAAGAGCAAACAACGGCGTAAGAGAAAGAAAGACCAGAGGCAGGGAGGGAAAAGAGGCTCACCTTGGTTCAGACGACCCAGCCCAATACTCTCCCATCCCATCCCAGCCGAGTGGAGTGCTGCCCCCCTCCCCTCCCACCACAGTCACCTGCACGGCCACAGGGGAGAGACGTGAGGGAGTGGCGGTGTTGACCCCCACGCCCCTCCCCTCCACCTGCAATGGCCCACAGAGAAAGAGTGAGTGACTGGAGGAGAGGCGAGGGGGTGAAGGAGGAGATGCACGATCAGAAGAAGCAGAGGGGAAGGGGCCACTGGTGCAACCTCAGTTACAAGCCACAGACCCAAGGGGGAAACATACCTAGGAAGGCTTAACCTGAGAGAATACCTGCTGTACCAGGGGGGATCCACCTTAGAAGAAACGGGTCTGTGGCTTGAAGCTTTGGCTGAACTAGAGGCTTGCGTTTAAAGCGAGAAGAAACAGGATATGCAGCAAAGAACACAAGAGAGAACGGGAGTAGAGAGGCAGGGCAGGAACTTAGCTGCGGGTGGGTTGGGTGGAGAGCAGCTGCTGCCTGTGCACTCCATGTCCCCCGCAACGACCACTCCCGTGTGAGCGACCAGCTGGGACGAGGGGGCAGATCAGGACAGAGAAAAGGGAGGAGAGCAATGAGAAAAGAGACCAGATCAAGTGAGTAAAGTGAGAATGAAGAGTGGAGAACGAAATGCCAGGATGATGCGTACATGAATGGACTACTTCAGTGGCGCACTCAAGAGACCTCGTACCAGCTGAACCAAGCAAGAACCAAATACCTGAGGACGTACCAAAGTTTTGAACCTGCTACCTTGGGGGAGGGAGGTCTCTTGAGTGTGACTGAGCGTGTGGTGGTGAGCAGGCATGCAGAGAGAGGCGCTGGTGGCAGCGTGGGGTGGGTGTGGTGCATGCATGCAAACGACAAGGCGGTCAAGGGTGAGAGGGTACTTATCTCTGTTACAACACAACCACGGAGAGTTGATGCTGACAGCTCATGCCACGCAGCGCGCGCGATGACTGCGGGTGGGAATAGTGGAAACGCCTTGAGCGGAAACGCCTTGAGCGGAAACGCGTCGCGTTGAGCAGGAGCCAATGCGTGATTTGAGGGGTGAACCTGCGCGAGACAAGGCACATACGAAACAGAAATGTTAATTGGCGTAAAAAATGGCACAGATTAATCAGAAATGCGACCTCACGGCGGGCTATGGTAGATGCCGACTAACCTTCCAACTGCCATCACATACATTGAAAGTCGTGGACGTTCGTGAATACGCGAAACTAAGCTTCGCTGGTGCATCCTGAAACGTCTCAAAACGAAGAAGATGGTTGGGCGTAGACCACAGCACCACGGTGAGCTTGTGCTGCCTGCACGGAGAGAAAGAAATGCGAGTAAGCTCATAGAAAATTGAGACGGCAGATCAGGGAGCAAACCCATGAGAGAAACAAAAGGATAGTGGAGCTTGAAGTCCCAAGAAGTCCCAAGAAGGCCAAAATTGGTTCAACCTTCCTAACCTAGGTTGAGTTTGGACCAAAATCTTGGCCAATTGCGTTGCTCGCCCCGACCAAGCTTCCTAAGGTTGAAGTTCTTGGCCCGCGGGTTTTAAGGTCTAAACGTAGACAAGATGCCCAACTCCTGCACGCGAATTTGCCTTGCCCGCGATGGAAACTCTGCACCCGTGTATTAGGGTACCAGCCAGTTGCACCCCATTTACAAGCACCTCGAGCAATACGAACCACAAAAACCGAAGTTTGACAGAAGAGACCCATGTCAAACGGTCAACAGCGAGTTACAAAATCTTTTAAAAGCCCTTTTTGCTAAGTGCGAATTGACGAAAGCTTAGCGAAATGCAAGAATCACTTAAGAGCCCTCTTCACAAGGCAACCTTGGGTTAGTCAAACGGGCATCGTGTGTACCGAAGATGCAGACACGGCGAAATCGTTGATTCGGACGGCGAGATTCTTCTGCTGACGGCGAAATTTGTCCGTAGATTCAAAACCGTCAAAATCGCCTCTTCCTACGACGAATGTCTCCTTGCTGAAAGCGAAATCGTTGCTTCTGACGACGGCTGACGGCTGACGGCTTGAAGGGTGACTGACGGATAAAACCGCTGCTAATGGCTGGATGGACAAACTCGCTCAGCTTTCGGTAAAAAACTTGCCGAGAAAATCGCCAATAATGACGTGCTGCTCATCACCGAGATTGCTGCTACGAAAAAACTTCCAGCGGACGAAACTGGTGCTGAATGAGAAATTGCTCTCTGGTCGAAATCGGCGACGCCGAATTTGCCAGTCATGGATTATTCAGCTAATCGGCGATGTCAAAACGTTCATGCAAAAACGAACATCGGAAAACGTTAATGTCCAAACGTTCTAAACAGGCGAACGACTGGGAATGCGTTTGCTGAACGGAAAATGTGTGGAAAATTGGAATGGCCTGAGAGAGTGTGTAACAGTGCAGCAGCCGAATGCTGCCAACTGCAATGCAGGTGGGCGGAAGTCAAGCGCCACCTCACCTACAGTTCGGATTGGTCAAACGCCTCAACCTGCAGCTGGGCGACCAGATTCCGACACGCAGCCCAAGTCAATCCCACGCACGAAAATTACGAAACGCAGGACACCAAAGTTCCGACCGCTCGCCGACTTCGCCAACAACACCGACGAAATTACAGCCCCGTAACCAAGCTCGCCGTCCAATCCCGTACTGCAATAATTATCTGAATTTCACGGCAGGTTCAATTCAAAGGGTTGGGTTACCATTGAGAAATCCAGAGAGAGTCGCGACTTGGGAGTGCGACTCGATGTATGAATGAGCTCTATAAAATTGTACTATGAAATTTGTGAAGTCATAGTGCAATTTCAAGAGAATTCGAGAGAGCTAGCATACCTGTTTTCCTAGCCTACTAAGGATGCTATCTCCCTGCCAGCAACGTTTCAGACTGAGTTGGAGAGCAGCTTGGAAAAGAAGGCTGTGGCGCTGTTCTGTAGGCGTTGAATTTCGAAAATCTGGGTCCGCAGAATCTTCGCCGATAAGTGGGTTTCTGCCTATCAAGGTTTGGTGATAAGCGAAGTCCTGCCAAACCTGCTCGCGCCAAATTTAACGCTCTGCCAGCAGAACAACACTTTAGGGGCGCAAAATTTTGAACGTTTGCTGGTTCGAAGATGTTGCTTCACCGGGCAAATGGACGCACAACTAGTGCGGTGCTAATTCTACCTCGGGAGCTAGCATCAACCTCCACACAAGTTATGCGAGGCAGCAACATCCGCGCAACGCAACCAGCATGAATGCGCCTCGAAAATACACGGAAGGCTAATGCGGTCAAATTGGTGCGGAACCCTAAACGCCTTTAGAACAACGCCAGCGAGTGACTGGAATTCGGAAATGGCTGTCAACGCATTGTTTGATTCGGAATGAGAGAAGTCAGATCGGTTCAGATCGGTTGACAAGGGCGAGTAATTGTTAGGTTGTCTTGTCTGCCGCGGTTCAGATAAACTGCAGGTTTCTCAAGCAGAAGATTCAGCATACCCCAGAGCCATGACAGCCAATCCCGAGGTTGGTTTCAGCGGCGGCTGCGGGAATGGTGGTTCTCTTCTTGCGGCCCAAACCATGGCGCAGCGTGAGTTTTGGCGCAAACGTGTTGTGGTTTCGGTGAGTTGGGAAGCGATTTCGCGATTCACGATATGGGTGGCGATTTACTTGATTGTTCGTCATGAGACGAACCCCAGCAGCGTTGCTTGGCGATACTCGTGAGCGTCGCCATTCTTGTCGAGAATGACCGTTCGCTTGGAAACATGCGGGTGGCAGAAGCGCTCCCCCCGAATTCACTGACAATCGCTGGTGCAGCGCAACCGACCAGAGGTTTGGGTAACCTACCTGGAGGTTCGGAATTCTACACCAACGGCTGCGCTGCGAAAAGCGCAATCTCGGGGACATTTTGAAGTCGGCCACACAATCGCTGCTCGGCATCCAACGGACGAAACAGGTTCGCGCTGAGGTGAGCAGATTCTTCCTGCTTGTCCGAAGTCTTCAACGTACAGATATGTTTTTCGGGTATCTCTTCCATAATAACTCTTTGAAATACAAAGAGAACAGGGAGAAAGAGAGAGAGTTTTTCTGGAGTGAGGTATACAATGACAGAATCAGCTCACTAAATTTGATTGTTAGACAAAAAGGCCTGCAAGTGTTAGTCTCCATTATTGACCCTACGGCTCATATATATAGTTCACTCAGTCATGCAGCTTCCTCGTCGTATATTGGCTGCATATCGACAGCTTTGAGCCAGGTCGACTATCTCCTCAGAATCCGTTCTTGCTTCCATTGCAGCCACAGCAACTCGGACCTCCTCCGAAAACCGATTGATTACCGAGGCCACTTGAGTCCGAAGCTCGTGAAGGTCTGCCGAACCTGACGACAAGGTTACTGTGTTTCCGACGCTGTCAGTGGAATGAAGCGCAGAGGTGCTCCGGGCGATGCCGCTGCTGGCTCTTGCCGTGCGTGCAGCTGCAAGTTTCCTGTGAGGTGGAAGAGGAAGAATGCACGCAGATGGTCAATGTTTTAACAGTGTGTGCAACTAGGCAAGCAAAGCAAACTGCTCTCATCAGAAGTCTGAAGCCAGACCTCACACACCTGGCAAAGACGCTGCGTGCACCTAGCAAAGACGCTGCGTCCACCTGGCAAAGATGCTGCGTCCACCTGGCAAAGATGCTGCGTCCACCTGGCAAAGATGCTGCTGCATTCAACTGGCAAAGGCACTGCACTCACCTGGTGAATAAACTGCAATCCTAAATACCTGGCGAAAACACTGTCAGTGTGCTTCTGCAGGCGGGCGGCGAGGTGTGAGAGCTCGAGCACGAGGCGGCAGATGCGGCGCACACTGCCTTGGAGGGCGGCAGAGAGGCGGTCCAGGAAGAGCGCCCTCAGCAGCGCCTGCTGGTAGCGCTCGTGGCAGGCGATCAGCTCGTCCAGATTCGTTGCACTCTGGAAGGACAGGCGGGGACAGGCAGAGGGAGGGTGGCGGAAAAGAGAAAGGAGGGCGAGCGCGATCAGATCTGGACTTGCTGCATTCTGGAAGGACAGGCACGCAGAATCACAAGGACACAGAGATGCTAGGCATCACACCAGAATGGAAAGGAGACAGTAACGCCATGCATGGCATCAGAATTGCAAGGAGACAGTAACACCATGGATGGCATCAGAATCCAAAAGAGAACCTGTCGGCATATGCCTCACCTTGGCTCCTTCCACCATGTCCTTCCAGCTGGATTCGATCCGGAGAGCAGCAAACGTCTCGATCACACGCATGAACTGCGACATGCGTGCAAACACGCCCCGCACGCCCCTCACTGGCCCCACCAGTAGCTTCTCCTCCTCCCTCTCCTTCCACGCCTGCAACCCCCCTGTCACTCTCGCCCCCCCTTCGCCACCACCACCACCTTCCAGACTCCCCCCACCAGCACCAGCCACAGCAGCAGTACCAGTAGCAGCAGCAGCAGCGCCCTCTCCCATTCCTCCCGGGTCTGTTTTTCTTGCTTTGCTGCCTGCTCCACCTGCCCGGGAACCCAAACCTCCAGCGAACCTGCTCGAAACCACAGAGGTAATGGACTCCCTGACAACGGGGGGCAGAAGCCTGGAGGCTCTGGGCTTGAGGGCAAGCCAGGTGGAGGAGAGGGCACGGCGGGTGCGCTGCAGCAGGAAGAGTGCGGTGAAGAGGCGTGCGTAGTGGTTCTGTGCGGTTGCGGTGATGACTGCGGTGAGAGGTGGTAGAATGCGGTACTCCACGGTGAACACGTCCCAGCCGGATATGCCAGGGGTGCTGAGAACGAGGGGAGGGTGAGGAAAGGGAGGAGGAGAGCAGGGAAGGGAGAATGAGCTCCTGGGAGAGCTGGGGCTGTGATGACGGTTCCAGCAGGTAAGCTGATGAGACTGGTGGTCCCATTCCGGGTGCCGTGAGAAACACATAAAGAGAGCCGCTGGATGGCACCACACGAGGTACTGGGCGTCACTCACCTGTCGCTGACCAGCTTGACTTGCAGCGCATCCGCCAGAGCTGGTTCCTCCCCTGAGAACAGTGACGCCAGCACCGCCCCGTGGAGCGCACCTGGGAAGACATCAAAGGCATGGGGGAATGGAAGATGGAGGATGGAGGATGGAGGATGGGGAAAGTGGTTCGATAAGTGAAGGACGGAGGCTCTGAGAGTTGTGCAAGAGTGTGAATATTGATGAGAAGACAAGAGGGAATGGGGTGACGAGAAGCAGTCGGAGTTACACTTGAGAGAACAATTATGACAAGTGAGTCATTCGTCAGAGACACGGGAGCACCTGAAAGGGCGATAGTGCTGACTTTGTTGACCGGCTTCTTGAGCTCACTGGACGCCTCATCCAGCAGCACCTGCCATGACAGCGAGCAGCGACACAAACAGATGCTACTGAGTCGACCCAAACAAGCAACCTTTTCGGCGAAAATCTGTTAAAAAAGGTTTGAGCATTGAAGTTTTCGGTTCTGGTTGGTGTTTGGGGTTCCCACAACTTTGCTCAGAAGGGTGAGACTGACTCGAGCTTAGTGGCCGTTAGTGAGGAGAATGAAGCGCTTGATGAGAGCACAGTGGTGTAGCAGACTGAACTGCCCCAACACCACCTGCACCAGCCGCGTGTTTGATCCCACCCGAAGGCACAGAGCAGCCTGCATAATCAAAGACCAAGAGAGCATAACCCAAGACCTGGACTGACCTGAGCAAAGTGGCCGTTGGTGAGGAGAATGAAGCGCTTGATGAGAGCACAGTGGTGTAGCAGACTGAACTGCCCCAACACCACCTGCACCAGCCGCGTGTTTGATCCCACCCGAAGGCACAGAGCAGCCTGCATAATCAAAGACCAAGAGAGCATAACCCAAGACCTGGACTGACCTGAGCAAAGTGGCCGTTGGTGAGGAGAATGAAGCGCTTGATGAGAGCACAGTGGTGCAGCAGATTGAACTGCCCCACCACCACCTGCACCAGCCGCGTCTCCACCTGTGCTGATACCCTCTCCACCAGCCTCGGCACGTCCCGGAGCTCCAGCGAGGCTCGGGCACCCCGAACCTCCCGCTCCACCTGCTTCGCTGCTTCGGGCCCGAGCCTGTCGCCGCAGCAGTGGGCGAGGAAGCGGATGGACTTGCCAACGCGGAGTATGGTGTGTGCTAGGGAGAGAGGGATGAGGCGCACAGGGACCATCGCCTCGTCCATCCTGAGATGAGGCGGGGTTTGAGGGATACAGAGAAGGGGTGCGGGTGAGGGAGAGAGGAAACAAATGAAGTTGCCAACGTGGAAGATGGCATGTGCTAGGTCGAGAGAAATAAGATGTTCAAAAAAAGACTCGTGCCTCTTCCATCCCATGGCAGAAAGATTTAGGGAAGGAATGAAAAGAGGAAATGGGAAAGAGACGAGAGGAGGGGAAGGGAGGAGCGGAAAAGACACGCCCCACTCAACCACATCCGCGCTCTCCGCTCCCCGCCCCTTTTCCCCTGCGCCCCTTTTCCCCTGCGCCCCTTTTCCCCTGCGCCCCTTTTCCCCTGCGCCCCTTTTCCCCTGCGCCCCTTTTCCCCTGCGCCCCTTTTCCCCTGCGCCCCTTCTCCCCTGCGCCCCTTTTCCCCTGCGCCCCTTTTCCCCTGCGCCCCTTTTCCCCCGCGCCCCTTTTCCCCTGCACAACTTTCTCCCCACGCCCCCCACGCAGATCAAAGCCTTAGAGATCCAACCCCCGCCCTCACCAGAAGCCCTCCTGCCAGAGCACGTCCTTGCTGGCCGCCACCGCACTGCACCGCACAAAAACTCCTCGTTGTGGGCATCCACGTTCCCCAGCACAGCCCATTCCACCACGCCCTGCACCAACGGCCGCACTGCCTCCCCCAGCGCTGAGCTCAGCTGCTCGCGCTCATTGCCCTGCGCTGCTCTCTTCCTCGCCTCCAGTGCGTCCAAGAAGGGACCGCCACGCAGCGATCTGTGGGGACATGGGGTGCGGGTGAAGGTGGGAAGAGGAGCAGAAAGGGTACTTGGCAGCCATCCACCTCCCAACACCTCCCAACACCTTTCAGCACCTCCCAGCACCTCCCAGCACCTCCCAGCATCCACCAACACCTCCCAACACCTCCCAGCACCACCCAGCGCCTCCCAGCACCTCCCAACACCTCCCAGAACCTCCCAGCACCTCCCAGCACCTCCCAACACCTCCCAGCACCTCCCAGCCCCCGTGCATGCACCCACCCACCTGCACTCATCAATGAAGCTAACGAGGCACTCCAGGCGCAAGAACCACGGCGACAGGAACGCCAGCAGGTGCCTTAGCCGCAGATACTCCCCACCCCGCTCCTGCCTCCCCACAGCGAGCCCCCCCTCTCTTAGCCTCGGTGCTGCTCCTCCTGCCCCATCCCTCCTCACCGCTCCCGCTTCTGAATCCCCCACCCGCAATGCCCCACTCCTGCTCTCCGCGCCCTTTCTCTCCTCCCCCTGCCGCTCCTGCCGCCACCGCTGCTGCTCCTGCCCTTCCCTGCTGTCCGATCCCCCTGCTGCGGGGAGCGGGGGGCTGGCGGAATGCGGAGCTGGCGGTAGGGCGGCGAGCGCGGGGGAGTGGCGGTGGACGTCCAGACACGCCAGCACATCGCGGAACTGGCTTAGTGCCGTGCTGAGGGCGACGCAGAACGCCTGGCGCGAACAAGGGTGTGTGGGGTTGGGTCGAGAATAGGGAGCGGGAGAGGCGGGAAGAGAAGTGATGGGAGAGGGTGAGTGGGCGGAAACTACAACTGCATCCAATCCCTTCACACTCCTTTCCCCCCTTTTGAACCCCGTCCCTTTTCTCCCAGCTCCTCTCCCCTTCACTCCCCACCGTCCTCACCCGTCAACTCGTCCGTTCACCTACCATTTGATTCTTGCTCTTTAGACCCTCCGCTGCTCGCTCCTCGTTCCCCAAGCCCCTCTCCGCGAGCCTCCCCGTTCCCTCCTGGACCTTCGTCCGGTCCCCTCGTCCCGCTCCTTCTTCCTTCACAGTTACTCTCTCCGCCCGTCCCGCTCTCTCTTCTTTCACCGCCACTCGGTCCGCTCGTCCCGCTCCGTGCTGCAGACCCCCGCCAGCAGCGCGGCTTATTCTGCCCGAGTTAGATGTCGCCACTGCCTGAATGTAGGCTTGGATTTGCCGAACCATCACTCCGAGCCTGCTTAGTTGAAGAGATTCAGCCCTGGGAGTAGCGCAGAGGAGAATGGACGGGCATAGGGTTCCGCGAGCGAGTTGAGCAATAAGGACATCGAGCAATGAAGGACGAGAGCGAAGAGGAAAGCGAACGAGGAGGAAGTTGAGGCTCAACGCGATAATTGGTTACCAGAACGTCCTAGAAGGATGCTGAACTAGTTCCCGTACCAGGATTCTCTGTTGATTGCTGATGTTTCTATCCCTGAAGCCGCCAGGAACCTGCATACTCACATGCGTATCTGCTGTATTCTCGTGCCCGGCACGAATCGCACGGATCGCGAGTCATCGTCGAATTTGAGGTAACGACCGTTGATTCCTTCGCACAGGATGAGCACGTCGCGAACGAGATCGGTTTCCCGCACCACCTCGTCGCCGTGTGACGCTGCGACGTCGTCGTTATCTCCCGGAGATCGTTCGTTGTCAATTTTCGCATGGTTCCCTCGCGCATCCTGACGATCTCCGGCGACGCGTGCGACAGCAGCGTCAGTCGCAGGCGACCAATCTAACGGTTCTTGCTTCACATAGCCGCTATTACCAGAGTCTAAAACGTAACTCCCTATTCCCGGCCTAGTGCTATTACTCTGGGGGGTAGACGAACCTAACGTGCCTAGTCTATGAGGAGTAATGCTCGAGGAGGCACCAGCACCGGAATTCGAGGGCGTATGGCGAAATCCAGAAACTAGATCGAAGTCTACTTTGGAATCCGTGAAGTTCCCGCCGCGTCCGGGAGTCACATTCTTTGGCAAACTATCCATTCTTCTAAGAGCCTAATTAGAAACAATGACTTTAACGCTTTACAGTCAGAACCTAAACCAATAAAAGCTCAGATTCGAATGTTAGAATGGAGAAAGACGGATCAGGAATCCGAAGCAAGAAGTAAGCCCACTGAGTGAAACCACGGATGCTGCTCCGTTCCGTCACTCCGTCATATTCTAGGTGAAGAGGAATCGCCTATTTGTAGTCATAAGGAATGCACAACCCTCATGGCTAGAGTTGACGCCATACCCTCATGTACTGACCACGACAACCGCCTCTGCTCTCCTGACTGCACGAAGCCCCGCATACCATTTCCATTCAGATTTCTGAATCCTTGCACCTTGCCTTCGCGCAGCTTTTCCTCGGAGACTTGGTCTGTCTCGAGACCAGCGTGGCGTTTCCCGCGCATGGGCCGTCAATTTGTCAAGGGGGAATGTTTAGCAATGTCGAGGAATCTATCCAATTGCCTTGCATAATTGCTGGGAACATATGCTAAGTTTTGTACCTTACACTACATATTATCCTGATAAGAATAGATTCGTGCCTGTCTAATGCTCATGGGTCAGTAATAGCGAAGGGTCAAGCTTAAGCATGGAGAATGGTACACCTGATCAAACAGGAGCGCGAAAACTGCACACTATAACGTGCGAGTATTTTTCTTCCAAGCAGCGAGTTTTGGGTCTTCCTTCTGCTTCTGTCTGAAGAATCCCAAAAGCCCTCCAAGCTTCTTGGGCCCTCCATGTGACTCCTCAACAATATCATGCAGATTCAAATAATCCATCACACCCTGTAGAACAGAAGAAGGGGGACAGAGAGGAAAAAAACAGATCACACGAGACAATATTCAGACTAGTGTATGTATGAAGGACGAGGAAAAGGAACCCCAAAAACGATCCCAGGAAAGGCACCAGAGCCACAACCAAAAAAACTCGCATTCGTATCCTATTCAGCCCAGCCCAACCCCCTCACCTGCAGGCCTGAATTAGCCACATCCATGGGCGGGTGCTGCCACGGGTTCCCCTGCAGCGACAGCTTCTTCAGACTCGTCAGGTTCACAAATGACACCGGCAGAATCTTGATATAATTCTCGCTGATATCCAACTTCACCAGGCTCCTCAGGTTCCCGAGCGTCTCCGGGAGCTCCTTCAGGTGGTAGTGGTTGGCGCTGATGTTGAGCGACGTGAGCCTCTCCAGCCGCCCGATGCTCTCGGGAATTGACTGCAGCGAGTTGTAATGCACGTCCAGATCCGTCAGCTTCTCCAGATTCCCAATCCGCCGCGGCACATAAGTCAGCTGGTTCAGTGGCGCAGACAGCAGCTTCAGCTCGGCTAGCTTGCATATGGCTTCCGGAAGCCCGGTGAGGGAGTTGAACCCGAGCCTCAGCTCCTCTAGCGCCTCGCAGTGGCCGATCGACGTGGGCAGCTCCTCCAGGTAGTTGTGATGCAGGTCCAGCACTCGGAGTTTTGCCAGGTGCCCGATAGACTCGGGCAGCTCGACAAGTTTGTTGCAGGAGGCATCGAGGACCGAAAGGCAGAAGAGGTTCCCGATGGCCTGCGGGAGGACCACCAGGCCGTTGTTCGCCAGGCGAAGCTCCACGATCCAGTCTAGAAGGGCGACGGACTCTGGGAGGTATGCAAGCGGGGCTTTAAAGTGGTGGCCCTGCAGGTCGAGCTCCTGGCGGCGGTCCTGCGCTGCTTCCTCCAGTACGGTCAGTAGCTTGGGGTCGATCTCCAGCCCGGCAGAAACCTCCTCGATGGGCTTCAGCTGAGACGCTGCAGGGGGGAGGAAAGGTGCGCAAGGGGGGGCTTAAAAGTGGTGGCCTTGAAGAATATATATCCTGGCGCCGGTCCTGCGCTGCTTCCTCCAGCACGGTGAGCAGCTTGGGGTCGATCTCCAGCCCGGCTGATGCCTCCTCTATGGGCTTCAGCTGGGACGCTGCAGGGAGGGCGGGGAGGCGTGGATTAAGAGGGGGAGATGTAAGATAGGAACGTGGAGGATTGATAAGGAGAGATGTGGGTAGGTCCAGCTCCTGGCGGCGGTCCTGCGCTGCTTCCTCCAGCACAGTCAGCAGCTTCGGGTCGATCTCGAGGCCGGCAGTTGCCTCCTCTATGGGCTTCAGCTGAGACGCTGCAGGGAGGAAGGGGAAGTGCGGATTGAGCAGGGGAGGAACGCAAGGGGGACTTTAAAGTGGTGGCCCTGCAGGCCCATGTCCTGGCCCCGGTCTTGCCTTCTCCAGCTTGGGGTCGATCTCGAGCCTGGCTGATGGCTCCTCAATGGGCTTCAGCTGAGACGCTGCCGGGAGGAAGGGGACGTGCGGGGTTGAGCAGGGGAAGTTTAGGTATGGACGTGTGGGGCTGAGCAGGGGAAGTTTAGGTATGGACGTGTGGGGTGGGCCCATGTAGGTCAGATCGAGTTAGATTAGATAGGGGACGTGCGGACCAGGAAGGGGACGTGGGGACCAGTGCGGGTCAGGTACGAGATACGTAGGCAAGATGGGCGGGTCGAAGGGAGTGGGTCCATGCATGTCATTCTCGATGTATGAATTCCCTACACTTGAAATTGAACCTTAACAAATATCCCCTGAAAACGCACTTCACACATTTTCCCTTCACATATCTTACGTGTTTCTGTGTAAAGCGTTTCCTGACGCCTCGTGCTCTTTTGCTGCTCCTGACATCTCGAAGGTTTGCCTCCTCTCCTTATCCTAATCCGCCGCGCGCTATTGCATTTCGTCTCGTCCTTACCACCCGCAATCATCCCGAATCGGCCGACTTACATTGTGGCATGCTCGCAACTTTCGCCACGGCGGTAGAATGCAAACCCTTGCCGTCTTTCCCCTTCCCGCCAGCGTTCGTTCTGGCCTCCGAAGCACCGCCCACGTCCTTTCCGAACGACACGGCACGCGCGGACGGCCCCGGGGGAGGGGAAAGGCTCCTCACGGCCCTCCGCGCTGGCAGGCTTCCGACGACCGCCGTCGCGGGGCTCTCCGTGACTGTAGCGGCGAGCGTGGAGTCGGGGCTAGCGGCGGATGTGACACTAACGGGCTTCGCAGCAGCGGCTTCAGCAGCAGGAGCTGAAACGGCGGTTGCTGCTCCCGCGGCTGCTGCGCCGGCTGCTGCTGCGACGACCGCTGTGGCAGCGACTGCAGTCTCGGCTGCTGCTGTTGATGCATCACCGCCATTTGCATCATCCGTTGCAGTAGAAACCGCTTCAGCGGCAATTTCCCCGCCCGCCTTCTCACCAACCGATACATCCGCGAAATTCTTCACCTCCGCAGGCTCGGCGCAAGGTTCGGCAACGACAGGTTCGGTTCCAGCCGAGGCTACGAGGGTGGGAAGTCGGCCGGTGAGCAGCGCTTCTTCCGCGAGCATCACCATCTTGTCGTAATGGCGGTACTTAGCCTCCAGATCCAACGTCGCTTGCGGCTTACGCTTCTTCATACTCGCTGCAGTGCGCATCACGTCTTGCTTAAGTGCCACCAGCTGCTTGAAAAGATACTCGTCCGCTCCGTCTGGCCGCGTCTCCGATACAAGCGCTTCCATTTGCGATACAAGGTGCTTGTCAATCGCTACGATTTCCTTAGCCGCGTTTTCCACGTCATGTAGAGTGGGTCGTTCCCCGAGGCTATCCCGCACGGCTCGCATGTCTTGGACTAGGGCCAGCAAATGCGAACATTGGGCTGCAGAGTCTGTGGTTGGAGCATCTGTGGTTGCAATATCTGTGGTTGCTGACGTGGCATCCTGCTGCACTTCCCCCGCGGAATCAAGTGGTGAAGAGCTCACGTCGTTGGCAGCCATGGTGATAACGGTAGAGCCGTACGGAAAAGAGCACCGGCAGACGCTTAGTGTGAGGAAGTGCGATACTATTCGGGATAACGAGTGTAACACTTACACACCATGAAGAAGCTGGTTAGCTTGACAATGGTGACGATAAGAGCTGGAGACACCAAGCCAAGTCCACTCCGCACACAACTATGTGACGACTGGACTCAGCCTAAACAATCAACTGGAAACAAGTCTCTAGGGATGGATAAGGGCGGGGGCAGCGCGTTCATTTTCGCCACTTGTACAAAATTTTGACACCCGTCGAATCTGGAGGTTACTGTAGCTTTTTTGTACCGCGCTTAGTTTGTGTCCCAGGTGGGACACGCGCGTCCAAAATCCGGCCAGGACCCGCCACATTTTTGCCAAACCGCCGACCCAGCGAGGTAACCCTGTGCCCCCGAATTGAAGGTGGCAAAACTTCGCGCACACCAGACACTCGAACCCTTGGATTTGCGAGGGTCGTACGCGCTTGACGAAGTCGTGGTGCGGTTTCGCTGACGTTTTCAAGGGCTTTCTCAAATGATGCGCGGGTTGTTCGCGGACGTTGTGGGAACGTGTTTTGTTCGATTGACGGCACGGAAAACAGCCACCGTTCATCCACTGTATACTCCGTCGTGTCCACAGGTTACCCTAAATCGGGGTTACAAACCCCTGAATCTGGTAACTGTTTCGGGCTAAGCCAGGAAAATGAACGCGCTGCCCCCGCCCTAAGGCCTAGGTGTTGGTAAGGTCAGGAAGATCTCGACCACGACTTTCCCGAGAGTGTGACGAAGTTCGCAATGAAGATGTTGGGCGAATGAACAGTTCGCCGGAAGGCGGGGAGAGGCTGGGCGAACAGCTCGTTTGCGAAACCGGTTACCACCAAACGAAAAGCACGGGTCGGTTTCCTAACCAATCAATGCCGCACGGGACACGTGCGCTGCTGGTTCGCGTGGCTGGTGGCGTATTTTGCGCAACGCTTCTCCCAGAGATGTTTCTGCCATCCCATCCCTGCTCAACTATGTGGCACGCACTGATTGCACGATAAGCCAGCTTGTGCGGGAATGATGCTGCCAGTGGAAGCCTGACACTGCCTGCTACAATCCAGCTTCACATGCGTGGGTACCAGCCGTCGATGCCATGTCATGACTCATGACACGGGTCGCAGAGCATCCGACCTTTTCAAATGATTACCCCCCATTTTTCCCCTCGCGAATAAACCTCGAGTTGGATGAGGGTGCGTTCCTGGCTCGTGTCAAACTTCCGGTCAAACTTCGTGTTTTCCGAGCCAGGGGCAAATTTTTGCGGGAAGACCCGAAGTGGGTCTCGGATGATCCAAAGTGGGGCCAGCTGTAGGGCGAGCTTCGTGTCATCCTGGGAAGACCGGAAGTTTGACACGAGCCAGGAACGTAACCTGAGTCTGAGGGTACATTCTTGGCTCGTGTCTGACATGAGGTCAGACACATAGTGAAGTTGAGGAAGACCCGAAGTGACCTGGAACTCTGGCAAATCAATTTTCGGAAGACCCGAAGTGGGCCACTTCGGGTCTTCCGAACCTCCATCCAAACCTCCACTTCGTGTCTGACACGAGGTAGGAATGTACCCTGATTTGTGACTGGGTCCCTGCACGAGGTGGCGGGGGTTGTATTTGAGCAGGGTTATTTCTTCGTTGCGTTTTTTACCCTAGTCCAGTAGTTTTTGGCCCCCGGTCAGGCAGTGGTCAGTGACGCAAAAATTTCGTGCCAATTGGGGGGAAGGTGGGGATGGAGGTTCCAAAAGCGGTTGCGTCATTTCCCATTTTGGGAGCAGAAGTTTCCCGAGTGGCATTATGCCCCAACCTCTTCGGTGGGTTCCGAACCTCTTCGGTTGGCATGCAGGAGTGTCTGAACCAACTGCTTCAGCAACTGCATGAAAACTCCGAAGAAATTGCGGTGCTGACAGCAAAACGCACATCGCTGCAAAACGACGTCGCACGGGCGCAACAAGCACAATCACAAACGCACGGCATGCAAGCACAAGGAGCATACCAAGTATGTCTGCATGGAAGTGTGGGACAACCATCGAGCACGGCTAGTGATGACGTCGCTCGCAATGACGGAGGCGACGACCACGACACGACACACCCTGGAGCGACGAATGCGGCCAGGAGTCAGCCACGCGTCACGATTTCAGTGTCCCAGTTTCCATCTCCCTTCTCCCACTCTCATCTCCCATCTACCATCTCCCACCTTTCATCCCCTATCTCCCATCATCCATCTCCCATCATCCATCTCCCATCTCCATCTCCCACTTTCCATCTCCCATCTCCCGTCTTTTACTTTCCATCTCTGATCTTCCATCTCCCACTTTCCATCTCCTATCTTCCATCTCTCATCTCCCCTCTCCCATCTTCCATCTCCCATCTCCCTTCTCCCACTTTCCATCTCCCGTCTCCAATCTCCCGTCTCCAATCTCCAATCTCCCATCTCCCTTTTCCCACTTTTCATCTCCCGTCTCCCATCTCCCACTTTCCATCTCCCATCTCCCATTTTCCATCTCTCATCTCCCATCTCCCACTTTCCATCTCCAATCTCCCATCTCCCACTTTCTATCTCCCATCTCCCACCTCCGATCTCCCATCTCCTATCTCCCATCTCCCATCTCCCACTTTCCAACTCCCATCTTCTATCTCCCATCTTCCACATTCCATCTCTTATCTCTCAACTGTCATCTCCCATCTCCCACTTTCCATCTCCCATCTCCCATCTCCCACTTTCCATCTTCCAGCTCCCAACTCCCATCTACCACCTCCCATCTTTCATCTCTCACTTTCGATCTTCTAACTCCTATCTCCCATCTCCCACTTTCCATCTGATATCTCTCATCTCCCATCTCCCACTTTCAATCTTCTATCTCTTATCTCTCATCTGTCATCTCCCATCTCCCACTTTCCATCTCATCTGTCATCTCCCATCTCCCATCTCCCACTTTCCATCTTCCAGCTCCCAACTCCCATCTCCCACCTCCCATATTTCATCTCTCACTTTTCATCTTCTATCTCCTATCTCCCATCTCCCACTTTCCATCTCCTATCTCTTATCTCCCATCTCCCACTTTCAATCTCCTATCTCGGTTCTCCCATCTCCCATCACCCACCTTCCATCTCCTATCGCCCATCTCCCATCTCCCATCTTAAATTTCCCATCTCCCATCTCCCACTTTTCCACCTCCCATCTCCCACCTCCCTCTCCCATTCTCCATCTCCCATCTCTCATCTCTTATCTCTCATCTCCCACCTTCCATCTCATATCTCCCATCCTCCACTTTCCGTCTCCCATCTCCCATCTCCTATCTCCCATGTTCCATCTCCCATCTTCCATCTCACACTTTTCTTCTCCCATCTCTCATTTCGTATCTCACATCTCCCATCTCCCATTTCCCATCTCTCACTTTCTATCTCCCATCTGCCATCTTCCATCTCCCATCTCCCACTTTCCATCTCCTATCTCCCTTCTCTCACTTTCCATCTCCCATCTTCCATCTTCAATCTCCCAGTTTCCATCTTCCAACTCACATCACTTGTATCCTATCTCCCACTTTCCATCTCCCACCTCCCATCTCCCTTCTCCCATCTACCGATTTCCATCTCCCATCTTCCATCCCATCTCCAATCTCCCACCTCCCATCTCCCATTTTCTATCTCCCATCTGTCTTCTCCTACTTTCCATCTCCTGCCTCTCTCTTTCCATGTCCCATCTCCCATCTCCCATCGTCACCAAGTGGCGTGCTCCAAGTTGGCTTCCCAAAGTCGGCTCCGCCCAAGCGAGGACGGGGCCAACACTAACTCCCGTAGACACTCCCGTGCCGCGTTCTCGCTTGGGATCCCACCATAAAACGGCAGAGTTCAATTGAGAACAACTCATCAACGTCGACATGCACGCCGATCACCGCACAAGCCGTGCAGAAGGGCACGACACCTACTGTTGTACGTCGTCGTTACAAGTACCACTACCATTACCATTACCATTACCATTGCCATTACCATTACCATTACCATTACTATCACCAATAATATTACCATTATCATTACTACTACCATTATTATTGTCACTATCATTACCATCACCATTACTACTACCATTACCATTACCACTACCATTACCACTACCATTACCATTACCATTACCAATGCCACTACCATTATCATTACAGTAAAATTTACTATTACCACTATTATTACTACTACCATTACCATTACTACTACTATTACCATTACTATTACCATTACCATTATCACTACCATTACCATTAGTACCATTACGATTACCACTATCACTATCATTAACATTACCACTTCTACTATCATTATCATTATCATTATCATTTCCACTACCATCATCAGTACCGTTACTATTACCACTTATTATAATTACAATTAATATTACCATTACCATTACTATTACCATTACCATTACCATTACCATTACCATTACTAGTACAATGACAATTACTCTTTCTATTACAATTATAATTACTATTTTCCATTAGCATAACCAATATCATTACTATTACCAGTACCACTACCATTACTATTACTATTTCGATTATCATTACTATTACCACTGCCATTAACCTCTACTATCATTATGATTACTATTACTATTACCAATACCATTACTATTACCATTACTATTACAATTACTATTACTAATACCATTGCTACGACTAATACTATTGCCATTACCATTACTATTACCATTATCACTTTCAAGATAACTAGGCAAGAATGAATGAACTAGCAGAAGTTTTGGTACAAATATGAAACCCTAGTTGGGGTTGTACCCCATATTGGCTACCCCACTACAGCCTACAAGCATAATACAGTTTAACACACCCCCATAGGCAAAGTGGGGGAGAACAAAGGGTCACAAGACCAGTCCAGCAAAGCAAAGCCCAGGGTGGATCACAACGTCACCACACTCCGAGCACAAGTAAAGGCCACAAGGCCAGTTCACATGCAGTGCTAGATATAGTACAAGACAAGCAACACAGTGATCAAAACCTAGCAAGCAAGCAACAAGATATATATAAAGTACAGTACAAAGAATGTCAAGTAGTGAGCAAGTGAGGAAACGTGGACACAAGGCCTAAAGAAGTACAGTGCCGCTGATGATCACTAGGCGGGAGCGCCTTGGTGAAGATATCAGCAGTGTTGGCCTTCGAGTCCACGTACACAAGCCGAAGCTGACCGCGCTGCTGAAGCTCTCGAGCAAGAAAGTAGCGAAGAGCAATGTGCTTCGTCCTGTGCTCCAGTCTGTGCTCCTGACACAAGGCAAAAGC
Source organism: Closterium sp. Yama58-4 (assembly GCA_947470075.1). Taxonomy (NCBI): domain Eukaryota; kingdom Viridiplantae; phylum Streptophyta; class Zygnematophyceae; order Desmidiales; family Closteriaceae; genus Closterium; species Closterium sp. Yama58-4. Next base: position 210,795 of record CANIUD010000027.1, read on the forward strand.
CGCCTTGTTGTCACCGTACAGAACTGGAGGAGAACTAGGCCGCTCTCCCAAGTCAGTCAGCAGGTAGGTGAGCCAGCGTAACTCCTGTGCAGCCATGGCTGTGGCGTAGATCTCAGCCTCACAACTAGAGCCGAGAACAGAGGAAGAGCGGGTGGACCGCCACGAGACAGAACCAGAGCCAAGGCTGAAGGTGTAACCCTGTGACGACCGCTGCGTAGCCAGGTCGTCCACCCAAGAAGCGTCCGAGTGACCAGTGAGGACAACTCTGTCGCGTCCTCCAAGCACCAGCCCCATGCCTGATGTACTGCACAAGTAACGCAGCACCCTCTTAGCAGCCTCCCAGTGCTCTCGCCTGTGTCTCCCAGGCGCAACGTAACGAGCAAGGATGCTAAGAGGGTACGCGAGGTCAGGTCGCGTGCAAGTCATCAGGTACATGAGGCAGCCTACAAGCTCTGGGTACGGGCCACTCGGCTCTACGGACTCGTCCGAAGGTGGAGCTGAGAGCGAGTGGCTGGTAGCCAGAGGTGTGGCCTGTGGTGAGGAGAACTGGAAGCCGAAGCGCTGAAGGACCTGCTGCACCATGTGTGACTGAGTCAGGGTGATGGTGCGGCGAGCTCTGTCCCGGGTGATCTGCAAGCCAAGGTAGCTACGCAGTTCACCCAGGTCAGTGCAGGTGTGTCTCTTCTGCAGCTCCGACTTCACACGAGCGAGTGCCTCAGTGTCAGCAGTAGCAAAGACCAAGTCGTCGACGTACACGAGAATGTAGAACGGCGGCAGCGACGTGTCTGTGCGCAGAAACAGCGACGGGTCAGCAGTAGACGGCGCGAACCCAAGAGCCGCAAGCGTAGTCCTCAGTGTGTCGTGCCACTCACGTGGCGCCTGGCGGAGACCGTAGACTGGCCGGCGGAGGCTCCACTGGGTACCAGGGGGAAACGACCCAGTAAAGCCAGGTGGGCGGCGCAGCCAGATCTCCTCGTGCAGGCTGCCCTGCAGGAACGCTGTGCTGAAGTCAAGAGAGTGAAGCTCGTAGTCACGCTGAGCAGCAACGTGCAGCAGAACCCGAAGAGTGGTCATCTTCGGGGTGGGGGAGAAGGTCTGGAAGAAGTCGACCCCCTGACGCTGACTGAAGCCTCTAGCAACGTAACGAGCCTTGAAGACAGGCGGAGAACCTGGCGGCCGCTTCACCCTGAAAATCCACATGCCATCGACGATGTTCGCCCCAGGAGGGGGAACCTCGTCGACGTAGGTGCCTGTGGACTTCCAGGATGCCATCTCTGCGTCCATGGCTGTCTGCCACTAAGAGGAGTAGGGACCCGAGATCGCCTCTGCGTAAGTGCGCGGAGTGGGGATGTCTAGTGCATCCGGGTCTCCCTCAGGGGCAAGCAACCAGGCCACGAGATGAGGTACAGCAGCCGCAAGAGAGTCAAAGTCCTCCTGCCTGTCCTCAAGGACGTCCGTGCCAAGAGCACACTCACCCCCGACGGACGGAGGACAGACAGACGCAGACTCTGACTCAGCAACAAGGCTAGCAGCGTAGTCTAGACGACAGGCAGCAGCAAAGTCAACCAACTCAGCGACCAGAGAAGACGCAGCAGAGGACTCAAAGGTAGGGTCAGTGACAACAGTAGCTAGGAGACGCGTGACTGTAGGGTGCTCAGCGCGATACCGGTCAGACTCAGGGTCCGGAACGGCAGGCAAAGAGGACGCAGGAGGAGACGGTAGAGGGACACGCCGAGGAGCAGTAGAGGGACGCAGAGTCATGTAGTGAGTGCCTGGGACAGGAGGAGGACGCTCACGACGGACACGACTACCAGTGCGAGCAGGACGAACAGGCGACGCAGGACGAGACTCAGGCTCACGACGCTCTGTAAGACCTCCTGTGGGACCAGTGTAAGGAGAGGGAGCAGGGAGAGGCGAGGCAGGCGGGAACTGTGACTGCGGCTGGACAGGCGGAGGACACTCTACGGAGGGAGGAGGACAAGGAGGAGGAGCCTGCCCAAGAACCTGCTGAAGGAGCGGTACGAAGTACGGTCGCGGCCGCGCAGCGTCTCCAGAAACAGAAGAGACTCCAGCGGCCGGGTCCTCAGGACCAGCAGGAGCTCCAACGTCCGGGTCCCCAGCACCAGCAGCAGCGCCACCGCTCGGGTCCTCAGCTCCAGCAGCAGCTCCACCAGGCGGGTCCGCAGCACCAGCAGCAGCGCCACCCCCAGAGTCGGCAGCTCCAACTCCGCTAGCACCGCCAGCGCCAGAGTCCCCAGCTCCAGCAGCTCCAGTCGCAGTGCTCCCAGAACAACCAGTCCCGGCAGCTCCAGTACCCCCAGTACGAGCACCCCCAGGACGAGCAGCCCCAGCACCCCCAACTCCAGCCGAGCCACTAGGACGGCGAAAGCGCCGGACGTACCAGTCACGAAGCTGCTGCGGTGTGAGAGACTGCTCAGCACCCCGAACCGGAGCACCCCCAGACGCAGTAACCCGAGGCTCCGTAGGCTCAGTAGCAGCACCCCCAGGCTCAGTACCCGCAGGCTCAGCACCCCCAGTCGCAGCACCCCCAGGCTCAGCACCCCCAGGCGGCAAACTCTCAGGCACAGTACCCTCAGCTCCAGCACCCGCAGTCCCAGCACTCCCAGGCCCCGCACCCGCAGGCTCAGCACCCCTAGGCTCAGCACCCCCAGGCTCCGTACTCTCAGGCACCGTACCCTCAGCTCCAGCACCCTCAGTCCCAGCACCTGCAGCCCCAGCACCCCCAGGCCCAGCACCCCCAGGCTCAGCACCCCCAGGCTCAGCACTCCCAGCAGCACCACCCGCAGCAGCACCTGAGTCACCTGTGACCTCGACAGGCTCAGCGACGGGAGGAGGGTCTACCTGAGAGACACCTGAAGGAGCAGGACCCTGAGGGGGAAGGGGGTCTACTGGAGGGGGACCAGGAGCAAGGAAAAGCGGCGGGGGAGGGAGGGGGGCAGTGCGGTAGGGGAAGAGACGGTAAAAAGGGACCGACTCGTCAAAGGTGACATCCTGAGAGGCGAAGACCCGGCGCGAGGTGGGGTGGTAAAACTGCCAGCCAGGCGCGTCAGGGACAAAGCCAAGGAAGACACAGGGAAGCGTGCGGGAGGAGAGCTTGTCCGCGGACGTATCGCGGACAAGGGCACGAGCACCCCACACCCGGAAGCGCGACGCATCGCCAACCTCCCCCGTCCAACGCAGTGTGGGCGAGGTCTCCGGCAAGGAGACACGGGGCCAGAGGTTGAGCTGATGCGCGGCGTACCGGACAGCAAACGGCCACAGAAAATGGGGAGCCGCCGCGTGGACCAAGGAGGTACGAGCGACCTCCATGACCAGGCCAATGCGGCGCTCAGCAACCCCATTCTGCTGTGGGGAGTCCGGAAGCGTGAAGGTCTGCTCGATGCCCTCCGCCTGACAGAAGGTCCTCAAGAGATCGGAGGAAAACTCACCACCTCTGTCAGAGTGCAGACGCAGGACAGGAAGATCCGTCCGAAAACGGCGGCGGAGCTGGAGACGAACCGTGCGGATCCAAGGGATCAGAACAGCAGGGACCTCACCCTTGGTGCGCAAGGGGAAGACCGTGGTGTAATGCGAGTAGTCGTCGACAACCAGCAAAAAGTACCGCTCACCGCCCTGACCACGAACGCGGGCTGGGCCCCACACGTCCAGGTGGAGGGTCTGCAGAGGAGCCTCTGTCGGGGGGAACGAGGAGGAGTGAGGAGCGGCGCGCTGCCGCCCCTCGACGCAAGGAAGGCAAGGCGGCGCAGGCGAGGCAGGGAGGGGAGGGAGGGACCTGGGAAGACCAGACACAAGGTGGCGACGGTGCATGCCACGAAGGCGTGGCAAGGAGGGGTGACCCAGGCGGTGGTGCCAGAGAAGAGTCTGGTGCGACAGGGAACGACACTCACAGGCGTGGGCTACCAGACCTGACGCAGACACCTGACCGACAGCAGCGACCTGAGGAGACGCAGTGGTCAGTGTGTAGAGACTCGACCCCGGCCGACGGGTAAACGTAGCCAGGTGACGGCCGGTCCTGGAGCACGTGCAGATCGCCACACGCTGTCCGCCAGGGGTAAAGGTGTCAACCCACTGATCCTGGAGGACAGCGTTGCTCACCAGGTTCGTCGAGAACGAGGGGAGGTGGAAACCCGACAACGAGCCAGACGGAACCGCCGGACAAGGGAGGACAGTGGTGGACTGGGCAAGGACTGGGCCCCCAGAGGGGTCAGCCAAGGAGACTGGGACCGGTGCAGGAAGCGGTGTGAGCTCAGTACTGTCACGAAAGAAGCAACGGGAAGCACCTGAGTCAAGGGTGAAGGTGTGACAGGCCTCAGCCGGTGCGGTACCTGAGAGAGGAGTCTGTGTGGGTGCTGTACCTGAGAGAGCAGACTCGAAACCAGCCGGGACAGCACTGGGGGGAGCAAGTACAGGGGGCACCATACCAGAGAGAGCAGACTCACTAGTACCCAGGGCAGCAGGCTCTATACCTGGGTCAGGCGGCACACACAGGTAACAGTCTCCCTCGGCACTAACAGTCAATGCATACATGGCAGCAATAATAGCATCATAGTCAAGAGCAAAGACATCAACACCAGCCCTCATGAGCTCAGCCCAGCGGGGGCGCTCAACATCCGCACCCATCTCCTCACGCCAAGCGTCGTCAAGGCGGGAGAAGCAGCGGTACGGGGTGTGGAACCTCCCACACGTCTGTCCCTTGCGGTCACCTGTACGAATGACATAAGAACAGCGGGCACTGGCCCCCGACGTCCCACGCTGAGCAAGCCACTCACGAAGCTGCTGGGTCGTCTGGGGACGCTGCTGCTGCTGGGAGCTCTGGCCAGAGCCAGTGCCTCCACTCCGACCTCCGCCGCCACCACTACCACCGCTCCGACCGCCACCGCCACCACCGCCACCACCGCCACCGCCGCCACCGCCGCCGCCGCCACTACTGCCACTGCTCCCTCCGCCGCCCCCGTCTCCACCACCGACCCCACTCCCACCAGCGCTCCCGCCACCGCTCCCTCCAGCACCGCCTCCCCCCCCACCTCCCCCACCTCCTCCCCCACCAGCGCCACCACCACCACTTTTGCCCCCCTTGCCCTTGCCGGTGCGGCGCCTCCCACCAGGAGTAGAAGCAGCGCCAACAGACTCAGCACCAAGGAAGTCAACAGCAGCAGCAGCAGCGTAGGAGGGAGCGAGGGGAGAGGGAGAACACCCCTCAAAGATGGGGGTGCGAGGAGCGCCACGAGCAGCACCGACAGCTACAATGCTCTTTTCGGCCGCGAGCAGGTGCTCCTCTAGGAGGGCGACTGTGAGCTCAGTGGGACAGCGAGCAAGGAAGTGGTCTCGAACTGAGCGGAGGGTGTCAGGGAGACGGGTGACTATGAAGTGGAGTGTCCAGTACAGTGGAGGGGGGTTCTTAGCGCAGAACTCGGTGGGTAGGGCGGCACGCAGGCGAGCATCACTAGTGCGAAGGTGGGTGATAAGATCGGCGACTGTAGTAAAGGTGGACAGATCGGGGAACAGGTACGGCAGCATGAGGCGGCTAAGCTCGGCTGTGGCAGGCGAGGAGTAGCGAGCAACGACAGCATCGTACAGGGCCTTAGCGGATTTGCAGTCGCCAAAATGCTCGAGCTCAGCTAGCGGCAGGTGACTGCGAATGGCTAGGCGAGCAGCTGCGTCACGAGTCTGCCAGTGGGAACGAACACTAAGCTCGGCTGTGGCAGCAGGAGCAGCGGCAGCACCAGACGCGTAGTCATAGAGGGAGATGTGGTCCGTGCTATTGCTCATAAGATACAACTGCAGGTCGTCGAGCCAGGAAGTGAACTGCACGGGACGGCCCTCAGCATCGAAGGAAAGAACGCGAATAGAGGCCATAGCTCAGGCGTGAGGGCACAGCAGAGCAGCGGCAGCAGCAGAGGGGACACGCTAGAGCGAAGCTAGCAGTCACAGCAGGAGAAAGCGGCGGTGCAGAGGCAGGGAGCAGCAGGCGAGAAGCGCGGCGGGCGGGCTGCGAAGCGGGCAGCGGGGCGGGCGGGCGGCGCTGCGAGCGGGCAGCGAAGCGGGCGGGCCGCGAAGCGGGCAGCGAGCGGGCGGGCGGGCTGCGAAGCGGGCAGCGGGGCGAGCGGGCTGCGAAGCGGGCGGGCCGCGAAGCGGGCAGCGAGCGGGCGGGCGGGCTGCGAAGTGGGCGGGCCGCGAAGCGGGCAGCGAGCGAGCGGGCTGCGAAGCGGGCGGGCCGCGAAGCGGGCAGCGAGCGGGCGGGCGGGCTGCGAAGCGGGCAGCGGGGCGAGCGGGCTGCGAAGCGGGCGGGCCGCGAAGCGGGCAGCGAGCGGGCGGGCGGGCTGCGAAGCGGGCGGGCCGCGAAGCGGGCAGCGAGCGGGCGGGCGGGCTGCGAAGCGGGCAGCGGGGCGAGCGGGCTGCGAAGCGGGCGGGCCGCGAAGCGGGCAGCGAGCGGGCGGGCGGGCTGCGAAGCGGGCAGCGGGACGAGCGGGCTGCGAGCGGGCGGCTCGGCGGGCGGGCGACACTGCGAGGGGCGCGCGAGGGCGCTAGTGAGGGGCGCGCGAGGGCGCTAGCAAGGGGCGCGCGAGGGCGCTAACGAAGGGGCGCGCGAGGGCGCTAACGAGGGTGCGCGAGGGCGCTAACGAGGGGCGCGCGAGGGCGCTAACGAGGGCGCACGAGGGCGCTACGAGGCTAGGGCACGGGGTAGCGTGGTAACCGCATGCGAGCGGTGGTGGGCCCTTAAAAAAAAAACGGTCGGTAGGTCCTAGGGACCTCCTGCTCTGAATACCATTTCAAGATAACTAGGCAAGAATGAATGAACTAGCAGAAGTTTTGGTACAAATATGAAACCCTAGTTGGGGTTGTACCCCATATTGGCTACCCCACTACAGCCTACAAGCATAATACAGTTTAACAATCACTACCATGACCATCACCATTACCATTATCATTACTGGGAGGGCGCCGACCTGGGGAAGCGAACTTGGTGCAGTCGGCGAAGAGCAGATCTGGTCGACCAGATGTGGTCGACCCCGGGGAGAGGCCGACTTAGTGAAGTCAGCTGGTGGTCGTCAACTTGGGTGGTCGACAAGCACGTGCAACTGTTAATCAACTTCTACCGAGCAAGTCGACGTTGACCTGATGGTTTCCATGTCGACCAAATAACCAGGGCGACGAGGTTCTGCAAGGTGCGTGACCGTCGCCAAGGTGGATTTGGCGAAGCCGACCTTGGAGTGGAATCCCGAGGTCGATGTGGCTGATCGGGCACAGTTAGTGGCACGTGGTCAACCTGGCACCTGCGCTGTGCACGTGGCGGTGCACGTCGCACCAATCGACTACGAGCATCTTCGAAGTAGGTGTGTTGCTCTTACCTGAGGGTGCAACGCCAGACAAACGCCTTACAGTAGTGTTGGTACGCCGTCGACTTGCAACGTTGGCAAGCTGCCTTTCTGCTGCGCTGAAGCGCGGTCGACCATGCTGCGCTGGAACGCGATCGACCATGCTACGTTGGAAGTCGACCTGCTCCCATGTTAGGCAGACTTCCTTCTGATGTAGTCAGCTTTGCCAATGCTGTTGCTACCATTGTTCTGAACTTTCTCTAGTGAAACTCTTGACGTTTTGCCTCTTGAACACGCAAGTGCCAGAGAACGCTAAGAAATGCCGCGATCCCTCTCAAAACAGTGCCTTCCCCCATAGTCTAGCTCTCGTTGTAGAGTTGATCACCACACCATCTCCCATCTCCCATCGCCCACTTCTTATCTCCCATCTCCCATCTCCATCTCCAATCTTCCACTTTCCATCCCCCATCACTCTTCTTCCATTTACCATCTTCCATTTTCCATCTCCCACTTTCCATCTCCCATTTCCCATCTCCCATATCCCATCTCCCATATTCCATCTCCCATCTCCCACTTTCCATCTCCCATCTCCCACTCGTCTCCCATGTCCCATCTCCCACTTCCATCTCCCATCTTTCATCTGCCATCTCCCATCTCCTTTCTCCCATCTCCCATCGCCCACTTCCCGTCTCCCATCTCCCATCTCCTACCTTCCATCTCCTACTTTCCATCTCATATCTCCAATCCCCATCTCCCATCTCCCATCTCCCATCTCCCATCTCCCACTTTCCATCTTTCATATCCCATCTCCCATCTCCCATCCTCTATCTCCCATCTTTCTTCTCCCATCTCCCTTCTCCTTTCTCCCATCTCCCATTGTCCATTTCTCATCTCTCATCTCTTATCTCTCACCTCCCATCTCATACTTTCCATCTCCCATCTCTCATCTCCCATCTTTCATTCCCCATATCCCATTTCTCATTTCCCATCTCCCATCTCTCACTTTCCATCTTTCATCTCCCATCTCCCATCTTCCGTATTCCATCTTCTATCTCTCATCCCACATCTCCCATTTTTGCCATTGTTAACTTCGCCGGCTTCACTTACCATGGATCCATTACCTTCGTTACCAAGAACGAAGACGAAGATGAAGACGGGTAACCCTGTGATAAAGACGGAACCCATTACCTTCGTTACCTGCTACATAATGTTCTAAAGTGGAACAAAGTGGATGTAAGTATAAACTAACAACTAACGAGTGAACTGCTGTCAAGTATTGAGGCCCCAACGATGTCTCAAAAACCAACACCAAGATATGAAAAACCAGCCTTGGATGGCGGGGTGGATTCTGGTCGCATAGAGGGCATGCCAACGCTGTACCGAGTCTGTGTTTGATGGCAGATGGTTCTAGCCTGCTCGCGCTGGTGCACGAAGGAAATCCTCTTGACGTAACGGGTCTTTAGGAGCTTTGGAATCAGGTCGGACGAACGCAGCACCTGTATGGTATCTCGAAATTGTGATGCCCCTCGTGTGCTGCATGCAGTCCTTGACGAAACTGAAAAATGTCATAATGACGCAACATAAAGCTTTAAAAACAAAATGAATGACGTTTACTTATAGACAGTCTTGTAACGAAGATGCAGGGACCACATTTCAGTTTAACGAGCAGATGCGGCTGATGCGGTTTTGGATCCGAGGGGCGACGCTGGGAATTAACATCAGAAACCTTTAACGACCACGTTGTCCCGGAGCTGATGTTACGACAGCTGATGTTTGAGCGGCGTCCTCGAAAAAGGAGGGAATCCTCCAGCTGCACAACATAACCAAGCTTGGACGTGATGCGGTGAAATAGATAATAGTTTGCCGAGATTGGATGATTCACGTACAAATATCCATGTACACTAGTACAACCATCATACGCTGAATATATATCATGAATGCTACCCATCTCTCAATTGACCTTCCCTTGAGTCGAGTTTCCTTGTAGGAACCACTTTCCAGTGTTGCGATGAGAATCTTGCGGAGATATCTACTTTTTGGGATGGCGGGGCACGAAAACGTGGACACGTGAATCTCGTCACGAAATGTGCACTAGGAGTTGAGGCACGAAATTGCGGTGGCTTGCCTTGTAGAATTTGTCTAAGTGTTGGGAGAAAGCTTGAACATAGCTTCACTATAGAAAAGAGAATAATAGAATACAATGGAAAGACATGAACCATATAGGAACGAAGTGAAGAGAGGCACAAACGTTCACGCAGAACGTTTCTACAACTACTCTAGCATATGCGTTGCCAAGTTAGCAACGGCAGGTGGAAATAACATGCCAAGTAAATTTCTACCTAACTAGGAGTAGCTGCTCATGTTTCTGCAACATTTGCAGTTACACATGGTTCTGCCCAGGTATTTTCGATCCTGTCACCTGTGCTTGGTGTGTCCAGGCGATAGCAATTTTGCAGTGTGGACACATCGGTGTGCCGATCGATGTGCCTAAACCGGTGTGAGGCCCCGATCCCCCCTCGATCCTGGCAATGTCCTTAGAGGTGCCGCGTCCTTACCGCCGCACAAAACACGCTTAGCAATGCGGATACGCAATGCCGCGGGAACTCTCACGCACGAATACAGGCGCGTGCAGGGCCTTTCGCGTCAACAGATCTGCCTGGGGTAGAAAGCTACAGTTATTCTCGTAGAAAGTCCGCCTGAGAAACACGAGTCGTGCGGGACTATGTGTCAAAACGTCAAAATCTTGGGCAAAATGGATTCTTTAGTCCCAATAGGACAGTTTAGGTCGTTATCAAGCAATTTGGATTGTTCGGGCTGTTTTTGGCGACAAAATGTTACAGATTGGTCGGTGGTATTGAAACCTACTGTTGCGCGACAAATCTTATTGAACAAGTCGCACATGCAATCTGACACTGCAATACGATTGGCTCATCACCTGATACGCTCTACAAAACAAAGATTAGATATGTTACTCTACATTTTTGGCTATCCGCAAGGGGACTGTAGAGGAGGGGCTACACCTAGGAATCATAGGAAAAAGCTCCTCAATTAGAAAATGGTCTTCTGTTAGCGCAGACTTTTAAAGCGGAACCATTTGTACTACACCCAGGACACGCTGAAAATGCAAATATCGCAGGATCGTATGCACATATCGATCCCCATAATCGAGTGGGCAGATTGATTGGCGAAAGATGGCGACCGCGACATTGTAACGATCGCAGCTGAGAATTGACAGATCTCCCGCGATCAGTGATCAGTCGCATTCACACGCTGTAGAGAAAATTTGGCCAAAAGCGCTTTGTAGCATGGTTACAGCATAGTGAATAGGGTAACCGAGCAGCATACCGATCGCGACTGACGATCGATCGTCTACTCTTACCGCGTCCTCATTCTATGGCTGTCCGTCAGTCCAACATCAGTCATCGGAAGTCCAACAAAAAGAATCTCAGCGACGAAATAAGCGGCTCCCTGATTACAGACGAATCTCCGCGAGCAACTGAATACGCATTTGCGTAACTGTGTACCTCCAAGCGACTGAATAAGGGTTCCTTTGACATAAACCAGCATTTCAGAGATCAGGGTTTCGGCGCGTAACAGCGACGGCGCGTAATAGCGACGAACTGCAATCAAGCATTTCAGTGACTATGTGTGTGATTGAACTGAGTCAAGCTCTCGTAAATAAATCAGGCCATTAATATAACAGCGGCCACGCATGACAGGGATCAACCATCTCAGCACACGTGGCGATCAATCCACTGACAGCACACGTGGCGAGAAATCCACTGTGTAGCAGATGTGGCGACGAGGCTTAGATCCGCTGAGGAAGCTGACACGTGGCGACCTGAGATGCGCGGAACAGATTGCAGGATGGCGAGGGAACGATCCGGCTGTATGTGCGAGTCATTTGAGACTCGTACAGGCATGCGTCGCTTCAGCTCTCCCTTCGTCCGTTGCTTCTGCTCTTCCTCCTCTACCATCGGCAGCAGCAGCAGCAGCTACCACTCTCACTGGGTCGGCAGCATCGTACGGCTCCAGTACCCACGCTAACGGTCCTACCGAAGCTGCTTTGCTGGCTCGGGCCGAACCAGCAGCAGACCCCTTGCTGACAGCAGCAGTAGCATCAGCAACCGCGACCCTGGGATTGTCGGCAGTGCACGCAGCAGAAGCACCAGAGGGGGACAGCAACAGCGCTGGCGTGGGTTCAGGGCGAGAGGGACCTGCGGGTGGGGCAATGCCGGCAGTGGAATGGGGCGCTGCGGGAAGGGGAGAGGGAGGTGAGGGACCTGCAGTGGGCAACAAGCACACGGCGCGCTGGCGAGTGTTCACAGACCGAGGAAGGGAGCTCTTCTCGCAGGTAAAATGAGTGAGTCTGTTTTTTTAACGCGTGATTTTGTCTCTTAAAATGACCGCGTCCTACTTAAAGTGAGTTTGCCTTTCATTCCAGTCCACCACACACCGTGTCTTACTTAAAGTGAGTTTGCCTTTCATTCCAGTCCACCACACACCGCGTCCTACTTAAAGTGAGTTTGAGTTTGCCTTTCATTCCAGTCCACCACACACCCCGTCCTACTTTCCACCCCTCCCTCTCTTCCTCCCCCTCAGGGTCGTCTAAGGAATGCAGAGCGGTACCTGCAGAGAGCTATAAAGGAGGCGAGCGTGGGCTGTGGATGAATCTTCATGCATGAGGCTGAAGTGAACCCCCACCTTCTCTGTTCCTCTTGCCCCCCAGGGTCGTCTAAGGGATGCAGAGCGGTACCTGCAGAGGGCTATAGAGGAGGCGAAGGCGGGCTTTGGGCCATCTGATCCGCACGTGGCGTCCTCCTGCAATAACCTGGTGGGCGAGAGTTGCAGAAGAGGGGGAAAAGTAGGGGGATGGGCTGGGTAAGGGCGGTGAGTTGCACCTCTATCCCCACGTGGCGTCCTCCTGAATAACCTGGTGGGCGAGAGTAGATGGCGAGGGGGGGAAGGGGGAAGTAGGTGGGTGGGGTTGGGAAGGGATGTTGGATTGGTGTGTGTGAGGAGTGGGTTGAGTTGAGTTGCACCTATGGGCCTTCTGACCCCAAAGAGGCGCCCAGCTGCAATCACCTCATGTCTCCTCCGCCCTTTCCCCCCTTCTTCCCCGCCCACCAGGCAGAGCTGTACCGAGTGATGGGGGAGTGGGAGGCAGCAGAGCGTCTGTTCCAAGAGGCTGCAGAGCGGTTGAGAGCGGTGGAAATGCCGTTGCCGCTAGCAGCCACCCTGCATAACCTGGGAGGGCTGTACCTGCAGCAGGCTCAGCTGGGGCAGGCTCAACTGGAGAAGGCTCGTGGGTGCTATGAGGTTGGTTGCAGAGCATAGTAGGTTCTAGCATAGGGCGCTGCCGTTTCCTTAAAAAATGCATTGCTGAATTCGTCTTTCATAACTGTCTTTTCATACCATAGTGTGCTGTGCTCCTGATTCCCATACTGCGTTCCGATACTCTCCTCTTTGTTGCATGTGCGGACGTGGCATGCGATGGCACAATGAGGGTGGCGATCATGGGCCATGGTTGGACATATTTATGATCATGGCACATATGTATGACATATCCATATGTCCAATCGGCATATCCTTCACTGCACTCATTGCCTCAACAAGCAACGCTGTCTGCGCTCCACAGGAGTCTCTCAAGGTGTGCACTGCACGGCGATTACACTTCAGTTTCTCAGGTCCAGTGATGCTGATGTGGCGTTTCAGTGTTGCTTGGTGCTTATGTGGTATGCTGTGGTTGCCTCCCCTTCTAATGCCGTTTTTGTGATTCCCATCCTCATGCTTCTCTCTTCTACCTGCTTCCCATCCCTTCCGTCCTTTGCCCTCCCTGTCTCTCTCTCTCTCTCCCACTCACTATGCCAACACCCTGTTGCACCTCGCCTCTCCTCGTGCTCATTCCGCGCGCATCTTATCTTCTTCGTCATGCAACCTCTCTGCTCCCCCCCCCCACCTGCAGCTCAAGGCGAAGGAGCTGGGCGAGTCACACCCAGACTACGCCAACACCATGTTCCACCTCGCAGAGGTGAGATGAGGGGGTAGGTGAGTGGTTGAGGGGATTGGTGAGTGGTTGAGGGGATTGGTGAGTGATTGAGGGGATTGGTGAGTGATTGAGGGGATAGGTGAGTGATTGAGGGGATTGGTGAGTGAAAAAGGGGGATAGGTGAGTGAGTGCCACACAGGGTCTTTCCAACGTGGCTCGTGATACTCTCACCTTTTGAGTCGACTCAAAATCATGAGACGTCTCTCAAAATTCACACTCCCTGCTTTCCATCTTTATACACCGTTTTCCCTCCCGTCTGTATGCACCCATCAGGTCTTTCGTCGGTTGGGGCGACGGGAGGAAGCACAGGCACTGCTGCAAGGCTCTGTGAAAATTCTCGAGGTATGGGGTAGCTATTATGGAAAACCGTGGATTTGCAACTGCGGAGAGGTATGGGCTAATGGAACATGGTGAAGACACATATTCTTGGGCTTGCTAGCATGTTAACACATATAATGGGCATACTCACTGCAGTCGCACTCCACACCAAGCATGCCAAATCATCTGTTAACTCTGCACATGCTTCTTCGTTTTTGTATGTTCATGTTTGCTGGTTTGGGCAGGGCGGCGCGGGCAGTCGAGGAACAACAGCAATGGCTCGGCGTATGATGCTGCTGGCACAGGTGAGGTGGTGGCTGGCTCGCTAAGAAACTAGGAGCGAGATGATTTTTGAGAATTCTCAAAAATCACTCGCAGAAACTAGGGGCGAGATGAGTAGTGTGCGCAGGGTGGTGCCGTCTGTGAACGTCCTTTTTTGAGACGTCTCAAAACAGGTTTTTTGAGATGAGTAGTGTGAGCAGGGCAGTGCCATCTGCGAGCAGGGCAGTGCCATCTGTGAACGCCCACTGGTTCTCTTTGCCGATGCTTGGGCAGTTGCTTTTTTTGTAAAAAGCAACTAGGGGCGAGACAATAGTGTGAGCAGGGCAGTGCCATATGTGAATGCCCACTGGTTCTCCTGACACATGCTTGTGCAGTCAGCTCATTTGAATTTGATTTGAGTTTTTTCATAAGCCATTCACACCTCTCTCGTTCTCTCTCCTGTTTACTTTAACAGATGCTTGTGCAGTCAGCATCAGCACCAGCAACCACCCTCCCCACATCTGTGGCTACCAACGATCATCAGGGGCAGAAGCAGCAAGGGGACATTGGCAGCAGTAGAGGTGGAGACATGGAGTTGCTGAGGGAGGCCGAGAGGCTGCAGAGACGAGCCATCCATGCGGTGGAGATGGGTGAGGTGAGTGGACACTGCGGTGGAGATGGGTGAGCTGAGTCGACACCACGTGCTGGTGCTCTCGTGATAGTGCTCACGCGCAGGTGCTCACGCGCAGGTGCTCACGCGCTGGTGCTCACGTGCTGAGTCGACACAAATACGGGATACGAGGAAACCGGGATACTGGGATACCGGGATACCGGGAAACCGGGAAACCGGGAAGCTGGGAAGTCGAGAAGCCGGGAAGCCGAGAACCCTTGAAGCCGGGATACTGGGAAACCGCTGGTGCTCACGTGCTGCTGGAGCTCACGTGCTGCTGGTGCTCATGTGCTGCTGGTGCTCATGTGCTGCTGGTGCTCATGTGCTGAGGCGACACCGATCTTTGCATGCTCGCCCTGCGCTGCATTCTCTGCACTGGCAGGCATGCTCGCATCACTGGCTGGCTGCTTCTCTTGCATTCACTCAAGCCACACTGTCTCTATCGCTGCTGCTTGGCCGCACTCATGCCACATTCTCTTGACCTCTATCAGCGCATGGAGGCAGCAGCACTGGCAGGCATGGTCGCATCACTGGCTGCTACTCTGATCTGGCTTGCTTCTTCTCTCACCCCACGTTCTCTGGGTTTTTGCCATCTCTGTGTTTTTGAGATTTCTGAAAAAAGATGCCACACTTTCTGTATATCCCTCAGGGCATGGAGGCACCAGCACTGGCAGGCATGCTCGCATCTCTCGCTGCTACTCTTGAGAAGCAAGACCGGCTGGAGGAGGCACGAGATGCCCTGCTCAGGTGATGTTCATGGTGTTGGGTGTCCTGTAATGCTCTGTTGCAGAGGCAGCAGCACTGGCAGGCATGCTCGCATCGCTGGCTGCTACTCTTGAGAGGCAAGGCCGGTTGGAGGAGGCATGGGAAGCTCTGCTCAGGTGATTGATGCATCTGTTGAGTCGACTCAAAAGTCGACACGGGAAGCTCTGCTCAGGTGATTGATGCATCTGTTGGGGTGATTCCATGTGCATGTTGTGACGTGTGCTGTGAGGCTCTGTTGCTCGTGAGGTAAAGTTGTTTGTTTCCCCATGCTACCATACAATACTCATTCATGTGCCCCCTTCCCCCCCACCCATGGTCATGATCCTCTTTATTGTCTATGCTCCCGGTTCGCCTCCAATTTCCTTTCCCCATTCCCTTCTCGACCTTGGTCTGCAGGTCTCTTCATTTGAGGCGGAATGCACTTGGCTCGGACCATTTCCTCGTGAGTGAGCTCTTGGCGAGTGAGTGACTGAGGATGGAGAAGGAGGGCAGAGAGGGTGGGGAGGTATACGAAGTAGGCTCGAGGAGTATGGTACTTGTGATACAAAGGAGGCCTCATATGCTGATTCTGGGGAGGGGATGCATCTTATACATTTGGATTGTTTCTTTTGATTGAATAGCACTTGCTTGTCGAACCTTTCTTAAGGTTTTACACCCTTCATCCACCCATTTACCCATCTACCCATCTTCCCATCTTCCCATCTACCCATCTTCCCATCTACCCATCCACCCATCTACCCATCTTCCCATCTCCCCATCTTCCCATCTACCCATTGACCCATCTACCCATCTACCCATTTACCCATCTACCCATCTACCCATTTACCCATCTACCATCTACCCATTTACCCATCTACCCATCTTCCCATCGACCCATCTTCCCATCCACCCATCCACCCATCTACCCATCTTCCCATCTACCCATCTACCCATCTACCCATCTACCCATCTACCCATCTTCCCATCTACCCATCTTCCCATCTACCCATCTTCCCATCTACCCATTGACCCATCTACCCATCTACCCATTTACCCATCTACCCATCTACCCATTTACCCATCTACCATCTACCCATTTACCCATCTACCCATCTATCCATTAACCCATCTACCCATTAACCCATCTACCCATTAACCCATCTACCCATGAACCCATCTTCCCATCTACCCATCTACCCATCTTCCCATCTACCCATCTACCCATCTACCCATCTACCCATCTTCCCATCTACCCATCTACCCATATTCCCATCTACCCATCTACCCTTCTACCCCTTCAGGTAGCCAGCACACTCACACCCCTCGCTGCAGTCACACTCAAGATGCTGAGTCGCCCACAGCAGCAACCTCCCACAGGTGTTGTTCTGAACACTGGCTGAATCCCAAACACCAGCTGAAAGGCAATATCTGCTGTAATGCACAAAGGAAGAATATTCTCATTGCTGCAATGGGCAACTCGTAGGGATCCGCTTCTTTGCACATGCAGGTGCGCCCAAGGGAGAGCAAGCAGGTGCGCCCAAGGGAGAGCAAGCAGAGGATGGTGAGACGAAGGAGCAGCTTGAGGAGGCACTCAGCGACCTGCACTGTGCTGTCAGGTGCCCTTCTTCTGTCTGACCAAGCACGTGTATGTCTCACTCAAGTGCTCTCGGCTTATTGAGCTCCTTTCCTTTCGACTGACAAGACACTTCGCATGGCACTTCGCATGGCACTTCGCATGGCATTACACTGCCCTCGTCATTGCCTGCATCGTCATGACTAGACTTAACCACCTGCATCTCCAGTCATTGCCCATTCCACACTCGAGTGTCCTCCTTCGTTTCCCTCGCTTGCACGTGTCGTGACCCCTCCGTATCCTTCGAGTTTATATTTGAGGCGCCTAGAGAGTAGACACGCCTCACTTGGCCGTGTTGTGACCAAGTGACTCCCTCAATTCTGAATGCTCCATCAGAGTCGCTCGCAAGGCGTGGCAACAAGCAGCAGAGGACCTGACAACTGCTGCAGCAGGAGGCGATGCGGGAGGCAGGCGGGGAGATCGGGTGCAGAGGAACAAGAACAAGAGCAGGAACACACCGCCTCCACCCGCGTGCCTCACGCTCCTTGTAAGTCGAGACTCCCAGGTCTCTCCAACCAGGTCATCAAGAAATGCAAGACCTCCATTTATTTCCAAAGGAACATGTACAGCACGTTCCTTTGACTCCCTCCCTCTCTCCTCTAGCTGTCTTCACCATAGCCTTCCCTAAGCACCCGCCCTTCTCGTCACCTCCCTTCCATCCTTTGTCCCTCACACTCTCCCACCCCTACCGGCATCCCCATCCCATCTCTGCAGGTACAATCTCTGGCGACTACAGTACAGGCCTCCCTCACTGCCCTGCACTCCACATCCTTCCACAATGTCAGTACAGGCCTCCCTCACTGCCCTGCACTCCACATCCTTCCACAATGTCAGTACAGGCCTCCCTCACTGCCCTGCACTCCACATCCTTCCACAATGTCAGTACAGGCCTCCCTCACTGCCCTGCACTCCACATCCTTCCACAATGTCAGTACAGGCCTCCCTCACTGCCCTGCACTCCACATCCTTCCACAATGTCAGTACAGGCCTCCCTCACTCCCTGCCATATCCATGCCTTCCTCTCGTTTGACTCTGTTTATCCATGCCTGTCGTCCACTGTTATGTTTGGCAGCAGTCAAAGCACAGGCAGGCTCAGGCCTTGAAAGCAAAAGCATCCTTTACGTTTGAGAGCCAGGCAGGTTAAGCCTTAACCGTTAAGGCAAACATGTCTCAAGAGCGGACCCACAAGTGCTTGCCTTGTGCCCCTCATTCTCATTGTTCTCATTGTTCTCATCGCTCCAACTGTTCATCCCCACCAGCAGAGGCAGCAACTGTCGCAGCAAGCAGCATCTGCTCTCAGTGAACTTCTGCACGCGCTCTCCAATGTAAGCAGCATCTTTTTTTTCCGCTGCCTTGAGATCTTCTGAGGCGCCTCAAAAGCTGTCACTGCAAGCAGCATCTGCTCTCAGCTCAGGTAACTTCTGCACACTTTTGAGGCGTCTCAAAAGTCTCCTCAAGAACTGTCACTGCAAGCAGCATCTGCTCTCAGGTAACTTCTGCACACGCTCTCCAATGTGAGATGCTCCCACTCTCCCCGCACTCTCACGTTGGTGCTAGATTGATGACACACATATATTTCTCTGTTGGTGAGAATTTGCATTACTCACTTCTGCACACGCTCTCCAATGTGACATGTCACCCTCCTCTTCTCATCTGATATTGCAAATTCTCGTTTTCTTTTTCTGTCTCATTGCCTGCCAGCACGAGACCTTGTGTGGTCCAACCACAGCGTGCGAATCGCTTGTTTGTTCTTGAGAATTCTCAAAAACGCCCTGCAGCACTTCTCTGCATAGCTTTGGAGAATTCTCAAAAGCGACTCTGCATACCTCCCGGACAAGCTCAGCCCCCATTCCCCCCTCCTCCCATTCCACAGCACTTCTCTGCATACCTCCCGGACCAGCTCTGCCCCCATTCCCCCCTCCTCTCATTCCACAGCACTTTTCTGCATACCTCCCGGACCAGCTCAGCCCCCATTCCCCCTCCCCCACTCCCCCTCCCTGCCCTCCCCTCCCCATTCCCCCTACCCTTCTCCCCCCCACACAGGAGCCAGCGCGAGCCCTAGTGGGGTCACAGTGTGCGAATCGCCTGCCTGTCTGCCCTTCTTCACCCCTCTGCATTTCTTTTAGACCATCTCAGCCCCCATCCCCCCTCTCCCTCACCCCTACCTGGCCTCTCCCCCTCACAGGAGCCAGCACACGCCCTAGTGGGTTCCAATCACAGCGCGCGAATTGCCTGCTTGTCTGCCCTCCAGCACCTTTCTGCATTCCTTCAGGAACAGCTCACAGAAAGCAGTGCTTGTGTGGATGCTGCGAGTCATGGTGCTGGGGAGAAGGCATGTGTGCAAAGTGGTGGAGAAAGGTTGAGAGAGACTGGGATGGGTTCGATAGAGATCAAAGAGGGAGGCAGTAAAAGCAGTAAAGGTGGTGAAGGTGAGGGAGGGAGGGGAAGTGGAGAAATTGCTGAAGGAGCTAGCAATATGGAGCTGAAGAAGCTAGCTGGGCAGATGGACTTGCTTATCACATCATTGGCTAGATGACGTGTTATGTAAACACCTTAGATACACTGTATCTAAGGATTCAACATTTTACAATGGGGAAATGTTTTGTAGTGGGTGTTACATCAGAAGTGTTCACATCTTTTGCGGACTTTGTCACCATGCGAGGGCACTCGCCAAGTTACCAAGTTCATGGCATATCTCGCTTCAGAAATCGGTATTGTTCGGTGCGGCATGGTGGAATAGGAAAAAGACAAGATACTTCGGTTTAGTTCACACCAATCTGTACTTACGTCAACCGAGCTGTGTCTTCTGACCAAGTCTAGCATAGCACCGACTGGCTCCTACCTCTAGTCAATCATCAGTCACTACTATCTTTAGTCTCGTCTGCTCGCCGTCACGCTTCCAACTTTCACGCGCTCCTTCCTTGCCGATCGCTCTCCTCCGCTTGCCTCCTTCATTCCATAGTTTTCATCGAATTCGCGGGCTGTCGATTACGCGGACTACGCTGAACGACCTTCACCGCGAATATGTTTCGAGGGGTGTTCGGCCGGTATGCAGCCAGTGAAGCCTGCTTCCTAGAAAAACCGCGCCTACCGCGCCTACCGCGCCTACCGCGCCTACCGCGCCTACCGTGCTTCCCCACCCTTATTGTCGCTTCTTTCCGCGTCCAGCCATCTCCCGTTCGCCGTCATTTTCTACTTAGCTCCGTCAACCTTTCGACATATTTAATTCTTACTCTAACGAACTTCCGTTTTCCGTTGCCTCCCCCGCACTCGCTACCCCCAATTTCCCCCCACCCGTTCTATCCCTTCCCCTAGCGCGCCTGACCCTCCGCCAAGCCAACCGACCCCGCCTCAAGCTCCTCCGGCGCACACCAACCCGCTCTCCGCGCATTCGTACCCTTCCCCCTCCCCCAACGCGCCCGGCTCCGCGGAAGCCGCCGCCGCCGCTGCTGCCGCGGCGGCTGCTGCGGGTCCGCGGCAATATCAAGAAGCGAGAGACGTGGGGAGGGCCGGCAGCGGCGGTGGCAGGGGAGCGGGGAGCTACGGCGGAGGGGGGAGTTACGGGGGTGGGGGGGATCAAAGGGGACCTGCGGGAAGGGGTGGGGGAAGAGGGGGGAGTTTAGGGGGAGAAGGAGAGATGGGGGGGATGGGGGGATACTCCGGTGGTCCCCCACCCATGGGTATGGCACAGGGAGGGATGGGAGGGGCGGGAGGCATGGGAGGGATGCAGCAGCAACTGTTACCCGTGCTTGAAAGCAAGAGGTGAGGGCCATGGGAAGATTTGGCAAACTTTTTCTGCATAGTTCCTTCTGTCATGTGCTGTCGGTTCCCGTATTAATGCTCTTATCATCCATGGGACGCTGGTGCCTGCTGCCAGTGTCTTCTCTATCCTTCCCGTTTCGTCCCTTATCCCCTGTCTCACTCACTCCCATCCCGTCACCCCTCCTCACTCCTCTGCTCCCTCTCCCTTTCTTAAAGCCCGGAGGAGCTATTTCAGCTTCTGACGGACGCCAAGGCGTATCAGCAGCTGCTGGAGGGGATGCCACAGCTTAAAGAAATGACCAAGGTACGTGACCTCCTCCATGCTCGGTGGTGTGAGGTGGTGCATGGACGTAAGTACACACATGCAATCATTTTTGTGTATTCGTTCATTGTCTTGTCAACCATCAACCCGAGTGTCGTCGTTTCCTGCGTCCACATCGGTACTTCACTTTTCTCCTATATGCTACTCACGTGCCTCACTGCAGGTGGTCGACGACCTAAAGAAAGGCAATGAGGATCTTGCCAGTGAGTCACCATCTCCCTCCCTCCCTGGCTTCACACCATGCACGTTCAACTCTCTCCATACCACTTGGAACCTCTCTCAACCTGCCTGCACGCATCGATTTGGCTGTTGACATTTGAGTCCGCTCAGGAGACAGCTGTGCTGTCACGGTTCATGTAACATCGATCCGCTTTCATTATTGCTCATTTGCCCCTGGTTGTGTTCTGTTATTTGTTCTGCAGGGTCGACTCTGGCAATGGAAGCTGACATGGCAGAGTTGAGAACGCAGGTACACCTCAGTGGTGACACCCAAGTCGTGTAGCTTATATTGTTAGCTTTTAAGCTTCCCATCGCCAACCTTTAAGCCTCTTTCTGCTGCTTGTTTTCTGTTTCGCCTGTCACTGTAATTGTTTTTTTTATGTCCCTCTTTTTTCATCCCTGCACAGTGTCGCATCATCAGGGGCACAGAGCTGGCTTCTCTGGAAGAAAGGTTGGCACAGCTGGTGGGGCAGCAGAGGGCACTCACGGACAAATGGAGCCCTGGAGCTCTCGTGCAGCAGCTTAAAGGTAGACACGAGTAATGGATTTTTGTGTACGTGTTTGTTAGTTGTATGTCGCCTGTTTGCCAGACTGACGTATCATGTGAGAACCGGGATCAGTTCTCTGCTTTGTGGTGCTCAAGCATACGATTTTTCTTCCCTTCTTTCTTTCCTTTTTCCTTTCTTGAGAAGATAAAGCGGAGGAAGTGAATAGGGAGGCGGAGGATTTGAGGAGCAGATTTCTTGCCGGGGAGGTGGAGTTGAGTCTATTCATGAGGGAGTACCGGAAGAAAAAGGAGCTCTATCACCGGCGCATGCAGACTTGCTATGCTGCTTTGTCCACCCTTACTCTGGATCACCGCAGGCCTTAGCTCAGGCAGCAAGAGAGTTGTATGTTCAATGTTTGTTATTCTTAATAGCTACTTGTATGAAAGTCAGAAGGAACATAAGCGAAGCTGGGTACGTGTACAGCTGAGCATCAGTACATATGGCTATATGGCTCGACTGAACGAAGTGAAACAGATTTCGTAAACGTTCGCGAAAAAATGGTTGGTGGCAAGGGGAGCGCACTCGACAATCCTAATGGGCATGTCTTTCTGTCCCTCCATTGGCCTGTTCGTCCATTTTGTGGCTGTGCGTCCGTTCCTCTATGTCCTGTTCGTTGGTCGACCTGTTCCTCCTATGCGGCAAGACAGCACAGCCCTCTCAGTTGATCTTAGTTATATTTTGTGTGAGCAACCTTCTGGTTAGAGGCTAGAGCATTACGTAACGGCCGTATTGATGTTCCCATTAATCTGCAGTTGACCAGATTCTTCGTCGCGTCTCCTTGTCGTAGACCTCTAGGCTCCCTCGCATCCATTCTGACAGATTCCCAGGATGGTCAGTAAGCCATTTCGCCAGCTGGGGTTGTTACCGGCTTTTAGCCATTTGTCAGAAACGACTGTCGATTCTCTTGTTCAGGGTGTCGTCATGGTGACGCGGTTTCGAGCAATTCATAGCTGCGATTCCTTTCCATCGCGATCATGAATCAAATGCCACACTATGCCGCTGCTGCTTCATTCATGCGCTGGCTCGATGCCACCTTCCCCGTTGGTTGGCCCCTACAGGGAATTCGCATTTGTTCCCATTCACAATTGAACTCTAAAAGCCATCATTTTCCGCTGCTGTAACTTTCCCTTGCGATGCATTCCCACAGGAAAGTCGCTTGCGACTGCTGACGATCGCTTTCGTCGTCTTCCTCCTCGCCTCGCCGGACTTCGCCAGCGCCGAAGTGGAAATCGCGAAGGACTCCAAGGAGAGAGATCAATACGAAGGGTCTCGCGATGACGGAAAGGCTGCAACGGGGAAAGGATCGTCTGAGGAGAATGTATCGTCGTTAGAAGACAGGATCCTGGATGCTGAGCTTACGCAAGGAGACATTCTCAAACAAGGTGTGCCTTGCGAAGACATGTTTGTTTTGAGACGTCTTAAAACATGTTTATCTTCATGTGAGAATGAAGACAGGATCCTGAATGCGGAACTTACGCAAGGAGACATTCTCAAACACGGTGTGCCATTCCTAGGGTTTGTCACGCTCACATTCTCCTGAGAAAGGCTGTACATACCTCTGGTCATGCGGATTGGCTGAGCTATCATTAGGGTGACGCTATTCCTAGGGCCATTCGCTCTTCTCCAGAGGCCAGACGCTATTCATGAGTCCCAGTCAGCAGTCCCAGTCAGCAGTCCCAGTCAGCAGTCCCAGTCAGCAGTCCCAGTGAGCAGTTGGCAGGCGCGAGTCAGACTGAGCAGTCAGGTTGGCTGTTGGCATGAGGCGTTTGCAATATCCTGCTTAAACGAAGCTTCTTGAACATTCCTGGCGAAGCTTCCGTTGGACGTATTCTGGGTGCGACCCAACGCACCTGTCCTGCTGTGCTGTGATGGACTCATCAGTGCGCTGACGTGGCATGGTGCACGTGTCTGGTGGGTGGAGTGTGGGGTGCGTGCATGCACATTGGGTGGATGGGGTGCATGCATGCACGTGGGTGTATCCTGCAGGGCCATGCGCGGACGAGGCAAGCCGGTTCTGTGCTGACGTGGAGGTGGGCAATCGAACAATGGAGCGGTGTCTTACCATGCAATACACGCTGCTGCAACTCGCCTCTAGCACTGATGGCAAGTGCCGCTTGCAATATCACCCCCTTCTTTCTCCTCACACCCTTTCCCTTATTCCCTGCTCTGCTCCCCGCGAACCCCCTCCACACCCTCCCCCCTCCCACCCTCCCCCCTCCTCCACCCCCTCCCCCCCCCCCCCCCCCCACCCCACCGGTCTTTCTTCCCCGCTTCCCCAATTTCTCTGTTTTTACTACCATTCCCTTTTTGTTTCGTCTTTCGCTTTGACCTTGATAGGGCAGGCGTGCTTGCCATGTCACATAGCCCATCGTTCGTGCCTTCATTCCTGCCCTGCCCCTGCTGCCCCTGGCGTCTTGCTTGTTTTTCTTCTTGATTCTCTTCTCCCTCTCGTCCGCCCACCCTCACAGCCAACCTCACGGATAACTTTTCCGACAAGTGTTTGGACGACATCCGCAACTTCAAGATCCAAGTCTACAAGAACATCTCCATCGACAAGGAGTGGAGTGAGTAGATTTCCTCCATCCCTCCTCGTCTTCTCTTCTGTGCTGCATATTCAGTGGCTCCTCAAACGCCGACATTGCTCCCTTCCCAACCTCCTCCTCCTAGCTCATTCTTCTGCTCTGACCGTCCCCCAAACTCCCCTACCCGCCGTTCTGCAAGGATGACGTGGCGTCGTTCTGTTCTGTCATGACAAGTTCCTCTATCCCTCCTGTTCTGCACTGCATGTTCAAAGGGCTCTTGGTCGTTAACCCTGCCCCCGGCCCCCCCTGCACCCTTCCCCTCGCCACCCGTACCCAACCTGCCAGTGGAGGACTGCAAGGAGGACGTGGCGTCCTTCTGTGACGACAAGTTCCTCTACCCCGGAGTTGGCAGCGTGCTTGCATGCCTACGGTGAGTGTGTGTGTCTGAGTGTGCGTGCATGCGTGCGTGTGTGCGCGCACGTGTGTACGTGGGGTGTGGAAGGGGGGGGAGGGGGGAAATGGGGGAGAGGGGGGAGCTGTCCCACTTCCCCGCTTTCGTTCATGCTCTCCCCATCGTCACGCACAACAACCTCCCCTCCTCCCTCTCTCTTGCCGCCCTCCATCCTCCTCCCTTTCTCTCCCATGACTGCATGGAGGCAAAGACACGTGAGCGCCTATCTGATCTGTGCAAAAAGCCCATGTCTGAAGCACAGAGGGACGCAGCAGCGGACATCCCGTCCTGCTGCCCCGTTCTCCTCTTGCCGTCTTCACTTCTCCCTTCTACCCCTACGCCTATCCCTAAACAATCGCAGGGAGGCGTAGGCGAGCGAGCGCCTATCAGACCTGTGCAAGAACCGCGTGTTTGAGGCGCAGAGGGATGCAGCAGACGACATATCTTCCCCCATCACCCCTTCCCTTTCCTCCGGTTCTTGATGCTCTTTTATTCCGCAATTGCAGGGAGGCAAAGGCAAGTGAGCGCCTGTCAGACCTGTGCAAGAACCGCGTGTTTGAGGCGCAGAGGGACGCGGCAGCAGACATGGCGTTTGACCCGCAGCTCAACCAGACGTGCGCTGCTGATGCCCAGCGGCTCTGCAAAGGGGTGCCTGCTGGGGAGGGGCGCGTACAAGACTGCCTGGTGAGTGCAGCACCTGTGATTCGGTTGGGTTTGACTGGTGGTGGGTGGGTTGATCGGGCGTGATTCGGAATGACTTTTGAGTCGACTCAAAAGTCAACTGTTGCAGAAGCTCTTTGCACTAACTCAACCCGTCCACATCCGCTTTCCCCCAAAACTGCCCCCTCCACTTCCCCACTCCGTCTGTGTGACTGACCCATTCCTCCCTCATTCCTCCGCTGTTTCTTGCCACTCCTCGCCATTCCGCCTGCCCTCTGCCAGCGCCAGCAGCGCACAGGACTCAGCTGGGACTGCATGTCGGAGCTGTTCCGACAGGAGGTGGAGGGTTCAGGAGACATCCGCCTTAACGTGCGCCTCTTTAAAGGTGAGCAGCGAGCAGCAGCAGCAATTGAGTGGCATGACTCGCCTCAAGCAGTCCACCAGCCTCTGTTGTCGCCCTTCACTGCTTCCGCTCCCTTTCCCTCCACCTTTCCCCTTCCCTCCTCCCCTCCCTCCCTCCTTCCCTCCCTCCCACCCACCCTCCTTCCCTCCCTCCCTCCCTCCCACACTCCCCCCACTTACTCTCCTTCTCCCCCCATGCGCCAGCGTGTCTGCAGGACAAGCGGTGGTTTTGCCTTGACGTGCCCCCTGGTGACGTGCGGGTGAAGGACTGCCTGGAGGAGCATCAACTCCTCACTCCCCCTCTTCTCCCCCCTCCCTTCCACCCTCTACTGTCTCCCCTCACCTCGCCAGCGTGTCTGCAGGACAAGCGGCAGTTCTGCCCTGATGTGCCGCCCGGGGATGCGCGCGTGAAGGACTGCCTGGAGGAGCACACCGGCTCCTCACTTCCCCCCTCTTCTCCCCCCTCCCTCACCTTTCCCACTGTCTCCATCCACGCGCGCCAGCGTGTCTGCAGGACAAGAGGCGCTTCTGCCCCGACGTGCCACCAGGGGATGCGCGCGTGAAGGACTGCCTGGAGGAGCACCGGCTCGAGGCCGACTTCTCCAAGGGCTGGTGAGGCAGAGGGTAGGGGGAGAAGGAAAGAGCCGACAGGGGGAAGGGAAGGGATGGTGGGGAGGAGTGGGGGGGTTGGGAACGGGAGGGTTGCTGCATTTTTGTGCTGGTGGTGTGCTTGTATGCATGCCTGCCAGCTTGGGACTCACGCTGTGGTTGTGTGAATGGGCTGAATGTGGAGATGGTATGGTATGCCATGACATGGCACGAATTTTTATGGGCATGTTCTGACCTGGCATGATGTGATGCGGCTTGATCTGCCATGGCATGTTGGCATGGCACGATCTGACGTGGTGATGTGACATGCCGTGATGTGACGTGGCACTGTCTGACATGGCGTGATCTGATGTGGCAGCAAGGTGGAGTTTGACAAGATGATGGAACGGCGTGCATCGGACTTCAGGCTGGACTTCAATCTTCAGAAGTACTGCCACAAAGACATTGTGGAGGTATGGCCCCCAATGCACCCTCACCTGTCCTATTGTCACACCCTCACCTTCACCTCTTACCGCCCTCACCTTCACCTCTTACCGCCCTCACCTTCAGCCTGCAGAAGTACTGCCACAAGGATATGGTGGAGGTATGCTTCCCTGCATTCAGCCTGCTTGCCCCTTTGCCGCCCTCTTGCGGCTCTCTTGCTGCTCCTTGCCGCTCTGCCCCGCCCTCTTGCCCCCCTCGTTCCACCTGCTTGCCGCCCGCTTGCCACCTGCTTGCCGCCCGCTTGCCTTCCCTGTGCTATGCAGACGTGCTACCAGGATGCGGCGGACATGACAGGGGCGGGGGGCAGTTCGGACGCCAAGGTGATTCAGTGCCTGCAGGACTACAGGGACGAGCTCAAGGACCCGCGCTGCAGGCAGCAGGTGGGATGTGGTGTGCTGCGGTTGGGTGCGGTGGGGTCCGGTGGGGTGCGGTAGGATGCGGTGAAATGGGGTTGGACCAGGATGTTTCAGACATGACAGACAGGGGCGGGGGGCAGTTCAGACGCCGAGGTAATTCAGTGCCTGCAGGACTACAGGGACGAACTCAAGGACCTGTGCTGCAGACAGCAGGTGAGATGCGGTGCGGATGGTAGAGTGGGGTGGGGGGCGGTGGGGTGGTGTGGGGTGGGGTGGGTTTGGGTGGGCTGGGGTGAAAGGATGGGGACCAAGATGATTCAACTCATGGAAGCCGTCTCATTGTTTCAGAATTCTCGTGCCATCTGTTTCTTTTGCTTGACCTCCCATTATGCTTTTCCCTCCCATGCGTCCGTTTCCCACTCTGTTGTGCCTCCTCTCTTCTCTCTCACACATGCACTCGCAGGTGCATATGCTGACCAAGAGGGCCGCAGAGGACATTCGTTTTGACCGCGCTCTGGTTGAAGCATGCAAAGGTATGGCATTGGGTTGGGATGAGTGAAAGTGTGGCATTCATTGGCATGCATTAGCGGCTCTTTTTTCTGCCTAGAAAAGGACTATCTTGTTGTAGGTTAGCTTGGACTACACCGCGCTTTCAGCAAAGCATGTAATGCAAAGGCGTGGCACTAGCGATAGGCAGGTGTCGTTGTGCAGTGGTGCCCAAAGGGCCAGGGAAGGGTGTTCATGTGCTTGCAGGACATGCATCTAACTCCCAGCATTTCCCCTCTCCTCTCCCCCTATTCCGCCACGCACCCACTCCCTTCCCCCTCTTCCACAGATGATTGGCAAGCGCACTGTGCGTCCGTGCCCAAGGGCCAGGGAAGGGTGTTCATGTGCCTGCAGGACAACCGCAGCAAGCTCAAGGGGCCGTGCAAAGAGGCGCTCTTCAGAGAGGTGCGATGCGGTGGAGGCTGGTTGGGCGTGGTACAGGGTAAAATCGAAGGATGGGGTAAGACGGTGCTCGTTCAGTTCAGTGTGGTATTGTCTTTGCTTAAATCTCTGTTTTGCTGACTCTCCCCTTCTCTTCATCGTTCCCCTCTTTCCCCTCTGCTGTTCCCCTCCTTATCTCCTCCCTCTCCGCCATTCCCCTTCCTTGCCCCCTCCCATCCTCCACTCCTCCCCTGGTCTCGAGCAGGAGGTGCGGTTTGCAGAGGACATAGACTTCAAGTTCGCAATCCGCAAGGCATGCTCTGACGAGCTGGGAGAAATATGCGCTTCCTTCACCTCCATCACCACCATTCCCCTCTCTCTTTCCTGCCCCCTCTCCCCCTCCCTGCTCGCAGGAGGTACGGTTCGCGGAGGACATAGACTTCAAGTTTGTTTTGAGGCGCCCGAATAACGAACCGCTTTGCTGTTCCCCTCGCCTGCCCCCTTCTGCTCCTCCCCTGGTCTCGAGCAGGAGGTGCGGCTCGCGGAGGACATAGACTTCAAGTTTGTTTTGAGGCGCTTGAATAACGAAACGCTTTGCTGTTCCCCTCGCCTGCCCCCTTCTGCTCCTCCCCTGGTCTCGAGCAGGAGGTGCGGTTTGCAGAGGACATAGACTTCAAGTTCGCCATCCGCAAGGCATGCTCTGACGAGCTGCAGCGCCTCTGCAAAGGTGGGTGCTGTGACGCTGATGCCTGTGCTAAGATTGGCGACTTTGTATTGCAGGCGCGGAGAAGAATGTGTGAGTCGTAAGTAGACGACTTTGAGACGTCTCAAAAGTCGACTTTGTATTGCAGGCGCGGAGAAGAATGTGTGAGTCGTAAGTAGACGACTTTGAGACGTCTCAAAAGTCGACTTTGTATTGCAGGCGCGGAGAAGAATGTGTGAGTCGTAAGTAGACGACTTTTGAGACGTCTCAAAAGTCGACTTTGTATTGCAGGCGCGGAGAAGAATGTGTGAGTCGTAAGTAGACGACTTTGAGACGTCTCAAAAGTCGACTTTGTATTGCAGGCGCGGAGAAGAATGTGTGAGTCGTAAGTAGACGACTTTGAGACGTCTCAAAAGTCGACTTTGTATTGCAGGCGCGGAGAAGAATGTGTGAGTCGTAAGTAGACGACTTTTGAGACGTCTCAAAAGTCGACTTTGTATTGCAGGCGCGGAGAAGAATGTGTGAGTCGTAAGTAGACGACTTTGAGACGTCTCAAAAGTCGACTTTGTATTGCAGGCGCGGAGAAGAATGTGTGAGTCGTAAGTAGACGACTTTTGAGACGTCTCAAAAGTCGACTTTGTATTGCAGGCGCGGAGAAGAATGTGTGAGTCGTAAGTAGACGACTTTTGAGACATCTCAAAAGTCGACTTTGTATTGCAGGCGCGGAGAAGAATGTGTGAGTCGTAAGACAGAGCACGTAAAAAGAGCAAGTCGGCCTTTATGCTAAGGTCGTCGAGCTTAGTCTGTACCACAACGGCGGCCCCTCCCCGCCCCACCGCCTGCTCCTTCCCCACCACCATGTATGAGCAGAGAAGGAGGACGCGATGGCATGTCTGCAGGAGCACATGGGGGATGCGGACATGAGCAAGGGGTGCAGCGAGGAGGTGAAGAGCGACCAGCAGCACGCTGCAGAGGGTGGGTTATTAGAGGTTAGAGCTTCCAACTGCCTCACTTGTGCAACTCCTTTCCGTCTCTCTCACTCTTCTCACCCTCACTTGCACTCTCGATTACATTCATTATTCTTCGTGCATACCGCCGCATTGCAACCCCATTCGCCTCTCCCTCTCTCATCATCCCCAAACCCAACCCCCAACGGTTATCCCCCAGACTACCGCCTCAACTTCCGCCTCGCTAGAGAGTGCTTCGCTGATGTGCAAAAGCTCTGCATGCACGCCTGCGACGAGTCCGCCCTCCTCCCCTCCTCCTCAGACCCCTCCTCCTCTTCTCCCACCACTCTGCCCGTCACGTGTGGCGGTGCCACGCTGAGGTGTCTCACCGGCGCTGTCAGCAACATCTCATCTGCCACGTGTCGCGACGAGGTGTTTCATTTCCAGAAGCAGGAGGTCGCTGACGTGGCGCTGGACGTGCCTCTGCAGGTGACGTGGCAGTAGTCATATGGCTCTGAATATCTAGTCATCGTGTAGTGTTTGTTTACCCATGCTATCATGCCCCGTCATGCCCTGTCATGCCCTGTCATGCCATGTCATGTGCTTGTCTATGTAGCCATATTGTTCACCATGTGCCATGCCTCTGGTGGGGTGCATGGCCTCTTGTATCCCTGCTCCTTACTCATATCCTATATCTCAACTCTCGATGCTGTGCGGGAGAGGTGATGGGAGCAGACGGACCTTAGGCTGGCTGAAGTATTCTTCACCCCGTGTGGAAGGGGACCCGGTGACACCACATCTCCTCACCCTCCTCACCCCGTCTCTTGTGTCTTGCAGGTGGCATGCATGGAGGATGTGAAGGAGAGGTGTGGGGGCGAGCGGGACCACAGCAAGGCGCTGGCATGTTTGAGGCAGAACAGGGACGCGCTGTCAGAGGGGTGCAAGGAGGAGGAGCTGCGGTTCAGTGAGATGGAGGTGGGTGGCAATGTGCTGGGATGTTTGAGCATGCCTTTGGGATTTGTGCAAGGTGCTTGGTTAAGCTCCAAGCCACAGGGCATGCTCTCCTTAAACATTAAACCCCAAACCCTGTGGCTTGGAGCTGCACCAGTTCCCACCTCCCCCCCACCTCTTGTCGCCCATCCCCACCCCACCTGCACTTTTCCGACTTCCTCCACTGCTAACCACCCCTCATCTCCCCCCCTTCCTGTGAAAGCTTAAAGTAGAACCAATGATTGGATTGGAGGAGAAACAAGCATACATAGGTTGGATGGGAAGCTTGGAAGGGAAAGGTTGGGTTGGCCATAGGCTGGGTTGACCTCACTTTGGGAAGTGAGGTGACCTGAGGCCAAGTGGGTTGAGTTGGTCACACTTTGTGGGAAGTGAGGCAACCCTAGGCCCACTTGGGTTGAGTTGGTCACACTTTGTGGGAAGTGAGGCAACCCTAGGCCCACTAGGTTTGGGTTGGCCTCACTTTGGGAAGTGAGGCAACTTGAGGCCAAGTGGGTTGCATTTAGGGGCTCCACCACAATTGGGTTGGATTGGCACCCCACAATGCAAGACTACACCCAAAGTTGGGTGTAGTCTCAACCCAACTGTACACCACAATTGGTGTACAGTCACAAGTGTTGGCATGCTAGAACATATAATTCTAACACTTCCCTCCACCCCATCGTTCCCCCGTCCAACCAGGCGTCTGATATCCGCCTCACCCCCACGCTCATGAACGCCTGTGGCTTGGAGCTGCACCAGTTCTGCCGAAAAGTGCCGCCCGCTGCCGGCCAGGCTTTTCGATGCCTGCAGCTGCATGTGCAGGAGGTACAGCAATTGCATTCGCATGTATATGTTTGCACTCACTTGATCCTTTTGCTTAAGCGTGTTTTAAAGGTTTGCTGCTCCTCCCCACATAAATCTCGATCCTTGCATTCACATGTATATGGCGGCTACTTGGTGCCTGGTTCCAGAGGTACGGTAGCTAGTGCAGTCCCCATGTTGGTGGGCCTTGTGATAAGTGTTGTTTTGAGAGGTCTGAATAATGTTGTTTTGAGGCGTTTCAAAAGAACACTTCTATCAATTGCATTCACATGTATATGGCGGCTTATTGGTGTCTGGATCGAGAGGGCTTGTAGCTAGTGCAGTCCCCATGCCCTTTGGTGGGCCTTTCTCCGTGTCCCTTCCAGCCCTTCTCAACCCCTTCTAACTTAGTCCAATCACTTCCAACCCCTTCCCAAACCAGCCGGGCATGAGCGTGGCCTGTCGGTCAGAAGTAGACCTGCAAACAACGCGCCAGTCCAAGTACTACAAGGCTGGATGCGGCAGTGAAGCAGCAGTGTGGGGAGGACGTGGAGCGGCTGTGCAAGGTGGTGGACGAGGGCAGGGAGGGCCATGCGCTCGTGCTCAAGTGCCTTGTGGACTATCAGTCGGACCTCTCTGCCAGCTGCCACACAGAGGTGGGTGCAGTACACTGCACTGCGGTGACTTGCCTTTGAGTCTGAACATATATCGAAGGCGTGGCGGGGCACACTCTCGTGCTCAAGTGCCTTGTGGACTACCAGTCGGACCTCTCTGCCAGCTGCCACACAAAGGTGGGTTGCTTGCACCCCTTAAGCTGACTTCCAATTGGGGGCAGGGAGGGGCATGCGCTCGTGCTCAAGTGTCGTGGATTATCAGTCCGACCTCTCTGCCAGCTGCCACACAGAGGTGGGTGGTGCAGTGCAGCGCGGTGACCTGCTTTTGAATTTAACTAAAGATCGAGGGCAGGGAGGGCATGCGCTCATGCTCAAGTGTCGCGTGGATTGTCAGTCTGACCTCTCTGCCTAGCAGCTGCCACACAGCGGGTGAGTGGGTGCAGTGACTTGCTTGCACCTCTTGATTCGACTTCCACCCTGCCATGCATCCATCTGCATCCATCTGCACCCATTGTCTCAGGTGGCCTATGCAGTGCGCATGGCCCTGTGGATGTACCACCGTGGATCGGACCTAACCAAGGGCTGCGATGCAGTCATCGATTCCCGCTGCGCCAACTACACCAGCAGCAGCCACAAAGCGAGTGTGTCAGGAGCAGTGGTGGGGAAGTATGCACAGTGCTTGATGGATCAGCCCAAGGAGGCGCTGGGGAATGAGTGTCTGCCGCTGGTGGCACTGGTGGGGAAGGAAGGGGGGCATGTGGGGGGCGAGATCAGCAGCGAGCTGCTTCAAGAGACTCTCAATAAGATCGCCCTGGTGAGTGCAGGCAGAGGGAGAGGGGGAGAGCTAGTGTGTGGTCTGGCTGGGGGAAGGGGGGCATGTGGGGGGGGAGATTAGCAGCGAGCTGCTGCAAGAGACTCTCAATGCAATCGCCCTGGTGAGTGGGGAGGGGGGATGGGGGAGGGGAAGAGGGGGGGGGGGGACTTTTGAGTCGACTCTAAAGCCATGTGGGAGGGGAGATCAGCAGCGAGCTGATACAAGAGACTCTCAATAAGATTATGTGGTTGGTGAGGGGGGGGTTGGGAAAGGGGGCGATTATGTGGGAGGAGGGAGGTGGGAGTGAGTGGGAAAAGGAGGGGGAGTTGTAGGGGAGGTTAGAAGGATGGCATGGTTTGCATGAAGTTTAGGTGGCTAAGTGCTGATCTTCCCGGTAGCTCTTCGCTGAGTCGTGCATTCTTCCTGTGCAATGCTCGCAGTCTCGCTCAACCCTTTGCGCCTTCGTTCCTCTGCTCCCACTTTGGTGTTTCTGCCACCTTGGTTGCACTAAGCACATCCCAACCCATGCCTTCCCCCATGGCTTCCCACATGGTTTCTCCCATGCCCAGCTCCAGCTCTCCCAAGGCGGATCTGCCGGTTCTGTTGCTTCTCGCTCTGAAGGACTTGTCTTGACTGGATGGGTGGCCTTTGCCGCGGTGACTGCGCTAACAGCCCTGCTTCTGGGTATTGCCTATGCAGTCTACCGCAAGTACTTCGATCCCACGCGCAACTATACGGTTATGGTAAAAGCTGGGGACGTTTGAAATCTGTGGTTTTTTTTTTTCCAGAGGATAATATATATCCTGTGGCATTTTTTATAACAGGTTTAGTTGAGCCATTTTTGGATTTAGTAAACCGTGGATCAACTGAAACCTTAGACTAACTTTCTATGGGGGTGTCTTACAGCAAGTCGAATCCTCAACCACGGGCACCGCACTTTCTATGTAACTGTTCGTCTCGTCGATTTCGCCGTTCTCCGGGCCGACTATGGCTTTTGTATCGACCACGTGCACTTGCGTGATATTTGTCCATCTGGCCAGGCGGTTCGAAGGACGGCACGCTCTGATCACACCGATTCCACGTCATTGTGTTCCTCAAGCCGCGCGTCTACTACATGGTTGCTGTAGGTGGAGAGCCACGTCACGCTGCAACATACAGCGCTGCACCTCCAGATTCCCTCGCGATTGTTCAGCAAGGTGGTCGTCGCCACAATCGCCCATCAAAGTAACCCGCTTTCTGGCCTGATCACTTTTGACCAGCCCTGACACCACCAAACCTGGTCGGTTCGGGCCCTTGGGATCACCGACCAAAATTGGCAGCGACGAAAACAAGATCGGCTCATCCAGTCAGGCCCTCCGTCCCGATTTTTTCAACCATCTGTTCGCTCTGTTCCCTTTCATAGCCACCCCACTCACTTACCCATCATTTTACAGGTGGTGGTGGTTGCCCGACACACTGAAGCACGGGACAGAACGAGAATTCTACACAAAAGCCAACGCTGAGTCCGTGAGACACTTATCAGCACGAGTTGGTGTTGAGGGGTTTTGAGCCCTCAGCTTGAGGCTGCCGAGTGCCTGGTCGTGCCTCGGATGTGGTAGGCACGTACGGGCATCTCCCATTGGGCCGTAGAATCCTGGATCAGTGTAGTCCTTCCACCAACCACGCGGCGTGGTTGGGGTTTCCCCAACCAGAAGAGTCTTCAAGCGTCTCCATCTCGGGCCGCAGGCACTGTCCGACAGAAGAGTCTTGAAGCAAGCTGCTTGTGCATGACAGCCGCTCCAGTAGCTACACCTTGCAGCTGTCTCTAGTAAAGCCGCGCTTCCCGGGTCCATCGTGCCTTTCTGTTTGCCGAAAACTGCCTATCATGGAGCGCGGAAGGAGGTTGATAGCGTTTGCACTGCTCGCGGGATTATGGAGTGCTACTGTGGCAGCCACGGAATCGAGCAGCAGCAGTTCGTCGCAGGTGAATAAGCAACGGTCATAAAAAACTTGCATGTAGGTGATTTACTCTACCATAATGCAAGACATGCTCCAGTTATGCTGCATTTTCAGCAACCGCGCGTCAAAAAGCGAGTTGAGAAACAGAGAAAAATCTCTGTCGCTCACAATCCAATGATCATTTCTTCTCTCTTGTTTCGTTCCCAGGGAAGCGACAGCACGACCGCGCTGACGGCGAACAAGGTGGGAGCGCTCTTCGTGTTCCTCGCCTCGAGCTTCCTGGGGGTGTTCGTCCCCTACTTCATCCCCGTGCGGCAAAATATCCTCAAGTTCGGCGTGCTCTTCTCCACGGGTCTCTTCATCGGCATGTCGCTGCTCTACCTCACACCGGAAACCGAGGAGCTCTTTGCGGACCTCACCACAAACAGTACGTCCGTCGCATTGCAGCTCTCGTTGTACACCAGCTGTGACAGACCTTTCGGCTCCAAACCCCAAGATTTTCTCTGAAAATATTAGGTTCCAAATGTTGTAATTTTAGGAGGCGGAAGAGCTTTTCACAAGGCTCAGAACAAGAATATGCTCCGTTGGAACTTTCGTTGTCGAAACGCTGAGCAACGGAAGCTGTAACAGGGGATTCGCAAGAAACGTACCTCGCATTGCGAAATCCATGTTAACAGCATGTAACTGGAGTCTCGTCTCAACCCCCCCCCCCCCCCCCCCCCCCCTGTGTTTCCGTTTCTGGTATTTGTTTCGCGTTGCTGTTGCGCTGGCGGCGGCATGCTAACGGCATATGTGCTCTGTATGTTGGTATCATGTGCGTGTGTGTCTCAGAACATCCATTTTTTAGGCGCCTCAAAAAGTACTTTGTATGTTAAAAATACTCTGTATGTTGGTATCGTGTGTGCGTGTACATCTCAGAGTACCCGCTGGCGTATCTGGTGGTGGTGATGGGCGTCTTCCTCACGTGGCTCT
Source organism: Closterium sp. Yama58-4 (assembly GCA_947470075.1). Classification (NCBI taxonomy): domain Eukaryota; kingdom Viridiplantae; phylum Streptophyta; class Zygnematophyceae; order Desmidiales; family Closteriaceae; genus Closterium; species Closterium sp. Yama58-4. The sequence continues at coordinate 246,847 of CANIUD010000027.1, forward strand.
GTGACCTCATCGTCAAGACCGTGTGGAGAAAACGATCCGTTTCCAACGATCCAGCCAAGGTACTGAGCTCTCGCAGACCCTAGTGCTTTGATAAATTTGACCAAAATATGCTGGCAGCTATCACAATTTTTGTGTGTTCTTTGCATAGGAAAACATGCACGCACGCACAAAGGCTTATGCGCGGTCCGTAATTCATTTTCATCTGACCAGGAATCCGATCCAACAGTGGCTGCCGTCCTCGGCGTGGGCCAAAAGGCCGTCATGGAGAGTGACGCGGAAGGCGGCAGCAGCGCACCGGCAGACTACAACGCGCTGAGCTTCGTGGACGTGGCTCTCATCCTCTTCGCCCTCTGCTTCCACGCCGTGTTTGAAGGGCTTGCTGTTGGCCTCGCCTCCACTGTCTACGATGTCTGGCAAATGGCCTCCTCCATTGCCGTCAACGAGGTGGGCTAGTCACGCCTCATCACATGCCGGAGATTGCTGGCTTCCGCTAGCTGATTTCCTGGCTGTGCTGATTGGTGTTTCTGTTATCGTGCTATATCAGGGTGAATGTTTTGCTGGTGTTCTGACCTCTGTTTGGTTGCTTTGTTTCTGTTCCTGTGGCGTGGCATGGTTGCACTGGAGACAGTTCTTCGAGGGGATGGCGCTTGGTGTGACGCTGAGGGTTCAGGACACGGAGAGGAGTGCCTTGAAGCATGTTCTCTTCGCCCTCTGTGCATCCGTTGTTGCTCCCCTTGGTATCGTGATCGGCATTGTCCTTGACACGACTGGCAATCCTACTGCACGGGAATGGGTCAGGGCGTTTGGAAACGGCATGGCAGCTGGAGTCTTTTTGTTTATTGCCCTAAGCCACTTGATTGCCAAGGGAATGAAGCCTGGGCCGAATGACAAGCCGTGGCTTGTCTTTGTGAAGTGGTTTGTTTCAGGGCTGGGTCTTATGACCAACGCTCTTCTCCAACTAATTGGAAAGAGCTAGATCGAAATACACACTATTTCTATACTTAATTTGTTTCTATCAACATCAGGCCATAACTCACTCATCAGGAGTTGTGGACAAACCCGAAGTATGCAAATTTCTGGCTTCCAACACCTTGCCCCTTCCCCAGCCTTGCATAAGCAGTTGCTGTCATTTTTACGTTGTATAGCAATTTGTTTAGTAGTGTACTGTTGCTACTGCGCAGTGTACCTGTTATTTCGGCTGATCAGGAGGATCTCCCGCCAAAACCTGGAGAACACAGAAATTGCCGAGCTCCCACGCTTCTGAGAGCTGCCTTTCATTTGCCGCTGCTGCCTTTCGTTTGATCGCTGTTGATGCTCGTTCCTGCTTGGGTGTCATAGCGTGCTAGTTAGTTGTGCCATGGCAATCAGTAGGATCGCTAGACCAGGCGTGTCGAGATAATTATGGTTGCACTTTTCGTACCCCGCGTCTCAGAACAACGGTTTTCGTTCGCATCTTTGGTTATATATAAGCAAAATGTTACTTACCAATAGCCTTCAAGTAGTGCCCTTTGTTCATTCACTAACGGTCGCGCTAACACAGTTAACGTAGGTTAGGGTAACACGCTGACACACTAACGCACTGATGCTCACGCCGGCATAGTCCACCAACCAAACGCTTTAACTGACACACTGGTAGCAAACGTACTAACTCGCACGTTACTGGCAAACACGCTAACTCGCACGTCACTGGCAAACACGCTAAACTCGGGCTTGCGCGTCTAACTCGCACGCTACTAGCAAACGCACTAACTCGCACGCGCTCAACGAACGCCCTACTTTCACGCTACCACCAATAGCGCTTCTCTCACGCCACGAAAGGCTGATCTTTCCGTTAAGGCTATGTCGGGGAGCGTGGAGAGCACGGGAGTCGGCGGTCAGCTCCAGGTGTCTGTGGTCCAGGGTCGCCACGTCAGACAGCCAGGCGAGGACGGCGACGCGACACGTGGCACCGTCGTGTCCGTCCAGCTCGGATGTCATCAGGTCGGTTGACAGATTCCTCGTGATTAGGTGCAAGTCGCGGGTTACTGACAGGAAGTAATCGTTGACGATAAGTTTGGTCGTTTTTTTTGCCGTCCCCGTGTGCCTGTCAGATCCGAACGCGGTCCAAGGCGGGTCCATCGCCCAAGTGGCTGCAGGACTTCAAGCTCCCCGTGGAGGCCGCGCTGCTCTTCTGGTGCCACCAGCACGCTCCCGCTAAGCAGCAGCTGCAGCAGCAGCAGGATGGCAAGAAACAGGAGCATGAGCAGCAGCAGGAGGGTCAGGAGCATGAGCAGCAAAAGCAGGCAGCGAATGAAGACCTATCAGTCGGTGGTCCATCTCTCGTTGTGAGCCATCCCCTTCCCCATGTTGTCCTCCCCAACTCTTCATCCCTTCTCCCGCCTTCCATGTTTCTTTGCTCCTCATCTTTTCTGACCGAGTTACACCCAAGCCCATCTCTTCCCACCGAGTCTCACCCAACCCCATCAAGTCTCAACCTTCCCTGTATTTCACATCACCCTCCTTTGCAGATGGAGCTCCTCTCCGCTGATCAATCCACCCCCGCCCAATCGCAATTCTCCACGTCAGCGTCAGCGGCCTCGTCAGGCCCGGCGGCAGGTCCGTGCCTCGGCCGAGCCAGCGTGCCGCTGGCAGGGCTGGTGGGGGGTGCGACAGTGGTGCGGTGGTATCAGATGACGGACGAGGAGGGGTGCCTGGTGGGGGAGATCTGCATCGTCTCGCGCTTCCTCCGACTTTCTTCCTCCGGCTCTTCGTGCTCTTCTGGTATGAACCCTCGCCACTAAATTCCCTCGTTTGTGAATCCCCTTTTTCTTATATGTGCGCTCTTAGACGTGTCAAGCTGCGGTGGAATTATTGACTGACGGGCGAGGAGGGGTGTCTGGTGGGGGAGATCTGCATCGTCTCCCGCTTCCTCCGCCACTCCTCCTCTGGCTCCTCCTGCTCCTCTGGTATGCGCCCTCTCGAGTAACTTCCCTTTTTCATGAATGCGTTCTCTGGTAAGTGGCTTTGAGCCGTGTCAAGCTGTGGTGGTATCAACTGATAGACGAGGAGGGGCCTCTGGTGGGGGAGATCTGCATCGTCTCTCCCTTCCTCCGGCTTTCTTCCTCTGGTTCCTCCTGCTCTTCTGGTAATTACCCTCTTTGGTGAATAAACCTTCTAATGAATACCCCCTCTGTAGTCTGTCTCTGGTAAGTTCCTCTTGAGGCATCTCAAGCTGCGGTGGTATCAACTGACGGACGAGGAGGGGTGTCTGGATGGGGAGATCTGCATCATTTCCCGCTCCTCTGCCTCTCCTCGGACGTTATTTTCCTGGTGGCAACATGCAGTCGTAATCGATTCCCTTCCCTTCCTTCCTCCTGGTGCTGTCTGGCTTCCACCCCCTTCCTGACCACCCCAGGAGCAAGAACACCCATTGCTGGGGGAGCAAGAACGCCCGTTGCAAGTGGGTCTAGGACCCCTGGAGGCTCGAATAGAGCACTTTCTCACAAGGACGGGAAGCAACTTCCCACGGCTTCTACTGCTGCCGCTGCTGCTGGTGGTGGTGCTACTGCTTCTGTAGCCCCAGCAGAAGGAGCAGCAGCAAGAGGAGCAGCCGCAGCAGAAGGAGGAGGAGCAGGAGGAGCAAGAGAAGCAGTGGCAACAGAAGGAGCAGCAGAAGGAGCAGCAGAAGGAGGAGGAGCAGTGAAAGGCGAGGAGGCGTCCCACAGCCAACGACCAGCTCCTACTTCCTACTCTCCTACATTGCCTGCCACGTCAGCGGCCGTTAGCAGCGTGGGTGATACGTCAGCAGGAGAAACAGCAGCAGCAGCAGCAGCAGCAGCAGCAGCAGCAGGTGGTGGTATGGGTAACTCTAACATGACCTCCCACTCTTACTCTCACTCCTTACACTCGTCGCCTTCCCCCTCCCTGCCTTCGTCCTCCCATATAACAGACCCCCACTCCACCCTCTTGCCCCCTGTTCCTGAAGGTTCCAGTAACATTAGGAACAATGTAGACGCCCGTTCTAGTGGTACTGGGCTGTGCAATCAGCAGCAGCGCCAGCAAAGCAAGCTGAAGGAGAAACAGGAGAAGCAGAAGCAGATGGAGCAGCAGAAACAGCAGCAGCAGCAGCAGCAGCGTCCCCTCACAGCAGCAGGAAGCGAGGGAAGATGCGGAAGCGGAAAGGGGAGAAGGGGAGAGGGAATGGGGAGGGCGCAGGGGTGTGGAGCGCGGGGCAGGTGTTGCTAGGAGTAGCAGGGGCGTTGTTTGGTGTGGCTCTACTGTCCATGGTGGCGAGGAGAAGACAGAGGAGGCTAGCACTGCTGCATGAGGTGAGACCAGGTTTGGGGTGGGGTTAGGTGTGGTGAGGTGGGGTGAAGTGAAAGTGGTGTCCGACAGACAGGTGAAAGGAGTGAGGTGGGAAGACGGTGAGAAGAGGCGTGAGGAGAGTGGAGGGGAGAGGGATGATAAGAAGAGTGGAACGAGGGGTGAGGAGGAGATGAAAAGTGAGGTGAGGGGTGAGGAGTGACAAGGGTAAAAGGTCTTCCTTAACATACCCTTTGCCTTCCACCCTCCCCGCTCCACTTTTTCTGCCCTTCCTATTCATTTCGCTCCTAGTCTAAAAGGATGAGTCCATGTGCTCAATCGTGACTTGCTCTAGCAGACGAGGGGTGAGAAAAGGGGTGAGGTGAAAAGAGGAGGAAGCGTTCGATTATATATCTCCTTCTGTCCTCCTTTCCGCACCTGTTCTACATTTCCCCTCCATTTTTCATCCCAGGTCCAAAAAGGGGAGACTATGTGCTCGATTGCGACTCGCTATTGTGTGAACCCTGAAAGGATTATAGACGCGAACGTTGCCGAGGGAATTGATGATCCGGATGTTATATTCCCAGGCGATGTGATACTCATTCCTCCGACTTAGCCTCAGGTGCAATGGTTGTATGGGTGCATGCAGAAGGTGTTTTAGAACCAGTTGTTAATGCGCCTTCAAAATTGATTCATTGCCTACAATATCAATGAGAGTTCGATCCAGAGGTTCTCGCTCCTAGCTCTCTAGCCTTAGACAGAAGGGGTATCTAGACTTGCGCAATAATATACAACAATATGGAACACAGCTACAAAACTACGTTAATTCCCATTTCAGCAACATGCTTCCGACAGACACCCCCTCCCCTAACAAAATACTACCTACATGCTTGATGCCGCTATCCGCTCCACTTGTGTCCACTCCCTTGTAACGGCCGCTGCCCATGATTCCCTCCCACCAGTCCATCTAATCATCCCCACCATCCATCCCCTCTCCTACATATCATCAGGCTGAGTCTATTTAGCTGGCAGAACCTTGAAAGGGCGCATCATGTCATTATCTTCATGATCCAAGATGTGACAGTGGATCATGTACCCTGGCCCCTTAGAGGGATCGAAGCTCAGCTCCTTCCCCATCCACGGCGAAAAATCCACCACTAGAGCAGTCACATAACCTGGAGGAGCCCTTGTGGTGTCCTTCCATCCCCTCTCATTCTTTCTAGGCGAAACAGCCGGGCCTGTGTAACAGCTCCCATCAGGAATACTGCATTTCTTCTCCCCGTAGTGCTCTTTGTCAAATGGGCGGCGGAAGAGGATGCGATGTGGGGAGAAGTGGATGTGGATCGGGTGTGTGTCTTCTGTAAGGTTGATCAAGTACCAGAGTTCCCGGGTGCCATATGTCGGTGTTATGTCGATTTTCTCGGTGAAGTGCTTCTTGTCAATCATCCCCATTAGAGGATTGCCGCTCTCCTCGTCTTTCATTTCTGAAAGGGTGATTTCCCTTGTCGCGGCGATGTTTTCGAGGTTGAGATGCGGGATAGAGTTAAGCATTCCCGGCACTGTAGAGAGGTCTGCAATAGGGTCACCCTCCACGTTGAACTGCATGACGTACTGTAGACCTCCCGTGGGTAAATCACCCCCAGGATAGGGCGCAGGAGCACGATTTTTCAGCCGAATTGTCACCCCTGAAGGCAGCTGAGTGAAATCTACAATGATACACGCGCGCTCCCCGGGAGCAAGGGTGATTCTGCGGAGGAACACGGGGTGGTTGAGATATCCGGCTTCTGAGGCGATCTGGAGAAAGGGAAAGGTGATGCTGGTGCTGTTGGCAGTGCCACTGCTGCTGCTGTTGCCATGGGAAGGGGGGGGCGAGGCCCTGAGGGCGAGCTCGAGGAAACGAGCGTTGCATCCGTTGATGAGACGGAAACGGTACTTGCGACGCTGCACTGCCATGTAGGGAGTCACCTGGGGGGAGTGGTGAGTGGTTGGTGAGATAGGGAATGGATGTTAGAATAATGGGTGGACGTTACAACAGGGGCCATTGCAGGCGTTGACGAGGCGGAAGCGGTACTTGCGACAATGCACTGCCATGTAGGGAGTCATGTGGGAGAAAGGGAGGGGTTGATGGGATCAGGGAATGGGGCATTACAGATGTGGACGTTGAAATTAAGGATTGTTGCAACCGTTGATGAGAGCGGAAATAGTACTTCCGTTGGACTGCTATGTAGGGAGTCACCTGAAGTGCCGGGGAGGGGGGGGGGGGGGAAGGGATTGATATGGGTTTGTTACTGGTGTGAGCGGGGTGGGGCATTGGTTACAGCCATAGAGTGCAGACTATGAGGTTTGTATGAGGTAGTTGTATGTAAACAAGGGGTTGTATGGGGGAGTGAGTGGAAATGAGTGGTATTTAGCCATTCCACCAGAGCAGCCATAGCGTGCAAATACTGGTAGTATCAAGGAACCCAGCCATTGCTGCTGCAGGTAATAGCCAACCCCCAGGCAGCAACCGCACAAATCGTACCTTTCCATTAACGGTCATGAAACTCCCGAAGTACTCAGGTACCCACACCGGATGAGCTTTTGTCAATCCCTTCCCCTCCATGAACGTGTGCCCGTTCCACAAAAACGACCTATCCTGGATCAGCAGCGGCACGTCAAACCTGCCCTTGGGCAGGTTAAGCTTTCTCTCCGCCTGTGGATTGGACAGAATGTATGCGCCAAAAAGTCCTGCAACAATGTTTAGCCGCGTCATTCCCAAGGTGTGGTCGTGGTACCACATGGTGCTGGGCGGCTGCATGTTGGGATAATGGTGATGGCTGGATTCGAACTCAGAACCTTTCTCTCCCCAGTGCGTGTACCAAGCCTCAGGGTGGCCGTCGTAGGAGCTCGAGACCTGCGCACCATGGACGTGGACAGCTGCATCCAAGGGGAAGGGGAGGGGGGAACGGGGTGGCGGGAGTGGGAGGGGAGGGGGAAACACGTTGGCGGGAGGGGGAGGGGAGGGGGAAAACGAACTTGAATTTCTGAAATGTACTACACCGCAATATTGGTAACATTACACGTATCGGCAAGCAACCCCCCTATCGGCACGTATCGGCACGTATCGGCACGTATCGGCACGTATTTGGAAAAGGCGCACGTACTGATCGGAACGCCCCCCTTCTTGAGCTTGGGAGCCATGAGCGTGTAATCAACGGGCATGATGTGCTGCTCGTCCGTGATGTTGTTTTGCCACGTCACGTGCAGCGGCGCTCCGACCCGCGCCACGATCGTAGGCCCGGGCACGCTGGCCGACTTGCGCGTGAGCCCGAACGCGTACGCGCGGGTTAGAGGGAGATCGCGGTGGAATTTCTGCAATAAGCGGAGACGCGTTACACAGTCACTGACGCTTTGGAAACAAAAAGGTTAAGCTGGTTGAGAGATTATAGACCGGAAGCACAATGTAACTGTCCCGGTGTAGCTCACCCGTTTCACGCTAAACGCGGTGATGGTTAGAGCAGCGGCTCGGCTGAAGTCTTTTGAAAGCCGGTCCGCATTGACGACCGGCGGAACGGGCAGCGGATCCACAAACTTTCGAAGCTTCTTTCGCAACACGCGTTTTTTGCTAATCGACACGTCCCGCGACGCTAATCTGCCGTGCGAATCCATTTCTTGATGATACCCGCCGTCGTGCCCGCCATGATCGGCGGCGTCCATGGCGCGCGCGGGAACGGGCTGAGAGAAGAGGAGCAGCGCGAGAAGCGCGGACGCGGCAAGAATCCGCCAGTGCGAGCTCTGAGAAGCGCCCACCCGCCAGTGCAGGCTCTGAGAAGCGCCCACCCGCCAATGCAGGCTCTGAGAAGCGCCCACCCGCCAATGCAGGCTCTGGGGGGCCATGAGCGAAAGCGCTACTACAGACTACTGCGCGTCAGGATTCGTGGCTTTTCCACCCGGAAGGCTCGAAAGGAAAAGTATTGCATGTGGTGAGACAACGAGGAGCAAGTGAGCGATATAGATAGTACGCTATACAACGTCACGTTGTACTGGTGGCGACACCGTGTTGCCTCGCCACCAGTACTAGGGAGAAGAGTCGAGAGTCGAGAACGGCGAGAGTAGGGAGTGGAGATTCTGGACGACAGTGCTGACAACAAAGGCCGAAGTGCGAAAGTCGAGAAACTGAGAGCCGGGGAGTCGAGATTTTGTGAAACCAGGAAGCGCCGCGATTGCGACAAGGTTTCTCGTTCGTCTTCCGCGGCATGGGAAGTGAAGCGAGGGTCTGAGGCTGAATTGGCAGCAGCGTTCAAGATACGGTACAGTACAGCCGTCCTCTCTGCGCGTAAGACGCAAACAGCGCAACAAGAGCAACCGGCGCAGCCGGCGCAATGCGCGCAACCAGCGCCACCCTTGAAGTCCATCGAGGACTGTACAGTAGAAGGGCTGCCGCCAAGGGCAAGGGCCTGTAGGAGGTGAAATTGACAAAAGGCTGTACCACCTAATTGCGCAACCAGCCCCACCTATTTTCCTCTATGCTTTCCGTAGGGGGCTGTCGCTTGGAGTTGCAATGCAAACACAGCCGCGCAACCATCTGTTTTTGCGTGGCGCACTCGATGTTGCGCTCATGTTAGCGGAGGAGGGGGGCGCGGGGACATTGTTTTCCTAATCAATACGAAATTGGTTTCCCAACGCGGAGAAATAGGAGCGGCGCAGTGAACGGAGCGCGTTTCCTGGCAGCAATATGAGGGACCAACCAACTCGCGACAAGCAAGCACGCGGCTCGTTTGTCCTCTGTTTTACCCCAGGTCCAAAAAGGAGGGTGAAATCACGAATCGCGTTTTATCTTAAATGAATCGACCCGAATTGCTCCCCTTTCGCCATGTGAGCGTTATTCTTAATTGGATGGACCCTCTTTTCCCCCGTCCCCCCCAACCCGTTTTTCCCGCCCTTCCCCTCCGAAATTCGGGCACCCGCTGGAATTTGGTGGTATCACAAACAGTCACAAATACATGCCTTATCTTAACGCTACGATTTCGGTATGTAAGCGACATCTGACTGGACAGAACACTGGTGATTTTCTTCGCGCGCCAAAATGACTCGCGTTTTGATTCTTCAATGTTGAATGATGTGCATGTTTGGTTGTGCCAGGAGCCGTTGGGGAACGCATAGTTAGATTTAAAGTAGTACCTTCACTTAATTTCTCTATTACATATAAGACTAAATGGTTCCGAAAATAGAAATATTTTGAGCATTAAAAACTCTAATGCTTATTTATGTAGTTTTTGTATTTGTGACTGTTTGTGATACCACGAAATTCCAGCGGGTGCCCGAATTTCGGAGGGCAAGGGCGGGAAAAACGGGGTGGGGGGGCGGGGGAAAAAGGGGTCCATCCAATTAAGAAAAACGCCCACGTGGCGAAAGGGGAGCAATTTGGGTCGATTCAATTAAGACAAACGCGATTCCCGCCGATGCGCGCGATTTCGCCAAAAAGGAGAGATGTGGTTAATTGAAACTCGCTATTGTGTGAACCCTGAGAGAATAATAGATCTCTGGCCGAGGGGATTGACGATATGGGCGTTATGTTCGCAGGCTATGTGATTCTCATTCCTCCTACTTAGCCTTTGGTGCAGTGGGAATGGGTGTATGAGGTGTTGTGGTTGTTGATGCGAAGAAAGCTTCACTGGGTACATCGATGAGTGTATGCTGCTTTTCTGATTTGCAGGTAGATTTGAGGGCTGCAGCGAAGGGTTTTTACTCCTAGCTTCATATGCTAAGTCAGCAATAAGTACGGTATGAAAAATATTACTGCAATAATGTTAACAATGTCAACATTCTTCAAATAAATTTGTTTAATCATATTTCAGTTACATCTGACAGGTACCCCTCCCACTTCCTAAACCTCTACCTACATGCTTGCGTATCGAATACACCACCCCCCCTCGTGTCCTCCCCTCCCTGTTACCACCTCAGCCGTAACTCCCACCACCTTATCTCGTTATCCCCATCCCCTCCCCTGAATATCGTCAGGTTACACCTACCTGGCAGGCAGGATGGTGAACGGACGCATCATGTCATTGTCCTCGTGATCTAAGATGTGGCAGTGAATCATGTACCCCGGCCCCTTGGTGGGATCAAAGCTCAGCTCCTTCCCCATCCATGGCGAAAAGTCCACCACCAGCGCAGTCACATACCCGGGAGGAGCCCTCGTGGTGTCCTTCAATCCCCTCTCGTTCTTCTTAGGAGAAACAGCCGGGCCAGTGTAACAGGTCCCGGCGGAAATGCTGCATTTCTTGGCCTCGTAAAGCTCCTTGTTGAACGGGCGGCGGAAGAGGATGCGGTGTGGTGTGAAGTGGATGTGGATGGGGTGAGCGTCTTCCGAGAGGTTGATTAGGTACCACAGTTCACGCGTCTTGTATGCCGGCGTTATGCTCAGCTTCTCGTGGTAGTGCTTCTTTTCAATCAGCCCCGTTAAAGGCTCGTCTGTCGCCTTGTCTGCGACTTCGGAAAGGGTGATTTCCCTTGTCGCGGCGATGTTTTTGAGGGTGAGAAGCGGGATATAGTTAAGCACCGCCGGCACTGTAGAGGGGTCTGCGACCGGGTCACCCTCCACGTTGAACTGCATGACGTACTGTACATCCCCCCTGGGTAAATCACCCCCAGGATAGGGCGCAGGGGCACGGTTCTTTACCCGAATGGTCGCCCCTGCAGGCAAGTCACTGAAGTCCACAACGATACACGCGCGCTCCCCGGGAGCTAGGGTGATTCTGCGCAGCGAAACCGGGCGGTTGAGGTAGCCGGATTCTGAGGCGATTTGGAGGAAGGGGAAGGTGATGCTGGTGCTGTTGGCGGCACCGCTGGGATCGTCGGAAACGGGGGAGGAGGCACGGAGGGCTAGATCGAGGAAACGCGCGTTGCAGCCGTTGACGAGGCGGAAGCGGTACTTGCGACGCTGCACTACCAGGAAGGGGGTCACCTGGGGGCGGAAGCAGGGGTATGGGCGGAAGGAGAGGGGAAGATAGGGACTAAGACAGGGGTATTACTGGTGTGACTAGAGGACGATGGGGCATTAATGTGGAATTACAGCCATTCAGGCGGAGTGTGAGGTCTGTCAGAGAGAGTTGTTAGGAAGGGGTTGTGTGGGGTCATGAGTGCAAGAGGAGCATTGCAACCCACAACACCCAAGCCACCACCACAGCCATCCCAGTCATTCAGTCATTGCTAAAAACGAAGAAGCAAGAGGAGTAAGTCATTCAGTCATTGCTGCTGATGATGACAACCCAATCCCCATGCAGCAACCATAAAAAGCGTACCTTTCCATTAACGGTCATGAAATTCCCAAAGTACTCGGGTAACCACACCGGATGAGCTTTAGTCAAGCCCTTCCCCTCCATAAACGTGTGCCCGTTCCACAGAAACGACCTATCCTGGATCAGCAGCGGCACGTCAAACCTGCCCATGGGCAGGTTAAACTTTTTCTCCGCCTGCGGATTGGACAGAATGAACGCGCCAAAAAGGCCTGCGACCGTGTTGAGCCGCGTCATTCCCAAGGTGTGGTCGTGGTACCACAGGGTGCTGGGCGGCTGCATGTTGGGATAATGGTGCTGGTTGGATTCGAACTCGGGACCTTTCTCTCCCCAATAAGTGTATCAAGCCTCCGGGTGGCCGTCGTAAGAGCTGGAGACCTGCGCGCCGTGCACGTGGATGGCTGTAGCCCGGGGGAAAGGGGGAGGGGAGAGGGGCGAGGGGGAGAGCAAGAGGGGAGGGGGAAAACGAGATGGATTTTCTGAAATAAAATTAGTAACGCTACACCACAATGTTGAAAACACTACCTACTATTCAAAGCCGAAATTTGAAACAACAATCGGAGAATGGGATGACGGTAAACGGAGAAAGCGCACGTACTGATAGGAACGCCCCCCTTCTTGAGCTTAGGAGCCATGAGCGTGAAATCGACGGGCATGATATGCTGCTGATCCGTGATGTTGTTTTGCCACGTCACGTGCAGCGGCGCTCTGACACGCGCCACGATCGTCGGTCCCGGCACGCTGGCCGACTTTCGCGTGAGCCCGAACGCGTACACGCGGGTCGAGGGCAGATCACGGTGGAATTTCTGCGATAAGAGAGATCACGGTACACGGTTAAGATGACTCGAAGATACGTTCTTTGGAGAAGAAGGAACAAAGAAAAAACACACCCGGTGCAATTGTCCCGGTATTAGCTCACCCGTTTCACGCTAAACGCGGTGACGGTGAGAGCAGCAGCGCCCTTTGGGTCTTTCGGTAGCCAGTCCGCGTTGACAATGGAAGGAATCGGAAGCGGATCCACAAACTTCTTCAGATATTTGCGCACCGCTCGTTTCCCGCTGATCGACACGTCCCGCGACGTCTCCTTGCCTTGCGAGTCCATCCCGTGATCCCCGCCGCCGTGCCCGCCGTGATCGGCGCCCATGGCGCGCGCGGGAACGGGCGGGGCAAAGAGGAGCAGCGCGAGAAGCGCGGACGCGGCAAGAACCCGCCAGTGCGGGTTCTGGGAAGCCATGAGCGAAAGCACTACTGCAGGCTCCAATACTGCGCGAAAGGACTCGTGGCTTTTCCAACCGGAAGGCTAGAGGCGTAGGTATGGAAGCTAGAAGGGACCTTAAGGGGCATATATAGGCTAGGCGATGGGCTAGCTACAGAGACTCCGGACTCGGGGGTGGGGAATCGGGAATCGGGACCCTGGATGAGCAGCAGCACTTGGATCGAAGGCTCAAGCGCGGCAGATGGCGACTGGAGCTCCTGGCTGTGTGTGATGCGAACCCAGGAAGCGCCGCCGCCGCGGCTGGGTTCCTTGTTCTCCCCCCGCAGCAGAGGAAGCGAGGGTGCGGGCGGGGAGGGAGAGCTTCGAGTTGAGGCAAGATCCAGGGCTGAAGCGGCAGCGCATCCCGCGCAAACCCGCGCAAACACGCGCAAATCCGCGCGCCCGCGCATCTCCACGCAACCCGCGCAATCCGCACAACCCGCGTGATCTGCGCAAACCTTGGAAGTCCAGGTGGCGGGCGGGCAGCCGCCAAGGGCCCTTTGATGGGAAATGGTCATCCTTCCTGATTGGTTGGAAGTTGCGCCGCTAGCCCCACCTTTTTACGTGGTGTTCCGGCGCGAAAGGGTGCGGCCCACTAGGGGTGCTGTCGCTTTTGGCGCAAAAGCAGCAGTGTTGGCGGCGGGGAGGGCGCATCTTTGCAGAGTGCCCCTGATATTGCGCGCACGAGATGATGTCGCTGGTTAGCAGACTGGACGCGAAAACTCCGATTTGCCTTGAAGAAAGATTGATGATGCTGCTGATAGCGCTCGTGTCGCGCGCGGAGAAGTAAAGAGCGGCGCAGTGGGCGGAGCGCGTTCAGTGGCAGCAGGTGTAGGGAACATGGCACCAACCAACTCGCGACACGCTATCTCGCAGCTTGATATTACGCACATCTGGCAAGTGGGGCGCAATCGGACGGCCGTTAGGGATACTGCGTGTTGGAAGTCAGGGGCTGCAAGATCGGCATGGGTAAAGAATGCAACTTGGGTGCAACAGAGGCGCTGATTTGGCGCTGTTGCTTACCGTGATGCGTGTATAGAGTGCTTCGATTGCGTTGTCTGCACGTGGGTGGTGCACGGTAGGCACGCCAGCTGTTGCATTGCGATAAGAGTCGCAAGACGGGATGCGCTGCTGTACGGTGGGTTGCGTTTCCACGGGATGCTAGTCGTTTCAGGTGTCGACTAGAATCACACCTGTCCTGTCAGTCGGTTACACTCCAGTTGAGCAAGGTGACAAAGTACACGCGATGCCCAACCAGTGCACGCGAATTTGCCTTTCGCAGGATGGAAACCCTGCACACGTGTATTTTGTGCCAGCCAGTTGCACCCCATCTACAAGCACCCCAAACTGAAGAGACCGGGGTCAAATTGTCAACGCTTAGTTACAATTCTCCATCTGCCCTTTTATAAGCCCTTTTTGCTAAGTGCGAATTGACGAAATCCAGACGAAATCCAAAATCACTTAAAAGCCCAGAGAGAGAGGCAAGGTCGGGGGGCTCAACCGGGCATCGTGTGTATTAAGCCTTATCTCAGCTTTTGAAATTTTTGTGTGCTAATCAAACTTGAAATTCTTAATGCGTGCTCCTTTATCAAGGAAGATCTCCGAAGAGACGTGGCGGGTAATAGAAGGGACGCAGGAAGCCACAAGGTGCCACTGACGCCACGTCGGTGCATGGAGCCCTCCATCGCAACCTCACCCCCTTCGGCGACGAAAGGGGTGTCTCGTCAATTCGTCAACAACGATAGTCCATCTCGAAACCACCACGCGTCCACTCGTTATCCACACACAAGCTGCTGCCAGGTCGTTCACGGCTCGTCCCACCAAAGAAATAATTCCAGCTGGCATTGAATCTGCACCGGTGCATCCCAGGTAGTCCCACGATTGTTTCCTGAAGCTGACTCAGCAGTGAAACCACCTTGGGAACATGTTGCTAACAGCCATGGCTGCCTGCATATTGTAAATTCCATTTCGGAATTTTTCTTGAATTTGTGTCGACCACATTCCAACGGCAAGTCTCCGCATTCCTCCCGTGCTGCTACCTCCTGCACTCGCTATGGCCCTCTCCTCCATCGCTGCCACGTCAGCTCAGACGACAGCCGTGCCGAGGCTGACTGCGGCTGTCAGCCAGGACAATGCTATTAGCGCCGCTGGACTCGTGCCGCTCAAGCAGCGCAATCTGCGGGTAAGAGGGATCGCTCGATCCTGAACTTGTTTATCCCGAATAAATTCGATTGTTACATATTAGTTGGAGTTCAACCGCATGCTTTGCCATGTCATAACAGTTCGAAATTGGTTTTTTTGTGTAACATTCTCACGCCCCATTTGCGATGTCGCTTGTCGCAGACGGGATTCCTCGGCGAGGCCGTTCGTCAGCAGGCCCAGGCGGCTAGCCGGCCAGTCCAGGCCGCCAAGTCAGCCGGCCGGCCGGCAACGGTGACGGCGCGCACGTCCGGGTCGCAGTACGAGGTGGAGGTGGACAAGCCGCTCGGCCTCACGCTCGGCGACAAGCCCGGCGGCGGCGTGCAGATCTCGGTGAGCCGCGTTGCTTCTCCCCCGCCCCTTTCCCGCCTGCACCTCCCCCTCATCGTCCTCCTCGCCCCACCCTCTCCATCCCCGTCGCTCCCCCCCCAACCCCCCCTCGTTCCACTCGTTCCCACTCCCACCCACTATTGTCCCGCTCGTCCTCGCGCGAGCCGGCAGATTTGGAGACGGCGTGCAAATCTCGGCGAGCCTCGCTCAGGACATGGACAACGACGCATCCACGTGTCCACCACGTGGTGCGAACGAGCGCAGCCTGCCTCTTCAGCGTCTACAACCACATCGGAGTCACTTTCCCCATTTTTCCAAAGTTTCCCAGTCCTCTCTCCGTAATCTCACCTCCTCTATCTCCCCCTGCCCCTTCTTCCCGTTTTATTCACAGGGTGTCGCTCCCGGCAGTAACGCGGCGAAGGCGGGCATTAAGGTGGGCGATCAGGTGGTCTACACGAGCAGCTTCTTTGGTGACGAGCTCTGGCCGTCCGACAACCTCGGCTTCACACGCACGGCCGTCAACGCGAAGCCCGACTCCGTTTACTTCGTCCTCGCGAGGGGCGGCTATGTGGACGTGAAGCGCCTGCCCAAGCGGCCCGCGCCTTCCCGCTTCGGACGCAAGCTCACTGAGGCCCAGAAGGTGAGTTTTGAGTCAACCCGAAAGTCAACTCGTGAGTCGACCCAAAAGGCACGGCCGTCAACGCCAAGCCCGACTCCGTCTACTTCGTCCTCGCGAGGGGCGGCTATGTGGACATGAAGCGCCTTCCCAAGCGCCCCGCGCTGTCCCGTTTCGGGCGCATGCTGACTGTGGCTCAGAAGGTGGGCGGTTGGGGGCGGCGAGGGAATGGGCTGATTTGAGATGGGACGGGGGAAAACACGGTTACGGGATGGCGGACGGGATTGGGGAGATGGGATAATGTGGCATGGGATGGCATGGGAAGGAAGGGTAACAATTTTTTTTTTTAAGCGGGGTACTATTTGACTTGGCGCTCCTTCGAAGTGCCTAACCTTGGAGAGAATGGGAAGAGGGGCAATAAACTTGTGAGGTATTAAGGGGTTGGGAGTACATGGCAGAATTGGATTAGAAACGCACGTGCTCTAGTGGTATTCCTGTGGATTCCTTCTCATAGGAATTGTGTATAGAAAAGGAGTAGACCAAGCTTTCTACTTTCTGACTATGGTGAAACGACTCCCTTCCTCCCCACTACCCCTCCCTCGGTTTTCCCTCCCTATTTTCCTCCTTCATTCCTGTCCACCTGTCTTTTTTTGAGTCGACTTAAGTCGACTCAAAAACAGGTCCTTCCTATTTTCCTCCTTCATTCCCGTCCACCTGTCCCTCACACTGACTGCACTGGACCTTTTGAGGCGCCTCATAAGTTCTCCCTTCCTTTTGTCCTCCTTCATTCCCGTCCACCTGTCCCTCACGCTGACTGCACTGCACCCCATGGTCCCCGCTCACTCTGTGGCCCCTCCTTCCCTGTCATGTCAGGCACGGGCAACGCACATCTGCCTTGACTGCGGCTTTATCTACACATTGAGCAAGCCCTTCGAGGACCAGGTTCGTGGTGCATGAAGCGTATGCATGTAGGTTGTGCGTGCAGGGAAGTGAGTGGGCGCCCTGCGTGTAGGGAAGCGAGTGTGTGCTCGGTGTGCTCGGTGTGTGAGGTGATGTGGGAACATGTCAGCCCTGAACGTATTGTCTGGACCGTGGGTTTATCTCTAACCTGGGAAAGCCTTTTGAGGATCAAGTGAGTTGCATATGTGACAATGTTGCGCATGTGGGGTGGGAGGTGGTGTGGTGCATGTGATATGGGAGGTGTGGTGCATGTGATATGGGAGGTGTGGTGCATGTGATATGGGAGGTGTGGTGCATGTGATATGGGAGAAGTTGTGTGCCTACCTGCTTTCCATTCCCTAAACCCACCTGTTCATTCCCATGCATCCCTAATCCGATACGTCCACCTTCCTACCCCCTGCCCCTCCCTGTCACTCCCCCTGCCCCTCTATGCAGCCTGACTACTACGAGTGCCCGCAGTGCTCAGCACCCAAGAAGCGCTTTGCCCGCTATGACCCCGAGACTGACCGGGCTATTGGTGGTGGCAGCACTCCCATCCTCTCCCTCATCTCCATTGTTGTTGGTGTTGCCGCCATCGCTGCTGCTGCTTACTACGGCTTCCAATGAGCTGTAGCAGGGTATTTTGGATTGCCAATAAGGTGGATGTAGATCACTTTTCTTCAAAAGCCCATTGAAACCCTTCACAGTATGTATTGTTAATTATAGAGATGGGTGTTTCATAACTCGCAGTGTTAACATGTAAAAGTGCACACTTAACTCTGTACAAGCATCTCAACCATTGCATCCCTGGAAAATTCTGGAGCGTTGCACATTCATCTACTATTTTATGATTTGCCGAGCTCATCTCTACAACTTACAATTGTTATTTGCATCTAGCGTTATGATAAAAAAAACTGTATAAGAGATGTTATCCCACTCTCCCAGTCATCTCAAGTCATGGGAAGAGCCTCCATCTTGCACCTCTGCAACGGTCTGCAGCAGATGGGTGAGAAGGAATGGCAACGAGAGAGGGAGAGAGATAGGAGATTTATGCAACACACATGGCTTGACATTCACTCTCTCACAAAGATAGGGGTTCCTCTCACTAACTCATCTCATTGGTCAGCCTCTGCAGCCTCTCCGTGCCAATGCCCTGCTGACCATGCCCTGCCAGCTCCAACGCAAACTCCTATCCCCATCCACTCCTTGTGCCACCTCGCCATGCAACACTCGCAACACTTTCAGAAAGACCTTCCCTCCTCTCACCTCGTTGAAAACCTTTTGCAGCTTCTCTGCGCCAATGCCCTGCCCTGCCGTGCATGCTCTGCCAGCTCATACGCCCACTCCTCTTGTGACCTTGCTACATCGCCTTCGCAGCACCTCCAGGAAGTCGCTCCCTCTCACCTCGTTGCGTGCCTGCGTGCCTGCGCTCCCTCTCACCTCACCACACAACACTTGCATTGCAGCTATTCTCAGGAAGTCGCTCCCTCTCACCTCGTTGAAAATCTTCTGCAATCTTTCTGCGCCAATGCCCTGCCGTGCATGCTCTGCCAGCTCATACGCCCACTCCTCCTCCCCACCCACCCCGCGCACCCCCTTCACCAAAATCACATATCTGGACAAGTGCAGCAGCACGGTAGGATACATGTGGTGAAGAGCGGGGGAATTGATTTTTGAGTCGACTCAAAAATCAACTCAGCACAGTAGGATACATGTGGTGAAGAGCGGGGGGAAAGGAGCGTAGTGGTAGTTGAGGGATTTTCGGTTGACTGAAAGAATGGCAAAAAAACGAGCAAAGTTATTTAGTCGGGTTGAAAAGATACAAGTGGTAAGAGGGATGTGGAAATTAGTGGGGGGAAGCGGACGGAAGCAAGCGAGCGTCGTTTCCCTCACTCTCCCCTCTCACTCTCGTTCCTTCCTTCCCCTTTCCCCAATCGCCTCCCCATCTGCACCTCTGCTTCTCCATGCGCTTCAGGCACTCCTCCATGTTCCCACACTGCGGGTGTCTCTCCTCCCCCTTTTGTTGCGTTTGAAGCGCCTCAGTATCAGCCCCAATTCATCTATCCTCCCCACACTTCCCTACCTCTGCTTCTCCATGCGCTTCAGACTCTCCTCCACATTCCCAAACTGTGGGTGCCTCTTCTCCATGCAATCCAGCAAGACACCCATCACCCCCCCACCCCCTCCCCACCCACCTCTGCTTCTCCATGCGCTTCAGGCACTCCTCCACATTCCCAAACTGCGGGTGTCTCTCCTCCCCTCGCCGCACCCCCATCGCTCCCAGCAGCGCCCACAGCTTCTCTGCATGAGGGAAGGCGGGGGGGAAGTTCGGAATCGAGGGGAGGGGTCGAAAAGAAGAAGGGGGAGCGGAGAACATGTGGGGGAAGAACAAGGGTGGTTGAAAGGGGAGCAGCAGGAGACGATGTGGTGCCTGCTGCCTGCTCCGGTGTTGATTTGAATTTTGAGTCGACTGAAAAGCCTGCTCCGGTGTCGATTTTGATACCTGTACTGTGCATACACACAGTGGTGAACGCGCTGCCGTGCCTGAGTCACAGAGGTGCCTCTTGATTCACTAAAAAGACACCATCACATATCCGCACCTGCGGGGACGCTTCCTCCAGCGCCCTTGATCAGCGCACACACCTCAGTCGTGAACGCGCTGACTGCTGCCTGCTCTGGTGTATGAGCATTCACTAGAGACGTGACGTGAGTTTAGATATTTCCAAAAATACAGCACCTGCTTGAATGCTCCCTTTTGAGTCGACTCAAAAGTCACCCTGCTGCCTGCTCTGGTGTATGCGCATTCACTAGAGACGTGACGTGGTATTGAGACTTCTAATACAGCACCTGCTTCGATGCTCCCTCCAGCGCCCTTTATAAGAGCGCACACCACAGTTGTGAACGCGCTGCCAGCTGCCTGCTCTGGTGGTGATTATTGAGAGCAATCAAAAGACACCTCAAGAACCGCACCTGCGGGGATGCTTCCCCCAGCGCCTTTGATCAGCGCACACACCACAGTTGTAAACGCGCTGCCAGCTGCCTGCTCCGCTGTATCCACGAATCGCGACAGCACCGCTGCTGGTAACCGGCTCTGTAACACATACTCCTTCGCCCCTCCTCCCCCTCCTCCCCCTCCTCCCCTACCTCCTCCCGCGTCCCCCCCGTCTTCTCCTCCCCTTCCCCCTCCCTCATCCCCGTCATGTCCTCCTCCCCCTCCGCCTCCCCCTCTTCCCCTTGTCCCTCTCTCAAGCTCCTTCATATCGAATCCCAGAGCGGCCGGGAAACGCGCCTGCGCTTCCTTTATAATCACACCCGGCAGCCCCGTCACGCGCCGGCCGACCAGCTGCGCGGAGATGACTTTATTGATCTCGTCCCTCGATATAGGAACACCCGGGTGGCTGCTGTGCTTGAAGAGCACGTGCCGCATCACGGCGCCAATCGCCTGCTCGCGCTCCTCCCGCGAAATGTGGCCCGACTGCGATCCGACTGGCTGGGACACCATTTTCTTGACTGCTACAGCCCGAGATTCGCTTCAGCCCAACTGACGTTACAGCCGAGTTTGCGGTACAGCCGAAGTGACGCTAGTGCGGTCTAGTTCGCGCTATTGGCAAAGTGATGCTTCAGCCCGACTCCGAGACGAACGATGAATTCTAGCGACCGCAGTATCGCCAGGAATCCTTCTCCTCTCGGTCGCATCGCATTACCCTACATCCGATGCTGCTGCTCTCTGCATTGCCTTCGCGATTATGGCTGCAGCGGCGGCAACCGCTTTCACACTGAATCCATGCGCCTAGCAAGCCGCTGGTAGTGCGACTGAGAGCGAATGATGAGGCTTCGACGCGACGCGCAGACCGCGTGACGAGACGGTGAGATGAATTGCTTGTACAAGGGAGATCTGCCTAGTATTCCCAACCCAATAGCTGTACCACTGTAGCTTACAAAATTCCAATGTCACCTAATAATTCCAGTGTCGTACACAATAAACGTGAAGAGTCCGGCTTGCAGCGAGGATAAATTTCGGGTCTGCCCTTGCCCTCTGCTTCTGCATGTTAGCGAAAGGCGACAAAAGCACCCACCCGCTTCTCTAGCTCCACGTGAGTCGTGACGACGCACGTCGCAGTGATAAAGCCGAGTTGCGATCTTTTTCCCTTGTAACGCAACTACCACACCGTTGATGTCACGCAACGCTAACGAAACGACTTCTCCTAGGTCGTAACGGCAGTTGAACTATTTAATTCTTGAACTTACGTCGCGGCCCGCCGGGAGTGCTGTCTCATACTTTCTTCGCGCCTCCTTTCGTAACGTGGAGCTTTAGAAAACCGTCGGAGATGAGAGAATTGCGCACAAATCAGTTTTGAGAAGTTGGTTCCTTCATTCCTATCACCGACGACTGGGAACGAGCGAGAAAATGGGGAACGCGGAACAGAAGGGGCATGTGACAGTAACGGAAGAAGGGGAGCATGTGATAATAACGGAGGCGGCGGACCGCGACGGGATCTGGGCCGTCGACAGGGGAGGAAGCGGGGACGGGGACGTGGGTGTACAGGTGGATGCTTACGTGGACGCTGACGTGGATGACGCCGACGTGGACGCGTTCAGCGAGGACATGCACGTGCTGTGGGATGTTCTGGCGATCGACGACGCAGCGCAAAGGGCGGCGCGAATGGCGGAGCTGGGCTACGAAGTTTATATTGAGGATGGACTGGAAGGCTACAGGAAGGCGGCGGTGGTCGAGGATACGACAAACGGCACGTTTCCCGCCCCTCCGCCGGGAAACGCGCTAGAGGGGCGGCTCGCGGAAGAAGCGGCGGAGAGGCGACAGCTGGAACAACGACTCGAGTCGGCTCAGAGAGCTGTCGGCGCGCTGCTGACGTGTCTCAAGCGTGTTCGACACGTGCTCGAGGCGCCAGGGGATGCGCGGACGAGAGGAGAGGGGGAGCGGGAAGGGGGAGGAGGCGCGCATGGGCATGGGGGGGAGGGAGGCGGAGGAGAGATTAAGCTGGAGTGGGCGATGGTGGAGTGTGTTTCGACTATGGCGGCTATAGAGGCGCGAGTGGCGCAGCAGAGACAGGCAACGCAAAGGCAGGCGCAGCGGAGGGGAGGGCGGGGGGAGGTGTGGAAGGTGAGGGGCGCGGCGGGATGGAGGAGGCGAGAGAAGCGGGGGCAGTGGGGGAACCGGCAGTGGCAGGGGGAGTGGGAGGGGCGGAGGGAATGATGGGGGTGGGGGGAACGCGAGGAGCGGAGGGCGGTGGGATGAGGGAGAGTGAGCTGATGAGAGAGGTGGGCGAGCTGAGGCGGGAGAACGAGGCACTGAAACAGCTGCTGCTGCTGGCGTTTCAACGGCAGGGGGCGGCTGATCTACCCCAGATGCTGCCACAGCTGCAAGCCCAGTCCCGCATCCCTGCGGAATCAGCAGCACAGAAAGCAGAAACAGCACTTGCTGCAACCATGTGTACAGATTCAACCACAGATGCCAGCACTGCCGCTACCGGCAGCAGTACTGATGCCAGCACAGGCCCTGACTGATACCACTGCCAATATCTCCTCTGATCCCACTGTGACTCCCACACCCTCCTCCCATTCCATCCCCATCCACCCCAATCAAGCTCCCCCACACTCCCGCGCCTCCTTCCGCCCCCACCCGCACTTCCCCTCGCTTATCCCCCACCTGCAGCTGCGTTCCCTCTCCTTCTCCCGCCACACTGCCAAGCACGACTCCACCTCACACACCACCCGCCACGCCCCCCCCACGCCTCCCACCAGCCGGCAATGCACCGCTCTCTGTCCAGCAGGCCCCTGGGCAAATGGCTCCGGTGGGCTGAAGGTGAGGGGGGGAAGCAGCCAGCTGATGCTGATGCAGCTTCTGAGGCACCTCGAATTTGGGCTGAAGGTGAGGGGGGGAAACGGGCGGATGATGGGGAAAAGCAGGCAGCTGACGGTTTGAAATCGGCTGATAGTGCTGTGAATGCTGATGCAGCTCCTGAGGCGCCTCAAATTTGGGCTGATGGTGGTGGGGGGAAAGGGGCGGATGAGGGCTCGGGCGAGTGTGATAGGGCTGGCATAGATGCTGTAGCAGACAGTAGGCTTGGTGCTTTTGAGGCGCCTCAAAAGGCTGGCATAGCAGCTGCAGCAGACAGCAGGCTTGGTGCTGGGGAGAGTCTACTCAGAAGTCATCTCAGGAAGAGCAGGCGAGTGGCACAGCAGGCAGTGCTGCTGATCTCCCTAGTGCCAACAGGAGGGAAGCTAACAACCAGGAGGGTCGACATAACTCACCATCCCTCGTGCCTATTGCTGCTGCTTCTGCTTCTGCTTTTGGTGATGCTCCCGCTGATGCTTCTGCTAATGCTCCCGCTGATGCTCCCGCTGAGGCTGCTGCCGGTGATGGTGACCTATCTGACTCCACGCCTGGCCTCCAAGAAGCATCTCCCGCACAAAATCACCATGAGGCATCGCTTCTACGAACCCAGCCGGAAGCGGCACTCCCAGAGGTCCCAGTTATCCAAGAAGCAGGTGGCACGCAGGAGGAGGCGAGTCCCCTGCCACAGCAGTCAGACCTTCTCCCACCAGAAGGGGAGGGGGAAGGGGAGGCGCAGAGGGAGGAAACCAGGAGGATGGACGATTCGGAGCAGGCGGGAGGTACGGTGAAGGATGGAGGGGACGCACAAGGGGACGGGGAGAGTGGAGCGGGAGTGATGATGGCAAAT
Source organism: Closterium sp. Yama58-4 (assembly GCA_947470075.1). Lineage (NCBI taxonomy): Eukaryota > Viridiplantae > Streptophyta > Zygnematophyceae > Desmidiales > Closteriaceae > Closterium > Closterium sp. Yama58-4. Next base: position 270,448 of record CANIUD010000027.1, read on the forward strand.
GGGGACGCAAGGGAGAGTGCGTGTGATAGTGATGACAACCATTGCAAGGCTGCAGAGGCAAATAGAGAGGCTGCAGAGGCGAATAGAGAGGCTGCAGAGGCGAATAGAGAGGCTGCAGAGGCGAATAGAGAGGCTGCAGAGGCGAATAGAGAGGCTGCAGAGGCGAATAGAGAGGCTGCAGAGGCGAATCACTCGAGCAGCCCATCCCAGCAAGATGGCACTCATTCCTCACATGCGAATGTTGATACCAAGACCAACCATTCCTCCCATACCTTTTCCTCGCATCCACACTTCTCGCACTCTCACATGCCACACCCTCACATGCCACACCCTCACATGCCACACCCTCACATGCCACACCCTCACATGCCACACCCTCACATGCCACACCCTCACATGCCACACCCTCACATGCCACACCCTCACATGCCACACCCTCACATGCCACACCCTCACATGCCACACCCTCACATGCCACACCCTCACATGCCACACCCTCACTTGCCACGTCTGCCCCTCAGTAGCACCTTCTGCCTTCCCAGCAGGTTACACGGGGCAAAGGCAGACGATCCTCATGATCCCGACACAGCACGCCACGTCAGCTGCTTTTCTGGTGACGGCGATGCTGACTCAGCAGGTCATGTCAGCTGCTTTGCTGGCGAGACCGGCGCTGGCTCAGCAGGCATCGTCAGCTGCTTCGGACGCAGCAGGAGCATCAGCAGCAGCAGAAACCAGCACTTGAAAGGATCCAAACCAGGAGGCTCGTTCAGGGAGATTTTTGAGACTTCTCAAAATTCGCTCACAAGGTCCGAGAGAAGAATCTCCCTCAGAAGAAGTGCAAGCGAGCACGTTTCCGGCACCTCTCCCCCTCCCAGCTATCTCGACCCTGCATCAGGCAGCGGGCCACTGATTGAGTCGAGTCAGAAGGAACCGTTACAACCTGCCTCCTCGCTGCTGCCCAGTGATCCACAGCCGCTGCCTTTGCCGTTGGCAAGTGCAGCAGAGGGAAAACGGCCTCGACGGCTGATTGTCCGCCGGTTCATGTATCGCAGTGAGCGGAGAAGTGGAACAGGCAGGAGTGGGGGTGGGAGTGGGGGTGGGAGTGGGAGTGGGAGTGGAAGTGGGAGCAGGAGTGGTGCTTGGGGTTTCAGCAGCAGCAACGGTCCCAGGAGAACACAGTTAGGAAAGAGTCGGGAACACCAGGCGAGAGAGCACGTGCGTAGAGACAACGTGAATGCGAGTGCTCAGAGATCACAGGATACTCACACAGTTACAGCTACAACTACACTCACCGCCACAGCCACAGCTACAGCCATTGCCACAAGTACAACCACCACCACACCTTCAACTGCAGTTGCAGATACGGATTTGGCTGTAGACGCTGCTTCTGGTGCTGCTGCATTGATTGAGGCTGTGCCTGGCCTTGCTCCCGACACGTCAGCAGAACGTGTTGAATTGTCTGTGGTCCATGCCTCACCTTTGTCCTCATCAGGGGAAGGAGGAGGTGAGGCAGCAGGAAGTGTAGCAGTAGCAGCAGGGGGAAGAGGAGGAGGAGCAGCAGCAGGACGAGGGGGAGGAGCAGCAGGAGGGTGGGGTGCTGCTTTCCTCGCCTCTGCTAGTGTCACACGTGCTGCTGCTGCTTCTGCTGCTGTCACATCCACAGCTAATGCTACTACCACAACAGATGTTCTCCTTGAGCCTGCTCACTCACTCACCGTCAAAGACCAGTTACCAGGCCAGCCTGCTGCTGCTAGTGCCAGTGAGGACGCGGCTGATGCTGATGGTGCTGCTGCTGTTGCTACAGCTGATGATGTTGCTTCTGCCGCTGCTGCTACAGCTGATGCTGGTGCTGCTGGTGCTACCACTGGTACTGATGCCGGCAACATTGCGTCCACCTCCGTGTAAGTCTGCCCCCGCTCTTCCTTCTCCTTTCCATCTCTCACCTGTGCCTTACATGTGTAAGCTGTGTGCTGCTCACATGTGCCCTACACATACACGGCTTGTGCTTCTTGTACCCCTTCTGTCCCTTCCTACCCTCTTGACCTGCCGCACTAAGGGCGTGTGTCTTTTTTCCAGACCAACAGTCCGGACCACATGCGAAATTGTTCGCCCATGCTCGCATGCACTCCAATACGATGACGAGCTCCGACGGTCCGGACCGTCAGCGGGATACCCTATTCGCATGCCGTCCGGACCACATGGTTCGGAAAAAAGACACGCGCCCTAACTCAACCATGTGTCTCTCATCTCCTCCCCTCCCCTTCCCCTCAACCATGCCCGCTCCTCCTTTCCCCTCCTCACCCACAGCAAGCGAGTTTACTCGCGACGACTGTTAGCATGAGGCAAGCAAGCGATGGTAGCTTCGGTCCAAGTACTCCCAGGAGGCTTGTTTTGGCGAATGCTTTTCCACACAGCGAGCAAGGTCACTTGTTAGCATGAAACATTGAAGTGATGGCGACAAGACAAAGGTCCAAGCACTCTCAAGAGGCGGCCATTCAGCCATACGTTGGGAGCTACAGTATAAGTACTCTCCCAGCATAACAACTTCGCCTAATTAAATAATCATATATATACCCGTGCATCGAATCACTTTCCCGGCTAGTTTCGTACGCAATAGAAATTAACGTACAACAAGCGTGTACTGTATCACTTAAGACAACAGAACAAAGCCTTGTTTACACAAACAAATGACATACCGGCAGGATACTGTACCATTCTGCCTTCTCATTGCCTGCTGCAGATACTCCCCAACAACAGCACAGCATTCCAGTGAAGAAGGAACCAAATTCCACCGGGCGCGCCCACTCAATCTTCTGAAGGTGTGCTTTCATTCAAATAGCTAATCCAAACATGGCACCAATGTTCTCAAAAGGCTAGCAGCAATTGCTGTTTTGTTGCAACGGCCTGCTTTCTCCAGGGCGCACAGTCTGACCACCACCCTTGTTCCCAAGGGCTGGCTGACTCGCCATCCTGCAGCCACATCCACAGACAGCACTGTAAGGTTGAAATGAAACAGCCGAATTTGAAATGCCAACAATGTTGATCTGTACCTGTTCTTGATCTCAGCAGCCATGGTCATGAAAGCCTGCTCGACGTTTGTGGCATTCTTCGCACTCGTTTCTAGGAATGGGATGCCAATTTCATCTGCGAAGGCCTGCAAGCAAAGCACAAGGAAAATCAGAACCCACTCACAGATGATGCAACCTTGAGCTGAAGATTGGTGCAACTAAAGCGTCTCACACCCTGCTCACCTTTGCAGTCTGGTAGTCCACAACCCTTTTGTTTGTCAAGTCGCACTTGTTTCCTACCAAGAGCTTGTTAACGTTCTCGCTGGCGTAACGGTCAATCTCATTCAACCATTGCTTTACGTTGTTGAAGCTTTCCTGATCTGTGACGTCGTAAACAACCTGCAGGGACAGTCCAGTAAGCTTCATACCATCTTGGACAACAATTGGTGGACCGAATGCGTGCTGAGCACGAAATAACAAACGCCACTCACAATGATGCCATGAGCACCGCGGTAGTAACTACTTGTGATCGTTCTGAAACGCTCCTGGCCTGCAGTGTCCCACTGTTATAGCCACACGCAACAACCCTTTAACTTTTATAAGCCACGCCACGATGAGAAGAGTACGAAGCTAATCCACGACGTCACTCACAATTTGAAGCTTGATAGTCTTGCCATCGAGCTCGACAGTACGGATTTTCTGTAAAAAGAGAGAGCGGACAACTGTCAGAGGATGCTTAAGACGTTATCCTGCTGAAAGTGTTGAAACGTTCAACCTTAAGCTTACAAAGTCAACTCCGATTGTACTGATGTAGCTTTCGAGATAGGAATCGTCCTGCAACCCAACAAGATATTCTTAGCGTGGATGTTGTAGAGCGGCATGGCACCCCCATGGAAACTGCGAATTCACCCTGTCTAATAGTATATTACCGCGAATCGTAAAAGGAGGCAGGACTTCCCGACACCAGAATCACCAATCAGCAACAGCTTGAACAAGTAATCACTGCATCAGCAGCGACAACGGAAACAGTCTTAGCGCCTCAGTACTAGGCACGACAATGGACAGCTCCCATCTGCATAACGAGAACAAAGGGGACGCACTATTCGGGATTCATGTTGCTCAGGATCTGGCAGTGGTTGGCTTCTGCAGCTGATGCTGCGGAGTAGGCGACAGCGTCGGATGCGCGCTATGAAGTGTCTTGCGCGAGTCAACGTAACGCCAGTCACTTATGCTTTTCGCGACCTCTAATGCCTGCCAAACGGATTCGTTCCACCTGGTTTGAGAAAGGGATCTCGTTTCCCTTGCTGCGATTCCTTGATGTGTTGTGGCGAAATCGAGGTCGTGTTGAGCCTGCTCCACAAAGTTCGGTATGAAGTGAAGCAGGTTGGGCAGGTCCTCCATACCGATGATCCGCGTAGTGTAATGAATCTGTATAGAAGAAATTGACAGCCTAAGAAAGGTTACTCAATCTATGTCTTCCGAGTTCTGGATGCAACAATTTCAGGAAGCAATTTCATAAGCCATAACAATTGGAAGCTCAGCACTTTATTCGTATAAAAGATGATACAACGTAGGTAATTTACTGTGCAATTGCAGCAATGCTCTGCACCAAAGATGGAGACACAGGCTCCCCACCCAAGTAGATGTCAAAGAGAGCAGCAAGTAGCCCAGGTGACTCAAAAGTGGCAGAAGCTGCAGAGGGAGCTCCTCCAGCAGTCACATCATCAGCAAATGCCACCTGTATTGTGAACAAATAGGAAACCGACAAGGTATAAGCATTATATGTAACAAAGGAACACCCCGGGATGCATGAACAGTTCAATTGAAGGGTTATTGACCAAAGGTTTTATATATTGAGCATACCTGAAGTGTAGACGGCTGGCGCCATGTGATGTACACCCCAGTGTTCTTCTTAAGCGACCTGTCCTTGAAGAGCTGTCCAAACGCCTCCAAGTCACCCAGGCCCTCTCCAGCCGCAGTGAGGCGTGGTGCGAGCTCCTCTGTGAGGGCGTTCCAGAACTGGTCTGACCCCACGTTGCGTGCCAACACAATCACGATGGCCTTCTCACACGGCGCTGCAGGGAGCAGATGTTGGGAGATGCAAGGCAGGTGTCGAGTCAAGGAAAGCTCGTTCCAGAACTAGTCTGACCCCAAGTTCCGCGCCAGCATAACCACAATGGCCTTCTCACACAGCGCTGCAGGGGACAGCACACAGGAATGCAGGTGAAGTGACAGAGCAGAGGCGCCACTAGCGAGTACATTGGAGAGAAACAATCTGTTTCTGGTCACAGTGGATTGGGGCGTGATCTGTAACGATCAGTGGGATCAAAACGTACTGGACACGATAGCATCGAAGAAGGCTTGGTCAATCTTTTTGGCGCCTCAGAAATGGATGGGGAGGTGAGGTGTGACGGTAAGTGGGATTGGGACGTACTGGAGACGATGGCATCGAAGAAGGCTTTGTCAGCAGGCTTGCCCTTCCAGCCCGCCAACACATCCAGCAGCTGCGGTTCAGCATACACACCCACTCCATACACCTTCACCGCCAGCGGCCCAAGCTTCTTCTCCCGCACCCCTGTAAGCAACAATCAGCAGAAGCAGCAGCAGCAGCAGGAGCAGGAGCAGGAGGAGGAGGTCATTGTTTCACAGAGAATTCGATAATCAGAAGCACAGCATATGTAGCAACTGTCTGGGGAATTAACATTCCTACACTTGCTATATCTGGAGAATCCTGCGCCCTCGTGATACCCCTGCCAGCCACCTCGCTGCCCTTTTTTTTTACCAGCCTCAACCCCCTGCTTCCCCAGCTTCAAGCTCCTGCCCCCACGTCTCCTGCCCCCACGTCTCCGACAGGCTGCAGCACTCACCAGTTCCCAGCAGGGAGAGGTCCTTGGAACCACCGGGGGCCGCTAGAGTGACTGGGAAGCCGATCTTCGTGGCCGGCTCCGTCACCACTGCAGGACCAAACGGCACAGAGTGCAGAGCACAGCACAGGGCGGAGGGCACAAAGCACAGAGAGCGAAGTGCAGGGCAGAGAGCACAGGAAGAAAGTCGAATGAGCCTCTCGGATGGAATGAATGAGATGCGCAGTGTGTGAGGAGAGAGGGATCGGAATACACATCGTTGGAAGCGAGCTTTGAGGTGCGCGAGGACAAGGGTGGAAGGCTAATTGCCTCAGTTTCAATTTTGGAAAAACAAATCGACAGCGGTTCAATCCCTGCTGGCATGATCAATCATCGTTGGCATCATTAAGCGCTGCTGGCATGCTGAATCGCAGCGCTGTTCAACAAGCACGGGGCCAATTATCGGCTGGGGCCCACTCACCGTTGGCTCGAACGCTGCTGCGAAGCGGCTGGAGGGTAACCCGAGCGGATTTCTTCGCCGAAGAGACCTGGAGCCCGCGGAAGGATGTGGAAAGCGGAACTGCCAGAGCGGCAGTTGGAGCTGCTCGCGATGAGCTCTTGGCCGAAACGCAGGCGACCGTGGCGGCAGGCGCCAGGGCGATAGAAGCGGCGGAAGCGAGCGCCATGGCGAGGCGAGAGATGATCAAGCGAGAGTTTTCAAGGCTGCTGAGGTAGAATCTCTACCGAATCACCACAGAAGTTGGGAATGCTGATCGAAGTTGAAAATGCGGTTTTGATTTGATGGGATGTGGAGTTGCTGTTGTGCTTGGAAGGGAAAGGCAGAATCAGCAGATTTGGCGGAATGTGATCATAGGGGTGTGATACAAGAGGGTGTATCTGAATGTGACGTGTTGTGACTGTATGTGGGAGATCGACTTGAGAGATCTGACTGATCAGTCCCGTGTCTGACGTGGAGAGTAGTTCAGAGATATTCGTTGATTGGCGGCGAAAGTACAGACAGGATTCAGGCGTCAGACGAAATCGATGGAGCCTCTCGCGAACCACACATTACTGCCTCTGACTCGTGACGTCGGACGTCAACCTTCGCGCATGCGACCGTATACGAGTAACATGCTGTAATGCTACGCCATATTTCAATCGCACGGCCGGTTGTTTGTGGGGGTAGGGTCGTGGTCGGTGGTCGCCACGTCTTCAAGATAATAGTACTTCAAACCTACGTGGAGCATCGTGGTTTGCTGATGAGAGACCAGTCGTCCGTGAGAGTAGCCTTCCTGGAACCCCGCACGGTTCTAGAAGGAACATCGCCAATTGATCGTTGGCTCGCGACAGTGCGGTTACTTTTTCGCAACATCATGCGAAACGTATGCCGATTTGAGCTACTGCATCATGAAAATCCCAATGCCGCCAGTGACATTCCCAAGACCAGCAAGTTCCCGATTCAATGGGCTTTCTTTTATACGAAGCTAGCCCGGCCATTCTATGTCAGCCAATTCCGGGATTCTTGTTTTCCATTTCCACCAGCAGTAACTCAAGGACACATTTTCGCGTGCATTCAGGCACGATTGCGCAGGCAACGGTCGCCGCGCGAAGACTTGTATCCCTCGCGAGGGTTCTGCAGGCCAGCATGGTCGAGAAGTCCTTCAAGTATGTCATCCTCGGAGGCGGCGTTGCTGCGGTAAGCAGATCCAGACTTTCGAAACTCGCCGAGACGAATCCCGACGAAAGTTGACATTTTTGGCGGCATTATTTCCTCACGTTTATCGCCTCTCCGTATTTTCAGGGTTATGGAGCGGCGGAATTTGCGAAGCAGGGCCTCAAGGCCGGCGAGCTTGCCATCGTGTCGCGGGAGGCGGTATGCGAGCCTTTCCTTTCTTCCTCTCTTTCTTTTTGCTTTAACCGTTCGCCTCGACAGGGCCGATTGAGTTTTTGCATCTTATCAATACATCTCGCATTTGTAGCATCTCATGCGTCGTCGTCTTCTTTCTCTCGCCTGATTTGCAGGTGGCTCCTTACGAGCGGCCGGCGTTGAGCAAAGGCTACCTCTTTCCTCAATGTACGTCGAACCCCCTCGCTCGCAATTTCCTTCATCTTTCTCTTCCGTCTGAACCTTCCCCTCTTCGTCCTCCTCCAGTCCTCTCGCCATTGCTCCTTCCGTAGTTTTCCGTAAACTCAGTCCAGTTACAGCACCCGCGCGCACTAATATAATCGTATTTTGTGTTCTCTGTATCCCGCTGCAGCGCCTGCGCGACTGCCTGGGTTCCACACGTGCGTGGGTAGCGGAGGGGAGCGGCTGACCCCGGAATGGTATTCGGAGAAAGGTGCGTCGCCAGGGGATAGACATGGAGGTAAAGGCCGTGAGCAACTCGAGGGGCGTGTTTAAGATACTTGATGCAATCAAGATGCGGTTTTGTTTTCCAGGACTTCAAACGGAATCTCACCTCCTAGCTCTCAAAGAACGCTGCGCAAACGTCAATACTTCTAAGCTTTCATCAATAATCGCCTTGAGGAGCATGTTGCGATGTGTGGTTTTTAGACGTCTCAAAACTAATTGCCTTGAGGAGCATGTCGCCATGTGTGCACTGCCCCCCCACGTCCCCCTTCCTCACAGCCTCTCTCCTGTTACTCTCCTCTCGTGCTCCCTCACGCACTCTCACTGACGCACCGTCAGGCATCGAGCTCATTCTGAACACGGTGTTGACTCTTGAGTGGACCTTTTTTTTCTCCCTCTGGTGTTCTGTCACGCGCACTCACTCACGCACCGTCAGGCATCGAGCTCATTCTCAACATGATGTTGATTCTTGAGTGGACTAATCTCCTCCCCCCTCCCTCCTCTGGTGTTCTCCACGCGCCCTCACTCACGCACCGTCAGGCATCGAGCTCATTCTCAACACGGAGGTTGTGTCTGCTGACGTGGCCAACAAGAAGCTCTCCACGGCGTCTGGTGACACCATCGCCTTCACCAACCTCATCATAGCCACTGGCGCCGATGTGAGTAACTCGCCCCCCCAGGGAAGGCTTTTGCAAGTGGGAAGTCCTGTACAGTCCGTGACCCTCTCTAGACGCCTCAGCAAGCAGCTCTTCACAGCGTCTGTGTTGTACTGTAGTAGTAACAACACGCCTCAATTTCCGCTCCTCCCCTATCCCCACCTCCTCCCCCACGCCCTGCCTCCCTCTCATGCGCACGTCCCCCTCCAGACCATCAAGCTGACGGATTTCAAGACGCCAGGCGCGGACGCCAAGGGCATTTACTACCTGCGGGAGATCAAAGAGGCGGATGAGTTGTGATGGGAAGGAATACGCCTCACACGACGGTTACGACCCCCCGGTTCCTCCCCACGCCTTTGCCCCCCTCCAGACCATCAAGCTGACGGATTTCAAGACGCCAGGTGCAGACGCCAAGGGCATTTACTACCTGCGGGAGATCAAAGAGGCCGATGAACTGTACGCCGCCATCCAGGCGAAGAAGGGCGGCAAGGCTGTGGTGGTGGGCGGCGGGTACATCGGACTCGAGCTTGCGGCCATCCTCGCTATCAATGACATTAAGGCCACCATGGTCTTCCCCGAGCCATTCTGCAGTAAGCCACTGATCCCTGCTAGACATTAGACCTGCCTCTCAAGAGGCAAGGCAGTGGTGGCGGGTACATCGGGCTCGAGCTAGTTGCCATCCTTGCCATGAACGATATCAAGGTCACCCAGAGCCCTTCTGCAGTAAGCCACAGTCTCTAGATCCCTCTCTCGCTCTCTGCCTCTCGCTCTCTCCTCCTCGCCTCCTCTCTGTGGGTACATCGGACTCGAGCTCGCGGCCATCCTCGCCATGAACGATTTCAAGGCCACCATGGTCTTCCCTGAGCCCTTCTGCAGTAAGCCTCTGTTCCCCGAGTTCTCCCCCTCTGCCTCTCCTTGCCCTCTCGGAGTCGTCAGCATCTCGCCCTCCCCCCACTCGCGCAACCGCCTCTCACCTCTCGCCCTCTTTCCTTTCCTCCTCCCCTCTTGCCAGTGCCGCGTCTCTTCACCCCTACCCTCGCGGCGTTTTACGAGGGGTACTACGAGGCCAAGGCCGTCATCGTCAAGGGCAACCGTAAAACCCCATTTTCTCTCCCTCTTTCCCCCCACTGCTTGGTCCCCCCACCCCTCTTCCAGTGCCGCGTCTCTTCACCCCCACGCTCGCCGCGTTCTACGAGGGGTACTACGAGGCCAAGGGTGTCACCATCGTCAAGGGCTTGAATCAGTGCTCCCATGCAACCCCATCCCTTTTCCCTTTGCCTGTCCCCCTCTCCGCTTCCCCTCTCTTTCCAGTGCCTCGCCTCTTCACCCCAACACTTGCCGCGTTCTACGAGGGCTACTACGAGGCCAAGGGCGTCACCATTGTCAAGGGCACGGTCGCCACGGCCTTCACAGCCAACGAGGAGGGGCATGTGAAGAGCGTGACTCTCGAGAGCGGAGAGACTCTGGATGCGGATCTGGTGGTGGTGGGCGTGGGCGCTCGCCCCAACGTGGGGCTCTTCAAAGACCAGCTTGCTTTTGACAAGGGCGGGATTAAGGTGCGTGGGTGTGGGAATGTGGGTGAGAGCTTGTTGATAAGAGCGATTGGGTTGGTGTCAGAGGCGTGGAGTCATGTGATGTTGGGTGATGGGGGCCTGCTTGGGGGAGGGACGTGGAGGGCCACATGAAGAGCGTGATGTTCAAGAGTGGGGCGACGCAAGAGGCGGATCTGGTGGTGGTGGGCGTGGGGGCACGCCCCAACGTGGGGCTCTTGAAAGTCCAGCTCACGTTCGACAAGTGCGGGATCAAGGTGGGTGGGGTCATTGTGGGTGAGTGAGTGTAGGTTGATAGGAGTGATGGGGTTGGGTGATGGGTGTACACAGTGAATGAGTTGATTGCGCTCCCCATCCGTCCTCCTATTCTACTCCAAAGTCTCTAAATTTCCCATTACCTCGCCCTTCCTCCCCCTCTTCCTCCCTTAGGTGGATGCTCGGTTCCTCTCCAGCACCCCGGGTGTTTATGCAGTGGGTGATGTGGCCACATTCCCCGTGCTCCCGGGCAACTCCCCCTCGCCTCTCCTTCCCCCTCTCCTCCCTCGCCCTCAGGTGGATGCTCGCTTCCTTTCCAGCGCCCCAGGCGTGTATGCAGTGGGTGATGTGGCCACATTCCCCATGATCAAGTATGGCGATGAGAGGCGCGTGGAGCATGTGGATCACGCCAGGAAGTCAGTGCAGCAGGCAGTGAAGGTACGCCTGCCCTAGTGGCGTGAATATGGCACTGTGACTGAAAAGGCATCCCCCATGATCAAGTACGGCGATGAGAGCCGCGTGGAGCATGTGGATCATGCCAGTAAGTCTGTGTAGCAGGCAGTGAGGGTATGTGTGTAACAAGCACAAATGCTCTGATCTTCCTAACTAGCACCTCCCCATGATGAAGCGAAGCGATGAGTGGTGTTTGGACTACACATACCTGCCCTACTTCTCCCACGGCAAAAGAGCCCACCTCCCTTTCCCCTTACAACTTCCACCCCACTTGTCACAGGCAATCAAGGCAGCAGAAACAGGGGAGCAGGTACCGGACTACGCCTACCTGCCCTACTTCTACTCGCGCTCCTTCGACCTCTCCTGGCAGTTCTACGGAGACAACGTGGGTGACGCTGTGCACTACGGGCTCAAGGACGGCAAGGCGGTCGGCGAAGGGGCGGCAAAGTTTGGCGCATACTGGGTGAAGGACGGCAAGGTGGTGGGTGCGTTCCTGGAGGGCGGGAGTGCAGAGGAGAACAAGGCAATTGCCAAGGCGGCTCAGGAGCAGCCAGCCGTTGCTAGCTTAGAGGCACTGGCGGGGGAGGGGCTTGGGTTTGCTCTCAAGGCTTGAGGATGTACCGTAATCACCCGGACATACCACCCTAGGGTGCTATGATAACTACATCAAAAAAAGGGGGGGGGGGGTCTTGTCATGGGAAAAAGCTACATAACACCCGGGTCTTTTTATAATGTACATTTTTTTAAAAGCAGAAACGGTTGGGAACAAAATGTACATGCTTGCTGCGGTGGTAGATTGTTGGTTGGGTGCGCAAAACCGAGGATGAGGCGATAACGTCAGGACGTGTGCACTTTGGGCGAAATTTGTCAAAGTTCGAACATTCACCGCTTTGCACCGAGTAGAACCTCGCTAAAAGTTCGGGGGGGCACAAGCCACCCGGGGGGTGTTCTATTTCGGCGGGTGGTATGTCCGGGTGATTACGGTACCGTACATGGCGCGGACGATAAGGCAATATGTCTTCTAGTTTGGTTTCACGATGTGCAGAACAGTTCATATTGGCAAGTAGTTCATGTTGGAAAGTAGAGTACATGTTTTGGAAGATTATATATTGAATTGCATTACGCATAAATATTTACATTCTTCATCCACAGAGCACCAGACTTTGCACACACATTGCAGTCACAGGTATGCAAATCACCACCTGTCATTCCATCAAGCACAACCGGTAAAGAATCCGAAGTTCAAGTGGGAAGTCACATTTGTCAGCAGCATCACGGAGGCAATCCCACCTGTGGAGTGGAAGAGTTTCACCTGGGGTAAGTATCCAATGATTGTCAATCTGTCAAGCACTCGGGCAGGTGAGCTTGATAAAGTCCTGGAAGTGAGAGGCGTAGAGGGGGGTCAACTGCAGAGAGGTGTAGACGCATAATGACTTCTGAAAAGTCTGTCACATCCCAAATGAGAAAGTGCGGTGTAGACTGTCAAGTCACGCAGTGGGGAAGGTGAGCTTGATGAAGTCCTGGAAGCGTGAAGCATAGAGCGTGGGGTCGACGGCAGATATGTGTAGCTGCGTAGATGAGAATGCGAGTAGATGAGTGGATGAGATTAAGACGTCTCAAAAGAGGCGTCAACAGATTGTCAATCTGTCAAGCACTTGGGACAGATGGGTAGACTTCTGAGTCGTCACAACAGAGGCAGGACAAGCATGAAGCGCGACGTGAGCGTGATGTCAAGCGGTGGGGAAGGTGAGTTTGATGAAGTCCTGGAAGCGCGACGCGTAGAGTGTGGGATCAACGGCTGAGATGGAGTGGCTGTCGTACTGAATGGACTTGTAGAAATGCTCAACCTTCTTCGTGTAGTCGTACTCCTGCGATGCAGTGCGGTACGGGGTGGTTGAGGAAGTGGCTGGTTGTTGAGAAAAATTTCAGGACTCCAAGGTGCAAGAATGGTTCGACAGAGTGTGACAAAAACGGGAGACAATAAAGGACTCAGCGTAATGATGAGCGCATTTACTTGTGGGAGGCATATGCATGGCCCACCAGACCCACAGGCTTCCACAGACTTCCACACTCACATGTGCACACACATGCAGACGCGCATATGCAACCTATCAATCCCACACACAAGCACCCACACACACCGATACACACACACCCCCCTGCAGGATGTCAATGTTGCCAAAGTACAGCACCCACCCACGTGCACACACTACCACCCACCCACACCCACCTGCAGGAGATCAATGATCCCGAAGTACAGCACCACCTCATACGCCTCTGCCCGTGTAAGGTCTGCCAGCACCATCGCTCTAATAACGCATACAAGTGCCCCACGCTCCTACCATCCAACCACATACACCCACACCCACCTGCAGGATATCGATGATCCCGAAGTACAGCACCACCTCATACGCCTCTGCGGCATTCACTCCAATGTCCCCACCCACCCACACACCCACCCACACACCCACCCACACACCCACCCACACACCCACCCACACACCCACATCCACACACACCCACACCCACACCCACCTGCAGGATATCAATAATGCCGAAGTACAGCACCACCTCGTACGCCTCTGCTCTGGCAGGGTCTCTGATGGGTCGCCGGCTCCTCCTGTCCAGCCGCACGGCCGTCGCCGCCATGCCCTGTCCTAGCACCGCCCCCGCCCCCCTCCCCTGCACCTGCCCATGCTGCCCCTGCTGCTCCCGCCTCTGCGCATGTGCATGTGCATAAACCTGAGCTGGTGCTGACAGTGGCTCAGAAGGCCGCCTGGGTTGCTGCTGCTGCCCCTGCTGCCCCTGCTGCCCCTGCTGCCCCTGCTGCCCCTGCTGTCCTTGCTGCTGCTGCTGCCCTTCCTGCTGCTGCTGCCCTCCCGGCCCCTGCCTCTGCTCCTCCTGCCCCCCTTCGTCCTGCTGTGGTTGCACCTGCACCTTCCCCAGCACGGGGTGCAGCCACGGGCTAGCAGGCACTGACAACACCCCCCCTCGCTTCACATGGCTCTGCCTCTTGGGTGTGGGGGAACGTAACGCCCCTACTAGGGCAGACAGATTGAATCGGGGGGAAGGAGGCTTGATGGCAGTCGCAGCGGCAGTGGCAGTGGCAGATCCTGCAGGGGGCCTCGGGCTGCTGCTGCCTGGTGGCGCTCTGTTGCCGGCACCTGAAGAATCACCTGGCGCGGCGGCGGCGTTACCAGGAGCGGCGGGCGGCGCTGGGAGGTGGTTGGAGGCGGGGGTACCTGGGGAAACACCTGAGAAGGTGGCTTCAGGTGCGGTGGCGGAGGGGGGGATGGTGAGAGGCGGTGGGTCTGGGTGTGTGTGGCTTAGCCTGGCAAAGACTGAATAGCAGGTCATCTCTCCACTATGGGGAATGCTCGACCCCCCTCCCGCTCCCCCTCCCCCATCCGCATCACCTTCCCCTTCCCCTCCGGCTCCCGTTCCCCCTCCCACTCCCCCACCAGCAGCGGGGACATCAAGCTGGTTGGTCTGAGAGGCAGCAAGGGGATGGGGCTGGGGCGTTAAGGCCGGCCCAGAGGCCTGGGGCTGCAGAAAGGGGCTAGCTTGGGTGCCAGGGCGTAAGGAGGAGAGCAGGTGGGCGACATTGTCAGAGGAGTGGCGCATGATGGGGGCTCCATCGCTCGTGACTGCCCTCCTGGCTCGAGTGGACTGGGTGGAAGAGCCTTGCGTGTGCCGCGCGTGGTGCTGCTGCTGCTGTTGTTGCTGCCAGGGACGGAAGAGGCGGCGCCAGGTTTGAGTTGAAGGGGAGAATCGGCCGATCCATGCGGATTGCTGGCTGCCTATTGCTACTGGTGATGGCGGTGGTGGTGCTGCCGCTGCTGCTGCTGATGGTGGTGGTGGTGGTGGTGTTGCTGCTGCTGCTGCAGCTGGTGGTGGTGGTGGTGTTGCTGCTGCTGCTGCAGCTGGTGGTGGTGGTTGCATCGAGGATGGGTATAGCTCGGGGGGAGGCAGTGGAGGAGCGGGAGAGAGGGGAAGATGAGGACTTGTCCCTCCATCCAACGGACACGACAGGACATCTCCCCTCACCGCATCCAACCTCACCGCATCGCCCTCCACCGCACTCCCATCGCTCACCCTCTCCCCTCCCACTGCCTCAGCCTGCTGCCCTAACGAACACCCTTCTTGTCTGCACTCTGCCTCACCCCTTCCAAGCCTCCCCTGCAGGTTTGGCGGCCCAGCCTCGGCAGGGCTGAGCAGAGCCAGGTTCTCGTGCGAGGTTGGGGCCGAACGAGGCTTCCGAAGCCGATTCCCGAACCTCTTCCCTCGGCTCACCTCCTCTACTGTCACAGCAGCTGCTTTAGATCCCTGTTTCCCTCCACCCATTGAACCTGCCCCTGCTTCTCTCGCTGCTCCTGAGCCACCACCCCCAACTGCTCCCCCTTCCCCTTTCCCTTCCCTTCCCCCTCCCTTTCCACTGCCTCCTTTTCCTCCTCCCCCTCCTTTCCTCCCTGTTTCCCCCGCTTCTTTGCAACCTCCTCCCTCTCCCTTCCCCTCACTCGCCCAAGGCGGTAATGGTTGAGGCTCTGACCCTGGAGTATACACACCCTCTTCCTCTTCCTCCACACTCACTCCTCCCACCTCCACACTCACTCCCCCCACCTCCACACTCACTCCTCCCACCTCCACACTCACTCCCCCCACCTCCACACTCACTCCTCCCACTCCCCCCACTCCCTCTCGCCCACCCCCTCCCCCTACCCCGCAACCTCCAAACTGCATATGCAAACCGTTTGCCCGTGCCAAGGGGGGGTCAAGCGAGGAATAAGGGAGCGCGGAGGAGGAGGAGGATTTGGGGAAGAAGAAGGGGGAGGGGTGAGCAGAGGCGGAAGTGGGGGGGAGGAAGGGGGAGGGGAAGGCAGAGGCGGAGGAGGAGGAGGTGGGGGGAAGGAAGGCATCAGGACCTGTGACTTTGCCTTCGGCGATGGTGACTATAGGGGGGGGCGGGTCTGTGGCTCGGAAATGCACTCCCAAGAGGAGACTGTAGTCCATGATGCGTTGGGACTGCAGGAAGTGACAATCTGCTGCCATTTGCCTGAAGAGGGAAGGGGTGTAAGCAGAAGGGGAACAGTGCAATCAGTGCAGAGGGAGGTGTGAGGTGGAGAGGTAACACAAGGCACTCCCTCGAGGAGACTGTAATCCATGATGCGTTGGGACTGCAGGAAGTGACAATCCGCTGCCATTTGCCTGAAGAGGGAAGGGGTGTAAGCAGAAGGGGAACAGTGCAATCAGTGCAGAGGGAGGTGTGAGGTGGAGAGGTAACACAAGGCACTCCCTCGAGGAGACTGTAATCCATGATGCGTTGGGACTGCAGGAAGTGACAATCCGCTGCCATTTGCCTGCAAGGGGGGAGGGGTGCCGAAATATGTGGAGGAAAGAGGTGTGATGTAGGCAGGGGTACTCCCGCAGCAGGCTGTGATACATAATGCGCTGCAAGCCATGCCATGCAATCACCCCGTGAGGTCACGTATCTTTCATCCCCACACGCTCCTTAACAAAAGGCCCCTCCATCCCCCATGGAGTCAAATTGCGAGGTCGAGGTCTAAGTCGTTGAGTGTCATGGTCTCATCGATTGCCACCTAATCCATGCTGCGCCCCTGCGATGAGCCCTTGAGGTCGAACAAAGCACTCGTACCTTAGGAGCAGGTCCCTCCACCCCCCGTGTAACCGGAACGCAAGGTCGAGGTCTAAGTCTTTGAGCGTCATGGTCTCATCGATTGCCACTTTGTCCATGCTGCGCCCCTGTGATGAGCCCTTGAGGCCAAGACAGAGGAGCACACCCTTCTCATGCCCACACCGCGCACCTTAACAGGAGGTCCCTCCATCCCCCGTGCAGCCTGAAGGCGAGGTCCAAGTCAAGGTCCTTGAGTGTCATGGTCTCATCGATTGCCACTTTGTCCATGCTGCGCCCCTGTGAGGAGCCCTTGAGAGGCCAAAGTGGTGCCTGCTGCTACAACCACCACTTTGAAAGCAAGGGACACGTACACTCACCTTAGTAGCAGCTCTCTCCAGCCCCCGTGGAGTCAGAATGCAAAAACTAGGGTCCAGGTCTTTGAGCGTCATGGTCTCGTCGATTGCCACCTTGTCCATGCTGCAACCCTGTGATGAGCCCTTGAGGCCAACGCAACACGCACCTCTCATGCTCACCCACACCACACGGCACACGCGCCTAAGCAGCGTCATGGTCTCATCTCATCTCATCAATTGCCACCTGCTGCGACCCTGTGAGGAGCCCTGGAGGCCAAACAGGCTGCCTGCTGCTACCACCTCTCTGAAGCAAGGAACACAACACACACACACACACACACACACACACACACACACACACACACACACACACACACACACACACACACACACACACACCTCAAAAGAAGGTCCCTCCATCCCCCGTGCAGCCGGAATGCAAGATCCAAGTCAAGGTCTTTCAGAGTCATGGTCTCATCAATCGCCACCTTGTCCATGCTGCGACCCTGCGAGGAGCCCTTGAGGTCGAAGCGACGGTGCAGACGCACGTCTGAGTTGAAGAGATTTCCCATCACCACGAATCGAATCATGGTGCTGCCCTGCAGGTGGGAAGCGTACGGATGGAAAAGGAAGAAAGGGATGAAAGGAGGAAGGGAGGGAAAAGCGGTGGGTGAGGGATTGTTGCAGACGCACATCAGAGTTGATGAGATTTCCCATCACCACGAAACGAATCATGGTGCTGCCCTGCAGGGGTTGAACATACGGGTGGAGGGGGGATGGAGAAAGAGGATGGAATGGGGCGCGTTGAAGCGATTAGGGTGAGATGCCAATAGGGTGAGATGCCAATAGGGTGAGATGACAAAGAGGCGTGGAGGTACGCATAGCTCACAGGCACGCATAAAAACAGTCACTACGATCACATTATGGCACAGCATGGGTGACTCACGGTGGATGGCTTGTAGATCTTGCAGCTGTGCAGGCCGAAGCAATGAGGTACACACTACAGACACGCACGCACAGATGTTGTGCCACAGCCACAGCACAGGACAGGTGAAGTGAAGGACTCACGGTGGATGGCTTGTAGATCTTGCAGCTGTGCAGGCCGAAGAACTTGGTGAGGAGTGTGTGCTCGTACTGCTTCACGTGCTCGTGGTATGCTGGCAGCATTCGCAGGAGCACCTGGGATGAAGGGCGAGAGGAAGAGAGACAAAAAACTCTTGCTTAATAGACACTGCCCCACCAAACTTCCACTGCCCCACCTGTCGTGTGGCTGCCTCACAACTCTCTGATACCTGCACTCGCACCGCTTTACACCACTTAGCACCTTGACACTCACATGCACTTCAGCTCGGCGCATGGTTTTGATAATGAATCGGTCGTCGTGGGAGAGATAGAAGACGCTGCCTGACTTGCCCGGGGAGGACAGCTCCCTCAGTGCTGTGTCACCACAGAGTGAGAGCATGTAGTCTGATGGGTCTACTCCGAACAGTGCTCGTAGCTCCCTGCAGTGTGGGGTGTTACGGGAAGCAGTTGAGGGGAAGATGGCAGGAGAGATAGAAGACGCTGCCTGACTTGCCCGGGAAGGACAGCTCCCTCAGTGCCGTGTCACCACACAGCGAGAGCATGTAGTCTGATGGGTTCATTCCGAATAGCGCTCAGATCTCTCTGCGGCGTTGGGTGTTAAGGGAAGGAATTCGAGGGGGAAGCACAGCACACCACACAAGAGAGCAACTGACTTCAGGTGTTCTCTTCTGACTTCAGGTGTTCTCTTTTGACTTCAGGCGTTCTCTTTTGACTTCAGGTGTTCTCTTCTGACTTCAGGTGTTCTCTTCTGACTTCAGGTGTTCTCTTTTGATTTCAGGTGTTCTCTTCTGACTTCAGGTGTTCTCTTCTGACTTCAGGTGTTCTCTTTTGACTTCAGGTGTTCTCTTTTGACTTCAGGTGTTCTCTTCTGACTTCAGGTGTTCTCTTTTGACTTCAGAAGTCAAAACCCCTGACGCAGCTGAACATGTAACGCCTCCTCACTTACCTGAAGACAGCAGGGCAGAAGTCGCGCCGCTTGAAGGGCGCCGCTTGATTGAAGGGCGCCGCTTGAACGGCGCCACTTGGTGCGGAGAAGTGATCTGATAGCCCTCCGGGAAAATCGCTAGACAGAAACAATGTACCTGAAAAAATGAAATGAAAAAACAGAGTCACCTGAAAACGGCAGGGCAGAAGTCCCGCCACTTGAAGGGAGCGACTTGGTGCGGGGGAGTGATCTGAGAGCCCTCCGGGGGGAAGCGCACAGCCCTTGGCCCCGCATGCTGGGAGAAATCGCTCTCCCTCAACTCCCGCACAGAATCCAGCCCCATGCGCCCTATGGAGTAACTGGGAGGGAAAGAGAGGGGTGGTGGGTGGTGGAGGGGCGAGGAGGAAAGGGAACTGAGGAAAGAATGGAAGAGAAGATTCCCACCAAGTAAAGCCACTCCCCGTTGACTCGCTCCCTCCCTCACTGAGTCCAGATCACACCATTGCGAATCTTGCTCACTGAAAGGAAACTCGCATGCGAATCTTGCTCACCACAAGCAAGTCACGCTACTAGCATGTCTCACCGCAAGCCGAGCTGCAGGGTGAGCATGAGGTCATAGGACAAATGGCCCTTGTATATCAACTCGCCCGCCTTCTTGCCCTCCCGCCTCGGCCCCTTGCTCCGCTGCAGACGAGAAGACAAAAGAGGGGGAGGGAAGAAACCAGGGGAGGTGAGGTGGAGGGGAGGGAAGAAACCAAGCAAGAAGAAACTGCATGCCTGCCGTGCTGCCCTCCCATGCTCCCCCTGTTGTTCTAACTCACAGCTAGCACAGCACACATAGCTACTCACAGGCAGCACGGTTTTGTCGCTCTTGGCTGTCTCGGACACGAGCACGCCTTCCACATACTCCCTCACCAACACCGTTCCCCTCCTCGTGCTCGGCTTCGGCCTGCTGCTGCCACCACAGTACTACCACCACACCACCCAACCCACAGTCATCACTAACACGCACAGCCAACACTCACAGGCAGCACGGTTTTGTCGCTCTTAGCTGTTTCCGACACGAGCACTCCCTGCACATATTCCCTCACCAACACTGTGCCACCCGTCGGCTTGCACAGGTACCACTCAGACACAACTCACAAGCACCATGGTCTAACAACTCACGGGCAGCACCGTCTTGTCGCTCTTAGCTGTCTCGGACACGAGCACCCCTTGCACATACTCCCTCACCAACACCGTTCCCCTCCTCGTGCTCGGCTTTGGCCTGCTGCCCCCCGGCCCTGCCCCTGTGGGCCCCACTGACTGGCTCGTGCTGAACATGGGTGAGGTGATGAGCGACGCTGATGCTGACCCCTCGCCACCTGCAAGCAAAGAGAAGAAGTGAGGGAAAGGGTTGAGGAAAAGAGATATGGAAGAAGCGCCTCTCCTCCTGGTGCTTGGCTTCGGCCGGCTGCCCCCCGGCTCTGCCCCTGTGGAAGTGGGCCCCACTGACTGGCTCGTGCTGAACATGGGAGATGTGATGAGCGACGCTGATGCTGACCCCTCGCCGCCTGCACGTATGGGAGGCGGGGGTGGGGAGGTGGGGAAGGGAAGTGGAGAAGCGGTGTGTGCAGAACATGGGGGAGGTGATGAGGAATCAGCATCACTCCCTGTCCCTGCTGCCCCCCGGCCCTGCCCCTGTGGGTCCCAGTGACTGGCTCGTGCTGAACATGGGGGAGGTGATGAGTGATGCTGATGCTGAACCCTCACCACCTGCACGCATGGGAGAAGAGATGGGGACAAAAAGTGGGGGGGTGTGAGGAAAAGAGGTGAGAGGAGAGGCGCGGCTCACACACCCCCTCACCTCGCACACACCCCCTCACTTCGCAGACACCCCCTCACATCTTCTCACACACCCATCTGGCCCCGCTGCATACAACCCCTCACCACCACACTCAACCGCTCACCTCGCACGCCAGCAGTGTCAGAAGCGACTCGAATGCACAGCGGCCCTGATCGAGACACCTCTTCACTTGCCACCCCTTTCCCTGGCTCTTGATACCCTACCATTCCCCGCCCCGGCTCAGAAGATGCCGAACCTCCCCGCCCCGGCTCAGAAGATGCCGAACCTCCCCGCCCCGGCTCAGAAGACGCCGACCCTTCCCGCCCCGGCTCAGAAGACGCCGACCCTCCCCGCCCCGGCTCATGGTAAGCCACGCTGCGCCCTGGCACAGGGCCCATGGTCACCAACCTTGCCATCTTGTGCTGCTGCTTCGCTGCACCTGCACTCCCTCCCAAGCCCCCTGCTGCACTCCCAACCACGCCCACTGCTGCAGTCACCCCCGCGCCTCCTGCCGTGCTCACCCCCTCTGCTGCCTGCATTCCTCCCTCTTCTGTTCTGATCCTTCCTGCGCCTGCTCCCATCACACCCTCACCCCGAGCTCCTTCCTTTAGCCTGCTTGCCCCCTGACGAGCCTCCCTACTTGTCTCATGCTGTTTCTTTGTTCCTGTACCTCCTGCTGCTGCTGCCACTGCAGCGGCTGCAGTTGTAAACACTGCTGCTGCTCCTGCTGCTACGGCTGTTGCAGCTGCACCTGCGACCGCTGCCGTAGCTGCTGCTCCTGTTGCCACTCCCATGCCAGAGTGAGTAGGCTGCCAAGGCTCCCTAGGACTCCTCTCCTTCCTCGCTGCCTCGTCTAAATCCCGAACGTGTTCTGGAGACACTAGGCTCGGCGTCAGGCTCGAGGAACCTGTGTTCGGTACCTGCAGGCTCGGCGGCCGCACTGCATGCCGAGCCTGCCGGGCAAGGCCAGACACGGAGCTAGAAGTCCCTGCTACCTCCTGAGTTGCTCCTGCTGTTGCTACTGCTCCTGCTGTTGCTACTACTCCTGCTGTTGCTACTGCTTCTGTTGTTGCTACCGCTTCTGTTGCTACTGCTTCTGTTGCTGCTGCTGCTGGTAAACCTACTCGTGGTTTTTTTGCTGCTACTGCAGCTGGAGTAACCGCTACTGGGTCTGCTTCTTCTCCTCCAACTCCTCCTCCTCCTGCTGCTGCTGCTGCTGCTGCACCCTCCCAGGCCTTCCAAAGACTCCGCCACTCCTGCACACCCTTTCACACCTCTTCCTTCCCCTTCCTCTTTGGCTTCCTCCTCCCCTTCCACTTGCACTTCCCTCTTTCCCACAGCTCTCCTCATCTCCTCTCGGCCCTCCTTTCCCTCACCGTCACCCTCAACAGAAGAATCATCTGATTCCTCCTCTTCCTCCTCCTCCTCGTCCCCTTCTGTTTCAGACCCATTTGCTTCCTCCTCCTCTTCCTCCCCTTCCTCCCCTTCCTCCCTTTCCTCACCTTCATTCTCCTCCCCTTCCTCCCTTTCCTCACCTTCATTCTCCTCCCCTCCTCCCTTTCCTCCTCCTCCCCCTCCTCACCCTCTACATCATCTCCCCCACCGCCCACACTCTCACCCTCCTCCTCTATCACACCGTCATAATCACCTGCCCCATTACCCGATGAAGGAGGTGCTTGAGAATTCTCAAAAATACGTCCGTGACTAATCCACCCCAATCCTCCCCTCCCTCTCCTCCCTCTCGTCCCCCATCCATTCCCATCTTCCCCCATCTCCTCCCCTCCCAACACACTCTCCACCCACTCACTCGCAACCCGAACCTCCGACCGAGCCCCTGTCCGAGCCTCCACCCGAGCCTCCGACCGAGCCTCCCGCCCGGTCCGGAAGCTCCCCCAGACCTTCCTAGCATCCACAGGCTCTAATTTCAACAGCCGGTCATCCCTCAAACTCAGACTCTTACCCGCCAAAGGCAACCCACCCCTGCTTAATCCCCTCTCCTCTGCAATCCCTCTCTCTCCCTCCACTCCCCTCAATCTCCCCACTCCCCTCAATCTCCCCACTCCCCCATCTGGTGTGCTTTTCCCTTCTGCCAACCCTTCAGGCTCCGAAACAACAGCTATAGCACCACCATCCGTCCCACTCCTCCTAATACCACCACCACCACCCAAACCGCCGTCTCCCTTACCCTCGCTACTATCACCCTCACCACTACCACTATCATTAGCAACACCATTACCACCATCACTGGAGCTGTAGCCGTAGCTGCCAGTGCGTAGCATTCTAAGGGCGCGCAGAGGGCCGCTCCAAAGCTGCTCCTGCTGCGCTGCCTGCTGCCCCAGCTCCTGATCCAGCGCCCTTGTCCCCTCTACAAGCTGCCTCTCTATACTCACTCGCCGCGCCCACTCCGCTATCCGCTGCGTCGGCGTACCCAGAGTTGTAACCGTAGGCGTACCCGCAGTTGTAACCGTCGGAGTACCTGCAGATGCAACCATCGGTGTACCCGCACTTGTAACCGTAGGTGTGGTAATCACAGGGTTACGCTCGGGAAAAGAGATGGAGAGGGGAAGGGAGGATTCAGCTGACCCGAGCCTCCTATGTGCCGCTAAATCCCACACAGATTCACCTAGATCCCCTTCCTTTGTGTCACTCTCCATACTGGCATCGTTCCCGCTTCTCCTCCTTCGGAGGATTCGATCAGCAGAAGCAGCACTTGCAGCGATTGTGGCATCGACAGCAGAAGCGGTATCAACAGCAGGTGCAGACTTGCGAACAGAAGCGACATTGGCAGCAGACGGGGTGATCGCAATAGACGAGGCAATGGCAGCAACAGGGGCGGCAACAGGGGCGGCAACAGGGGCAGCAGCAGCAAAAGCCGGGGTGAGGAGACCAGTATTGCCAACAGCAGCTGCAGCAGCAGCAGAAGCATCGGGAGGGAGAGGGGTAGCAACGGGAGACGAGATGAGCCGTAGTGCTTGAGTCGTGGCGAGTGTGGTATCAGAGCCTGCGGGGCTTGAAACCCTGACAGGCAGAGCACAGGGGGAGCGGGGGCTCCCTTCCTGCTCTTGCTGCTCCTCTTGCTCCCCCTCTTGCTGCTGTCCCTCTTTCCACCCCATCTCAGCTTCACTCCCAACCTCCACCCTCCCACTCCCACCCTCCGTCAAACCACAAGCCACAACTTTGGCCGGGCCAGCCGCCGGACCTCCGGCTTCTACCAAGCCTGCGGCACCGACCAATGCCGAACCTGTCTTGGAGGTTCGGTACTTGCTGCTGCTAACATAGCTATCATGGGATACAGCCCTAGGGACCTTCTCTTGCTCCCAACCCTCCCCTGCACCGCACTCGCTTTGCCCTTCCCTCCTTTCCTCCTCCTCTCTCCCTCCTCTCTCTCCTTCTCCTCTCTCTCCCCCTCCTCCTCTCCCCTCCTCGTCCATCTTCCGCCCCTCATCCCCACTCCCCTCACCATCCCACGGCACAAACTCTCTCTCTCCCCCACTCGACCACCTCCCCACCTCCGCCTCCGCCCCTTCCCCCCCCTCTTCCCCCGATCTACCCCCTCCAAGCACCCCATCCTCGGACCTATACCCCGCAGGGTAAAACACCCCTTTCCCATCCTTCAACCCATGGCTCCAAGTCCCCTCATACCGACTCCCATCCGCCCATACAAACGTGCCCGGGCCGTGCTCATACCCGCCCTCCCACTCCCCCTCGAACCTATCCCCACTTGCCCAAGCAAACGCGCCGAATCCGCTCATAGTCCCCGCCTTCCACTCCCCGAAATACTCATTCCCGTTGCGCCATTTGTACCGCCCCGGACCTTCCGCCGCGCCCCAGCTCCAGAACCCCTCGTACGAATCCCCGTTAGGGTAAATTTTTCTGCCCAGCCCGTGCTTTATTCCGGCTGCCCAGTTGCCCGTGTAAAAAGATCCGTCCGCGCCCCAATACGTCCCCACTCCTTGCATCTGCCCTTTTTTCCATTCCCCCTGATACCTCGCCCCGGACGGCCATAAAAACATTCCCTGCCCGTTTTTCTGCCCCTTGACCCACTCCCCCTCGTACACGCTCCCGTCGGCCCACGTGTAACAACCGAGGCCGTGTGGTAACCCGCCTCCGACGAGTAACCATCCGCCGTAATACGTGTCGCCGTTGGGGAACTCTTTCGCCACCTCGATCGCCTCGTCGCGCGCCTTGGGCCACACGGAGCCGAACGACAGCCGCGCGGTCGGCGCGGGGGAGCTGCGCGGCGGCGCAAAGCCCGCGGAAGGCGCGGGAGGCGGCGGGGGCGGAAGGGGGCTGGCGGAGTGAGAGGCGGGGACATGGGGCGCGGCGGGGGAAGCGATGGGGGTCATGGAGCCGGAACCGGGACCGGCGGAGGCGGAAGGCTGCGAAGACTGTAAATTTGGAACAGACCGGCTTAAATGGACGGCCGTGGATGATGCAAGCTGTGCTGATCTGCCATCTGAGCCGTTGGTTGCGCGTACCATGGCGCACGACTACACTGAACGGTGGTAGACTAGAGGAGGCAGTGGTCGAGTTTTAAAGAGTGAATTCTTGGAATGAAAGCGACTAGAAAACGAAAGGGCATGATTCGCTGGTTTAGGGTGTCAGTAGCAATCAGTTGCTGAGGATCAGCATCACATGGCATCATAGGCCGTCACATGACTAAATAAGATCAAGAAAGAAACTGAAACCAAGCTGAAAAAAACAAAAGATTAACGTATTATTGTTTAACGAAGACGCCATGATATGCGGGGATAGCTCAGTTGGGAGAGCGTCAGACTGAAGATCTGAAGGTCGCGTGTTCGATCCACGCTCACCGCAAGGATTTGCCCATGTTTGTTCTCACATGTCAGGCTGTAACAGAATGCCTTTACCGCAGGTTTCTTTTCAAATTCAGGCTATAAACCCTTTGTTTACATGCCTGATTTAACTTCATCAATTACTTGATTCTTTGCCTAGTCTCCTCCAAACTGTGGTATATTCTTTCAAGTGTGTTTTTAGGAAACTTCACTACATGGCACAAAGCCATTAGCCATGTACAGATTGCATAATTAGATTCAGCCTGTACAGGATCCGTGATTCTTTGACCACCCAGGCACTTCGGGATTTCTTGTGGTGCTTTCGCAGAAGCCCGGGCACGCGCCTCACTTCACTTCACTCCAGTTTCTGACCGAACAGCCTGCCCCTGATGACGCCTTCATGCCCCACGACGTTACACCCTATTCGCGATAATTGCACACCCCTACCATCTTTTTTGAAGGTGCCCTATACCGATTCAGGCTCGATATGACGGACACCCTGAAACTCAAGGACTATCAGTCGACAGCGAGATGCAGTTTCCCTTGAAATTACACCATGTGTTCCGAGTGAGGACGGGGTTGGGTAGGCACGACTGAAGTTTTTAATGCTTACGACTATTCGCGACTGGGTTTCGGAACACCCACCAGCTGTTCAATATTCGCAGCGAACTACCCTGCAATAATGTTTGTATCCCGGGTATGTACACCCAGGGTCTACATTTAAGAGGTGTGAAATTATCGCGAATAGGGTGTACCGGGGGCAGCAAAAGTTCAAACCTGCAAGACAAGCTGCCAGCTAGGCTGCCCGGTTGGAAGGTCCAGATCAGCAGACACCATGACACGTGCGCTTCCCAAGAAAGCACGAGCTGCTCTGCTCACCGACTCTTCCGCCGTCGTTTCCAGTACAGTAAGTGTATTTTTTCCCGAAAGTCTGGAATCCCCAACAATGCTGTGATTTGTGAAGCCTGTAAAGTGTGTTGTCCCATGATCTAGGGCATGACTCAGCTATGTTTGCGGCTCTGAATGCTTCACGGCTCCGATACACGCCACCGACTGCCCTCCGATTTGTTCGCAAAATTTGCCCCGAACTCGCCGCATGTCACGGAGCCTCATTCACCAGAGCCAGAAACAGTCAGCTTGGTGGGGAAGAATGCACTCTTCATGGAGCCGGGCCGCATGCAATCGGTCCCGAGTCGCACATTTGAAATTATTGGAGAGGAGAATCGAGGGGGCAAAGAACAGTGAATTGAAGGAAGCTCGCTGGTGTGTGTGCTGCTCCCTTGCACACCAACCTTCACCTTCGCCAACTGTGGTACAAATTTGCGTGGTTTCCAGAAATCTTGCAGTACAAACAACCGACTTCCGCTCCCGTGCTAATCAAGCATCAGCGTGCGACTTCTTTGAAAACAAAAGCAAGAATCGCCCTCCTCAATTCTTCGTCGACCGAGTCAGGCTAGGGTACCTTGAGAGCACATTCGACAGAAGCATCTGTCCCATTCAGCCCAACACCTCTAACTTGAATTCCTGTGAAGGCAAACGCCAACGACCAACGGTTAGACCTCGACTCAGACAACAATCAAGTGATTACCGAGGATCCATAACCATGGCGTGTGCTGCCGGGTTGGCCCAGATTTCCTATCAGGCAGCGCCAGCCATTGGATCGGATATCTCCATTTCCATTCCTAGGCGCTCCTTCACTCCATCTAGTAACTTCGGCGGCCCTACAATCATTAAACGCCACGTCCCGTCGAGATTCACGGCCTCTGCGAGTACGTTCACGTCTACCGCGTCCTGCTGTGATTCCGCGTTTGCCGTAACGACCGGCGTTACTGCTAGCGCCGCGACTGGCACACCATTTCTTGAACCGTCACCGTCGTCTTCGCGTCGTCGCATCATGCCTCCGTCGAACACAGCCGCGCGCAGTCCAATCAGCGGTGGCGCTACTACCACGTGGCCGTCTTTCACGTCCCCCTCCCCGAAGCCTCCCCCGACCCCTTCCCCGCGCCCGCGCGGGCCCCTTTCCCCGCGCCCAGGCGCTGGCGGAGCGGCTTCCGCCGCTGTCTCCCCCAGCAGAGGGCGCTGGCGGAAAGGGCTGCTCGTCGCGAACGGGCTCGCCGCGCTTTACGGTTCCGCATGCGCCGTGAATCGCGTCGCGGAAGCCGCGCCTTCTCATATCACCGACGTTGCCCCGCATTTCGCGCCGCATCTCGCGGCCGTCATGGATCACGTCCCCTCCGAATTCGCCTCGCCGATTCGGTTCGCCGCAGCGGCCCTCCCGTTCGCCCCTGCTGCCGTCAGCACCTTCGCAGTCGCAGCAGGTCGCCTGGGCGACGGTGCGCGACGTGCGACGACCACGTCTGCCCCGCCACAGCAGCCTGTTCTGGAATCCGCGGGGACAGGGGGGGCCGCTGACGGAAATTCTTCGTCGCCGCAAGAAGAAAAGAAGTCGACATCGTCATCCAAACGTGATGAGTCCTCGGCGGTGGTAATGGCGGGCCTGGAGCTAGCGGCATACAGCTTCTTGGGAGACCTGCTCTCGCAGTTCACCAACGCTGATACCGCCTCGACTCCAATGCTCCTGCTGCTCTCGGTATGTGACGTGATGTTGTTTCTTCCTGCCGCCTCCATGCTTCCGCATCCTGTTGTTTCTTCCTCGCCTCTTCCACTGAAAGTATACTTCTAGTATTCTGGCAGTATACTCAATCTCGTGCTTACTGCTATTCCCCCATCCTCCCCTCCTCCCCCGCAGCTTCTCATCCTCCCAATCCTCCAACTCACCGACCGTCTCCACCACGGACCCGCCAACGACTCGCCCACGCCCAGCAACGGCAGCAGCACCACCCGCACGTCACTCGCACCAATCGTGTCCGCCCTCGTCGCAATGCTGGCGCTCGTTGCAGCCAGTGGAGCAGCCTCGCCCGCGGGCGTTGCCGCAGCTCCCTCCGCTCTTTTCACCACTCTGGGTCAATCCCTGCCCCTGTCAACACCATGGCCCGTGCTCGCATGCCTTCTCTCCCTCCTCGCGTTACTCCGCTGTGAAGCCCACTGCACCCGCTTCGACCCACTCTCCCTCACCGCCGTGCAGACCTCCTCCCTCGCCTCCCTCTCCCTCCTCTCCTCCCTCCTCTTCCACCTCCTCTCCTCCTCCTCAGCCTTCCCACACGGCCTCCTACCAGAAACCCTCACCAGTGCCACACACGTGGCAGGAACCAGCGGAGCCATCAGGGCTGCTGCCACTTATATACAGCGGGCTCATGTGCTCGGGGCTTGGCACGTGGATGGAGATGAATTGCCTGCAGGATCTGCCAGCACCAGCTCTCATGTTGATATTCACCTCTATTCCCGTCTGGGGCGGGTTGCTAGCAGCGTTAGTGCAGGGAGAGGTGCCAGAGGCAGGACTGGGAGTGGCTGGGCTTGTGATAGCTGCTGTAAATGCCGGCGCGTGGGCGCACTTGTCGCGCCATGGCAGTGCCGTTGCTTCTGAGACCAGCAGTAGCAGCGGCGGCGGCAGCGGCAGCAGCAGCAGTGTCGAGAACGGGAGCTGTGTTGTGCAAGAAAATGGCCCGGCTGCAGCAAATGCTGCAGAAAATGATGCAGAGAAAGCGTCTAAGTGTGCTGCCCCAGTTCCAGTGGAACAGTTGAGCAACTCCCTGGTGGCCTCTCAGCTCAAGGTTCCTTTTTACTCAACCAAGGCCAAGAGCCTGCTGCTCAAGCTAAAACTGAAAGCCAAGGTGGCTGGAGCTAAGGTGCTGGGCGGGAAACTGGGCGTGAAAGCAGCTGCTGCTGGTGCGTATAGTGCTTCCCACGTGCTGACGTCAGCTGTGGGGAGTGGGAGCTTTGGGGCCGGTGCTGCTGATGCTGCTGCAGCGGCTGCAACGGGAACAGTTGACGCACTGTCTTCGCTTGGTGGTGGCATGATCATGCCATCGTTTGTCAGCAGCGGTGGCAGCAACATTGGCAGCAGCATCAGTAGCAGCGTCGGCAACAGCATGTCGTTCGTGCACCATGCTCCTAAGGTCATGCTAAGCGTTCTTCCAACCACTCCTACTGGTTTTCTCTCCTCCATGCATCTACACGGTCTTCTTCATGTCCTTCCCTCCTCCATTGCCCACCTTGTACAGTGAGAGTGATGGGGAGATTGGACGGAAGAATAAATGTCAGGACATGGGATGGAGGGAGCAAGTGGTAAATATATTTTTTTTTGTGGGAGTGGTTGGTACTGAATGGGCTGATCCCCATTCAGAACCAACCATTTGCACTAGTGTTTATTTTAGGGGATCGGGTGCTTTCTCCAACAAGCGCTGAAATTATTGGCCAGGACAGTCTCTCCTCTCTTGACCAGTAATTTCCACGCCTGTTATGCCTTTGTTTTATGTGTAATATCTGGAAAAAATATACGCCGTTTACTTCATCACTGAAATTTGTCAGGAGCTTGGCTTGCAGGATGTGTAGATGCTAGGTTATGGAACGTTATTTGAATAATGTTTTTCGCGGGTCTTCGTCATTGCACGCTCGATTCGAGCTTGAATTTGGAATGCTACGCACCGCGAGTAGTCTGTAATATTTTTTCGAGACGTCTCCAAACGCGCTCGATCCGACTTGGTTTTCGGATGCTGCGCACCACAAGTAGTCTAGAAGCTTCGGATTGCCACCTACCATGGCGGATTTCGAGACCGATTCTCGGCACCCGCGACTTGCGCGGGATGGGCAGAGCGTACGCGATACCACGACATCATCCGACGGCGTGACGTGGCAGGCGTCGCCCCCAACCTCGTCATCTTCGTGGTGGCGTAATTTCATAGAAGCAGCCGTCCACGTCAAGATTCCCTCCACCGCTGACGTGGCAGGCCTAGCTGGCAGCGGCGCTGTTACCATGCCTCCCGCTGCTGCAAGCACCAGCGCCAGCGCGAGCGGCACACGCGGCGTCACTAGCGGCGGCGGCAGCAGCAGCGCGGGGCGAGGGTGATTCACCCTTTCGAAGCCGTGAGCCTTGGGAATACCGAGGACAAATCTCTTCTGGCGGAAATCTACCCAATCCGCGAGGCGAACGAGGCAGACAACGCAGGAGAAGCAGGAGGAGTTAAAATCGACCATCCCGTCTATGTAAATAGTGCCGACCAATCAGCATCCGCCCAGCAATCGGCATTCCTTATGCCGCCACCTCCCAAGCCTCCTGCGCTCACGCGCTCCCTCTCCCTCCTCGACCTTATCCTTCTCGGCATCGGCGCTTCCATTGGCTCAGGCATCTTCGTCGTGACAGGTGTCGCCGCGCGATTGGCGGGGCCGGCCGTGTCCCTGTCTTTTCTCCTAGCCGGCCTCGCCTCTCTCCTCAACGCGCTCTGCTACGCAGACCTTGCCGCCCGGTTTCCCGGGCGGGTGGGCGGCGCATACCTGTACGCGCACGCGTGCCTCGGGCAGCTCGCGTCGTTTGTCCTGTTCTGCCACCTGGTGCTGGACTACCACGTGGGGGCGGCGGCGATCGCCAGGAGCCTGGCGAGTTATTTGGCGTCTCTGGTGGAGGTGGCATCTGGGGCAGGGCTACCTGGAGTGCTCGCCCCAGGAGGCCTACCTGTATCCATCCCCTTGCCATTTCTCTCTCCTTCATGGCTCTTCTGGTGGTTCTCTCACTTGTGGCCAGGAGGAAGAAACGGGGTAGAGCAAGTCGTGGGGAGCCAGGGCGGGGGAGCAGGAGCGGGAGCCGTTTCCTTTTTCCACACCGCCCCATTCCCTTCTCTCTTCTCTTCCCATTCCTCTCCCTCTCCTCCTCTTGTTCACCCTCCCCTGTTCCCATCGCTCCCCACCCCGCCACCTGTACCCACGCTGGACCTCTCGATCAATCTCGTCGCGCCAGCTGTCCTGCTGCTCCTCTCGTGGCTGCTGTGCCGGGGGGTGCGGGAGACCTCACGGGTGAACGACGTGATGACGTCAGTCAAGGTGGCGATAGTGGTGCTGGTGGTGGCTGTGGGTGCAGGGCATATGAACCCTGCTAACTGGTTTCCCTTTTTCCCCCCATCGCTCGACTCCCTTCTGAGCTCCGCTGCTCCTGTTGCCGCCTCTGCTGCTGCCCCTGCTGTTGCTGCCACAGCCGCAGCCGCTGCCGCTGCCACTGCTACCGCTCCTTCTGCCACTGCTGCAACTACTGCCACTGCTGCTGCTGCCGCGGCGTCTGCTGCTGCGAGCAGCACAGGCAGCATGGGCGGCGTGCAGGCGATGCTATCAGCCTCAGCGCTCGTCTTCTTCTCCTACATTGGCTTCGACGCCGTCGCCAACACCTCCGAAGAGTCCCTGCACCCGCGCCGTGACGTGCCACGGGGCCTCCTCCTCGCCCTTGCCGCCTGCTCCCTCCTCTACATCTCCGTCTCCCTCGTCCTCACTGGCATGGTCCCGTATAACCTCCTCGACCCCGCTGCACCGCTCTCCACTGCCTTCGCCTCCCTCGGGCTGCATTTCATGGAGAGGATTATCGACTTGGGGGCAGTGGTGGGGCTGACAACGACTCTCCTGACTGGGCTGTATGTGCAGTCTCGCATGTATCTGGCCTTGGCGAGGGATGGCATGCTGCCAGCGTGGTTTTTGCAAGTGAACGCGGGGAGCCATGTGCCGGTGCATGCGCAGTGGTGGGTGGGGGGAGTGGCGGCGACAATGGCGGCAGTGTTTGACGTGGGGAAGCTGTCGCATATTCTGTCCGTGGGCGTGTTACTGAGTTACTCTATAGTGTGTATGTGCGTGCTGGCGCTAAGGGTCGAGTCATATCGTGGAGGGGGGAGTGGTTGTGTCAGTGTGGGGGAGGAAGGGGAAGAGCGATTGGATGATGCACTTTTAGCACAAGGGGGTATAGTCATCGCCAGGAGCAGTATGACTGGCACTGGTCCGGCTGCGTCAGGGCACACACAAGTTCCTCCACCTCCGCACTGGATTACCAAATGGGGTGGCGACAAGTGGCATGAGGCCGTGGTGTATGTCTGTGCCTTGGTTGCCTGCGTCCTTGCCTTGGGATTCGCCACTAGCTTCGCTGCTCCTTGGCTGCTGCTCGCTCCGCTCTTCCTCCTATCGCTGGCATCATCTGCACCGTTATTCCTCGCTCAACGCTACAGTGTGCCCGCATCTGGGTTTGCTTGCCCATGGGTCCCGTTTGTGCCGCTTATGGGAATATGCGTGAACATGTATCTGCTTGCGCAAAGGGACATGGTTGCCTGGGTGCGGCTGTTTGTGTTAACCGCGATGGCGCTGGTCGGATTCTGGTGGAATGTTAGGCGATCAGTGCAAGGATCTTGTGGATGATGCACGGTATCGATACAAGCCATTACAATTGACTTACCCACAAAGTCCATTTGTTCATTTGTTACTCGGGTATAATCTTCTTAGGCGGTGCTTATGTTGAAGGGGTAGTCAGTAGCTTCTGTTGAAGTTGCTCGTATCGGTGATCCCAGGTGGGTTTTCTCGCACAACGTTTTTCGAACGACACCTTTTTGCACATCGCAGATGCGACAATGGACCAGACGCTGATGACGGATACCAGCCACTGGCGAACTGCAAGCTGCGTCGTTTTCATACAGTTACTCACACGTACTGTACAAGTTATGGCAAGGCCTTGTCGGGGCTGGGTCACTCTGTCCGCCTCCACCACTTTCTCGTGTGAACAGATGAGCGAAAGCGTGCAAGTTTCTCATACTTGGTTACCACAAACTAACAGACCTTGGGATTTTCGCATTGAGCGAAACCTGCTACCCACAGAGAGGCATTCCGAACCAACTCCTTCCCCGTGAAGATTTCTTTCAACCAGTTTTCCCTTATTTCATGGCGGCCCTAGATTATGCCGCCTAGGATCCTGAAGCCTGAAGACGTTTCACACTCGCTACCGCTGTGATAGCTACTGGGTAGTGCGGAACTGTCATTGTCAACGCATACTTTCGTTCAGAGACTGTGCCGCATATCGCGGATAACGAATTCGTTCATTTGGTGGACGGGTTATCTCCTTGCGAGTTCTGACCTAAGTTGACCGTACAGAGCTCACATTGAGTGAATGAACAATGCGAACGTCAGGGTTGTAGAATTCTTGTAGCTGCGCATGGCAATGCAACGATTTAATTAGTCTACACCGCTAGTCAGTGCTTAATGCACGTTTAGCAGCCTACGTTCTGGCTCTGCTGTAGTCGCTTATTTATGCTCTCGACCTCCCAATATTCTTAGCCGTTTTCGTTGCGACCAGGCTTAAGTTTTTCGCGCAAGCTCTCTTCCGTCAGTTCTTAGCCTTAGCCTTATACGTTCAGGTCTTTCCGCACCTAGTGGCGACGACGCGATGCGTTTTAACGACTCTCGATTCTAGCGTCATCGCCACCCATCGTGCACATTCAAACCTCAGAATAGACTTTTCTCGGCGTGCCTCTCGCAATGAGTGGCCTAGACGCTCCCATGATGGACCTCCCGCGGCCAAGGTATCAAGGGGTGAGTTGGCCTCCTCACGCCACCTTTCTTGAAATGCCTCGAGTTTCTCCCACTGAGTGGCCCAGACGTTCCCATGATGGACCTTCCGCGGCCCAGGTATCAAGGTGTGAGTAAATGCCTTAGATTTGATTCAGTGGACTCTCCAGGTGAGTCTGTCACAGTGAGTTGCGTACAGGCTCTTAACCTTCCGCGGCCCAGGTACCAAGGAGTGAGTTCGCCTCTTGAAATTTCGTGAAATGCCTTCAAATGCGTTGTCGCCGTTCTTCGAAACAGCGCCATTCCAGACAAAGTCCCTCGCAATAAGTGGCTTAGGCGTTACCATGATGGGATGGGAGCGGCTTACCTGATGCTTTTCCTTTTCTCTTTTCCCCCCTCCTCCCGTCTTCTCCATTGGCGATCGGGATGCGTGCGTCCAATCACTGTCCGACAGGTGTACAAGAGTGGCCATCTATCCGTCTCGTCAAAAGGTGAGCCTGCGCGGAAAGGGGAAAGCAGGAAAAGTAACCGTTGAGTCGTCTTGATAAAGTATGTGGAACAGTGACGACGTTTCAGTTCACAGAAAATGTTTCAACCATCCTGGGCACCGCTTTTGTCTTTCTGCTGTTTTTTCTCTCCCACTTTCTCTGCATCCGATGTTTGCGTCATTGTTCTCTTAAACCATACTTTATCTCCCTCCACCTCACCGCACCTGTCTAATCTCTCGCCTCTCGTTCCTTTTCTCAATCTCTCCTTCCCCGTCGCAGGTCTGGGGTGGAAATCTTGGAAGCGGCGCTGGTTCCTCCTCACGCGCTCCTCCCTCATCTTCTTCAAGCACGAACCAGTGAGTGTCACTGTAACGAGCCAGTGAATGTGACTGTAACGAGCCAGTGAGTGGGACTCGAATCACTCTGAAGCAAGTGTGGTCATAACGAGTCAATGCATCAAACGAGGTTCTTAGTGTGGGAATGACAACAATGCGTGCAATTTCGTTGCTTGTCAGTCTGGATGACTAATTTAACAGCTACTGCTTCATGGTTACTGACTTACCTACCGCTTCCCTTTCTCTCTCCTATTCTCCCGCCACTCTCTCCCCCCCCCCCCCGTTTCTGGCAGAGGGGTCGCATTGACATTTCAACTGCCATCGGAGGCATCGAGTTCAACAACGCCGGCAAGTAAGACCGCCCCTTTCTCCCTCACGCCCTCTGCTTTGCTGGTCCTACTTTGCTGGTCCCCAACTGCCCTCGTCCCCATCTGCCCTCGTCCCAATCCGCCATAGGCCCCTCTGCCCTACACCCACGCGTCAATTTTATGGTAACACCATCTCCATGCGATCGTCTTTGTGCTCCCGTCCCATGTGTGCCACACCCAGGGTGCACATCAAGCCTGGCAAGAAGCGGCTCTCCCTTTCCTTCCCCTCATTCTCATTCACTTTCCATGTGGTCTTGTATGTGCTCCCCTCACGTGTGCCCATCATGTGTGCAACACACAGGGTGCACATCAAGCCGGACAAGAAGCAGCTCTCCCTCACCTTCCCCGACGGCCATGCTTTCACCTTCAAGGTCAATATCACGCGTTCTGCCTTGTCCCCCTCCCTTGTCCGCTGCGTTACCATATATAGTCTGTGGTATTGACATGCCCCATGTTCCCATCATCCCCTGCCTCTTCACAATGGCCTATGCCGATACTCATCATCCCTCTACTCTATGCCTTCTCCTTCTTTCCTACCCATGCAGACGGACACATTGGAGGATCTGGAGGAGTGGAGGGACGCACTCGAGGACGCCATCTCCAAGGCGCCTCCACCCTCCGTGATGATGGGGCTGCCGCGCGACACGCTCTTTCGAGGCGACGGGCTCGACATAGGGGACAATGACGGACCCCCAGGCCCAGGTACGTGCTCTCAGTCCTGGCCCTCTTGGGCTTAGTCATGCATGCATGGGCCTCCGTCCCTCTCTGTGATGATGGGTCTGCCCCGCAACACACTCTTCCGAGGAAATGCGCTTGACATTGGCCTCCAGGACCAGGGGTACGTTAATTAATCTTTGGCTTGTTGTGATCGATGCCCCCCCACAGGACAGCGCACGGGTCCTTGGTCCTTGCCCTGGGCTCAGTCATGCATGTGTTGCGCTCCTGCAAGCCATGCTGTTGTGCCGCTGCTCCTCCCCGCTTCCTCACCTCATTCCCTCGCCTCTCCGCCAACTTTTTAAAACCATGCCCATGCCCCCATTCGCACCAGGCAAGGAGCGTCGGCTGCGATTTATGCTGCTGTGCTGCCCCTTCTCCCCTTCCCCTCACCTTATTCCCTCGCCTCTCCGCCGTCTCCCCCCCTCTCCCCCCCAATTATCCCTTCGCCTCCCCTCTCCTCACTCCCATCCACCAGGCAAGGAGCGGCGGCTGCGGTCCATGCTGCTGTGCCGCCCCTTCTCCCTCGCGCTAGAGGACGTCAACGGCTCGCCCTCCTTCCTTGAGAAGGCGCTGCAGTTCATTGAGCTCCATGGTGAGCCGCCCTGGCCTCATGTGCCCCTACTCTGACTCTCTTTGAGCCCTTGCCTGCCTCTGTTGGCTCCCATAGAGCTCCGTCATTCAGTGCCCTGTCCTCCACTACACCTGGACCTAGAGGACGTCAACGGCTCGCCCTCCTTCCTCGAGAAGGCACTACAGTTTATTGAGCTCCACGGTGAGCCTTCTCCAGCTCATATCCCCTCATGCTGTCCCTCATGTGCCCTCGTGCATGCCCACTTCTGTCAAGCCTTGCCTCGATCTTGAGTCCCTGAGACCTAGAGGACGTCAACGGCTAGCCCTCCTTCCTCGAGAAGGCACTGCAGTTCATTGAGCCCCACAGTGAGTTTCTCTCGCCCTGCTCATGCTCGCTCTCATGTGTCTTCCCAAGTCCTCCTCGTGAGTGCCCTTCATCTAGAGACAGTCAACAGCTCGCCCTCCTTCCTCGAGAAGGCACTGCAGTTCATTGAGCCGCACGGCGAGTTGCTCATGCTCGCTTCCATGTTCGTTCTCATGCGTTCTGAGTCCTCCTCTTGAGTGTCTGTGCCCTACACCTAGACACAATCAACGGGTTGCCCTGCTTCCCCAAGTGAGCGCTCAATCTCGTTGAGGTCCTCATGGCGAAAGAAAAGTGGAGAAAGAAAAGGTCATGCCCTCCTGCTAGGTCATGCCCTCCTGCTAGGTCATGCCCTCCTGCTAGGTCATGCCCTCCTGCTAGGTCATGCCCTCCTGCTAGGTCATGCCCTCCTGCTAGGTCATGCCCTCCTGCTAGGTCATGCCCTCCTGCTAGGTCATGCCCTCCTGCTAGGTCATGCCCTCCTGCTAGGTCATGCCCTCCTGCTAGGTCATGCCCTCCTGCTAGGTCATGCCCTCCTGCTAGGTCATGCCCTCCTGCTAGGTCATGCCCTCCTGCTAGGTCATGCCCTCCTGCTAGGTCATGCCCTCCTGCTAGGTCATGCCCTCCTGCTAGGTCATGCCCTCCTGCTAGGTCATGCCCTCCTGCTAGGTCATGCCCTCCTGCTAGGTCATGCCCTCCTGCTAGGTCATGCCCTCCTGCTAGGTCATGCCCTCCTGCTAGGTCATGCCCTCCTGCTAGGTCATGCCCTCCTGCTAGGTCATGCCCTCCTGCTAGGTCATGCCCTCCTGCTAGGTCATGCCCTCCTGCTAGGTCATGCCCTCCTGCTAGGTCATGCCCTCCTGCTAGGTCATGCCCTCCTGCTAGGTCATGCCCTCCTGCTAGGTCATGCCCTCCTGCTAGGTCATGCCCTCCTGCTAGGTCATGCCCTCCTGCTAGGTCATGCCCTCCTGCTAGGTCATGCCCTCCTGCTAGGTCATGCCCTCCTGCTAGGTCATGCCCTCCTGCTAGGTCATGCCCTCCTGCTAGGTCATGCCCTCCTGCTAGGTCATGCCCTCCTGCTAGGTCATGCCCTCCTGCTAGGTCATGCCCTCCTGCTAGGTCATGCCCTCCTGCTAGGTCATGCCCTCCTGCTAGGTCATGCCCTCCTGCTAGGTCATGCCCTCCTGCTAGGTCATGCCCTCCTGCTAGGTCATGCCCTCCTGCTAGGTCATGCCCTCCTGCTAGGTCATGCCCTCCTGCTAGGTCATGCCCTCCTGCTAGGTCATGCCCTCCTGCTAGGTCATGCCCTCCTGCTAGGTCATGCCCTCCTGCTAGGTCATGCCCTCCTGCTAGGTCATGCCCTCCTGCTAGGTCATGCCCTCCTGCTAGGTCATGCCCTCCTGCTAGGTCATGCCCTCCTGCTAGGTCATGCCCTCCTGCTAGGTCATGCCCTCCTGCTAGGTCATGCCCTCCTGCTAGGTCATGCCCTCCTGCTAGGTCATGCCCTCCTGCTAGGTCATGCCCTCCTGCTAGGTCATGCCCTCCTGCTAGGTCATGCCCTCCTGCTAGGTCATGCCCTCCTGCTAGGTCATGCCCTCCTGCTAGGTCATGCCCTCCTGCTAGGTCATGCCCTCCTGCTAGGTCATGCCCTCCTGCTAGGTCATGCCCTCCTGCTAGGTCATGCCCTCCTGCTAGGTCATGCCCTCCTGCTAGGTCATGCCCTCCTGCTAGGTCATGCCCTCCTGCTAGGTCATGCCCTCCTGCTAGGTCATGCCCTCCTGCTAGGTCATGCCCTCCTGCTTGGCCATGCCCTCCTGCTAGGTCATGCCCTCCTGCTAGGTCATGCCCTCCTGCTAGGTCATGCCCTCCTGCTAGGTCATGCCCTCCTGCTAGGTCATGCCCTCCTGCTAGGTCATGCCCTCCTGCTAGGTCATGCCCTCCTGCTAGGTCATGCCCTCCTGCTAGGTCATGCCCTCCTGCTAGGTCATGCCCTCCTGCTAGGTCATGCCCTCCTGCTAGGTCATGCCCTCCTGCTAGGTCATGCCCTCCTGCTAGGTCATGCCCTCCTGCTAGGTCATGCCCTCCTGCTAGGTCATGCCCTCCTGCTAGGTCATGCCCTCCTGCTAGGTCATGCCCTCCTGCTAGGTCATGCCCTCCTGCTAGGTCATGCCCTCCTGCTAGGTCATGCCCTCCTGCTAGGTCATGCCCTCCTGCTAGGTCATGCCCTCCTGCTAGGTCATGCCCTCCTGCTAGGTCATGCCCTCCTGCTAGGTCATGCCCTCCTGCTAGGTCATGCCCTCCTGCTAGGTCATGCCCTCCTGCTAGGTCATGCCCTCCTGCTAGGTCATGCCCTCCTGCTAGGTCATGCCCTCCTGCTAGGTCATGCCCTCCTGCTAGGTCATGCCCTCCTGCTAGGTCATGCCCTCCTGCTAGGTCATGCCCTCCTGCTAGGTCATGCCCTCCTGCTAGGTCATGCCCTCCTGCTAGGTCATGCCCTCCTGCTAGGTCATGCCCTCCTGCTAGGTCATGCCCTCCTGCTAGGTCATGCCCTCCTGCTAGGTCATGCCCTCCTGCTAGGTCATGCCCTCCTGCTAGGTCATGCCCTCCTGCTAGGTCATGCCCTCCTGCTAGGTCATGCCCTCCTGCTAGGTCATGCCCTCCTGCTAGGTCATGCCCTCCTGCTAGGTCATGCCCTCCTGCTAGGTCATGCCCTCCTGCTAGGTCATGCCCTCCTGCTAGGTCATGCCCTCCTGCTAGGTCATGCCCTCCTGCTAGGTCATGCCCTCCTGCTAGGTCATGCCCTCCTGCTAGGTCATGCCCTCCTGCTAGGTCATGCCCTCCTGCTAGGTCATGCCCTCCTGCTAGGTCATGCCCTCCTGCTAGGTCATGCCCTCCTGCTAGGTCATGCCCTCCTGCTAGGTCATGCCCTCCTGCTAGGTCATGCCCTCCTGCTAGGTCATGCCCTCCTGCTAGGTCATGCCCTCCTGCTAGGTCATGCCCTCCTGCTAGGTCATGCCCTCCTGCTAGGTCATGCCCTCCTGCTAGGTCATGCCCTCCTGCTAGGTCATGCCCTCCTGCTAGGTCATGCCCTCCTGCTAGGTCATGCCCTCCTGCTAGGTCATGCCCTCCTGCTAGGTCATGCCCTCCTGCTAGGTCATGCCCTCCTGCTAGGTCATGCCCTCCTGCTAGGTCATGCCCTCCTGCTAGGTCATGCCCTCCTGCTAGGTCATGCCCTCCTGCTAGGTCATGCCCTCCTGCTAGGTCATGCCCTCCTGCTAGGTCATGCCCTCCTGCTAGGTCATGCCCTCCTGCTAGGTCATGCCCTCCTGCTAGGTCATGCCCTCCTGCTAGGTCATGCCCTCCTGCTAGGTCATGCCCTCCTGCTAGGTCATGCCCTCCTGCTAGGTCATGCCCTCCTGCTAGGTCATGCCCTCCTGCTAGGTCATGCCCTCCTGCTAGGTCATGCCCTCCTGCTAGGTCATGCCCTCCTGCTAGGTCATGCCCTCCTGCTAGGTCATGCCCTCCTGCTAGGTCATGCCCTCCTGCTAGGTCATGCCCTCCTGCTAGGTCATGCCCTCCTGCTAGGTCATGCCCTCCTGCTAGGTCATGCCCTCCTGCTAGGTCATGCCCTCCTGCTAGGTCATGCCCTCCTGCTAGGTCATGCCCTCCTGCTAGGTCATGCCCTCCTGCTAGGTCATGCCCTCCTGCTAGGTCATGCCCTCCTGCTAGGTCATGCCCTCCTGCTAGGTCATGCCCTCCTGCTAGGTCATGCCCTCCTGCTAGGTCATGCCCTCCTGCTAGGTCATGCCCTCCTGCTAGGTCATGCCCTCCTGCTAGGTCATGCCCTCCTGCTAGGTCATGCCCTCCTGCTAGGTCATGCCCTCCTGCTAGGTCATGCCCTCCTGCTAGGTCATGCCCTCCTGCTAGGTCATGCCCTCCTGCTAGGTCATGCCCTCCTGCTAGGTCATGCCCTCCTGCTAGGTCATGCCCTCCTGCTAGGCCAAGCCCTCCTGCTAGGCCATGCCCTCCTGCTAGGCCATGCCCTCCTGCTAGGTCATGCCCTCCTGCTAGGTCATGCCCTCCTGCTAGGTCATGCCCTCCTGCTAGGTCATGCCCTCCTGCTAGGTCATGCCCTCCTGCTAGGTCATGCCCTCCTGCTAGGTCATGCCCTCCTGCTAGGTCATGCCCTCCTGCTAGGTCATGCCCTCCTGCTAGGTCATGCCCTCCTGCTAGGTCATGCCCTCCTGCTAGGTCATGCCCTCCTGCTAGGTCATGCCCTCCTGCTAGGTCATGCCCTCCTGCTAGGTCATGCCCTCCTGCTAGGTCATGCCCTCCTGCTAGGTCATGCCCTCCTGCTAGGTCATGCCCTCCTGCTAGGTCATGCCCTCCTGCTAGGTCATGCCCTCCTGCTAGGTCATGCCCTCCTGCTAGGTCATGCCCTCCTGCTAGGTCATGCCCTCCTGCTAGGTCATGCCCTCCTGCTAGGTCATGCCCTCCTGCTAGGTCATGCCCTCCTGCTAGGTCATGCCCTCCTGCTAGGTCATGCCCTCCTGCTAGGTCATGCCCTCCTGCTAGGTCATGCCCTCCTGCTAGGTCATGCCCTCCTGCTAGGTCATGCCCTCCTGCTAGGTCATGCCCTCCTGCTAGGTCATGCCCTCCTGCTAGGTCATGCCCTCCTGCTAGGTCATGCCCTCCTGCTAGGTCATGCCCTCCTGCTAGGTCATGCCCTCCTGCTAGGTCATGCCCTCCTGCTAGGTCATGCCCTCCTGCTAGGTCATGCCCTCCTGCTAGGTCATGCCCTCCTGCTAGGTCATGCCCTCCTGCTAGGTCATGCCCTCCTGCTAGGTCATGCCCTCCTGCTAGGTCATGCCCTCCTGCTAGGTCATGCCCTCCTGCTAGGTCATGCCCTCCTGCTAGGTCATGCCCTCCTGCTAGGTCATGCCCTCCTGCTAGGTCATGCCCTCCTGCTAGGTCATGCCCTCCTGCTAGGTCATGCCCTCCTGCTAGGTCATGCCCTCCTGCTAGGTCATGCCCTCCTGCTAGGTCATGCCCTCCTGCTAGGTCATGCCCTCCTGCTAGGTCATGCCCTCCTGCTAGGTCATGCCCTCCTGCTAGGTCATGCCCTCCTGCTAGGTCATGCCCTCCTGCTAGGTCATGCCCTCCTGCTAGGTCATGCCCTCCTGCTAGGTCATGCCCTCCTGCTAGGTCATGCCCTCCTGCTAGGTCATGCCCTCCTGCTAGGCCATGCCGTCCTGCTAGGCCATGCCCTCCTGCTAGGCCATGCCCTCCTGCTAGGTCATGCCCTCCTGCTAGGTCATGCCCTCCTGCTAGGTCATGCCCTCCTGCAAGGCCATGCCCTCCTGCTAGGCCATGCCCTCCTGCTAGGCCATGCCCTCCTGCTAGGCCATGCCCTCCTGCTAGGCCATGCCCTCCTGCTAGGCCATGCCCTCCTGCTAGGCCATGCCCTCCTGCTAGGCCATGCCCTCCTGCTAGGCCATGCCCTCCTGCTAGGCCATGCCCTCCTGCTAGGCCATGCCCTCCTGCTAGGCCATGCCCTCCTGCTAGGCCATGCCCTCCTGCTAGGCCATGCCCTCCTGCTAGGCCATGCCCTCCTGCTAGGCCATGCCCTCCTGCTAGGCCATGCCCTCCTGCTAGGCCATGCCCTCCTGCTAGGCCATGCCCTCCTGCTAGGCCATGCCCTCCTGCTAGGTCATGCCCTCCTGCTAGGTCATGCCCTCCTGCTAGGTCATGCCCTCCTGCTAGGTCATGCCCTCCTGCTAGGTCATGCCCTCCTGCTAGGTCATGCCCTCCTGCTAGGCCCTGCCCTCCTGCTAGGCCATGCCCTCCTGCTAGGCCATGCCCTCCTGCTAGGCCATGCCCTCCTGCTAGGCCATGCCCTCCTGCTAGGCCATGCCCTCCTGCTAGGCCATGCCCTCCTGCTAGGCCATGCCCTCCTGCTAGGTCATGCCCTCCTGCTAGGTCATGCCCTCCTGCTAGGTCATGCCCTCCTGCTAGGTCATGCCCTCCTGCTAGGTCATGCCCTCCTGCTAGGTCATGCCCTCCTGCTAGGTCATGCCCTCCTGCTAGGTCATGCCCTCCTGCTAGGTCATGCCCTCCTGCTAGGTCATGCCCTCCTGCTAGGTCATGCCCTCCTGCTAGGTCATGCCCTCCTGCTAGGTCATGCCCTCCTGCTAGGTCATGCCCTCCTGCTAGGTCATGCCCTCCTGCTAGGTCATG
Source organism: Closterium sp. Yama58-4 (assembly GCA_947470075.1). Taxonomy (NCBI): domain Eukaryota; kingdom Viridiplantae; phylum Streptophyta; class Zygnematophyceae; order Desmidiales; family Closteriaceae; genus Closterium; species Closterium sp. Yama58-4. The sequence goes on from CANIUD010000027.1 coordinate 313,674, forward strand.
CCCTCCTGCTAGGTCATGCCCTCCTGCTAGGTCATGCCCTCCTGCTAGGTCATGCCCTCCTGCTAGGTCATGCCCTCCTGCTAGGTCATGCCCTCCTGCTAGGTCATGCCCTCCTGCTAGGTCATGCCCTCCTGCTAGGTCATGCCCTCCTGCTAGGTCATGCCCTCCTGCTAGGTCATGCCCTCCTGCTAGGTCATGCCCTCCTGCTAGGTCATGCCCTCCTGCTAGGTCATGCCCTCCTGCTAGGTCATGCCCTCCTGCTAGGTCATGCCCTCCTGCTAGGTCATGCCCTCCTGCTAGGTCATGCCCTCCTGCTAGGTCATGCCCTCCTGCTAGGTCATGCCCTCCTGCTAGGTCATGCCCTCCTGCTAGGTCATGCCCTCCTGCTAGGTCATGCCCTCCTGCTAGGTCATGCCCTCCTGCTAGGTCATGCCCTCCTGCTAGGTCATGCCCTCCTGCTAGGTCATGCCCTCCTGCTAGGTCATGCCCTCCTGCTAGGCAAGGTTTAAAATTACGGTTTTCGTAAAATACGGTCCGTTTTTTACGGTCGTTTTTTACGGTGATTTTTCGAAAATACGGCCGTTTTTTTGTTAGAGAACTCTGTTCACCAAGGAAAAAAAGAGAAAAACAAGGTCAAAAACATTTTCAATCATGCCAACAAGTGCATACATGCAAAAAGGGGTCCGTCCCCTTCATGCTGCTCCTTTTCGGGTTCAATTTGGTCCCACTAGGTGACCGTTTAGTTAGTTAAACAGGAAACACCTCCTGGAACCGTTTTAAACCGTTTTTTACGATCGTTCTTTACGATACCGTTTTTTATGGTAAATTTTCAAAAAAACGGTCTTTTTTTTAACCCTGCTGCTAGGTCATGCCCTCCTGCTAGGTCATGCCCTCCTGCTAGGTCATGCCCTCCTGCTAGGTCATGCCCTCCTGCTAGGTCATGCCCTCCTGCTAGGTCATGCCCTCCTGCTAGGTCATGCCCTCCTGCTAGGTCATGCCCTCCTGCTAGGTCATGCCCTCCTGCTAGGTCATGCCCTCCTGCTAGGTCATGCCCTCCTGCTAGGTCATGCCCTCCTGCTAGGTCATGCCCTCCTGCTAGGTCATGCCCTCCTGCTAGGTCATGCCCTCCTGCTAGGTCATGCCCTCCTGCTAGGTCATGCCCTCCTGCTAGGTCATGCCCTCCTGCTAGGTCATGCCCTCCTGCTAGGTCATGCCCTCCTGCTAGCTCTCATGAGCCTCCTCTCTGCGCCCTCGTCCTCTTCCCTTTGCTGCCAGGGGTGAAGCTGGAGTGTATTTTGCGAGCAGCAGCGAACTGGAGAAGGTCTGGAGGCGCGTTTGAAAGAAAAAGCTTGGCTTTGGCTCCCTCTATTGCTCGCCTGGCTGCGCTCCTGTTGCTCCCTAAACCCCTTGCTCCCCCCTCTCTGCTGCCAGGAGTGAAGCTGGAGGGCATTCTGAGAGCAGCAGCGGACGTGGAGCAGGTGGAGAGGCGTTTGAAGGAGTACGAGGAGGGGCACACGGAGTTTGAGGATGGGGAGAACCCACACGTCGTGGGCGACTGTGTCAAGGTGGGTCAATAACCCGATGGACTGGGCTGTTGCACCCCTGATTACAGCGGGTTACTGGGCCAACCCTTATTACTTGGACTTTCGTTTCACCCCCTCCCACTTCCCCCCTCCCCCAACCCTCCTGTCCTTTACCCCATTCAAATTGAGTCAATAATCACCTTGTTGCCATCATTATCCTGCTCCTAAGCCTCCTTTCTTTTGCCCTATCATTTCCCTCCCTCATCACGCTCATTCTCCACCCCCCCCCACCATGCATGCGCGTCCCCTGTGCTGCCACATGCCCTGTGCCAGCTTGTCCTCCGGGAGTTGCCAACGTCCCCTGTGCTGCCATATGCCTGCACCGCCCTCGACCAAGCCTTCCGTGAGTTCCCCATCGTGCCCTCTCAAGAGCTCCAAGACCTGTTGCCGGGAACTACTCTTCTAAATTCGTCTTGCCTAAAGTTGACTTTTGTCTCTCCCCTTCCATGCCTTCCCTTCTTCCTTCCCTTCCCCCACTCTTCGCCTTAAACCCCACGACCCCCGCCACAGCCCTCCCCGCCACCCTCCCCACTGCCCTCCTCCCTACCCTCTCCACGACCCTACCCAATGACCCCCTTTCCCCTCCCCCCACTTACCCCCCTCAACACCCTATGCAGAGCTGGACGAGGCGGAGGCCAAGCTAGAGGCGGTGCGCAACGCCATGCTCAACCTGCCCGAGCCCAACCGGCGCCTGCTGCACCGGTGTGTGGGGATGTGTGGGAGTATGTGGGGGGGTGATGGAAGCATAAGGGGGACAGGGGGAGCATGGGAGCATAAAGAGCTAAAGGCAGTGCGCACCGCCATGCTCAACCTGCCACGTGAAAAAAGGAGTGTTTTGAGACGTCTCAAAACCACGTGAAAAAAGGAGTGTTTTGAGACGTCTCAAAACACTCCTTTTTTCACGTGGCAGTGCGCACCGCCATGCTCAACCTGCCCGAGCCCAACCGGTGCCTGCTGCACCGGCGTGTGATGGGGCGGTTGGTATGTGGGGAGTGTGGGAGCATAAGAGCGCATTTGGGAGCATGTGGGAACGAGGCTGTCAATAGGATAAACTCAACTGCCATAAATTCTTCTGATTCTATGCTAAACTGTCCTTTCTCCCGTCCCTCTGCCCACTATCGCTTCCTTTGCTCCTCCCTGCCTCTCTGCCCCCTATCCTTGCCTCCACTCCTCTCCCCGTGTCTCATCCCACAGTGTGCTGCTGACCATGATCGCTATAACCAACAACGAGGCAGTCAATGGGATGAACGCCTGTGCCATGACTGATAACTCAACTTGGAAATCACTTTTTCCTGCCCTCCACTTCACCTGCCCCGATTCCTTGCCTCCGCTCCTCCCCCACCCCGCTCATCCCACAGTGTGCTGCAGACCATGATTGCTATAACCAACAACGAGGCAGTCAATAGGATGAACGCTTCCGCTGTTGCAGCCTGCATGGCGCCGCTCCTCTTCCGCCCTCTTTTCAGCGGGGAACTTCAAACATCGTCCAAGGGCGATGAGGATGGGGAGGACGGTGCTGCTGCAGCAGCAGCTCAGATCATGGCTCTCACCATGGCTGCCAACCAGGCGCAGACCATGACGATTTACCTTATGGAGAACATTGATAAGGTGTTCGTGGTGAGTGCTTTCTGTGTGGTCTTTGTGGTGAGTGCGTGCTGTGTGGACATTGAAAGGGGGGGGACTGGACGATGAGGACAGGGAGGATGGTGCTGCTGCGGCAGCAGCTCAGATCATGGCTCTCACCATGGCTGCCAACCAGGCGCAGACCATGACAATTTACCTCATGGAGAACATTGATAAGGTGTTCGTGGTGAGTGGTCGCATAAAGGGTATAAAGTGGGTGCTGGTGCTGCTGCCAGTGCTGCTGCGCCTGCCGCTCAGACCATGACGATTTACCTCATGGAGAACATAAATAAAGTGTTCGTCGTGAGTGCTGCACGGTGTTTGTGGTGAGTGCTGCACGGTGTTTGTGGCGAGTGCTACTTGATTGAACATTGAATGGATGCGGTGCGGGGAATGGGGAGCATAAAGCCTCTGCTGCGGCTGCTGCTGGTTGCAGCAGCGGCGCAGGTCATGGCTCGCACAATGGCAGCGAACCAGGGTCAGACCATGACGATTTACCTCATGGAGAATATCGACAAGGTGTTTGTATTGAGTGCTGTGGGGTGTTTGTGGTGAGTGCTTGCTGTGTGGGCATCGAAGGGTTGGGACGAAGTGGATGGTCGAGCTGTGTATGATGATGATGACGATGTTGCTGTGCCTACCAACCCCCTCCGCCACCCCACCCCATCTCACCCCATTCCCACTTTAGGGCGAGGCTCTAGGCCGTGGGCTTGCACGCGGTGTGTACAGCGGTGCAGCGTGGGATGACGAGGACGATGAGGAGGGTGAGCTGGTGGATGATGATGACGATGGTGCTGTGCCTCCCTGCCTTCCTCTCCTCCCGCACCCCTTTCCCAGGGCGAGGCACTTGGCAGGGGACTGGCGCGTGGGGTTTACAGTGGGGCGGCATGGGATGACGAAGACGATGAGGAGGGTGAGCTGGTGGATGATGATGACGTGGACGAGGACAATGATGACGAGGACAGCGGCACCCAGGTGGCGGTGCTGGAGGCGTCGCGTCAGGAGCTGCGCGCCTCGCTGGCAAAGGAAGTGCGGGCAAACGAGATGCTCAAGGAGAGTCTGGTGCAGAGGAGGAAGACTCTGCAGGAGCTGAAGAAGGCGCTACAGAGAGATGTGAGTGCCCTAAGGGGATATGGTGTGCTGGGTGCAGCTGTCAAGGCAAGGAGGGGAAGTGATGGCAACAGCAGTGTGAATGATGAAGGAAGTGCGGGCGAACGAGATGCTCAAGGAGAGTCTGGTGCAGAGGAGGAAGACTCTGCAGGAGCTGAAGAAGGTGCTACAGAGAGATGAGAGTGTGGAGGGATCTGCAGGAGCTGAGGGGACTGTATACGCGCATGCAGATGGACATCAATCATCTCTCTGCTGCCCCTGACACTGAAACCCAGTGAGATTTTATGCACTGCTATTTTGTACTCGCATGAAACCCCCCCTTTTCTCACCTCCGCTCTGCTTACCCAATGCCTTTCCCGCTCCTCACTCACTCCCCTGTTTGCTCACCAGGAGGCTCAGCTGCGGGTGGACCTGCAGGAGCAGAGGGAGCTGTATGCACGCATGCAGACTGGCATCAATTATCTTTCTGCTACCCCTGACCCTGGAACCCAGTAACAACTGTAGCCACACTGCTATGTTGATACCCCCCTTAATCCTCCTGCTTGTTCTCCTCTCTTCCCTTTCCGTCTTCTCCATGCGGCTCAGCTGCTGGTGGATCTACAGAAGCAGAGGGAGCTGTATGCACACATGCAAGCAGGAGTCAATGTTAGCTGTATGCACACATGCAGGCAGGAGTCAATGTTTCTTCTACCTCTGACCCTGAAACCCAGTAATGATCGTATCCTCTGCTGCTCTTACGCCCCCCTTCCCGCAAACCCACAGGCGGCTCAGCTGCGGGTGGATCTGCAGGAGCAGAGGGAGCTGTATGCACGCATGCAGACGGGAATCAAGGGGCCCGTGCCTGAGATAGAGCTCGAGCCAGAGGTGAGTGTGCGGGATGGTGAGGGGTGAGGTGAGGTGGGGTGGGGTGGGGTGGGGTGGGGTGCATCATGAGTCGGGAGCAGCGGGAGCCCGCGGCACACAAGCAGCAACAGCCCCTCGCACTCTTTTTCGCCCCTGCCATCCACACCAATGCCTCCCCCTTGCCCTTTTCATCTTCCGCTTCTCCCATCTATTTCTTCTCCCCCACCGTCCCTCCTCTCCCGGCATCACTCCCCCGTTCCCCCACTTCTTTTCCAGCTGAAAGCAGAGCTCAAAGAGATCGAGTCCTTGGAAAAATCGGTTGCCCTGCTTCGCACAGAAACAGAAACTCTCCAGCGGGAGCTGCTGCACGTGACACACAAGCAGCACAAGTTCTCGCACTCTTTTCCACACTCTCATCCACACCCATCCCTATCCCTTGCCCTTTTCCCTTCCCCTTCTCCCATCTATTTCTTCTCCCCCACCTCCCCCCGTTCCCCCGCTTCTTCCCCAGCTGAAGGCAGAGATAAAGGAGATCGAGTCACTGGAAAAGTCAGTGGCCCTTCTCCGCACGGAAACGGAGACTCTTCAGCGGGAGCTGCTGCACGTGACACACAAGCAGCAGCAGCTGGAGCAGCAGCAGAAGCAGCAGCAGCTGGCGGGTGTGGCAGCAGGCGGGGGAGTGGGGGGAGCGCCCCTGACAGGCGCGACTGCGGAGCAGCGGCAGCGGATTGAGGCGCTGAGATCGCTGAGGGCTCAGCTAAAACAAGAGTTGGATAGGACAATGGCCATGTGCCTGGAGGAGCAGCAGAAGAATGCTGAGGTGAGTGATGGGGAGGGTGGGAGGGAGGGCGGTGGAGAAGCTTTGGGGAAAGGGCTTGGATAGCAAGGACCACGGTCATGTGTCTGGAGGAGCAGTAGAAGAAGTTAGAAGAACCGCTCTACTGTCCGCCTCCAAGTGACTTTTGAGTCGACTCAAGAGGAGCAGTAGAAGAACCGTTCTACTGTCCACCTCCAAGTCCTCTCCTACCTGTCTGATGCCTCCACCTGTTCCTCCTCTTCCCCTCCCTTCTTCCCCCTCCCCCCCCCCCGCCCTTATCGTCCCGTGTCTCAGCTGGAGGAGAGGCGGCGGCAGGACGACCCAGTGGCGTTGGAGCAAGCAGTGATGCGGCAGAAGGCAGCCGTGCAGCAGGCTCAGGTGAGAGAAAAGCAACCAACACCCAGCAGCTCACAGGCACTCCCACCTCTTTTGAGGCGCCTCAAAAGTCGTCTCTTTTGAGGCGCCTCAAAAGCAAGCAGTGATGCGACAGAAGGCAGCCGTGCAGCAGGCTCAGGTGAGAGAAAAGCGACCAACACCCAGCAGCTCACAGTCACTCCCACCTCTCCCAACACCTGCCACCATCCACAGCCGTCCCTTCCTCCTCCCCTCTCATCGCTACCCTCCCCGGTGCATGCTCGTAAGTGCCTCTCACCCGGTCTCCTTCTCCCCACATCACTCGCCGTCCCTCTCTTCTCCGTTCCTCCCAGGTTGGTTCTGAGGCGGAGATAGCAAGGGGCAAGGAGTTGAGGCGCAAGCTGCAGCTGGCCCAGCAGAATTGTCAGGCGTCTCACAAGCCCTCTCTCTCTTCCCCCAATCCCATCTCCCGCTCTTCCGCCTCCCTCCTGTCCCTCTCCACCAGGCTGCCTTTGAGGCTGAAATGGCAAGAGGCAAGGAATTGAGGCGCAAGCTGCAGCTGGCCCAGCAGAGGGCCGCTGCTGCCGCCCTTGCCAGTGCCAACGCAGCTGCTGCCACAGCCAGCACCGCAGGCTCGGAAGGCTCCGGTTCTGCTGAACCTTCCGCCCAGGCCGGACAGCAAGGCTCGGCCGAGGCTGACTCCCGAACCTCACCTGATGGGGAGGCTCGTCCGGCAGGTCCGTCGGCCGCAGCTGCAGCAACGGCAGCGGCAGCGGTGGCTGCAGCAGGGGGGGCTGGTGAGCCTCCCTCAGCAGCGGCGGCTGCTGCTGCCTTTGCCGAGCTGACCGCCAGGCTGGAAGAATTCAAGAGGCAGCGCGCTGTGCTGATTCAGCGCCTCGCTGCGCTGTCCAATGAGACGGTGCCAGGTGGCCCACAGGGCATGGCTGGGGCTGGAGGGCCACGGGTGCCTCAGTTGTCTAGGGATATTCCGAGTCACTGAGTAGGGCTATGGGCAAGTCGAGGGGGAGTTCCGTAACGAAAGATGGAGACTTGGGTAACCAAGGGTGGTGAGTAGAGTATGTGGGGAAACAAAGAATGAGGCTTGGAGTTTTCATTCTTTGCACATGGAAGCTAGTGAGTGGGGCCACTTCTGAACAGACGGCAAGGAACGTAGCTGTTCCATTTCGATTTGAATTTGTCTGTAGGTCAACTATCATCCTCATTCCTAGCACAAAGCCTTCTTGACTGTGCAACACCAGTGTGAGGGTATTGTAGAACTGTTGTCACTACCGTATTGCTTGTGTAAGGGATTGACAATCAGACGACCATATGCAACAATATACTAGACCTCCAATATTGGGAAACCTCCAATATACTAGACCTCCTCCCGCCTACGTCAGAAGTCTTTTGCTTGTTCTTCACTGCAAGTTTTGCAGTGAGTAAGATAGCACAGCTGGCCCGAAACCCCCTTGCACACAGTACATGGGAACTATACTAAAACATCAGTGAAATACCGGTACCAAAATCTCTAGGACTTCTGATAAATATTGGACATTGACCTGAACTGGATTATTTATACTGGTAATCCTGATAATAAAATGGGCACTTAAACATTTATAGAAAGTCTATTTTTATATCCTGTGTATGGAAACAGGTTGCTGTGGTAGTATACTGTAATGTTCATTACTTACAATACAGCATGCTGCTAACATTCAATCTGTAAGGTAATATACATATGCACATTCGATTTTAATGGAATGTGTGAAGTTAGGAAGTAATCCAACTTATCTGGTTCAATCAGATATTCACCCTGTTTTTCTGCTTTTCCTACTGAACCATGCTAAAATGCAGAAAAGATTTGCACTAAGATCTGGTATGGCACACTTCATTCCATAGAAAATCTGCAACTTACACAAATATTTCGGGGGAAGTACCGGTTAATGTACAAAACTTAAGAAGTATCCTATTGTAGGATACTCTCGTTGTGAGCTTTAGAGATTCCTACAAGAGCGGCCCATTGAGGCCAACGCGGTATAGGAAGTCGAGGAACCCAGTGGCGTTCAACAGGCCCTTGCCAGTGACGAGCTCGATCACCAGTAGACCCACGAAGCCTGCCATTGCTGCTCGGCCGTTGAGCAGTTCGTTCTGTGGTGAGAACCCGAATCCGCCTGCTGACTCGTCCACCACCATCTTTGTCTGTGGGAGCAAGGAGGGAGCATCGACAGAAAGCAACAGGTGGTGTTAAGAAGGAAGGGGGAGGATGATAAGGGAAGAGAAATTCTTATGCTGGACTTACTGATTTACGCCATCCCAACTACGGTACGCATTTCAGACATGCACGGTTCATTTCAGGAGTTTCAGGGCTGAACAACCGTTTATCTCACTCTTCTCGCCAGGGATGAACATCCAGACATTATAATGTGACAGAACTTCAAATCAGGTAAAACAAACACACCATCTGGGGTAGAACAAGCACACCATGGAACATTCTCCTCACCTCGCTAACATTGACGCCGAAGACCGTTTGACCGACCTAGCAAGAAAATATGAATCATGAGCAAAGCATGCAAGCCATGCAACTATTGCCTAACCTCGTTAACATTCACGTCAGAGACCGTCTGGCCGACCTTGGGAAGCCTCTCCCAGCACCACCTCAGCAGCACCGGCGGAGCCGCGGCCCATGCTAATGCAGACCTGGTAGTCCTCGAATGACAGCAATACAAGAATCATAGCATTCTCCTCACCTCGTTCACGTTAACGTCGGAAACCGTCTGGCCGACCTTGGAAGCCTCGCCCACCACCACCTCAGCAGCACCGGCGGAGCCGCGGCCCATGTTGATGCAGACCTGGTAGTCCTCGAGCTTCACGGGGAACACCTCCAGCTGGCGCAGCGGCTTAGTGAGAGCGCGCAGCACGGGGTTCTTGGGGTACCACTCCTTGATCTCGCCGGTTTTCAGGTCGAATGTGGTGTCCGTTGAGGGACACACGATGCATCCGTCCTGGAACATGAGGAAAGGGAGGGATAGAAGAGGAAGAGAGGAGGTAGGGAAAAAGCAGCGTTCAGTGTTAGACGTCCGGATTCTGTCAAAATGGGCGGGTAGGGAAGAAGAGAATCTGCCACGGAATCTAATTGAAAGACACCTCAAAGCTGTTGTTTCCTCGCTTGCACTGGAAATCAGCAGAACCAGATAGACAGCGTGTAGTTTGCAGCGCTAAATGTTGTTCCGTTGTATGAGAGAGAATGTGTGGTAAAGCAACGAGTCTAAATATTGCCGTTACCAACCTGGGTGAACCTGGCGTTGAGAAATCCCTCCGAGTACGCTCCCTCTGCAGGCGAAACGTTCTCCACGGCGTAAATCTCATTCCGGTACCAGAAGAGCAGAATCTCCTGGCCGTCCTGCCTGATGAGTCGCCTCTCTCCCTTGGGGAGTGCCTCCATAGGGATTACCGGCACCCAGTTATCAGTGGAAGCTGCTGCTGCTGTGACTTCTGTGCCAGCGGCAGAACACACGACCGACCTAGACTGAGATTGCGCGGATGTCGCCTGGAACGAGCACAGAGAAATGCCATTGCTCACTGACGCTCTGGTGGGTGAGAGTCGGGTTGTGGGAGCTCCTGTGAGGAAGGGAGTGGGGGTCAGTGCTTGACGAAGGGCGACGGACGAGGCCATGGCTCCAGGTAGCGCTTACGATCCAGGAAGCTAGATAACTTTGGAGAGAGAATGGTTCGATATTTTCCAACTGAAACGCAGTCAGAACTTGATAAGAAGTCAGTCTTGAAGTTAAATTTGCGTCGTAAATGAGAATTTCAAATTTATGGTGGTATCATTGGGAAGGGAAGGGACGAGAGGGACAAAGGAACTTGCACCTGAAGCTGGACGGGACGTGGGGTATGAGAGCCTCGGGAATATCCAGGTGGCCGAGACACTGCCACGTTCAGTTCCCGCCAAATGGTCGCTCTCATGAGCTTGCGCGCAACAAAGTTCTAGACGGGAGTGTTTCGACCACGTCAGGCAGGATGCTTAGTCTACGTGGCTGTAGCTCATTGCCCCACGTCTGTGCAGCAAGTTCATCAGAAGTTGGGTGATTGGCTGACAGAACCTTGAAACATGTGCGATATGGAATCACTCGATTCGAAACAGGTTACCCCATACTCTCATTCAAACAAGGATTTCTTCATAACTAGTGCCTGTTATCAGGTTTCTGCATAACGGATGATGGTGGTCCATCTGGTTACCTGCTCCTGGAAACCAGATTTGCGTCAGTTTCTCTCGCCACATCTCGCCTAGCCTCAAGCGGAGTTGTCGCGAAAGGCTCATGGGATTTCAATGTCCATACAGTATCCAAAAACGGTCTGGTATGTTGCAGTCAGATACGAGGATGGTAAAGCGTGGTGTGCTTTCTGTAATCGAGTCATCATCCGAGGTGGAGGTATGAGATTGAGTGGTGCACACTACTTCCATACGCAGGCTCCATAGTCCCCACTATGATATCGAAGGCCGTGCTCCATATCGTGCGAGGCATGGTGGAATAGATTTGAGAAGCAAGAACCAAGAACTGTCCATTTATAAGCAGATTCGCTTTTCCGCTATGGCGACTAAGGCCGTACTCGACATCATGCAAGGCGTGCTCGTGTCGTTCGGCACAAGCATGGCGACGGCGACGAGGGAGGAGCAACGCACGTGGTGGGCGGAAGACGCCACGTGGCGAGCGGAGGACCTGGACTGGCGGGGAGAGGAGAAGGCGGTTTACGAGGCGGAAGGCGATCGCAGGATACGAATGCGGAAGTTAGTTCCTCCCTTCATAGTTAATCGGTCTGATTCTTCCGTGTGCATCGTCCAAGTGACCATATTCGTCCTCAGATCCTACATCGGTTCCAAAAATATGTGTACTGTGGAGCCTTCCCATTCCCTCATATCTTCGCTCTCCTACCCCGTCGCTTGCTACTGATGCAGGTGGCACCAAGAGGATATTGACCAAATGAACCTGGAAAATGCGAGGGTATTATGGCTCAGGTAACACAGGTACATTGGAAACCGTCAGGCTCGGTCTGAATGTGCAACATTGTTCCCGCTTCCCATCAATACGAGCCGTGAGGGTTCTCAAAAAGGATCAGATGCTCCTGGGATGGGAGTAACTGCTGAATCATTTCTTCCCTCTCCGCATGCTGTCGTCAGATTCGTGGAGAAGAATCGGCGCGACGTGGAGGAGAAGACGGAGCAGCTGAAGGCCATATCCAGCATCTCAGCACTCTTTGGTCTTTGTGCTATAGTCACACTCACTCAGCTCAGCCTGGACGAGGAGGGAGAACCCACCGCACCTACTGTAATCATGATCAATTCCTTTTTCCCCAATGCTCATGTGGACATTACTTCACGAAAAATTTCCGGTTCATTCTACTGATTTTGCTATATGAAGCTTTTGTTTGTGATGTGTGTGTTTCCTCCATTCCTGCAGGGCTTGATTGCCTTGTATGCGCTCTCAACAGCGCTAGTGGTACGTGAAGTGTTTCGTCAAGTCAATCATGTGGAGACTGATTCCTTAACCTCTCACTCTTTTACCCACTCACAACTGCACTGTTTCCCTTCGCCATTCAATCACTCCTGCCTCGGAATTTTCATCATGATCACCCTATTCGTGTTCTACCCAAATAGAGCATGCATTTTATTTGCCCAATCCTTTCCCGCATTCAGCCACCCATTATCGTTCACACTCATCTACCCACTTCGTTTCTGCATTCGTCTGTCCGTTTGTCCGTATTTGTTTTACCCCACTCTTCATGTGTCCCTTTCCTGCGCTATCCCACCCTGCCCCTGTCTCGTTCACGGCCTTCCCCCCTCCCTCACCCTCTTCCCTCACCCCCTTCCCTCACCCCACTCCCTCGTCCCCCTCCCTCACCCCACTCCCTCAACCCCCCTCACCTCCTCAGGAGGGCCTCATGATAGTCTCCATGGTCACCTGTGCGCTGCTTCTAGGGAGCATCCTGAAGGTCGGCAAGACCTTTGTAAGCGAGGGGGAGGAGCAGGAGTTCATGGCGGCGTGCCTTCGCTTCTGCGCGCTGTACCAGCGAGGCGACCGCCCTCCGCACCCCCGCAAGTCCTTTGAGGCTTTCTGGGCTTCCAGGTTAGACACATATCAGAATGCTTCAATGTCTCTCGGGAGGAGCAGGAGGTCATGGCAGGGCGACCGCCCTTCCCACCCCCGCAAATCCTTTTAAACCTTCTGGGCTTCCAGGTGATGGGACTTAAGGAGAATGCCAAGGATGTATCTGGATAGAGAATGTAAGGTCCTGTGCTCACAGATACGTGCATTTGGCCCAGCATTGTATCACTGGGACATGTGTGATTGTTTCTGTTTGCGATGCATGTTCAGGTGTGAGGGGAGCTGGCAACTTGCCTTCCAATGCTGCTGCTTGGGTAAATTCTGATATTCAATGCTCTGGCTAAATCTCCTATTTCTTGCACCATTGCTGGCGAGTCTTTAAAGGGTGTGGGCTGGTACAAGATGTGTGTATCGACCCTGATTTTTTTTTTTTTTTTTCTGCTCCTCCTGGCAGGTGTGACTTCCTTTCTCATTAGCATGATCTCTGTTGGGTAAGTGATCAGGGATACCCGTTGTGGGTTCTTGTTGAAGTGGATGGGTTTTTGGCCGGAGCCCTTTATGCACTCACTATCTGTATTGTTTTCGTTGCAGGTGGATTGTTTTCATCCCACATGAGATCACTCAGGTGTCATTCGGCATTGCTGTTGCATTGGCCGTGTGCCTATGGTAGGCTATCGCATCTATTCTTCTCTTGCGACCATTTTTCTTGGTAGTTCCATTTTGGTTACACCATGTCATGAATTGCCATGTCGGTGTGGTTTCAGGACCTACGTTCAGTGGGCGTGGGGAGCATATTGGAGAAGCAGCCGAAGAGCTAAGGAAAGTGGTGATTTACAATATTCAAGATCTATTTCTCGGTCATCTAGAGCGTTATTTTCATCATCTCGTAGGAGCCTGCCAGCAATTAGTGCTCAACCTCCTGGCGGATTTGCAGGTTTACCATTTGACTGGCATACTGCCCCGCACCACCTTCCACTATAAAAATTGCTAGCATTTATCCCACTTGCAGGGCTTTGAAGTAACTGCATTTGTGATTGATTTTGGGCAATCTATTTGAAACTGCATTTTATTTAAACTCGATCATACGAACATGGGCTTTCACGCAAGTGATTTGCGGATCCTTCTAATCGAAGACAATACATGGCAGGTTGTCAGAACATCCCGCGCGCTTTCAAATATTTCCCGCGCCTCGATATTGCCCCAGCCCCACCCACCAGACAAGCCAAGCCAATGTTGATCAGAAGATTAGTGCCTGACATGCTGGTGAGAAGGGAACTGACAAGGGAATCTGGGAAGGAGGGAAGACGTTTAGGGAAGAGGTTCAGTGAAGGCAGTGGGGCAACTGAATGGTAGAGAGGAAGCTGGGAGTCACTGCGGACATGCCATGAAACTACTGCATTATCCGTGACATCAGAAGCAACACCACCCACATCAGAAGATCCTTAGTTCAGTCAATCACGGAAAGGCTAGTTTAGAATCGCCTGATAGAGTAAGCTCCCACCAGCATTCTGAAGCACAAGGAAGGCAGTAAGACCAGGAAGCGGTATCAGTAGGTTTTGAGTAGCTTTACTCGAGCAAGAAGTGACCGTTGTCAAGTGGCTCGTCTTGGAAAGCTACACGTGTCACGACTTGGTTGAGCTTGCGCGAGAGGAGCTATAGAATCATCAGCCAATAGACCGAACAGAGTATCTCAACATCCTCTTACATCCGCCGTTCGCCATTTAGGGCCAAAGGCCTGACCGTTCTCAAGTCAAGTTATCCAAAAGTCACTGTTTAACACCATGGAGGCTCAATCGGTCCAGGCTGGCGGAAGTACACCTCTTCCTAGACGAGTCATTAGCGACGCTGAAACCAGAGTACGAGTCGTCGCAAAGATTCGTCCGCGTATTCCGTCTGACCCGCCACGGGAAGGATTCCAGGAGCGTATGGTGATAGAGCGTGAAGAGGACAGTGTGAACCTGAACTTCCCTGATCCCTGGTGAGGAAGCTTAATAAGTCGCTTTCCTCGTTTAGTTTTGCTTTTTCGTTTCTGATTATAACGCTAGTATCATTTGATAGCTTAACTCAACTGACTTCACTTTCCTGGTGCAGGCCCGGAAAGAGCTTCAACCTTGATGCGCTGTACGACGAAACCGACAACAGCCGGACCATTTTCGGCAAAGAGATCGAACGACGCCTCGCATCACTCAGTGACGGCTACAGCCTGACGGTCCTTGTTTATGGTGCTTCCGGCAGCGGAAAAACCTACCTCATGCAGGTACGACATGATATTTCAGTGAACATTAAAGAATCTAGACAATCAGCATAACAAGTTCCCGTGAAAGTGTAAAACTTAACAAGTTTCTATCTTATTCCTGATTCTGATGGAACAGGGAGATGGTGACGACGTTCCAGGGCTGGTCTCCCTCTGCGCAGCCTGGATCGCAGCCAATCAGCTGGAGCGCGAAGGGTACCAGGTGTCTTTCTCCTATTCGGAGCTATACGGGAGCAAGGTCTTTGACCTGCTTCAGCCCCAGCAGCTTGAGATTATGGAAGACTCGGATCACGTGTTTCAGATTCCTGGCCTGCATGAGGTAAGCATAGATGGTTTACCGTTTCATGTCATTGCACACGAGGAATCAAGAGTTCCTGGTTGTTGCTTCCGTTTCATATGTAGCCATTCTCTTTTCCTCCCTGGCTGAGACGTGCAAAAGGTGTTTGATTACCACCAGTTTAACTCATTTCCTTCCGGATGTCAACGTTGCAGGAGGAATTCGGTTCACTGGAGTCGTTTCTTGCGGCGTTTTCAAGAGCCAAGGGAAGGCGTCACCTCGCGGCGACGGAGGTGAATGCCGTCTCCAGCCGCTCGCACGCCATTCTCCAGTTCAACGTATGGCGGGACGACAACCCTGGGATCGTCGGCCGTCTCAAGCTCGTGGATCTGGCAGGTGCGGCAACCGTGATGCATACGAATCCGTCCAAATAACCAACGAGCTGATTTTTAGCGTTCCCAGCTAGTGAGAGCGAGAACCTGCCGTTATTACAAGCACTCACGTGCTCCTCGCGTGACTGCTGAACGTGTTTTCGATGCGATCCTAACTGTTTATCGTCCTCTCGATGCAGGTCGCGAGCAGAACAAGGAGACGGGCAACACGGGCCAGCGGATGACGGAGAGCTGCGATATCAATCTCTCGCTGTCGGCGCTTAGTCGTGTTATTGAGCAACTGAACGATCCCGCTGCCAAACACGTGTCATACAGAGGAAGCAACCTGACCAAGGTCCTGCAGGACTCGCTTGGAGGCAGCAGCCGAGGAGTCATGATCGCCTGCCTGGTAACTGCTTCTATCCCATTTCGCCTACTTCTTTCGGAACGCACGGTTTCTTTACCCGTGCATGATCTTCGACCATCCTGTCGTCGCCATACACTACGTTGTTGCGTTCGCATGCTGTTTTCCAAGGTTTGTTGTATCAAACGCTTTCCCTTTTCTGTCCATCCATCAGGCTCCGAATGATGACAAACTGGCGATGGCGGTTTTGGAGGTGGCGGCGCAGTCTCGCCTGATCCGCAACAACGTCGCGAAGACCCTGCTGCCTGCTACCCCCAAGCAGACCATGGCTGACAGGCTCTCCCAGCTCTCCGCGTTCAAGGCGAAGAAGGCCGCTAGTAAAGCGATCGTCCAGAGCAGCTCTGCCGGGTGAGTCCTCGTTTGAGCAGATATAAGCATGAATATTTTAACAACATAGCAATGCTGGCGCTGACGTGTCACATGGGAAGACGTGGAGTTATTTCACTTGCAACCCCTGATTTTGATGGCTTGCAAGCTGGTTTCTTGTGTTCAGGCCGTCTCCGTTCAGTGCAAGCGGGCCCTCCAGTGCTCAGAAGGGCTACATCCCTTATCCTGCTCGAGTTCCACGAGAGGTAAACGGGGATTGTTGGGTTTGCTGGTTTTGGTGCATTGCTGGGTTGGTGCATTGTTTAATCATTGCTCGCATCCCGGAACTCACGTGCTATGTGCTCTGTCGTGCTCTTATGCGTGCAGCAACAAGTGGCTGGGGAGCTGCACCGCATCCTCGACCCCACTCGCTTCAAGAGGAGCCCCATCAGAGCGTCCTCCGCCGCCAACTCCACGCCCAGCCTCATCCCCCGGCCCCGCTCCTCACTGCTCACCCGCCGTCCCGGCGACTTCCTGAGATATGCTGTAGAGGCACTGGAGGAACCTGATTCTGCAGCAGCGGCGGTGGCTGTGGCAGAGGCGGCATCTGCTTCAGCATCGGCATCCGCGTCAGCGTCAGCGTCAGCGGGCGGTGGTGCAGAGAGTGGGGCGAGCAGCGCGGGTGGGAGGAGGATGCGGATAGCAGACAAGATGACGGCGAGCATGGCGGCGAAGATGGCGTCCGCGTCTGAGGCTCGCCAGGCCCTCGCCTTGAAGCGCAGCTTGGCCAAGCACCAGTCGCCAAAGAGGGCCGCCGCCGCCAGGCAGAGGGGGATGGTCAAGCAGTCGGGATCCGTCTCTCACGCGAAGCCTGCAGGGAAAGCTGCTGCGCAGCCTTCTGGGAAGGTTGCTGAGAACGCTGCTGGGAAGGCTGGTGGGGAGGCTACTGAGAGGGCTGCTAGGAATCCTCAGCGCCAGGGGTCGTCAGGGACGGCTGTGGCAGCGGATGCTGGTGTTCATCCCGCTGCAAATCGTGCAGCCGACGAGCTTCAGCGCCAGCGATCGTGTGATGGTGTCATGGCTGCTATGTCCGCTGCGGCAGCAGCAGCGAGCGTGGCGGCAGCAGTAGCGACGGCCGCGGGGAGTCCGCTTGCGCCGAATGCGCAGCAGGCGCAGTTCCTCCTCATGGACCCCCTGCGCCAGCATCGGGGTGGCGGGGTGCAAGCAGCAGGAGTGGGGGATGAGCCGGACGGGGTAGGCGCAGCGGAAGAGGACGGGTTTAGTGGTGAATGTTGCGGAACGGAGGGAAGTGAGCAGGGTTCGATGGAGGATGGAGAAGAATTGTCCTTTGCAACTCCGGGAGGGAGGCTGAGTGACGGGGAGGTGGTGGGCGAGAGTGAGGGTGGAGTGGAGGGGGAGGACGAAGGCACGAGTGAGCGGGAGGGGGGGGTGGCGCGGAGGAAGCTGTGGGAATGCTACAGGGACAACGCCGCTGCCGCCTCTGACACGTTTGAAGCATCCACGTGCCATGGCAGCTCGAATGGCAGCACGACTGGCAGTAGCGCGGGGTCGGGAGAGGAGGCGAGCACCGCCGACCAAGAAAGTGCTGAGAGCAAGGAGGAGGAGCGGACCGGAGAGATGGAGCAAAACGAGGTGGTGAAGGAGGATGAGGAATGCCACGTGGCGGCTGCACAAGTCGGCGAGAGTGGCCAGGTGCGAGGTCAGGAGATGGAGCAGGTGCGGGAGGAGGAAGGCTGCGTGGTGGGCATTGAGAAAGGAGGTTGTGGGGAGACGAGCAGTGAGCAAGTTGAGGGCGGCGAGGAGGTTCAGAGGGGGGAGGAGGTTGATGGCGGCGTGGGGGTGGAGGGTGGGGAGGAAACGAACGGTGGACAGCAAGTTGAGGGTGAGGATGAAGTAGACGAAGGGTATGCGGCCAAGATGGTAGGGAAAGAGGAGAAGGAGGTTTCGGGCATGCCAGCAGGCGAGGATGCTCCAAGTGATTCCATGTTGGATGCAGAGACAGCACATGCAGATGCTGCAACCCATACCAGGGCAGCAGAGTCCTCTCCTGCAGCCTCGGAGCTAGACCGCATTTCAAGTGTGTGGTCGATGGAGGAGGAAGAGGAGGAAGAATTGGGCGAGGGTGCTGGATGCGGGGCCTTTGCGTTCTCTCTGGTTCCGGTGGCAGGGGAGAGCATAGCAGAGGAGGGCGAGGAGGACCAGGGAGAGGGAGCGCAGGAGAAGAATGTGCAGGAGCAGGGAGAGGGAGGGAGGGACCAGGTGCCGAATGCACAGGAGCAGGGCCACGGCCCGCTGCCCCTGCAGCCGTTGACTGTGCTCTCAGGGACACCTTCAAGGCAGCCCCTTGGCACAGTATCGACCAACCAGTCATCACAGCGGCCTGCCTTCCTTAACGCCATGGTAAGTGTTGCCTATTCAAAGCCATGCACTTTAGGGAGGGCGCTCTGGATTTTATGAAGTGGCACGGGTGATATTGATGAAACGCTCGTTTGTTCTGCTGTCCCAGGTGTCATGCGAAGCACCGGATGTGTTGCTTGAGGGTGCCATGAGGGGCCTTAGCATAGTGGACCCTTTGACCCCAGCCTGTGCCAAGGACGTCGGGACTCAGTTCGTGGTAAGTCCTTCCATTTCAACTCGTGCAGTATGGGCATGCCTCTCATCGCAGCAACTTCTTTCAGAACAACCTTGACAGTGACATCCCCACCACCTTTGGCGCTCTCACCAACCTGCAGCATCTGTAAGCATGCCACGTGCTTCCCTGTGCTGCCTCTACCCATGCCACGTGCTTCCCTGTGCTGCCTATATTGTTTCAATTTAACTTGAATCCAATTTAATTGTTCCGGGATTCTTTTCATGTGCAGGCTGTTGCGGAGGCTGAGCTCCTTCAGAAATTTAACACGGCAACCAAGTAAGTGCTCGGGAAACAGCTCATGGAGAACCACAAAATGCTGTTCCTTAATTTTCTTGTGAATGTCCACCACCCTATTGTGTGCATTAGGCTACTGATGCATTCGCACATGTCTCCTCCCTCCCTTCCCCCCTCCCTACCTCCCTTTTTTTTCCTCCCTAACTCTCTCCCTCCCTTCCTTGCCTCTCTTCATGCCTACTCTCGGAACCTTCCGGCACATGGGACACTTGTGCAATGCAGGGAGGAGCTAATGCAGCTGAAGGTGAGAGTGCCATTTGTTTCAGCAGTAATAAAACACGCTTCTCGAACAACTTTCAATGTAGCTGTTTCCAAGAGTAAGACACTTGATACTGAAAGCCATCCTTTCCCTTTTCAGCATATCGGTCCAATCCGTGCAACAAGAATCTGTGACTTCCGCGATACTCCGGGCGCGGGAGCCACTCCTTTTCAAGCGGTGAGTATTGCTTTTGCATTTCCTGCAAGGTTTCGTTCCCCCTGTTAAGACTGAAATTCCACTTGCATCTATTGAACTTTCATTCTTGACATGCCAGCATGCCCACCTCCATAAATGCTGGTTTGGTTTCCCGTGGATTTGCCATTTGTGGTTATATGTTTTTTGGACGATACTCTGTTTGTTCCCTCCCTTGTGTGCTCCGTGTCGCAGTTCACGGACCTCACTAAAGCAGGGATCAAGTTACATCATGTAAGTCTTCTAAGTCCACAACAATTGAGTCTCGTTTTTTAATGCTTTGTTGTGCCCTTAACTGCACTGCACTACTTTTTGCTACCGCCAAAGTAACTAACACAAACGCCCCTCTCATCTGCAGGCACATCGCATCCGTCAAGATAACGTGCAGAAAATGCTCCACTTTTGAGTTTTTTGCAGTGCCGGATAAAGCTTCTCGTTGGGTGTATCACATATTTTCCCACTGGAGTCGGTCAATGTCGTGATGACCACTTCATACATATGCCATTCCACGTATAGCGAGTTATGGTAGTATACTCACTTCCAGTCTTAAAATGGAGCCACTTTTGTTTTGTAGCATTTTTTGGTCAAATCTATGGCGAAATATGTGACAGGAGGAAGTTGTACAAAGTGCGCAAAAGAAATATGTAGCAGCGGAAGCCACTCTAGCGCGAAACAGTTTCTCCCCTCCAGTTCACGGTGCAGCCCGTGAAGGCCACGCCCTGGCCACACCTCACTTGTTCCCACAACTCACGCGAAACAAATTTCGGTGCCCAATAGACCACAGATGTACCGCTGTACAGCTTCATCTCCATTGAGGTGTATGCCGTGTGGCTTCTCCACCGTTTCATCTGGGCTTCCACCACACCACCACCATGCCATCTCCATGCCTGCTCCACGCCTCCCCCGAGTTTCTGTCGCAGCATTTTTTCCCCCGTTATCCGTTATTTCCCTCCACCTGTGCTTTGATAGCGGTGAGCGAGCAGTCTGGCAATGAAGAAGGGAGATGACATGCCGACATACTGTACCGAAATCTGGATACGAGATGTGGATTACTGGGCGCTGCTTTTCATGGCCGATGACAAGGCACGACAATGGCTGGCTGTGTGCTGGGTGCTTGAGCAGCACACAGCTTCCGTATGGTGACCGCCTGTATGTCTATGGAGCATCTTCGGTCTGTGAAGCAGTGGTTCTGATTTTGCTGCTGATAAAGCTAGAGCTGGTCACGGGTTTTATCAAGTCAGTCTCGTGTTCTCCTGAGATCGACTTCCCGCTTCACGGTTTCTGCATCTGGTCACCCTGACCGTCTAGCCAGTGCACTGCGAGTACCTTATCCTTATTTTTTCTGATAGCCACTCTCCAGACGAGTGGAACGTCTTATCAGCTACCAGTTTTCGCTCTCTGTGGACACGATCCTGCGAGTGCCAATCAACATGGCTGCTTGGAAGAGATACCTGATCACGTTCCTGCTGCTCGCATTGTTCGTAACAGTCGCACTTGCGTCTGAGGAGGAGGAAGCGGAGTCGAGTTCGGTAAGTCATGGCGTGTGTACTTTCCAGTTACACCCACAACCATTTTGTGACCAATCCAAATCTTGTTGGGAACAAGCAGCTGCTGGGTAATGCATATCATACAGTATTTTATTTCTCATGGCTTTTTTTTTTTTTTTACAATGCATTCAACCCTATCCCGCCGCTATTTCTTGTTTCAGGGTTCAAAAGACTCGACGAAAACTCTGAACGCAAACAAGGCGGGAGCCATTTTCGTTTTCTTCGCTTGCAGCTTTCTCGGCGTATGGCTTCCGTACTTCATTCCGATCCACCAGCTAATTCTCAAGTTCGGAATTCTCTTTTCCACTGGTCTCTTTATCGGGATGTCACTTCTCTATCTAGCTGTGGAGACATTTGAGGAGTTCGAAGAGCTCGCTGGAAAAGGTAAGCGCAAGAGCACACTTCCGCTGATTCCCTCGTTTTCTGCCGCACGTGCCTCCACCCACTCACCAGTAAGACCTATCTGTCATCAGAACAGTTTTGTCGGAGTATTTAAAGAAAGTGCTGTAATCTCGCTTCAGATTTGTCGTCCCTGCTAACGCTGCGTCGCTGTGTGTGTTGACAGATTATCCTTACGGAATGCTGGTCATTGTGATGGGTATCTACCTCACGTGGCTCTGTGACCTCATTGTGAAGACGATCTGGCGGAAGAGATCCGGCTCCTTAGAAGAAAAGGTGCGAGTAATTTATTGGAACAAAAAAAATACTCTGACATACAACATCACGAAAAAAATAAAGCAGAAGTTTGCATGGAGGAATGTCATTGACATTATTTCGCCGCTCTGCTATCTTTTCCAGGAAGAAGAGCTTGGTCCAACAGTTGCTGGCGCCATGGGCGCAGGCCAGACCAAGGTGGTCGACGCAGACTCGGAGAATCAGAAGCAGATCGACGTGCAGGCGCTTTCCATCGTCGACGTTATCGTGGTGCTCTTCGCCCTCTGCTTCCACGCCTTCTTTGAGGGCATGGCTGTCGGCCTTGCGTCTACGGTTCAGAGAGTCTGGACCATGACTGCTCAGATCGGCGTTAACGAGGTAATTACCTCGTCCTAAGATCTGACAGGATAATCCCCGAGTTTCTGCATCTGGAAAAAAGGATGTTTTGCATTCCTTCACACGTCCTACCATCTGACATCCGCTTGTTTCACATTTTTGCAGTTTTTCGAGGGAATGGCGCTTGGAGTGACTCTCCGCGTTCAAGACACGTCCCGCTCGTGGCTCAACCATCTACTCTTCGCCATCGGAGCTTCCATTGTTGCTCCCACTGGAATCGCCATTGGTCTTGCGATTGATTCAGCAAGCGGCAAGCAGGCTCGGGATTGGGTGAAGGCGTTTGGAAACGGCATGGCGGCTGGAGTGTTTATATTTATTGCTCTTGGTCATTTGCTGGCCAAGGGCATGAAGCCAGGAGCCAATGACAGGTGGTGGATGGTGTTCGTCAAGTGGTTTGTGGCAGGGCTTGGTGTCATGACCAATGCCCTACTCCAGCTCTGGGGTGAGAGCTGAAAAATCAGCTCTCAGCTTGCGGTGCTAGACCAGTTGATCATTTACAGATTGTTACCAAGATCATTAACAGATTATGGTACTTTTTTTTTTCAGGAAAATCCCCAGTGTCTGCATCTGCTGTTTCATTTTTAAACAAAAAAAGTTTCAGTAGCAATTACAGCAATGGTCCCCTTCATTTGATCAAACCCTGTTTTTTCTGGTGTATATTTTGGGGACGTCTGTTCTTTGGTCGTTTTGGGCACATTTCAGAAACAGTATTCCAAGGTCGCTCTTCCCTAAACAGCTGCATCATGCCCGCAGTACACATGTCAACCCTCTCAAATGCTGTCTAAAACCACAAACAAGAACCCAAATGACAGCAATAAAATGTTGAGAAACTTTGGAGCTCTCTTGGCCGCTACTGGAGGTTGATAATGCCCCTAGAGTTACACCCAGACACAATAGTGTCAGAATGAAGAATGGATGATGCATTGATGTTGGTTGGGGTACATATAGCTAACCCTAAGTTTTGTACCTCCTAAGACAAACCTCACTATAGGCTACAACATTTGACACACCCCCATAGCCTAAGTGAGGGGTGTCTAGCAGAACCACACGAGTACGGTCACAAGACCAGTCCAAGAAACGAAGCTCAGGGTGGATCACAACGTCACCACACAGTCTGAGCACAAACAACAGTGGCCACAAGGCCAGTCCAAGAAGTAACAGAGGTATATAGAAAGCAAAGTAAACAGTACACTCAAGTCTAAGCAACACGAGAACCAGTGTCAACAAGGCCTAACTGCACACAGCACCTCTGGTGGTCACAAGGCGGAAGCGCCTTGGTGAAGATGTCTGCAGTGTTGGCCTCGGACTCCACAAACTCAAAGCGAGCCTGTCCACGCCTCTGCAACTCTCGCAGAAGAAAGTACCTGACGTGAATGTGCTTCACTCTGCTCTCCAGTCGTGGCTCTCGACAAAGGAGAATAGACGCCTTGTTGTCAGTGAACAAGGTCGGTGCAGAGCTCGGCCGCTCACCAAGGTCGGTGAGCAAGAAGGTCAACCAACGCAGCTCCTGTGCCGCCATGGCACCAGCGTAGATCTCAGCCTCAGCTGTAGAGGTCGAGACCGAAGAGGAGCGCGTGGACCGCCAGGAAACAGCTCCAGAACCCAGGCTGAAACAGTACCCCTGAGTAGACCTGTGAGTCTCAGCGTCGTCAGCGTAAGAGGAGTCACAGTGACCAGTAAGTACGACAGACTGCTGCCCTCCAAGAACTAGCCCCACGCCTGACGTCGTCGCTAGGTACTTCGCCACCCTCACAGCTGCTGTCCAGTGAACAGGACGGTGTCTCCCTGGCGCAACAAAGCGCGCAAGAACGCTGAGAGGGAAGGCGAGGTCCGGGCGAGTACAAGTCATCAGGTACATGAGGCAACCCACAAGCTCTGCGTAGGGACCACTAGGCTCGAACGGCTCGTCAGGAAAGGGTCCAGTGAGTCTGTGGTCAACAGCAAGAGGTGTGCGCTGTACTGTGGAGTGCTGAAGCCCGAACCGCTGAAGGACCTGCTGCACCATGTGCGACTGTGAAAGTGTAATGGTGCGAGCAGCTCTGTCCCTGGTGATCTGCAGGCCAAGGTAGTGGCGCAGCTCACCAAGATCAGTGCAGGTGTGTCTCTTCTGCAGTTCGGACTTCACGTGTGCCAAAGCAACCCTGTCAGGGGTGGCGAAAACAAGGTCGTCAACGTAGACCAGAACAAAGAAAGGTGTGGGGCCACGACGAACGAACAGCGACGGGTCAGCAGAAGACGGCTGGAACCCAAGGTCAGACAGGGTAGAACGCAGGGTGTCGTGCCACTCACGAGGAGCCTGACGAAGACCGTAAACCGGTCGCCTCAGCCTCCACTGGGTCCCAGGAGGGAAAGAGCCAGTGAAGGCAGAGGGACGACGCAACCAGACCTCCTCGTGAAGACTGCCCTGAAGGAAAGCAGTAGAGAAGTCGAGAGAGTGTAACTCGTAGTCTCTCTGTGCTGCTACGTGTAGTAACACCCGAAGAGTGGTCATCTTCGGGGTGGGCGCGAAGGTCTGAAAGAAGTCAACTCCCTCGCGCTGACTGAAACCTCTAGCCACGTAGCGTGCCTTGAAGACCGGAGGAGATCCCGGTGGCCGCTTCACCCTGTAGATCCACATGCCGTCGACTACGTTCGCCCCCGGAGGGGGAACCTCATCGACGTAGGTGCCTGTGGATCTGTAGGAGGCCATCTCTGCGTCCATGGCAGCTCTCCACTGAGAGGCCCAAGGCCCTGACACTGCCTCAGCGTAAGTGCGAGGAGTCGGAATGTCAAGGGCGTCGGGGTCACCCTCAGGGGCGAGGAGCATGGCACAGAGATGAGGGGAAGCGGCGGCCAGGAACTCTAGCTCAAACTGCCTGTCCTCTAGGGCGTCACAGCCAAGGGCAGACACACCCCCGACGGCCAGAGGACTGGAAGGAGGAGCAGCCACAAGAGTGGTGGCGAAGTCAAGGCGGCGGGTAGAGGCAAACTCAGTGACTGCGGCAGTAAGAGCGGACACAGAGGACACAGAGGCACGAGGGTGAGTAACAAGCGAGGCGAGAACACGAGAGAGAAGAGGACGGTACGTGCGGTAGTAGTCAGTGACAGGAGTAGGGAGCGACGCAGTGAGAGCCGACTCAGGAGGAGACGGAAGCACAGACGGAGACGGACGAGGTGGACTAGAACGAAGTAAGGCAGTACGAAGGTCAGTGAAGGGAACAGGAGACGAGGGACGAGCACGAGGGGAGCGACGAGAGGCCCAAGTCTGAGAAGGAGGAGGGGACAACGAAGACTGAGAACGAGGGAAAACAGCGGGAGAGGGGTCAGGAGGAGGAAGCGGAGGACCAGAGACGGGAGGAGAGGGGGAGGAGGAAGGAGAGGGAGAGGGGAGACCAAGGGTCCGAAGACCCGAGACAGGAGGAGGAGACGGCAGCTGCTGCTGCTGCGGCTGCTGCGGCTGCTGCGGCTGCTGCTGCTGCCCCTGCTGCTGCTGCTGCTGCTGCTCGAGCCGCTGCAACTCTCTCTCCTCTCTCTCCAACTCCAGCTGCTCCTCACGAGCACGGCGAACACGAGCCTGGAACCTGGTCGGGTAGGGGTGGGGGGAAGGAGTAGTGTCCGGGGCAGCGGCAGCCCCAGAGTCGACCTCCGAAGCACCAAGCACACCACCCCCAGAGGCAGCACCAACACCAGCTCCAGACCCAGGCTCTCCAGAAACCGAAGGAACACCCTCACCCCCAGACGCAGCACCCCCAGACTCCGCACCAGCACCCCCAGACTCCGCACGACCAGTACCAGCCCCCGGAAGAGAAGAGTCCTCTGCAACCCGCGGCTCAGCTCCAACTCCAGCACCCCCAGAACCAGAGACCTGTACAGGGACAGTCGCAGGACCAACCTCCCGAGAGGGAGCACCTACAGGAGGCGGTGAGGAAGACTGTGGGGAGGGAGGCTGTACAGGGGGGGCTACCGAAGGGGGAGGGCTAGCCTGAGACACACCAGACGGGGCTGGACCAGGGGGGGGAGGCTGTACCGGGGGAGCAGGCGGGGGAGCGGCTGTCAGGAAGAGGGGGGGAGGAGGAACCGGGAGACCTCGACTGGGGTACCTGACGTAGTACGGGGTGGACTCCTCGAAACGGACGTCACGGGAGTCAAAGAACCGGTGAGAGGGAGGGTGGTAAAAGGTGAAGTCAGAGGAGTCCTCAGGGAAACCAAGGAAGACACAAGGAACGGCGCGAGGCGAGAGCTTGTCCGCGGAGGTGTCGCGGACAAGAGCCAAGCACCCCCAGACACGAAACCTCGACGCGACACCAGGGGACCCTGTCCAAAGACTGGTCGGTGAAGCCTCCGGCCGAGAGACGCGTGGCCAGAGGTTCAGCTGGTGCGCGGCGTACCTGACCGCGTATGGCCACAGGAAATGGGGGGCACGGGCGTGAGTCAAGGAGGTGCGGGCAATCTCCATGACCAGGCCTATGCGACGCTCAGCAACCCCATTCTGCTGTGGGGACTCCGGAAGCGTCCAGGACTGACGAATGCCCTGTTCGCGACAGAATCCAGCGAGAATGCCGGAGCGAAACTCGCCCCCGCGGTCGGAGTGGAGACAGCTGACACGACGACCACGAGTGTCCTGGGTGGTAAGCAACCACCTGATCAGCGTAGAAGTCACCTCAGACTTCCTCGCCAGGGGGAACACTGTGGTGTAGCGGGAGTAGTCGTCAACGACCACCAAAAAGAAACGCTCACGCTCAGGGCCAGGGCAAGGAGAGGGGCCCCAGACGTCCAAGTGCAGCGTCTCAAAAGGCTCGGTGGCCGGACGAAGGGAGGAGGAGTGAGGGGTGGCACGCAGCCTACCCTCGACGCAAGGACCGCACGGTGGTGCAAGGGACGGCGGCAGCGACGGCAAGACACGCGGGAGACCTAAGACCAGACGCTGACTAGACATAGCACGCAGACGTGGAAGAGAAGGGTGTCCCATCCGGTGGTGCCACAGAACGGTGGGGTGGGCAAGCGACCGACAGGAGCAAGACGCAGCGACTGGACTGGACGCGACAACCTGAGAGGACGG
Organism: Closterium sp. Yama58-4; assembly: GCA_947470075.1. NCBI lineage: Eukaryota > Viridiplantae > Streptophyta > Zygnematophyceae > Desmidiales > Closteriaceae > Closterium > Closterium sp. Yama58-4. Next base: position 340,770 of record CANIUD010000027.1, read on the forward strand.
AACCACCTGGTGAGACGCAGGGAGGAGACTAGGGGGAGGGACAGGAACTGGGAGGAGTGGCTGCTGCGACGGCGGCCGCTGTGGCTGCGGCTGCGGCTGCTGCCGCTGCTGCTGCTGCGGCTGCTGCTGCTGCTGCAGTCGCTGCTGAGCGCGCGGGCCAGTGTGAAGAGTGTAGAGACCGGAGCCCGGCTCAGCAGCAAAAGTGGCGAGGGGCTGGTAAGAGTCCCCGTCAACACACACCGCAGTCTCTCCAGAAGGCTCAAACCACACACCCACGTGCTGACTCACGAGGGGTCGCACGCCCACCAAGTTCCGGGAGAACGAGGGGACGTGAAACCCAGTGAGAGACCCAGAAGGAGCAGCCGGACACGGCAAGGTGGTAGTGTGACGCGCGGTGACTGGTCCCGAAGTGGGATCAGCCAGCGCCACAGAAACAGGCGCAGGAAGAGGCGTAAGTGTCGTGCTGTCACGAAAGAAGCAGTGAGAGGCTCCAGAGTCCAGCGTGAACGACAGCGAACCGTCCTCTGAGGTAGCCGCTGGACTAGAGTCTACACAAGAACCTACACTAGCAACAGGCAACTGAGCAAGGCTAGCACCTAAGCTAACAACACCAGAGTAAGCAGAGTCAGAAACACTAGAGTCAACAACAGCATACATAGCATGGGGAGTACCAATCAGATCAACTAACTGCTCAGCAGACATGCCCCACAGAGCGGAGCCGTAGCGCTGAACAAGAGGCAGCCAGTCAGGGGCAGGAGCACCAACCCCGTAGACCAAACGAACCGTGTCAGTGAGCTGAGCAAAGCACTGACCAGGGGGGTGAAACCGGCCACAAGGGTGGCCACGACGAGTGCCTGTCAGAACCTGGTAGGTGCAGGGAGGGTAAGCAGCACCGCGCTGGGTCTGACGCAGCCCCGACCCCGGAGCCAGCTGCTGACGCTGCTGCTGCTGAGGCTGCTGGGAGGAGAGGGGCTGCTGCTGCTGCTGAAGCTGCTGCTGACGCTGAGCCTGGTACCACGCCGCTGCTCCACCTAGCGGGGCCGGCAGTACAGGAGACGACTGACGAGCTCGGGTGTCGCCACCACCAGCAGGCGCAGTGGAGTCACCAGCCGCTGCACGAGAGGTCTCTCCAGACGCTGCACTCCCACCACCGCCAGTCGCAACAGCACCCCCACTACCTCCGCTACCTCCGCCTCCACCTCCACCAGAACCACCTTTCTTGCCCCCCCTGCCGCGGGACCGCGACGCAGTCGTAACAGCAGCTGCAGTCGCGTCAGTAGCGGCAGTGGCGAGAGAGGCAGTGAAGGTGGGTAACTGCGGGACTGTGCACCCGTGGAAGAGTGGGGGGGGCACAGCACCAGAGGCGGCAGCTACCGAGCGAAGGTTGCTCTCGACGTCCTTGAGCGCAGACTCAAGGACCTCGACTGTCAGCTCACTAGGGTGCTTCAGCAGGAGCGCGTCACGAACGGAGGCAAGGCGGTCAGGGAGGCTAGTGGCGATGAAATAGATAGTAATCGCCATGGGGGGAGGAAGCAGTGCAAGCTGTGCCTCAGTGCAAGCAGCGCGGTAACTAGCGTCGAGCGAGCGGAGGTGAGCGATCAAGTCAGCAGAGCGCTCAAACGAGGCGAGATCAGGAAACAGGAACGGGAGGAAAAGACGGCCAAGAGAGACAGTAGCGGGAGTAGAGTAGCGGGCCTTAATCGCAGTGAGGTACGCAGCAGCGGTGCGAACCTGAGTGAAGTGGACCTCCTCTGACTCAGGGAGGAGGCTGCTGAGCGCGATGCAGGCCGCAGCGTCACGCGACGTCCAAGCCGTCCTGTCAGCGCGCTGACGGGCAAAGCGAGCCGTAGCAGCATCGTCAGGGGCAGGACCTAAAGCGGCAGGCTCGGGGGGCTCGGGGAGAGGGTCTCGCCCCCCTGGACTTGACTCTCTAACAGACGGCGAGCGCGAAGAAGCCAGACGGAAAAGTCAAGAGGTCTACCGTCAGCGTCGAAACGAAGAACTCGCGGAGTCGCCATAGCGAGAACTAACGCGAACGAGCAGGCGAGTAACAGCAGGAGGTAAGAGGCAAATTAGGGTTCAGGTGGGGGGGGGGGGGGGGGGGGACTTAGTCGCAGCGGAAGAACGGGCTAGGGCGACGGGCCAGGGCGTAGGGTCGACGGGACGGGGGAAAGGGCGGGCGCGATGCGACGGGGCAGGGCGACGCGACGGAGCAGAGGCGACGGGACGGGGAAGGGCGACGGGACGGGGGAGAAAGGGCGCGACGCGACGGAGCAGGGCGACGGGACGGGGAAGGGCGACGGGACGGGGCAGGGCGACGGGACGGGGCAGGGCGACGGGACGGGGAAGGGCGACGCGACGGGGCAGGGCGACGGGACGGGGAAGGGCGACGGGACGGGGCAGGGCGACGCGACGGGGCAGGGCGACGGGACGGGGAAGGGCGACGCGACGGGGCAGGGCGACGGGACGGGGCAGGGCGACGGGACGGGGCAGGGCGACGTGACGGGGGGAAAGGGCGCGACGCGACGGGGGGAAAGAGCGCGACGCGACGGGGGGAAAAGGGCGCGACGCGACGGGGGGAAAGGGACGCGACGAGGGGGAAAGGGCGGGCAGGACGCGACGCTAGGAGTGGCGCTAGGCGCGGCACTACGCGCGGTAACAACGGAACCGGGACGAATGAGAGCTAGGATCAGGCTCGGGAGGCTCGAACGGAGAACGGAGGAACGGGATCCCACAGGATCCTAACCTAACTGATACCATGTCAGAATGAAGAATGGATGATGCATTGATGTTGGTTGGGGTACATATAGCTAACCCTAAGTTTTGTACCCCCTAAGACAAACCTCACTATAGGCTACAACATTTGACAAATAGTGAGGTGGAGGACCGCCCTGCAAAAACTTGTGCCCAATGAAGGGCTACTACAAACATGGCCAACAGCATGTGACCAAAACGGAGGCCAGCAAAAGCATGTGCCCAAAACAGGGGCTAGAGAAAGCATGTGCCCAAAACAGGGGCTAGAGAAAGCATGTGCCCTTAGTAAGGGCTGGAGAAAACATGTGCCCAAAACAGGGGCTAGAGAAAACATGCGCCCAAAACCGGGGCTAGAGAAAGCATGTGGCAAAAACAGGAGCTACAAAAAAGATGTGCCCAGAAGGGGCTAGAGAAAGCATCGGCCCAAAAGGGGCTAGAGAGAGCATGTGCCCAAAATAAGGGGTAGAGGAAACATGTGCCCTAAACAAGGGCAAGAGAAATCATGTGCCCAAAACAGGGGCTAGAGAAAACATGTGCCTAAAACAGGGGCTAGAGAAAACGTGTGCCCAAAACAGGGGCTCTGATACCACGTCAGAATCTAGCAGCAGGAATAAATGCATTGAACAGAAACAGAGTACAACTACTAACCCTAATTGGGTTGTACCCCTTATAGGCTACCCCAATACAACCTACAAATCACAATGTTCTGAACGAGAAAGCATGTGCCCTAACCAGGGGCTAGAGTAAGCGTGTGCCCAAAACAGAGGCTACAGAAAGCATGTGCCCAAAACAGGGGCTAGAGAAAGCATGTGCCCAAAACAGGGGCTAGAGAAAGCATGTTGTTAGAATCTAGAAACAAGGATGATGCATTGATCAAGAGTTGGGTACATAAGCTAACCCTAACATTGGGTTGTACCCCATATGGGCTACCCCACTAGCAGCCTACACAAACACAATATGCATAGTTTGACACACCCCCATAGGCAAAGTGGGGGAGAACAAGGGTCACACGACCAGTCAAGAGAAACAAAACAAGCTCAGGGTGGATCACAACGTCACCACACACACTGAGCACAAGCAAAGGGCCACAAGGCCTGTCCACATGCAGAGGTATATATGCAACAAACAAAGTACAGTGATCACTACCTAGCAAGAGCAAGCATGCAGGTATATATATATATATAAAGATCACAGTACAGGCAGAGTCTACAGCAAGTGTGGAAACGTAGGCACAAGGCCCAACAAGGTACAAAAGCGCTGATGATCACCAGACGGAAGTGCCTTGGTGAATATATCAGCAGTGTTGGCCCGAGTGGCCACGTGTGCAAGACGAAGCTGACCACGCTGCTGCAACTCTCGAGCCAGGAAGTAACGCAGAGCGATGTGCTTCTTTCTGTGCTCCAGTCTGTGCTCCTCACACAAGGCAATGGCTGCCTTGTTGTCAACGTACAGAACTGGAGGAGAACGAGGCCGCTCTCCCAGGTCGGTCAGCAGGTACGTGAGCCAGCGCAGCTCCTGAGCAGCCATGGCGGTGGCGTAGATCTCAGCCTCACAACTGGAGCTGAGAACAGAAGACGAGCGAGTAGAACGCCACGAAACAGAGCCAGAGCCGAGGCTGAAAGTGTAACCCTGTGACGACCGCTGTGTAGCCTGGTCGTCAACCCAAGACGCGTCTGAGTGCCCAGTGAGGACCACCTCTCGCCGTCCTCCAAGCACGAGCCCCATGCCCGATGTACTGCACAAGTAGCGCAGTACCCTCTTCGCAGCATCCCAGTGCACCTTTCGGTGCCGACCAGGAGCCACGTAGCGGGCCAAAAGGCCAAGAGGGTACGCAAGGTCAGGACGAGTGCAAGTCATCAGGTACATGAGGCAGCCTACTAGCTCTGGGTAAGGACCACTCGGCTCTACGGACTCGTCCGAAGGTGGAGCTGAGAGCGAGTGACCTGTAGCCAGAGGAGTGGACTGTGCCGAGGACCAGGTGAAGCCGAAGCGCTGAAGGACCTGCTGCACCATGTGTGACTGAGTCAGAGTGATGGTGCGACGTGCTCTGTCCCGGGTGATCTGCAAGCCAAGGTAGCTGCGCAGCTCACCCAGATCTGTGCACGTGTGTCTCTTCTGCAGCTCCGACTTCACCAGGGCGAGAGCCTCAGTGTCAGCAGTGGCAAAGACCAAGTCGTCGACGTACACGAGGATGTAGAACGGCGGCAGCGAAGTGTCGGTGCGCAGAAACAGTGACGGGTCAGCTGTGGAGGGCGCAAACCCGAGAGCCGCAAGCGTAGTCCTCAGTGTGTCGTGCCACTCACGAGGCGCCTGACGGAGACCGTAGACTGGCCGGCGGAGGCTCCACTGGGTACCAGGAGGGAACGACCCAGTGAAGCCAGGTGGGCGGCGCAGCCAGATCTCCTCGTGCAGGCTGCCCTGCAAGAAAGCTGTGCTGAAGTCAAGCGAGTGAAGCTCGTAGTCACGCTGGGCGGCAACGTGCAGCAGTACCCGAAGAGTGGTCATCTTCGGGGTGGGGGAGAAGGTCTGGAAGAAGTCAACCCCCTCTCGCTGACTGAAGCCTCGAGCAACGTAACGTGCCTTGAAGACAGGCGGAGAACCAGGCGGCCGCTTCACCCTGAAAATCCACATGCCACTGACGATGTTCGCCCCAGGTGGAGGAACCTCGTCGACGTAGGTGCCTGTGGACTTCCAGGATGCCATCTCTGCGTCCATGGCTGCCTGCCACTGAGAGGAGTAGGGACCCGCGACCGCCTCAGCGTACGAGCGCGGGGTGGGGATGTCTAGTGCATCCGGGTCTCCCTCAGGGGCAAGCAGCATGGTCACGAGATGAGGCGCAGCGGCTGCAAGACACTCAAGGTCCTCGTGCCTGTCCTCAAGGACGTCCGTGCTAAGAGCACACTCACCCCCGACGGACGGAGGACAGACAGACTCAGACTCAGCGACAAGACTAGTAGCGTAGTCTAGACGACAGGCAGCCGCAAAGTCAACAAGCTCAGCAACCAAAGCAGTCGCAGCAGCAGACTCAAACGAGGGGTCAGTGACAACAGTGGCGAGCAGACGCGTGACAGTAGGGTGCTCAGCACGAAACCGGTCAGACTCAGGGTCCGTAACGTGAGGCAAGGAAGACGCAGGAGGAGACGGCAGAGAAACAGACTGCGGAACAGAGGAAGGACGACGGACGACAAGGTGTGCGGTGGGGACAGGCGGCGAACGCGGACACGGAACACGACGACCGGTACGACTAGGACGAACAGGCGAGACAGGACGCGACGCAGGCTCACGACGCTCAGCAAGACTACCCGTCTGCTCAGTATAAGGAGAAGGAGCAGGCAGCGGTGAGCCAGGCCCTAACGGAAGACCAGTAGACGACGGGAGAGTAAGAACCTGACGAAGAGCAGAGTCAGGCGGCGGCAGAGACGACGGAGACGGCGGAGCGAAGAACAGGCGTGGCGGCGCAGCTGCACCAGAACCGGCAGCTCCAGCAGCTCCAGTACCCCCAGCAGCTCCAGCACCTCCAGCAGCTCCAGAAGCTCCAGCAGCAGAACCGACACCTCCAGGCCCAGGGTCTCCAACCCCAGTGCCTCCAGCAGCAGCACCCCCAGAACCAGTACCTCCAGTCCCAGGGTCTCCAGCCTCCACGTCTCCAGCAGCAGCACCCCCAGAACCAGCACCTCCAGTCCCAGGGTCTCCAGCCCCCACGTCTCTAGCAGTAGCACCCCCAGAACCAGCACCTCCAGTCCCAGGGTCTCCAGCCTCGGTGTCTCCAGAAGCAGCACCTCCAGACGCAGCACCCCCAGCCCCAGCAGCTCCAGTACCTCCAGTACGAGCACCTCCGGGACCAGCGACTCCAGCACCTCCAGTAGAAACAGTACCAGCACCACTCCCAGCTCCAGGGACGGCAGCAGAAGTACCTCCAGCAGTAGAGCCCCGGGCTCCAGCAGCGCGACCCTGACGGCGACCGTACCAGTCGTGCAGCTGCTGCGAGGTGAGAGGCACACGTGGACGAAGGCGGCTACTCCAAGGAGACCGCGCAACAGCAGACTCTGAACCCTCAGCGCCAGCACCCTCAGCAGCTCCAGCGCCACCAGCACCAGGACCTCCAGCAGCTCCAGAACCTCCAGCGCTAGCACCCTCAGCAGCCCCAGAACCACCAGCTCCAGCACCTCCAGACCCCTCACACGCAGGCTCAGCACCTCCAGGCTCAGCACCCCCAGGCTCCTCACCCCCAGGCTCAGCACCCCCAGACTCAGCACCCCCAGAAGTAGCACCCCGAGCAGGACCACCCTCAGCAGGACCTGAGTCACCAGTGACCTCAACCAGCGCAGGGAAGGGAGGAGGGTCTACCTGAGACACACCTGAGGGAGCAGGACCTGGAGCGGGGAGAGGGTCGACCTGGGGAGCACCTGGAGCGAGGAAGAGCGGCGGGGGAGGGAGAGGGGCAGTGCGGTAGGGGAAGAGACGGTAAAAGGGAACCGACTCATCGAACGTGACGTCCTGAGACGCAAAGACACGGCGCGAGGTGGGGTGGTAAAACTGCCAACCAGGCGCGTCAGGGACAAAGCCAAGGAAGACACAGGGAACTGCACGGGCGGAGAGCTTGTCCGCGGTGGTATCGCGGACAAAGGCACGAGCACCCCAGACCCGGAAACGCGACGCATCGCCAACCTTCCCCGTCCACAGCAGTGTGGGCGAGGTCTCCGGCAAGGAGACACGGGGCCAGAGGTTGAGCTGATGCACGGCGTACCGGACCGCAAACGGCCACAGAAAATGGGGGGCAGCCGCATGGATCATGGAGGTACGAGCGACCTCCATGACTAAGCCAATGCAGCGCTCAGCAACCCCATTCTGCTGCGGAGAGTCCGGAAGCGTGAACGACTGGGTGATGCCGTGCTCCGCACAGAAGGCCGCCAAGAGGTCGGAGGAGAACTCACCACCTCTGTCAGAGTGCAGACGCAGGACGGGAAACTCCGTCCCGAACCGCTCGCGGAGCTGGAGACGGGCAGCGCGGATCCAAGGGATCAAAACAGCAGGGACCTCCCCCTTGCTGCGCAGGGGAAAGACCGTGGTGTAACGCGTGTAGTCGTCAACAACCAGCAGGAAGTACCGCTCGTGGCCCTGTCCACGGACGCGGGCTGGGCCCCACACGTCCAGGTGGAGAGTCTGCAGGGGAGCCTCTGTGGGAGGGAACGAGGAGGAGTGAGGAGCGGCGCGCTGCCGCCCCTCGACGCAAGGAATGCAGGGCGGCGCAAGCGAGGGAGGCAGGGCAGGCAAAGACCTGGGCAGACCAGAAACCAGGAAGCGAGAGTGCATGCCACGAAGGCGCTGCACCGAGGGGTGACCAAGACGGTGGTGCCACAGGAGGGTCTGGTGCGACAAAGCGCGACACTCGCAGGGGGCCGTCGGCTGACCGGACGCAGACGCAGACGCAGACGCAGCTACCTGAGCGGACGCAGTGGTCAGGGTGTACAGACTCGAGCCAGGCGCACGGGAAAACGTGGCCAGGTATCGCCGGTCCGAGCACACGTGCAGTAAGTCACCCGCTGACTCGCAGGAGTGAACTGGTGCACCCCCTGATCCTGGAGGTCAGCTCCACTCACCAAGTTCGTAGAGAACGAGGGGAGGTAAAGACCTGACAGCAAGCCAGACGGGGCGGCCGGACACGGCAGAACCGTGGAGTAGTGGGCAAGGACTGGACCCCCAGAGGGGTCCGCCAGGGAGACTGCAACCGGCCGACTAAGCGGCGTGAGTGTGGTGCAGTCGCGAAAGAAGGAGCGGGAAGCACCTGAGTCAAGCGTGAAGGTGTACAAGGCCGCAGCAGGCGCAGAACTAGAGAGAGCAGACTCACCAGCACCTGGAGCAGGAGACGTACCGGCACCTAGAGCAGCAGCCTCACCAGCACCCAGAGGAGGAGACGCACGAGCACCTAGGGCAGCAGCCTCACCAGTACCGGGAGCAGCAGGTGCTATACCAGGGTCAGGCGGGACGCACAGGTAACAGGCACGGTCAACACTAGTAGGCAATGCATACATGGCAGTGAGAATAACATCATAGTCAGGAGCAAAGATATCTACCCTCTGTCCAAGCAGCTCCAGCCAGTCGGGGAGCTCAGCCTCGTCGCCAAACACTGTACGCCAGTCGTCGCTCAGACGGGCGAAGCAGCGGGACTGTGTGTGACCAAGCGTCCCGCAAGGCTGACCAGTCCTATCACCGGTGCGAATGACGTACTGGCAGCGAACTGTACGCGTAGACCTGCTACACTGAGCGTACCACTCGTGGAGCTGCCGGGACGTAAGTGTCTCGCGTGGGCGCCGCTGCAGCTGCAGCTGGCCACTGCTAGAGGCCCCCAACTGACCAGCTCCAGGGCGACAGCTACGACGGCTACCACGACAGCCCCAACTAGTATACCACTCACTAAGCTGCTGGGGCGTCAGAGGCTCGCGTGAGCGTTGCTGGAGCTGCATCTGGTCCCTTGCTAAGAGCTAGCAGCAGCAGCAGCTCGGGCAGGGCAGGCGCGGCAGGCCGGCAGACAGACAGGCAGGCCGGCAGGCAGGCAGGCAAGCAGGCAGGCAGGCAGGTAGGCAGGCAGGCTGACAGGCAGACAGGCCGGCAGGCAGGCAGGCAGACTGACAGGTAGGCAGGCAGGCCAGCAGGTAGGCAGGCAAGCCGACAGGCAGACAGGCCGGCAGGCAGGCAGGCAGGCAGGCAGGCAGGCAGGCAGGCAGGCAGGCAGGCTGGCAGGCAGGCAGGCAGGCAGACAGGCAGGCAGGCAGGCCAGCAGGCAGGCAGGCAGGCCGACAGACAGGCAGGCCAGCAGACAGACAGGCAGGCAGGCAGGCAGGCAGGCAGGCAGCCAGGCAGGCAGGCAGGCAGGCAGGCAGGCAGGTGCTCACCAAAGGCTGGAAGAGTAAGTGCTCGCCGGGCGAGCAGGGCCGAGTAGGCGCACGACTGCAGCGACGGTGGAGCCGTAACAGCGACTGCAGAGTAGGGCCGCAGCAACTGCAGGGTGGGGCCGCTTCAGCGGCAGTCGCAGAGTGGGGGCCGCATCAGCGGCAAGTCGGGGCCCCGAAAGCTGCAGCGCGGGGCCGCAGCAGTGGAAGGTCGGGGCCGATGCAGCTGCAGGCTATGCAGTGCAGCGCGCGCGGCTGCTGTGGGCTGTGCGCGGGCTGCGGGAGGCAGAAGCAGGCCGCGCGCAGCAGCAGCAGGCCGCGCGCAGCTCAGCAGGGGCTGCGCGCAGAAGCAGGAGGCCGCGCGCGGCTCGGCAGGGGCTGCGCGCGGCTCGGGGGGGGTCGCGCGCGGCAGCAGCGGGCTACGCGCGGCTCGGCGGGGCTGCGCGCAGCTGAAAAAGGGCCGCGCGCGGCTCGACAGGGCTGCGCGCAGCCAAAAACGGGCCGCGCGCGGCTCGAATAGGCTGCGCGCAGCAGGAAACGGGCTGCGCGCGGCTCGACGGGGCTGCGCGCGGCTCGGCGGGGACACGCGCGGCTCGGCGGGGGCTGCGCGCGCCAGATCCGGGCTGCGCGCGGCTCTATGGGGCTGCGCGCGGCTCTATGGGGCTGCGCGCGGCTCGGCAGGGCTGCACGCGGCTCGACGGGGGCGGTGCGCCGCGATGACGGTGTGTGAGAGGCAGCAGAGCGGCGCGAGCAGCGAGGGACAGTAGCAGGCAGCGTGCTTGACGTAGGTCTGCGCGGTAGCAGCAGCAGACGGCACAGTAGGCAGCAGGCAGTAGGCTACAGGCAGACGGCGCGCGCAGCGCAGCACGTCACAGGCACAGGCACAGGCGTGGGGTAGCGGTAGGTGGGCCCGGAAAAAAAAAAAAACGGTCCTACGGACCTACTGCTCTGAAACCATGTTAGAATCTAGAGACAAGGATGATGCATTGATCAAGAGTTGGGTACATAAGCTAACCCTAACATTGGGTTGTACCCCATATGGGCTACCCCACTAGCAGCCTACACAAACACAATATGCATAGTTTGACACATGTGGCCAGAACAGGGGCTAGAGAACGCATGTGCCCAAAACAGGGGCTAGAGAAAGCATGTGCCCAAAGCAGGGGCTAGAGAAAGCATGTGCCCAAAACAGGGGCTAGAGAAAGCATGTGCCCAAAACTGGGGCTAGAGAAAGCATGTGCCCAAAACAGGGGCTAGAGAAAGCATGTGCCCAAAGCAGGGGCTAGAGAAAGCATGTGCCCAAAACAGGGGCTAGAGAAAACATGTGCCAAAAACAGGGGCTAGAGAAAGCATATGCCCAAAACAGGGGCTAGAGAAAGCGTGTGCCCAAAACAGGGGCTAGAGAAAACATGTGCCCAAAACAGGGGCTAGAGAAAGCGTGTGCCCAAAACAGGGGCTAGAGAAAACATGTGCCCAAAACAGGGGCTAGAGAAAGCGTGTGCCCAAAACAGGGGCTAGAGAAAGCACGTGCCCAAAACAGGGGCTAGAGAACGCATGTGCCCAAAACAGGGGCTAGAGAAAGCATGTGCCCAATTCTGGGGCTAGAGAAAACATGTGCCCAAAACAGGGGCTAGAGAAAGCATGTGCCCAAAACAGGGGCTAGAGAAAGCATGTGACCAATTCTGGGGCTAGAGAAAGAATGTGCCCAAAACAGGGGCTAGAGAAAGCATGTGCCCAAAACAGGGGCTAGAGAAAGCATGTGCCCAATTCTGGGGCTAGAGAAAGCATGTGCCCAAAACAGGGGCTAAAGAAAGCGTGTGCCCAATTCTGGGGCTAGAGAAAGCGTGTGCCCAAAACAGGGGCTAGAGAAAGCATGTGCCCAAAACAGGGGCTCGAGAAAGCATGTGCCCAATTCTGGGGCTAGAGAAAGCGTGTGCCCAAAACAGGGGCTAGAGAAAGCATGTGCCCAAAACAGGGGCAAGAGAAATCACGTGCCCAAAACAGGGGCTAGAGAAAGCGTGTGCCCAATTCTGGGGCTAGAGAAAGCGTGTGCCCAAAACAGGGGCTAGAGAAAGCATGCGCCCCAAAACAGGGGCAAGAGAAAGCACGTGCCCAAAACAGGGGCTAGAGAAAGCATGTGCCCAAAACAGGGGCTAGAGAAAGCATGTGCCAGAAACTGGGGTTAGAGAAAGCATGTGCCCGAAACAGGGGCTAGAGAAAGCGTGTGCCCAAAAGAGCGGGTGTGATACAGAGTGACCTCATGTTAATGCTTCCGCTCAACTGCAGTTGCTTCCTCCACTACTGTCCGTCACACCTGAATCCGAAGCGCAAGACAAGTGGAAGAGAAAGAAAACTATTATGGTGGTGAAAGGGGCAAGTACATAGACACACGCGAAGGTGGTGAAAGCGGCAGAAGCGAAAAAACAGCAAGCTCAAGTGCCCCAGCTGCTCAAACAGCAAGCAAGACTTACAGCGAAACAGCAAGCAAGACTTACAGCGACACAGCAAGCAAGACTTACAGCGAAACAGCAAGCAAGACTTACAGCGACACAGCAAGCAAGACTTACAGCGACACAGCAAGCAAGACTGACAGCGAAACAGCAAGCAAGACTTACAGCGACACAGCAAGCAAGACTTACAGCGAAACAGCAAGCAAGACTTACAGCGACACAGCAAGCAAGACTTACAGCGAAACAGCAAGCAAGACTTACAGCGACACAGCAAGCAAGACTTACAGCGAAACAGCAAGCAAGACTTACAGCGAAACAGCAAGCAAGACTTACAGCGAAACAGCAAGCAAGACTTACAGCGACACAGCAAGCAAGACTTACAGCGAAACAGCAAGCAAGACTTACAGCGACACAGCAAGCAAGACTTACAGCGACACAGCAAGCAAGACTGACAGCGAAACAGCAAGCAAGACTTACAGCGACACAGCAAGCAAGACTTACAGCGAAACAGCAAGCAAGACTTACAGCGACACAGCAAGCAAGACTTACAGCGAAACAGCAAGCAAGACTTACAGCGACACAGCAAGCAAGACTTACAGCGAAACAGCAAGCAAGACTTACAGCGAAACAGCAAGCAAGACTTACAGCGAAACAGCAAGCAAGACTTACAGCGAAACAGCAAGCAAGACTTACAGCGACACAGCAAGCAAGACTGACAGCGAAACAGCAAGCAAGACTTACAGCGACACAGCAAGCAAGACTTACAGCGAAACAGCAAGCAAGACTTACAGCGACACAGCAAGCAAGAATGACAGCGAACCAGCAAGCAAGACTTACAGCGACACAGCAAGCAAGACTTACAGCGAAACAGCAAGCAAGACTTACAGCGACACAGCAAGCAAGACTTACAGCGAAACAGCAAGCAAGACTTACAGCGACACAGCAAGCAAGACTTACAGCGAAACAGCAAGCAAGACTTACAGCGAAACAGCAAGCAAGACTTACAGCGAAACAGCAAGCAAGACTTACAGCGAAACAGCAAGCAAGACTTACAGCGAAACAAGCAAGACTTACAGCGACACAGCAAGCAAGACTTACAGCGAAACAGCAAGCAAGACTTACAGCGAAACAGCAAGCAAGACTTACAGCGAAACAGCAAGCAAGACTTACAGAGAAACAGCAAGCAAGACTTACAGCGAAACAGCAAGCAAGACTTACAGCGAAACAGCAAGCAAGACTTACAGCGAAACAGCAAGCAAGACTTACAGCGACACAGCAAGCAAGACTTACAGCGAAACAGCAAGCAAGACTTACAGCGACACAGCAAGCAAGACTTACAGCGAAACAGCAAGCAAGACTTACAGCGAAACAGCAAGCAAGACTTACAGCGAAACAGCAAGCAAGACTCACAGCGACACAGCAAGCAAGACTTACAGCGACACAGCAAGCAAGACTTACAGCGAAACAGCAAGCAAGACTTACAGCGAAACAGCAAGCAAGACTTACAGCGACACAGCAAGCAAGACTTACAGCGAAACAGCAAGCAAGACTTACAGCGACACAGCAAGCAAGACTTACAGCGACACAGCAAGCAAGACTTACAGCGACACAGCAAGCAAGACGTACAGTGAGACGTCATCCCTTTCAAAGCTGTAATCCCTTCCTGGCCTCCTAAGGGATCCACCCCACTATTGCTGTCGCTGCTGTTGCTGGAAAACGATGAGCGCATGGGAAAGGGCGACAAGGGCATGAGGAATAGGGCTCAAATGATAAATTCCTGCAAGCGAAGGTGGAACATGAGGAGCAAGGGGTTGGGTCAAAAGCTTGAGCAGCAAACTAACCGCAGATAGCAAGTGGAGAGACTTACATCGCAGGTGACTTGTCTTGACCTGAAGTCCCGGGTGCATTCCTCCTCTTGCGTTGCCTCTGCTCCTTGGCTGCTCCCAGAAGAAATGAGGGCAGCAGAAAAGATGAGGGCAGCAGAAGTTGAAAGAAGAGTGCAGATGCGCGGAGGCGGCGAGATGATGATGACAGCATGACGAGGAAGAGAGAAGTAAAGGCAACATTTGGAAGGAGATGGGTGCAGGAGAAGGGGGCGAGGAGGCCACTCACTGCAAGGAGACGGCTCACACTTGCTTGTATTCCCTTAAAGCCGCTCCCATGCTGGCCTCCTACAATGACATAAGGAGGTGAATGAAAGGAAGCAATTGGGTAAGAATCCTCGAAAAAAAAGACGACAGAGAGTGAAAAGGGAAAGGGAAAACGAATGGGACTAAAAGAATGTCACAGAATCTTGCATAGCGAGCCAGGAGCAGAGACAGGGTGTGAAAGTTCATACCACGACATGTTCAGTTGCTGTTGTACCCTTCTGTTGCCATCGCCGAAGCACCACAGCCTCCGCTCGCTCTCCTGCCTTTGCTCCCTTCGATTGCCTTTGCTCTCTTACGTTGCAGCTGCTCGCTTAAGCTACAGGGATGGGAGGGGTAGAGGAAGGGGAGGCGCGAAACACACGTGGAAGAGGCAGGGAGGTGGGGTGAGGAGGGGAGTGAGAGGCACAGGGCATAGCAAGGGAAGACGAATGCATGAGCACGAAACGAGCGGCACAGGGCAACAGAAAGAAGGACGATGAGCGAGTGTGGAGTACCGCACTTGGATTGTCGCTCACTCTTGGGATGCCAATCTCGTCATGACAATCCCAAGAGGGATGCATTGTGTGAGATACGATGCATCACTGGGAGTGATGCGTCACTTACAGCAGCAGCGCCACTTGAGCTCGTTTAGAGCGTGAGGGAGTGGTGTGGTCAGCGGGGCGGGAGGCAGGCAGTGCGTCACCCAACTGCCCTCCATTCTCGCTCGCACCAGGCATGCTTGGGCGTGCCACTCCTTAAGCCTGGGACAAGAAATGGGTTACTGGGATGGGAGGGGAGGTGCAGCGAGGGGGGAGAAGCCACACATCAAGAGAAAGTAAGCCTGCAAATGGGAGGCACAAAGGGGCAGCAAGGAAAGATACGAATGCATCAGTGCGAAATGAGGGGCACGAGGCAACAACAAGGAGGGACGAATGAGTGAATGTGGACTGCCGCCCTTGGAATGAGTGTGGCCCTAGGACTGCCGCCCTTGGATTGTCACTCACTCTTGGGATATCAATATGGTCTGTGTGCAGCCTTTCTGGTCAATCTGGTATCCACCTTGCAGCTGGTGGTGTCTGGACAACGCATCTCGGATGCTGGAGTTGCAGGAGCAGTGGTGCAGAGCGGTGCTGTCGTGGCAGCTGCACCAAGGGACCATACCATACCGGCAGTCAGCACTTACAGATTGCCTGTTACCTGCTGCTCTCCGTCTGTCGTCCAGCAGCAGAGGAACTCCCATCGGCAGCCTCCAAGCAGCAGCAGCGCCAGTCAAACTCGCTTGGCGCGTAAAGGAGTGGCGTGGTCAGCAGGGACAGCAGGAAGCCAGCTGCCAGCGCTCTGCGTCATCACACTGCCCTACCTCCTATTTGACCCTGGGACAAGGAAATAGGTACAGGTGGCAGAGGGAAAGGGAATAAAGATTTTGGTACAGTAGGAACAAACATTGGAATCAAGGCAGAAACAAGTATGAAAAAAAAAAAATCCTTCTTCGAGAAAGGCAGCAGCAGCTCGTTTGGCACGCTGTGCCTCATCCCAATTCCCTCCCTCCTCCTCCTCTGGGACAAGGACATGGGCTTGGGAGAGAAGGCAGAGGGGAAGGAGATTAAGAATCTGGTCCAGTAGGAGCAAGCATTGGAATGCAGGCAGAAACAAGTATGAAATTGAAAATTTGTCAGCAAACAATACAGAAGAAAAACAAGCAAGCTGAACAACACGAAAGGCAATGGTAGCACAAGGCACTAGGGCAGCGAGCTAGCATGCGAGGGTGGACTGGGGTAAGAGAGAGACGCGAGCATGTGTATGAGTGCATTCTATTCTAGCCCCCTACAACTCTAGTGTGAGCTCAAGCCGCCCCGGTGCCATGTGCTACCATCGCCACGCGGAATTGACGTTTTGATTTCGAGCATGCGCCGAGAAAGCAAAGTGACAAGAAAATGAACCACAGACAGAAAGCAATAAGGATGGCAAGGGGGTGAGTAGAGGGGTTAAGAGGGGACTTAGCAGCGGTACGACGGGTTGAGCGACGGAAGCAGCAGCAGTTGTTGCCAGCAGCAGAGTGACTCCCATCATCAACGGCACTCCCAGCAGCAGCCCTCCCAGCAGCAGCAGCGCCAGTGGAGCTCGTTTGGCGCGTGAAGTCATCCCACTGCCCTCCCACTCGTGAGGGAGTGGCGTGGTCAGCAGGGCATGCAGGACGCAGGCCGTGCGTCATCCCACTAACCTCCCTCTGCTTTGACCCTGGGATGACTGTTGAGTCTAATGAGCAGGTGTTCAGCTCACTGACTGGGGCTCACTGACTGGAGCTCGCTGACTGGAGCTCGCTGACTGGAGCTCGCTGACTGGAGCTCGCTGACTGGAGCTCGCTGACTGGAGCTCGCTGACTGGAGATCGCTGGCTGGAGCTCGCCGCTTGGATGGACCTCGCTGGCTGGACCTCGCTGGCTGGAGCTCGCTGGCTGGAGCTCGCTGACTGGAGCTCGCTGACTGGAGCTCGCTGACTGGAGCTCGCTGACTGGAGCTCGCTGACTGGAGCTCGCTGGATGGAGCTCGCTGGATGGAGCTCGCTGGCTGGAGCTCGCTGGATGGAGCTCGCTGGATGGAGCTCGCTGGCTGGAGCTCGCTGACTGGAGCTCGCTGACTGGAGATCGCAGACTGGAGCTCGCTGACTGGAGCTCGCTGACTGGAGCTCGCTGACTGGAGCTCGCTGACTGGAGCTCGCCGCTGACTGAGCTCGCCGACAGGAGCTCGCTGACAGGAGCTCGCTGACTGGAGCTCGCTGACTGGAGCTCGCTGACTGGAGCTCGCTGACTGGAGCTCGCTGACTGGAGCTCGCTGACTGGAGCTCGCTGACTGGAGCTCGCTGACTGGAGCTCGCTGACTGGAGCTCGCTGACTGGAGCTCGCTGACTGGAGCTCGCTGACTGGAGCTCGCTGACTGGAGCTCGCTGACTGGAGCTCGCTGACTGGAGCTCGCTGGCTGGACCTCGCTGGCTGGACCTCGCTGGCTGGACCTCGCTGGCTGGAGCTCGCTGACTGGAGCTCGCTGACTGGAGCTCGCAGACAGGAGCTCGCTGACTGGAGCTCGCAGACTGAAGCTCGCTGACTGGAGCTCGCTGACTGGAGCTCGCTGACTGGAGCTCGCTGACTGGAGCTCGCTGACTGGAGCTCGCTGACTGGAGCTCGCTGACTGGAGCTCGCTGACTGGAGCTCGCTGACTGGAGCTCGCTGACTGGAGCTCGCTGACTGGAGCTCGCTGACTGGAGCTCGCTGACTGGAGCTCGCTGACTGGAGCTCGCTGACTGGAGCTCGCTGACTGGAGCTCGCTGACTGGAGCTCGCTGACTGGAGCTCGCTGACTGGAGCTCGCTGACTGGAGCTCGCTGACTGGAGCTCGCTGACTGGAGCTCGCAGACTGAAGCTCGCTGGCTGGACCTCGCTGGCTGGACCTCGCTGGCTGGACCTCGCTGGCTGGAGCTCGCTGGCTGGAGCTCGCTGACTGGAGCTCGCTGACTGGAGCTCGCTGACTGGAGCTCGCTGACTGGAGCTCGCTGACTGGAGCTCGCTGGATGGAGCTCGCTGGATGGAGCTCGCTGGCTGGAGCTCGCTGGATGGAGCTCGCTGGATGGAGCTCGCAGGCTGGAGCTCGCTGACTGGAGCTCGCTGACTGGAGATCGCAGACTGGAGCTCGCTGACTGGAGCTGGCAGACTGGAGCTCGCTGGCTGGAGCTCGCTGGCTGGAGCTCGCTGGCTGGAGCTCGCCGCTGACTAGAGCTCGCCGACTGGAGCTCGCCGACAGGAGCTCGCTGACTGGAGCTCGCTGACTGGAGCTCGCTGACTGGAGCTCGCAGACAGGAGCTCGCTGACTGGAGCTCGCTGACTGGAGCTCGCTGACTGGAGCTCGCTGACTGGAGCTCGCTGACTGGAGCTCGCTGACTGGAGCTCGCTGACTGGAGCTCGCTGACTGGAGCTCGCTGACTGGAGCTCGCTGACTGGAGCTCGCTGACTGGAGCTCGCTGACTGGAGCTCGCTGACTGGAGCTCGCTGACTGGAGCTCGCTGACTGGAGCTCGCTGGCTGGACCTCGCTGGCTGGACCTCGCTGGCTGGACCTCGCTGGCTGGAGCTCGCTGACTGGAGCTCGCTGACTGGAGCTCGCTGACTGGAGCTCGCTGACTGGAGCTCGCTGACTGGAGCTCGCTGACTGGAGCTCGCTGACTGGAGCTCGCTGACTGGAGCTCGCCGCTGACTGAGCTCGCCGACTGGAGCTCGCCGACTGGAGCTCGCTGACTGGAGCTCGCTGACTGGAGCTCGCTGACTGGAGCTCGCTGACTGGAGCTCGCTGACTGGAGCTCGCTGACTGGAGCTCGCTGTTTGGAGCTCGCTGACTGGAGCTCGCTGACTGGAGCTCGCTGACTGGAGCTCGCTGACTGGAGCTCGCTGACTGGAGCTCGCTGACTGGAGCTCGCTGACTGGAGCTCGCTGACTGGAGCTCGTAGACTGGAGCTCGCTGACTGAATCGCTGACCGGAGCTCGCAGACTGGAGCTCGTTGACTGGAGCTCGCACTGGAGCTCGGTGACTAGAGCTCGCTGACTGGAGCTCGCAGACTGGAGCTCGCTGACTGGAGCTCGCTGACTGGAGCTCGCTGACTGGAGCTCGCTGACTGGAGCTCGCTGACTGGAGCTCGCTGACTGGAGCTCGACCGGAGCTCGCTGACCGGAGCTCGCTGACTGGAGCTCGCTGACTGGAGCTCGCTGACTGGAGCTCGAAGACTGGAGCTCGCTGACTGGAGCTCGCTGACTGGAGCTCGCTGACTGGAGCTCGCTGACTGGAGCTCGCTGACTGGAGCTCGCTGACTGGAGCTCGCTGACTGGAGCTCGCTGACTGGAGCTCGCTGACTGGAGCTCGCTGACTGGAGCTCGCTGACTGGAGCTCGCTGACTGGAGCTCGCTGACTGGAGCTCGCTGACTGGAGCTCGCTGACTGGAGCTCGCTGACTGGAGCTCGCTGACTGGAGCTCGCTGACTGGAGCTCGCTGACTGGAGCTCGCTGACTGGAGCTCGCTGACTGGAGCTCGCTGACTGGAGCTCGCTGACTGGAGCTCGCTGACTGGAGCTCGCTGACTGGAGCTCGCTGACTGGAGCTCGCTGACTGGAGCTCGCTGACTGGAGCTCGCTGACTGGAGCTCGCTGACTGGAGCTCGCTGACTGGAGCTCAATGACTGGAGCTCAATGACTGGAGCTCGCTGACTGGAGCTCGCTGACTGGAGCTCGCTGACTGGAGCTCGCTGACTGGAGCTCGCTGACTGGAGCTCGCTGACTGGAGCTCGCTGACTGGAGCTCGCTGACTGGAGCTCGCTGACTGGAGCACGCCGCTGACTGGAGCTCGCCGCTGACTGGAGCTCGCTGACTGGAGCTCGCTGACTGGAGCTCGCTGACTGGAGCTCGCTGACTGGAGCTCGCTGACTGGAGCTCGCTGACTGGAGCTCGCTGACTGGAGCTCGCTGACTGGAGCTCGCTGACTGGAGCTCGCTGACTGGAGCTCGCTGACTGGAGCTCGCTGACTGGAGCTCGCTGACTGGAGCTCGCTGACTGGAGCTCGCTGACTGGAGCTCGCTGACTGGAGCTCGCTGACTGGAGCTCGCTGACTGGAGCTCGCTGACTGGAGCTCGCTGACTGGAGCTCGCTGACTGGAGCTCGCTGACTGGAGCTCGCTGACTGGAGCTCGCTGACTGGAGCTCGCTGACTGGAGCTCGCTGACTGGAGCTCGCTGACTGGAGCTCGCTGACTGGAGCTCGCTGACTGGAGCTCGCTGACTGGAGCTCGCTGACTGGAGCTCGCTGACTGGAGCTCGCTGACTGGAGCTCGCTGACTGGAGCTCGCTGACTGGAGCTCGCTGACTGGAGCTCGCTGACTGGAGCTCGCTGACTGGAGCTCGCTGACTGGAGCTCGCTGACTGGAGCTCGCTGACTGGAGCTCGCTGACTGGAGCTCGCTGACTGGAGCTCGCTGACTGGAGCTCGCTGACTGGAGCTCGCTGACTGGAGCTCGCTGACTGGAGCTCGCTGACTGGAGCTCGCTGACTGGAGCTCGCTGACTGGAGCTCGCTGACTGGAGCTCGCTGACTGGAGCTCGCTGACTGGAGCTCGCTGACTGGAGCTCGCTGACTGGAGCTCGCTGACTGGAGCTCGCTGACTGGAGCTCGCTGACTGGAGCTCGCTGACTGGAGCTCGCTGACTGGAGCTCGCTGACTGGAGCTCGCTGACTGGAGCTCGCTGACTGGAGCTCGCTGACTGGAGCTCGCTGACTGGAGCTCGCTGACTGGAGCTCGCTGACTGGAGCTCGCTGACTGGAGCTCGCTGACTGGAGCTCGCTGACTGGAGCTCGCTGACTGGAGCTCGCTGACTGGAGCTCGCTGACTGGAGCTCGCTGACTGGAGCTCGCTGACTGGAGCTCGCTGACTGGAGCTCGCTGACTGGAGCTCGCTGACTGGAGCTCGCTGACTGGAGCTCGCTGACTGGAGCTCGCTGACTGGAGCTCGCTGACTGGAGCTCGCTGACTGGAGCTCGCTGACTGGAGCTCGCTGACTGGAGCTCGCTGACTGGAGCTCGCTGACTGGAGCTCGCTGACTGGAGCTCGCTGACTGGAGCTCGCTGACTGGAGCTCGCTGACTGGAGCTCGCTGACTGGAGCTCGCTGACTGGAGCTCGCTGACTGGAGCTCGCTGACTGGAGCTCGCTGACTGGAGCTCGCTGACTGGAGCTCGCTGACTGGAGCTCGCTGACTGGAGCTCGCTGACTGGAGCTCGCTGACTGGAGCTCGCTGACTGGAGCTCGCTGACTGGAGCTCGCTGACTGGAGCTCGCTGACTGGAGCTCGCTGACTGGAGCTCGCTGACTGGAGCTCGCTGACTGGAGCTCGCTGACTGGAGCTCGCTGACTGGAGCTCGCTGACTGGAGCTCGCTGACTGGAGCTCGCTGACTGGAGCTCGCTGACTGGAGCTCGCTGACTGGAGCTCGCTGACTGGAGCTCGCTGACTGGAGCTCGCTGACTGGAGCTCGCTGACTGGAGCTCGCTGACTGGAGCTCGCTGACTGGAGCTCGCTGACTGGAGCTCGCTGACTGGAGCTCGCTGACTGGAGCTCGCTGACTGGAGCTCGCTGACTGGAGCTCGCTGACTGGAGCTCGCTGACTGGAGCTCGCTGACTGGAGCTCGCTGACTGGAGCTCGCTGACTGGAGCTCGCTGACTGGAGCTCGCTGACTGGAGCTCGCTGACTGGAGCTCGCTGACTGGAGCTCGCTGACTGGAGCTCGCTGACTGGAGCTCGCTGACTGGAGCTCGCTGACTGGAGCTCGCTGACTGGAGCTCGCTGACTGGAGCTCGCTGACTGGAGCTCGCTGACTGGAGCTCGCTGACTGGAGCTCGCTGACTGGAGCTCGCTGACTGGAGCTCGCTGACTGGAGCTCGCTGACTGGAGCTCGCTGACTGGAGCTCGCTGACTGGAGCTCGCTGACTGGAGCTCGCTGACTGGAGCTCGCTGACTGGAGCTCGCTGACTGGAGCTCGCTGACTGGAGCTCGCTGACTGGAGCTCGCTGACTGGAGCTCGCTGACTGGAGCTCGCTGACTGGAGCTCGCTGACTGGAGCTCGCTGACTGGAGCTCGCTGACTGGAGCTCGCTGACTGGAGCTCGCTGACTGGAGCTCGCTGACTGGAGCTCGCTGACTGGAGCTCGCTGACTGGAGCTCGCTGACTGGAGCTCGCTGACTGGAGCTCGCTGACTGGAGCTCGCTGACTGGAGCTCGCTGACTGGAGCTCGCTGACTGGAGCTCGCTGACTGGAGCTCGCTGACTGGAGCTCGCTGACTGGAGCTCGCTGACTGGAGCTCGCTGACTGGAGCTCGCTGACTGGAGCTCGCTGACTGGAGCTCGCTGACTGGAGCTCGCTGACTGGAGCTCGCTGACTGGAGCTCGCTGACTGGAGCTCGCTGACTGGAGCTCGCTGACTGGAGCTCGCTGACTGGAGCTCGCTGACTGGAGCTCGCTGACTGGAGCTCGCTGACTGGAGCTCGCTGACTGGAGCTCGCTGACTGGAGCTCGCTGACTGGAGCTCGCTGACTGGAGCTCGCTGACTGGAGCTCGCTGACTGGAGCTCGCTGACTGGAGCTCGCTGACTGGAGCTCGCTGACTGGAGCTCGCTGACTGGAGCTCGCTGACTGGAGCTCGCTGACTGGAGCTCGCTGACTGGAGCTCGCTGACTGGAGCTCGCTGACTGGAGCTCGCTGACTGGAGCTCGCTGACTGGAGCTCGCTGACTGGAGCTCGCTGACTGGAGCTCGCTGACTGGAGCTCGCTGACTGGAGCTCGCTGACTGGAGCTCGCTGACTGGAGCTCGCTGACTGGAGCTCGCTGACTGGAGCTCGCTGACTGGAGCTCGCTGACTGGAGCTCGCTGACTGGAGCTCGCTGCTCGCTGACTGGAGCTCGCTGACTGGAGCTCGCTGACTGGAGCTCGCTGACTGGAGCTCGCTGACTGGAGCTCGCTGACTGGAGCTCGCTGACTGGAGCTCGCTGACTGGAGCTCGCTGACTGGAGCTCGCTGACTGGAGCTCGCTGACTGGAGCTCGCTGACTGGAGCTCGCTGACTGGAGCTCGCTGACTGGAGCTCGCTGACTGGAGCTCGCTGACTGGAGCTCGCTGACTGGAGCTCGCTGACTGGAGCTCGCTGACTGGAGCTCGCTGACTGGAGCTCGCTGACTGGAGCTCGCTGACTGGAGCTCGCTGACTGGAGCTCGCTGACTGGAGCTCGCTGACTGGAGCTCGCTGACTGGAGCTCGCTGACTGGAGCTCGCTGACTGGAGCTCGCTGACTGGAGCTCGCTGACTGGAGCTCGCTGACTGGAGCTCGCTGACTGGAGCTCGCTGACTGGAGCTCGCTGACTGGAGCTCGCTGACTGGAGCTCGCTGACTGGAGCTCGCTGACTGGAGCTCGCTGACTGGAGCTCGCTGACTGGAGCTCGCTGACTGGAGCTCGCTGACTGGAGCTCGCTGACTGGAGCTCGCTGACTGGAGCTCGCTGACTGGAGCTCGCTGACTGGAGCTCGCTGACTGGAGCTCGCTGACTGGAGCTCGCTGACTGGAGCTCGCTGACTGGAGCTCGCTGACTGGAGCTCGCTGACTGGAGCTCGCTGACTGGAGCTCGCTGACTGGAGCTCGCTGACTGGAGCTCGCTGACTGGAGCTCGCTGACTGGAGCTCGCTGACTGGAGCTCGCTGACTGGAGCTCGCTGACTGGAGCTCGCTGACTGGAGCTCGCTGACTGGAGCTCGCTGACTGGAGCTCGCTGACTGGAGCTCGCTGACTGGAGCTCGCTGACTGGAGCTCGCTGACTGGAGCTCGCTGACTGGAGCTCGCTGACTGGAGCTCGCTGACTGGAGCTCGCTGACTGGAGCTCGCTGACTGGAGCTCGCTGACTGGAGCTCGCTGACTGGAGCTCGCTGACTGGAGCTCGCTGACTGGAGCTCGCTGACTGGAGCTCGCTGACTGGAGCTCGCTGACTGGAGCTCGCTGACTGGAGCTCGCTGACTGGAGCTCGCTGACTGGAGCTCGCTGACTGGAGCTCGCTGACTGGAGCTCGCTGACTGGAGCTCGCTGACTGGAGCTCGCTGACTGGAGCTCGCTGACTGGAGCTCGCTGACTGGAGCTCGCTGACTGGAGCTCGCTGACTGGAGCTCGCTGACTGGAGCTCGCTGACTGGAGCTCGCTGACTGGAGCTCGCTGACTGGAGCTCGCTGACTGGAGCTCGCTGACTGGAGCTCGCTGACTGGAGCTCGCTGACTGGAGCTCGCTGACTGGAGCTCGCTGACTGGAGCTCGCTGACTGGAGCTCGCTGACTGGAGCTCGCTGACTGGAGCTCGCTGACTGGAGCTCGCTGACTGGAGCTCGCTGACTGGAGCTCGCTGACTGGAGCTCGCTGACTGGAGCTCGCTGACTGGAGCTCGCTGACTGGAGCTCGCTGACTGGAGCTCGCTGACTGGAGCTCGCTGACTGGAGCTCGCTGACTGGAGCTCGCTGACTGGAGCTCGCTGACTGGAGCTCGCTGACTGGAGCTCGCTGACTGGAGCTCGCTGACTGGAGCTCGCTGACTGGAGCTCGCTGACTGGAGCTCGCTGACTGGAGCTCGCTGACTGGAGCTCGCTGACTGGAGCTCGCTGACTGGAGCTCGCTGACTGGAGCTCGCTGACTGGAGCTCGCTGACTGGAGCTCGCTGACTGGAGCTCGCTGACTGGAGCTCGCTGACTGGAGCTCGCTGACTGGAGCTCGCTGACTGGAGCTCGCTGACTGGAGCTCGCTGACTGGAGCTCGCTGACTGGAGCTCGCTGACTGGAGCTCGCTGACTGGAGCTCGCTGACTGGAGCTCGCTGACTGGAGCTCGCTGACTGGAGCTCGCTGACTGGAGCTCGCTGACTGGAGCTCGCTGACTGGAGCTCGCTGACTGGAGCTCGCTGACTGGAGCTCGCTGACTGGAGCTCGCTGACTGGAGCTCGCTGACTGGAGCTCGCTGACTGGAGCTCGCTGACTGGAGCTCGCTGACTGGAGCTCGCTGACTGGAGCTCGCTGACTGGAGCTCGCTGACTGGAGCTCGCTGACTGGAGCTCGCTGACTGGAGCTCGCTGACTGGAGCTCGCTGACTGGAGCTCGCTGACTGGAGCTCGCTGACTGGAGCTCGCTGACTGGAGCTCGCTGACTGGAGCTCGCTGACTGGAGCTCGCTGACTGGAGCTCGCTGACTGGAGCTCGCTGACTGGAGCTCGCTGACTGGAGCTCGCTGACTGGAGCTCGCTGACTGGAGCTCGCTGACTGGAGCTCGCTGACTGGAGCTCGCTGACTGGAGCTCGCTGACTGGAGCTCGCTGACTGGAGCTCGCTGACTGGAGCTCGCTGACTGGAGCTCGCTGACTGGAGCTCGCTGACTGGAGCTCGCTGACTGGAGCTCGCTGACTGGAGCTCGCTGACTGGAGCTCGCTGACTGGAGCTCGCTGACTGGAGCTCGCTGACTGGAGCTCGCTGACTGGAGCTCGCTGACTGGAGCTCGCTGACTGGAGCTCGCTGACTGGAGCTCGCTGACTGGAGCTCGCTGACTGGAGCTCGCTGACTGGAGCTCGCTGACTGGAGCTCGCTGACTGGAGCTCGCTGACTGGAGCTCGCTGACTGGAGCTCGCTGACTGGAGCTCGCTGACTGGAGCTCGCTGACTGGAGCTCGCTGACTGGAGCTCGCTGACTGGAGCTCGCTGACTGGAGCTCGCTGACTGGAGCTCGCTGACTGGAGCTCGCTGACTGGAGCTCGCTGACTGGAGCTCGCTGACTGGAGCTCGCTGACTGGAGCTCGCTGACTGGAGCTCGCTGACTGGAGCTCGCTGACTGGAGCTCGGAGCTCGCTGACTGGAGCTCGCTGACTGGAGCTCGCTGACTGGAGCTCGCTGACTGGAGCTCGCTGACTGGAGCTCGCTGACTGGAGCTCGCTGACTGGAGCTCGCTGACTGGAGCTCGCTGACTGGAGCTCGCTGACTGGAGCTCGCTGACTGGAGCTCGCTGACTGGAGCTCGCTGACTGGAGCTCGCCGCTGACTGTAGCTCGCTGACTGGAGCTCGCTGACTGGAGCTCGCTGACTGGAGCTCGCTGACTGGAGCTCCCTGGCTGGAGCTCGCTGGCTGGAGCTCGCTGGCTGGAGCTCGCTGGCTGGAGCTCGCTCACTGGAGCTCGCAGACTGGAGCTCGCTGGATGGAGCTCGCTGACTGGAGCTCGCTGACTGGAGCTCGCTGACTGGAGCTCGCTGACTGGAGCTCGCTGACTGGAGCTCGCTGACTGGAGCTCGCTGACTGGAGCTCGCCGCTGACTCGAGCTCGCTGACTGGAGCTCGCTGACTGGAGCTCGCTGACTGGAGCTCGCTGACTGGAGCTCGCTGACTGGAGCTCGCTGACTGGAGCTCGCTGACTGGAGCTCGCTGACTGGAGCTCGCTGACTGGAGCTCGCTGACTGGAGCTCGCTGACTGGAGCTCGCTGACTGGAGCTCGCTGACTGGAGCTCGCTGACTGGAGCTCGCTGACTGGAGCTCGCTGACTGGAGCTCGCTGACTGGAGCTCGCTGACTGGAGCTCGCTGACTGGAGCTCGCTGACTGGAGCTCGCTGACTGGAGCTCGCTGACTGGAGCTCGCTGACTGGAGCTCGCTGACTGGAGCTCGCTGACTGGAGCTCGCTGACTGGAGCTCGCTGACTGGAGCTCGCTGACTGGAGCTCGCTGACTGGAGCTCGCTGACTGGAGCTCGCTGACTGGAGCTCGCTGACTGGAGCTCGCTGACTGGAGCTTCTGACTGGAGCGCTGATTGGAGCTCGCTGACTGGAGCTCGCTGACTGGAGCTCGCTGACTGGAGCTCGCTGACTGGAGCTCGCTGACTGGAGCTCGCTGACTGGAGCTCGCTGACTGGAGCTCGCTGGGGGAGGGAGCTGACTGGAGCTCGCTGACTGGAGCTCGCTGACTGGAGCTCGCTGACTGGAGCTCGCTGACTGGAGCTCGCTGACTGGAGATCGCCGCTCTGACTGGAGCTCGCTGACTGGAGCTCGCTGACAGAGCTCGCTGACTGGAGCTCGCTGACTGGAGCTCGCTGACTGGAGCTCGCTGACTGGAGCTCGCTGACTGGAGCTCGCTGACTGGAGCTCGCTGACTGGAGCTCGCTGACTGGAGCTCGCTGACTGGAGCTCGCTGACTGGAGCTCGCTGACTGGAGCTCGCTGACTGGAGCTCGCTGACTGGAGCTCGCTGACTGGAGCTCGCTGACTGGAGCTCGCTGACTGGAGCTCGCTGACTGGAGCTCGCTGACTGGAGCTCGCTGACTGGAGCTCGCTGACTGGAGCTCGCTGACTGGAGCACTGACTGGAGCTCGCTGACTGGAGCTCGCTGACTGGAGCTCGCTGACTGGAGCTCGCTGACTGGAGCTCGCTGACTGGAGCTCGCTGACTGGAGCTCGCTGACTGGAGCTCGCTGACTGGAGCTCGCTGACTGGAGCTCGCCGCTTGATTGGAGCTCGCTGACTGGAGCTCGCTGACTGGAGCTCGCTGACTGGAGCTCGCTGACTGGAGCTCGCTGACTGGAGCTCGCTGACTGGAGCTCGCTGACTGGAGCTCGCTGACTGGAGCTCGCTGACTGGAGCTCGCTGACTGGAGCTCGCTGACTGGAGCTCGCTGACTGGAGCTCGCTGACTGGAGCTCGCTGACTGGAGCTCGCTGACTGGAGCTCGCTGACTGGAGCTCGCTGACTGGAGCTCGCTGACTGGAGCTCGCTGACTGGAGCTCGCTGACTGGAGCTCGCTGACTGGAGCTCGCTGACTGGAGCTCGCTGACTGGAGCTCGCTGACTGGAGCTCGCTGACTGGAGCTCGCCGCTGACTCGAGCTCGCCGACTGGAGCTCGCTGACAGGAGCTCGCTGACTGGAGCTCGCTGACTGGAGCTCGCTGACTGGAGCCGCGCTGACTGGAGCTCGCTGACTGGAGCTCGCTGACTGGAGCTCGCTGACTGGAGCTCGCTGACTGGAGCTCGCTGACTGGAGCTCGCTGACTGGAGCTCGCTGACTGGAGCTCGCTGACTGGAGCTCGCTGACTGGAGCTCGCTGACTGGAGCTCGCTGACTGGAGCTCGCTGACTGGAGCTCGCTGACTGGAGCTCGCTGACTGGAGCTCGGGGCTCGCTGACTGGAGCTCGCTGACTGGAGCTCGCTGACTGGAGCTCGCTGACTGGAGCTCGCTGACTGGAGCTCGCTGACTGGAGCTCGCTGACTGGAGCTCGCTGACTGGAGCTCGCTGACTGGAGCTCGCTGACTGGAGCTCGCTGACTGGAGCTCGCTGACTGGAGCTCGCTGACTGGAGCTCGCTGACTGGAGCTCGCTGACTGGAGCTCGCTGACTGGAGCTCGCTGACTGGAGCTCGCTGACTGGAGCTCGCTGACTGGAGCTCGCTGACTGGAGCTCGCTGACTGGAGCTCGCTGACTGGAGCTCGCTGACTGGAGCTCGCTGACTGGAGCTCGCTGACTGGAGCTCGCTGACTGGAGCTCGCTGACTGGAGCTCGCTGACTGGAGCTCGCTGACTGGAGCTCGCTGACTGGAGCTGCGCTTGACTGGAGCTCGCTGACTGGAGCTCGCTGACTGGAGCTCGCTGACTGGAGCTCGCTGACTGGAGCTCGCTGACTGGAGCTCGCTGACTGGAGCTCGCTGACTGGAGCTCGCTGACTGGAGCTCGCTGACTGGAGCTCGCTGACTGGAGCTCGCTGACTGGAGCTCGCTGACTGGAGCTCGCTGACTGGAGCTCGCTGACTGGAGCTCGCTGACTGGAGCTCGCTGACTGGAGCTCGCTGACTGGAGCTCGCTGACTGGAGCTCGCTGACTGGAGCGACTGGAGCTCGCTGACTGGAGCTCGCTGACTGGAGCTCGCTGACTGGAGCTCGCTGACTGGAGCTCGCTGACTGGAGCTCGCTGACTGGAGCTCGCTGACTGGAGCTCGCTGACTGGAGCTCGCTGACTGGAGCTCGCTGACTGGAGCTCGCTGACTGGAGCTCGCTGACTGGAGCTCGCTGACTGGAGCTCGCTGACTGGAGCTCGCTGACTGGAGCTCGCTGACTGGAGCGCTGATTGGAGCTCGCTGACTGGAGCTCGCTGACTGGAGCTCGCTGACTGGAGCTCGCTGACTGGAGCTCGCTGACTGGAGCTCGCTGACTGGAGCTCGCTGACTGGAGCTCGCTGACTGGAGCTCGCTGACTGGAGCTCGCTGACTGGAGCTCGCTGACTGGAGCTCGCTGACTGGAGCTCGCTGACTGGAGCTCGCTGACTGGAGCTCGCTGACTGGAGCTCGCTGACTGGAGCTCGCTGACTGGAGCTCGCTGACTGGAGCTCGCTGACTGGAGCTCGCTGACTGGAGCTCGCAGACTGAAGCTCGCCGCTGACTGTAGCTCGCTGACTGGAGCTCGCTGACTGGAGCTCGCTGACTGGAGCTCCCTGGCTGGAGCTCGCTGGCTGGAGCTCGCTGGCTGGAGCTCGCTGGCTGGAGCTCGCTCACTGGAGCTCGCAGACTGGAGCTCGCTGGCTGGAGCTCGCTGACTGGAGCTCGCTGACTGGAGCTCGCTGACTGGAGCTCGCTGACTGGAGCTCGCTGACTGGAGCTCGCTGACTGGAGCTCGCTGACTGGAGCTCGCTGACTGGAGCTCGCTGACTGGAGCTCGCTGACTGGAGCTCGCTGACTGGAGCTCGCTGACTGGAGCTCGCTGACTGGAGCTCGCTGACTGGAGCTCGCTGACTGGAGCTCGCTGACTGGAGCTCGCTGACTGGAGCTCGCTGGCTGGAACTAGCTGGCTGGAGCTCGCAGACTGGAAGCTCGCAGACTGGAGCTCGCTGACTGGAGCTCGCTGACTGGAGCTCGCTGACTGGAGCTCGCTGACTGGAGCTCGCTGACTGGAGCTCGCTGACTGGAGCTCGCTGACCGAGCTCGCTGACTGGAGCTCGCTGACTGGAGCTCGCTGACTGGAGCTCGCTGACTGGAGCTCGCTGACTGGAGCTCGCTGACTGGAGCTCGCTGACTGGAGCTCGCTGACTGGAGCTCGCTGACTGGAGCTCGCTGACTGGAGCTCGCTGACTGGAGCTCGCTGACTGGAGCTCGCTGACTGGAGCTCGCTGACTGGAGCTCGCTGACTGGAGCTCGCTGACTGGAGCTCGCTGACTGGAGCTCGCTGACTGGAGCTCGCTGACTGGAGCTCGCTGACTGGAGCTCGCTGACTGGAACTCGGTGACTGGAGCTCGCTGACTGGAGCTCGCTGACTGGAGCTCGCTGACTGGAGCTCGCCGCTGACTAGGAGCTCGCTGACTGGAGCTCGCTGACTGGAGCTCGCTGACTGGAGCTCGCTGACTGGAGCTCGCTGACTGGAGCTCGCTGACTGGAGCTCGCTGACTGGAGCTCGCTGACCGGAGCGCGCTGACTGGAGCTCGCTGACTGGAGCTCGCTGACTGGAGCTCGCTGACTGGAGCTCGCTGACTGAGCGAGGTCGCCCGCTGACTGGAGCTCGCTGACTGGAGCTCGCTGACTGGAGCTCGCTGACTGGAGCTCGCTGACTGGAGCTCGCTGACTGGAGCTCGCTGACTGGAGCTCGCTGACTGGAGCTCGCTGACTGGAGCTCGCTGACTGGAGCTCGCTGACTGGAGCTCGCTGACTGGAGCTCGCTGACTGGAGCTCGCTGACTGGAGCTCGCTGACTGGAGCTCGCTGACTGGAGCTCGCTGACTGGAGCTCGCTGACTGGAGCTCGCTGACTGGAGCTCGCTGACTGGAGGTCGCCGCTGACTGGAGCTCGCTGACTGGAGCTCGCTGACTGGAGCTCGCTGACTGGAGCTCGCTGACTGGAGCTCGCTGACTGGAGCTCGCTGACTGGAGCTCGCTGACTGGAGCTCGCTGACTGGAGCTCGCTGACTGGAGCTCGCTGACTGGAGCTCGCTGACTGGAGCTCGCTGACTGGAGCTCGCTGACTGGAGCTCGCTGACTGGAGCTCGCTGACTGGAGCTCGCTGACTGGAGCTCGCTGACTGGAGCTCGCTGACTGGAGCTCGCTGACTGGAGCTCGCTGACTGGAGCTCGCTGACTGGAGCTCGCTGACTGGAGCTCGCTGACTGGAGCTCGCTGACTGGAGCTCGCTGACTGGAGCTCGCTGACTGGAGCTCGCTGACTGGAGCTCGCTGACTGGAGCTCGCTGACTGGAGGTCGCCGCTGACTGGAGCTCGCTGACTGGAGCTCGCTGACTGGAGCTCGCTGACTGGAGCTCGCTGACTGGAGCTCGCTGACTGGAGCTCGCTGACTGGAGCTCGCTGACTGGAGCTCGCTGACTGGAGCTCGCTGACTGGAGCTCGCTGACTGGAGCTCGCTGACTGGAGCTCGCTGACTGGAGCTCGCTGACTGGAGCTCGCTGACTGGAGCTCGCTGACTGGAGCTCGCTGACTGGAGCTCGCTGACTGGAGCTCGCTGACTGGAGCTCGCTGACTGGAGCTCGCTGACTGGAGCTCGCTGACTGGAGCTCGCTGACTGGAGCTCGCTGACTGGAGCTCGCTGACTGGAGCTCGCTGACTGGAGCTCGCTGACTGGAGCTCGCTGACTGGAGCTCGCTGACTGGAGCTCGCTGACTGGAGCTCGCTGACTGGAGCTCGCTGACTGGAGCGCTGATTGGAGCTCGCTGACTGGAGCTCGCTGACTGGAGCTCGCTGACTGGAGCTCCTGGACTGGAGCTCGCTGACTGGAGCTCGCTGACTGGAGCTCGCTGACTGGAGCTCGCTGACTGGAGCTCGCTGACTGGAGCTCGCTGACTGGAGCTCGCTGACTGGAGCTCGCTGACTGGAGCTCGCTGACTGGAGCTCGCTGACTGGAGCTCGCTGACTGGAGCTCGCTGACTGGAGCTCGCTGACTGGAGCTCGCTGACTGGAGCTCGCTGACTGGAGCTCGCTGACTGGAGCTCGCTGACTGGAGCTCGCTGACTGGAGCTCGCTGACTGGAGCTCGCTGACTGGAGCTCGCTGACTGGAGCTCGCTGACTGGAGCTCGCTGACTGGAGCTCTGACGGGACTGGGAGCTCGCTGACTGGAGCTCGCTGACTGGAGCTCGCTGACTGGAGCTCGCTGACTGGAGCTCGCTGACTGGAGCTCGCTGACTGGAGCTCGCTGACTGGAGCGGGTCGCCCCGCTGACTGGAGCTCGCTGACTGGAGCTCGCTGACTGGAGCTCGCTGACTGGAGCTCGCTGACTGGAGCTCGCTGACTGGAGCTCGCTGACTGGAGCTCGCTGACTGGAGCTCGCTGACTGGAGCTCGCTGACTGGAGCTCGCTGACTGGAGCTCGCTGACTGGAGCTCGCTGACTGGAGCTCGCTGACTGGAGCTCGCTGACTGGAGCTCGCTGACTGGAGCTCGCTGACTGGAGCTCGCTGACTGGAGCTCGCTGACTGGAGGTCGCCCGCGGACTGGAGCTCGCCGACTGGAGCTCGCTGACTGGAGCTCGCTGACTGGAGCTCGCTGACTGGAGCTCGCTGACTGGAGCTCGCTGACTGGAGCTCGCTGACTGGAGCTCGCTGACTGGAGCTCGCTGACTGGAGCTCGCTGACTGAGCGCGCTGACTGGAGCTCGCTGACTGGAGCTCGCTGACTGGAGCTCGCTGACTGGAGCTCGCTGACTGGAGCTCGCTGACTGGAGCTCGCTGCCCCTCGCTGACTGGAGCTCGCTGACTGGAGCTCGCTGACTGGAGCTCGCTGACTGGAGCTCGCTGACTGGAGCTCGCTGACTGGAGCTCGCTGACTGGAGCTCGCTGACTGGAGCTCGCTGACTGGAGCTCGCTGACTGGAGCTCGCTGACTGGAGCTCGCTGACTGGAGCTCGCTGACTGGAGCTCGCTGACTGGAGCTTCCTGACTGGAGCTCGCTGACTGGAGCTCGCTGACTGGAGCTCGCTGACTGGAGCTCGCTGACTGGAGCTCGCTGACTGGAGCTCGCTGACTGGAGCTCGCTGACTGGAGCTCGCTGACTGGAGCTCGCTGACTGGAGCTCGCTGACTGGAGCTCGCTGACTGGAGCTCGCTGACTGGAGCTCGCTGACTGGAGCTCGCTGACTGGAGCTCGCTGACTGGAGCTCGCTGACTGGAGCTCGCTGACTGGAGCTCGCTGACTGGAGCTCGCAACTGGAGCTCGCTGACTGGAGCTCGCTGACTGGAGCTCGCTGACTGGAGCTCGCTGACTGGAGCTCGCTGACTGGAGCTCCCTGGCTGGAGCTCGCTGGCTGGAGCTCGCTGGCTGGAGCTCGCTGGCTGGAGCTCGCTCACTGGAGCTCGCTGACTGGAGCTCGCTGGTGGAGCTCGCTGACTGGAGCTCGCTGACTGGAGCTCGCTGACTGGAGCTCGCTGACTGGAGCTCGCTGACTGGAGCTCGCTGACTGGAGCTCGCTGACTGGAGCTCGCCGCTGACTCGAGCTCGCTGACTGGAGCTCGCTGACTGGAGCTCGCTGACTGGAGCTCGCTGACTGGAGCTCGCTGACTGGAGCTCGCTGACTGGAGCTCGCTGACTGGAGCTCGCTGACTGGAGCTCGCTGACTGGAGCTCGCTGACTGGAGCTCGCTGACTGGAGCTCGCTGACTGGAGCTCGCTGACTGGAGCTCGCTGACTGGAGCTCGCTGACTGGAGCTCGCTGACTGGAGCTCGCTGACTGGAGCTCGCTGACTGGAGCTCGCTGACTGGAGCTCGCTGACTGGAGCTCGCTGACTGGAGCTCGCTGACTGGAGCTCGCTGACTGGAGCTCGCTGACTGGAGCTCGCTGACTGGAGCTCGCTGACTGGAGCTCGCTGACTGGAGCTCGCTGACTGGAGCTCGCTGACTGGAGCTCGCTGACTGGAGCTCGCTGACTGGAGCTCGCTGACTGGAGCTCGCTGACTG
Source organism: Closterium sp. Yama58-4 (assembly GCA_947470075.1). Lineage (NCBI taxonomy): Eukaryota > Viridiplantae > Streptophyta > Zygnematophyceae > Desmidiales > Closteriaceae > Closterium > Closterium sp. Yama58-4. The sequence goes on from CANIUD010000027.1 coordinate 374,455, forward strand.
GAGCTCGCTGACTGGAGCGCTGATTGGAGCTCGCTGACTGGAGCTCGCTGACTGGAGCTCGCTGACTGGAGCTCGCTGACTGGAGCTCGCTGACTGGAGCTCGCTGACTGGGAGCTGACTGGAGCTCGCTGACTGGAGCTCGCTGACTGGAGCTCGCTGACTGGAGCTCGCTGACTGGAGCTCGCTGACTGGAGCTCGCTGACTGGAGATCGCCGCTGATGGAGCTCGCTGACTGGAGCTCGCTGACTGGAGCTCGCTGACTGGAGCTCGCTGACTGGAGCTCGCTGACTGGAGCTCGCTGACTGGAGCTCGCTGACTGGAGCTCGCTGACTGGAGCTCGCTGACTGGAGCTCGCTGACTGGAGCTCGCTGACTGGAGCTCGCTGACTGGAGCTCGCTGACTGGAGCTCGCTGACTGGAGCTCGCTGACTGGAGCTCGCTGACTGGAGCTCGCTGACTGGAGCTCGCTGACTGGAGCGCTGATTGAGCTCGCTGACTGGAGCTCGCTGACTGGAGCTCGCTGACTGGAGCTCGCTGACTGGAGCTCGCTGACTGGAGCTCGCTGACTGGAGCTCGCTGACTGGAGCTCGCTGACTGGAGCTCGCTGACTGGAGCTCGCTGACTGGAGCTCGCTGACTGGAGCTCGCTGACTGGAGCTCGCTGACTGGAGCTCGCTGACTGGAGATCGCCGCTGATTGGAGCTCGCTGACTGGAGCTCGCTGACTGGAGCTCGCTGACTGGAGCTCGCTGACTGGAGCTCGCTGACTGGAGCTCGCTGACTGGAGCTCGCGCTGACTGTAGCTCGCTGACTGGAGCTCGCTGACTGGAGCTCGCTGACTGGAGCTCGCTGACTGGAGCTCGCTGACTGGAGCTCGCTGACTGGAGCTCGCTGACTGGAGCTCGCTGACTGGAGCTCCTGGCTGGAGCTCGCTGGCTGGAGCTCGCTGGCTGGAGCTCGCTGGCTGGAGCTCGCTCACTGGAGCTCGCAGACTGGAGCTCGCTGCTGGAGCTCGCTGACTGGAGCTCGCTGACTGGAGCTCGCTGACTGGAGCTCGCCCTGACTGAGCTCGCCGACTGAGCTCGCAGACAGGAGCTCGCTGACTGGAGCTCGCTGACTGGAGCTCGCTGACTGGAGCTCGCTGACTGGAGCTCGCTGACTGGAGCTCGCTGACTGGAGCTCGCTGACTGGAGCTCGCTGACTGGAGCTCGCTGACTGGAGCTCGCTGACTGGAGCTCGCTGACTGGAGCTCGCTGACTGGAGCTCGCTGACTGGAGCTCGCTGACTGGAGCTCGCTGACTGGAGCTCGCTGACTGGAGCTCGCTGACTGGAGCTCGCTGACTGGAGCTCGCTGACTGGAGCTCGCTGACTGGAGCTCGCTGACTGGAGCTCGCTGACTGGAGCTCGCTGACTGGAGCTCGCTGACTGGAGCTCGCTGACTGGAGCTCGCTGACTGGAGCTCGCTGACTGGAGCTCGCTGACTGGAGCTCGCTGACTGGAGCTCGCTGACTGGAGCTCGCTGACTGGAGCTCGCTGACTGGAGCTCGCTGACTGGAGCTCGCTGACTGGAGCTCGCTGACTGGAGCTCGCTGACTGGAGCTCGCTGACTGGAGCTCGCTGACTGGAGCTCGCTGACTGGAGCTCGCTGACTGGAGCTCGCTGACTGGAGCTCGCTGACTGGAGCTCGCTGACTGGAGCTCGCTGACTGGAGCTCGCTGACTGGAGCTCGCTGACTGGAGCTCGCTGACTGGAGCTCGCTGACTGGAGCTCGCTGACTGGAGCTCGCTGACTGGAGCTCGCTGACTGGAGCTCGCTGACTGGAGCTCGCTGACTGGAGCTCGCTGACTGGAGCTCGCTGACTGGAGCTCGCTGACTGGAGCTCGCTGACTGGAGCTCGCTGACTGGAGCTCGCTGACTGGAGCTCGCTGACTGGAGCTCGCTGACTGGAGCTCGCTGACTGGAGCTCGCTGACTGGAGCTCGCTGACTGGAGCTCGCTGACTGGAGCTCGCTGACTGGAGCTCGCTGACTGGAGCTCGCTGACTGGAGCTCGCTGACTGGAGCTCGCTGACTGGAGCTCGCTGACTGGAGCTCGCTGACTGGAGCTCGCTGACTGGAGCTCGCTGACTGGAGCTCGCTGACTGGAGCTCGCTGACTGGAGCTCGCTGACTGGAGCTCGCTGACTGGAGCTCGCTGACTGGAGCTCGCTGACTGGAGCTCGCTGACTGGAGCGCTGATGGAGCTCGCTGACTGGAGCTCGCTGACTGGAGCTCGCTGACTGGAGCTCGCTGACTGGAGCTCACTGACTGGAGCTCCCTGACTGGAGCTCGCTGACTGGAGCTCGCTGACTGGAGCTCGCTGACTGGAGCTCGCTGACTGGAGCTCGCTGACTGGAGCTCGCTGACTGGAGCTCGCTGACTGGAGCTCGCTGACTGGAGCTCGCTGACTGGAGCTCGCTGACTGGAGCTCGCTGACTGGAGCTCGCTGACTGGAGCTCGCTGACTGGAGCTCGCTGACTGGAGCTCGCAACTGGAGCTCGCTGCTGGAGCTCGCTGACTGGAGCTCGCTGACTGGAGCTCGCTGACTGGAGCTCCCTGGCTGGAGCTCGCTGACTGGAGCTCGCTGACTGGAGCTCGCTGACTGGAGCTCGCTGACTGGAGCTCGCTGACTGGAGCTCGCTGACTGGAGCTCGCTGACTGGAGCTCGCTGACTGGAGCTCGCTGACTGGAGCTCGCTGACTGGAGCTCGCTGACTGGAGCTCGCTGACTGGAGCTCGCTGACTGGAGCTCGCTGACTGGAGCTCGCTGACTGGAGCTCGCTGACTGGAGCTCGGGACTGGAGCTCGCTGACTGGAGCTCGCTGACTGGAGCTCGCTGACTGGAGCTCGCTGACTGGAGCTCGCTGACTGGAGCTCGCTGACTGGAGCTCGCTGACTGGAACGAGCTGGCTGGAGCTCGCAGACGGAAGCTCGCAGACTGGAGCTGCTGACTGGAGCTCGCTGACTGGAGCTCGCTGACTGGAGCTCGCTGACTGGAGCTCGCTGACTGGAGCTCGCTGACTGGAGCTCGCTGACTGGAGCTCGCTGACTGGAGCTCGCTGACTGGAGCTCGCTGACTGGAGCTCGCTGACTGGAGCTCGCTGACTGGAGCTCGCTGACTGGAGCTCGCTGACGAAGCTCGCTGACTGGAGCGCTGACCGGAGCTCGCTGACTGGAGCTCGCTGACTGGAGCTCGCTGACTGGAGCTCGCTGACTGGAGCTCGCTGACTGGAGCTCGCTGACTGGAGCTCGCTGACTGGAGCTCGCTGACTGGAGCTCGCTGACTGGAGCTCGCTGACTGGAGCTCGCTGACTGGAGCTCGCTGACTGGAGCTCGCTGACTGGAGCTCGCCGCTGACCGGAGCTCGCTGACAGGAGCTCGCTGACAGGAGCTCGCTGACCGGAGCTCGCTGACCGGAGCTCGCTGACTGGAGCTCGCTGACTGGAGCTCGCTGACTGGAGCTCGCTGACTGGAGCTCGCTGACTGGAGCTCGCTGACTGGAGCTCGCTGACTGGAGCTCGCTGACTGGAGCTCGCTGACTGGAGCTCGCTGACTGGAGCTCGCTGACTGGAGCTCGCTGACTGGAGCTCGCTGACTGGAGCTCGCTGACTGGAGCTCGCTGACTGGAGCTCGCTGACTGGAGCTCGCTGACTGGAGCTCGCTGACTGGAGCTCGCTGACTGGAGCTCGCTGACTGGAGCTCGCTGACTGGAGCTCGCTGACTGGAGCGCTGATTGGAGCTGCTGACTGGAGCTCGCTGACTGGAGCTCGCTGACTGGAGCTCGCTGACTGGAGCTCGCTGACTGGAGCTCGCTGACTGGAGCTCGCTGACTGGAGCTCGCTGACTGGAGCTCGCTGACTGGAGCTCGCTGACTGGAGCTCGCTGACTGGAGCTCGCTGACTGGAGCTCGCTGACTGGAGCTCGCTGACTGGAGCTCGCTGACTGGAGCTCGCTGACTGGAGCTCGCTGACTGGAGCTCGCTGACTGGAGCTCGCTGACTGGAGCTCGCCGCTGACTGTAGCTCGCTGACTGGAGCTCGCCGACTGGAGCTCGCTGACTGGAGCTCGCTGACTGGAGCTCCCTGGCTGGAGCTCGCTGGCTGGAGCTCGCTGGCTGGAGCTCGCTGGCTGAGCTCGCTCACTGGAGCTCGCAGACTGGAGCTCGCTGGCTGGAGCTCGCTGACTGGAGCTCGCTGACTGGAGCTCGCTGACTGGAGCTCGCTGACTGGAGCTCGCTGACTGGAGCTCGCTGACTGGAGCTCGCTGACTGGAGCTCGCTGACTGGAGCTCGCTGACTGGAGCTCGCTGACTGGAGCTCGCTGACTGGAGCTCGCTGACTGGAGCTCGCTGACTGGAGCTCGCTGACTGGAGCTCGCTGACTGGAGCTCGCTGACTGGAGCTCGCTGACTGGAGCTCGCTGACTGGAGCTCGCTGACCGGAGCGCGCTGACCGGAGCGCGCTGACTGGAGCTCGCTGACTGGAGCTCGCTGACTGGAGCTCGCTGACTGGAGCTCGCTGACTGGAGCTCGCTGACTGGAGCTCGCTGACTGGAGCTCGCTGACTGGAGCTCGCTGACTGGAGCTCGCTGACTGGAGCTCGCTGACTGGAGCTCGCTGACTGGAGCTCGCTGACTGGAGCTCGCTGACTGGAGCTCGCTGACTGGAGCTCGCTGACTGGAGCTCGCTGACTGGAGCTCGCTGACTGGAGCTCGCTGACTGGAGCTCGCTGACTGGAGCTCGCTGACTGGAGCTCGCTGACTGGAGCTCGCCGACAGGAGCTCGCTGACTGGAGTTCGCTGACTGGAGCTCGCTGACTGGAGCTCGCTGACTGGAGCTCGCTGACTGGAGCTCGCTGACTGGAGCTCGCTGACTGGAGCTCGCTGACTGGAGCTCGCTGACTGGAGCTCGCTGACTGGAGCTCGCTGACTGGAGCTCGCTGACTGGAGCTCGCTGACTGGAGCTCGCTGACTGGAGCTCGCTGACTGGAGCTCGCTGACTGGAGCTCGCTGACTGGAGCTCGCTGACTGGAGCTCGCTGACTGGAGCTCGCTGACTGGAGCTCGCTGACTGGAGCTCGCTGACTGGAGCTCGCTGACTGGAGCTCGCTGACTGGAGCTCGCTGACTGGAGCTCGCTGACTGGAGCTCGCTGACTGGAGCTCGCTGGGCTCGCTGACTGGAGCTCGCTGACTGGAGCTCGCTGACTGGAGCTCGCTGACTGGAGCTCGCTGACTGGAGCTCGCTGACTGGAGCTCGCTGACTGGAGCTCGCTGACTGGAGCTCGCTGACTGGAGCTCGCTGACTGGAGCTCGCTGACTGGAGCTCGCTGACTGGAGCTCGCTGACTGGAGCTCGCTGACTGGAGCTCGCTGACTGGAGCTCGCTGACTGGAGCTCGCTGACTGGAGCTCGCTGACTGGAGCTCGCTGACTGGAGCTCGCTGACTGGAGCTCGCTGACTGGAGCTCGCTGACTGGAGCTCGCTGACTGGAGCTCGCTGACTGGAGCTCGCTGACTGGAGCTCGCTGACTGGAGCTCGCTGACTGGAGCTCGCTGACTGGAGCTCGCTGACTGGAGCTCGCTGACTGGAGCTCGCTGACTGGAGCTCGCTGACTGGAGCTCGCTGACTGGAGCTCGCTGACTGGAGCTCGCTGACTGGAGCTCGCTGACTGGAGCTCGCTGACTGGAGCTCGCTGACTGGAGCTCGCTGACTGGAGCTCGCTGACTGGAGCTCGCTGACTGGAGCTCGCTGACTGGAGCTCGCTGACTGGAGCTCGCTGACTGGAGCTCCTGGCTGGAGCTCGCTGGCTGGAGCTCGCTGGCTGGAGCTCGCTGGCTGGAGCTGGCTCACTGGAGCTCGCAGACTGGAGCTCGCTGGCTGGAGCTCGCTGACTGGAGCTCGCTGACTGGAGCTCGCTGACTGGAGCTCGCTGACTGGAGCTCGCTGACTGGAGCTCGCTGACTGGAGCTCGCTGACTGGAGCTCGCTGACTGGAGCTCGCTGACTGGAGCTCGCTGACTGGAGCTCGCTGACTGGAGCTCGCTGACTGGAGCTCGCTGACTGGAGCTCGCTGACTGGAGCTCGCTGACTGGAGCTCGCTGACTGGAGCTCGCTGACTGGAGCTCGCTGGCTGGAACTAGTTGGCTGGAGCTCGCAGACTGGAAGCTCGCAGACTGGAGCTCGCTGACTGGAGCTCGCTGACTGGAGCTCGCTGACTGGAGCTCGCTGACTGGAGCTCGCTGACTGGAGCTCGCTGACTGGAGCTCGCTGACTGGAGCTCGCTGACTGGAGCTCGCTGACTGGAGCTCGCTGACTGGAGCTCGCTGACTGGAGCTCGCTGACTGGAGCTCGCTGACTGGAGCTCGCTGACTGGAGCTCGCTGACTGGAGCTCGCTGACTGGAGCTCGCTGACTGGAGCTCGCTGACTGAAGCTCGATGACTGGAGCTCGCTGACTGGAGCTCGCTGACTGGAGCTCGCTGACTGGAGCTCGCTGACTGGAGCTCGCTGACTGGAGCTCGCTGACTGGAGCTCGCCGCTGACCGGAGCTCGCTGACAGGAGCTCGCTGACAGGAGCTCGCTGACCGGAGCTCGCTGACCGGAGCTCGCTGACTGGAGCTCGCTGACTGGAGCTCGCTGACTGGAGCTCGCTGACTGGAGCTCGCTGACTGGAGCTCGCTGACTGGAGCTCGCTGACTGGAGCTCGCTGACTGGAGCTCGCTGACTGGAGCTCGCTGACTGGAGCTCGCTGACTGGAGCTCGCTGACTGGAGCGCTGATTGGAGCTTGCTGACTGGAGCTCGCTGACTGGAGCTCGCTGACTGGAGCTCGCTGACTGGAGCTCGCTGACTGGAGCTCGCTGACTGGAGCTCGCTGACTGGAGCTCGCTGACTGGAGCTCGCTGACTGGAGCTCGCTGACTGGAGCTCGCTGACTGGAGCTCGCTGACTGGAGCTCGCTGACTGGAGCTCGCTGACTGGAGCTCGCTGACTGGAGCTCGCTGACTGGAGCTCGCTGACTGGAGCTCGCTGACTGGAGCTCGCTGACTGGAGCTCGCCGCTGACTGTAGCTCGCTGACTGGAGCTCGCCGACTGGAGCTCGCTGACTGGAGCTCGCTGACTGGAGCTCCCTGGCTGGAGCTCGCTGGCTGGAGCTCGCTGGCTGGAGCTCGCTGGCTGGAGCTCGCTCACTGGAGCTCGCAGACTGGAGCTCGCTGGTTGGAGCTCGCTGACTGGAGCTCGCTGACTGGAGCTCGCTGACTGGAGCTCGCTGACTGGAGCTCGCTGACTGGAGCTCGCTGACTGGAGCTCGCTGACTGGAGCTCGCTGACTGGAGCTCGCTGACTGGAGCTCGCTGACTGGAGCTCGCTGACTGGAGCTCGCTGACTGGAGCTCCCTGGCTGGAGCTCGCTGGCTGGAGCTCGCTGGCTGGAGCTCGCTTGCTGGAGCTCGCTCACTGGAGCTCGCAGACTGGAGCTCGCTGGCTGGAGCTCGCTGACTGGAGCTCGCTGACTGGAGCTCGCTGACTGGAGCTCGCTGACTGGAGCTCGCTGACTGGAGCTCGCTGACTGGAGCTCGCTGACTGGAGCTCGCTGACTGGAGCTCGCTGACTGGAGCTCGCTGACTGGAGCTCGCTGACTGGAGCGCTGATTGGAGCTCGCTGACTGGAGCTCGCTGACTGGAGCTCGCTGACTGGAGCTCGCTGACTGGAGCTCGCTGACTGGAGCTCGCTGACTGGAGCTCGCTGACTGGAGCTCGCTGACTGGAGCTCGCTGACTGGAGCTCGCTGACTGGAGCTCGCTGACTGGAGCTCGCTGACTGGAGCGCTGATTGGAGCTCGCTGACTGGAGCTCGCTGACTGGAGCTCGCTGACTGGAGCTCCCTGACTGGAGCTCACTGACTGGAGCTCCCTGACTGGAGCTCGCTGACTGGAGCTCGCTGACTGGAGCTCGCTGACTGGAGCTCGCTGACTGGAGCTCGCTGACTGGAGCTCGCTGACTGGAGCTCGCTGACCAGAGCTCACTGACTGGAGCTCGCTGACTGGAGCTCGCTGACTGGAGCTCGCTGACTGGAGCTCGCTGACTGGAGCTCGCTGACTGGAGCTCGCCGCTGACTGTAGCTCGCAGACTGGAGCTCGCTGACAGGAGCTCGCTGACTGGAGCTCGCTGACTGGAGCTCGCTGACTGGAGCTCCCTGGCTGGAGCTCGCTGGCTGGAGCTCGCTGGCTGGAGCTCGCTGGCTGGAGCTCGCTCACTGGAGCTCGCAGACTGGAGCTCGCTGGCTGGAGCTCGCTGACTGGAGCTCGCTGACTGGAGCTCGCTGACTGGAGCTCGCTGACTGGAGCTCGCCGCTGACTGTAGCTCGCTGACTGGAGCTCGCTGACTGGAGCTCAGTGACTGGAGCTCGATGACTGGAGCTCGCTGACTGGAGCACTGACTGGAGCTCGCTGACTCGCTGACTGGAGCTCGCTGACTGGAGCTCGCTGACTGGAGCTCGCTGACTGGAGCTCGCCGACAGGAGCTCGCTGACTGGAGCTCGCTGACTGGAGCTCGCTGACTGGAGCTCGCTGACTGGAGCTCGCTGACTGGAGCTCTCTGGCTGGAGCTCGCTGACTGGAGCTCGCTGACTGGAGCTCGCTGGCTCGAGCTCGCAGGCTGGAGCTAGCCGCTGACTGGAGCTCACTGACTGGAGCTCACTGACTGGAGCTCGCTGACTGGAGCTCGCTGACTGGAGCTCGCTGACTGGAGCTCGCTGACTGGAGCTCGCTGACTGGAGCTCGCTGACTGGAGCTCGCTGACTGGAGCTCGCTGACTGGAGCTCGCTGACTGGAGCTCGCTGACCGGAGCTTGCTGACCGGAGCTCGCTGACTGGAGCTCGCTGACTGGAGCTCGCTGACTGGAGCTCGCTGACTGGAGCTCGCTGACTGGAGCTCGCTGACTGGAGCTCGCTGACTGGAGCTCGCTGACTGGAGCTCGCTGACTGGAGCTCGCTGACTGGAGCTCGCTGACTGGAGCTCGCTGACTGGAGCTCGCTGACTGGAGCTCGCTGACTGGAGCTCGCTGACTGGAGCTCGCTGACTGGAGCTCGCTGACTGGAGCTCGCTGACTGGAGGCCGCCGCTGATTGGAGCTCTCCGACTGGAATCTCGCTGACTGGAAGCTCGCTGACTGGAGCTCGCTGACTGGAGCTCGCTGACTGGAGCTCGCTGACTGGAGCTCGCTGACTGGAGCTCGCTGACTGGAGCTCGCTGACTGGAGCTCGCTGACTGGAGCTCGCTGACTGGAGCTCGCTGACTGGAGCTCGCTGACTGGAGCTCGCTGACTGGAGCTCGCTGACTGGAGCTCGCTGACTGGAGCTCGCTGACTGGAGCTCGCTGACTGGAGCTCGCTGACTGGAGCTCGCTGACTGGAGCTCTCAGACTGGAGCTCGCTGACTGGAGCTCGCTGACTGGAGCTCGCTGACTGGAGCTCGCTGACTGGAGCTCGCTGACTGGAGCTCGCTGACTGGAGCTCGCTGACTGGAGCTCGCTGACTGGAGCTCGCTGACTGGAGCGCTGATTGGAGCTCGCTGACTGGAGCTCGCTGACTGGAGCTCACTGACTGGAGCTCCCTGACTGGAGCTCCCTGACTGGAGCTCGCTGACTGGAGCTCGCTGACTGGAGCTCACTGACTGGAGCTCACTGACTGGAGCTCCCTGACTGGAGCTCGCAGACTGGAGCTCGCTGACTGGAGCTCGCTGACTGGAGCTCGCTGACTGGAGCTCGCTGACTGGAGCTCGCTGACTGGAGCTCGCTGACTGGAGCTCGCTGACTGGAGCTCGCTGACTGGAGCTCGCTGACTGGAGCTCGCTGACTGGAGCTCGCTGACTGGAGCTCGCTGACTGGAGCTCGCTGACTGGAGCTCGCTGACTGGAGCTCGCTGACTGGAGCTCTCAGACTGGAGCTCGCTGACTGGAGCTCGCTGACTGGAGCTCGCTGACTGGAGCTCGCTGACTGGAGCTCGCTGACTGGAGCTCGCTGACTGGAGCTCGCTGACTGGAGCGCTGATTGGAGCTCGCTGACTGGAGCTCGCTGACTGGAGCTCACTGACTGGAGCTCCCTGACTGGAGCTCCCTGACTGGAGCTCCCTGACTGGAGATCGCTGACTGGAGCTCGCAGACTGGAGCTCGCTGACTGGAGCTCGCTGACTGGAGCTCGCTGACTGGAGCTCGCTGACTGGAGCTCGCTGACTGGAGCTCGCTGACTGGAGCTCGCTGACTGGAGCTCGCTGACTGGAGCTCGCTGACTGGAGCTCGCTGACTGGAGCTCGCTGACTGGAGCTCGCTGACTGGAGCTCTCAGACTGGAGCTCGCTGACTGGAGCTCGCTGACTGGAGCTCGCTGACTGGAGCTCGCTGACTGGAGCTCGCTGACTGGAGCTCGCTGACTGGAGCTCGCTGACTGGAGCTCGCTGACTGGAGCTCGCTGACTGGAGCTCGCTGACTGGAGCTCAATGACTGGAGCTCGCTGACTGGAGCTCGCTGACTGGAGCTCGCTGACTGGAGCTCGCTGACTGGAGCGCTGATTGGAGCTCGCTGACTGGAGCTCGCTGACTGGAGCTCACTGACTGGAGCTCCCTGACTGGAGCTCCCTGACTGGAGCTCCCTGACTGGAGATCGCTGACTGGAGCTCGCAGACTGGAGCTCGCTGACTGGAGCTCGCTGACTGGAGCTCGCTGACTGGAGCTCGCTGACTGGAGCTCGCTGACTGGAGCTCGCTGACTGGAGCTCGCTGACTGGAGCTCGCTGACTGGAGCTCGCTGACTGGAGCTCGCTGACTGGAGCTCGCTGACTGGAGCTCGCTGACTGGAGCTCTCAGACTGGAGCTCGCTGACTGGAGCTCGCTGACTGGAGCTCGCTGACTGGAGCTCGCTGACTGGAGCTCGCTGACTGGAGCTCGCTGACTGGAGCTCGCTGACTGGAGCTCGCTGACTGGAGCTCGCTGACTGGAGCTCGCTGACTGGAGCTCAATGACTGGAGCTCGCTGACTGGAGCTCGCTGACTGGAGCTCGCTGACTGGAGCTCGCTGACTGGAGCTCGCTGACTGGAGCTCGCTGACTGGAGCTCGCTGACTGGAGCTCGCTGACTGGAGCTCACTGACTGGAGCTCCCTGACTGGAGCTCGCTGACTGGAGCTCGCTGACTGGAGCTCGCTGACTGGAGCGCTGATTCGAGCTCGCTGACTGGAGCTCGCTGACTGGAGCTCGCTGACTGGAGCTCAATGACTGGAGCTCAATGACTGGAGCTCAATGACTGGAGCTCGCTGACTGGAGCTCGCTGACTGGAGCTCGCTGACTGGAGCTCGCTGACTGGAGCTCGCTGACTGGAGCTCGCTGACTGGAGCTCGCTGACTGGAGCTCAATGACTGGAGCTCGATGACTGGAGCTCGCTGACTGGAGCTCGCTGACTGGAGCTCGCTGACTGGAGCTCGCTGACTGGAGCTCGCTGACTGGAGCGCTGATTGGAGCTCGCTGACTGGAGCTCGCTGACTGGAGCTCACTGACTGGAGCTCCCTGACTGGAGCTCCCTGACTGGAGCTCGCTGACTGGAGCTCGCTGACTGGAGCGCTGATTGGAGCTCAATGACTGGAGCTCGCTGACTGGAGCTCGCTGACTGGAGCTCGCTGACTGGAGCTCGCTGACTGGAGCTCGCTGACTGGAGCTCGCTGACTGGAGCTCGCTGACTGGAGCTCGCTGACTGGAGCTCGCTGACTGGAGCTCGCTGACTGGAGCTCGCTGACTGGAGCGCTGATTGGAGCTCGCTGACTGGAGCTCGCTGACTGGAGCTCACTGACTGGAGCTCCCTGACTGGAGCTCGCTGACTGGAGCTCGCTGACTGGAGCTCGCTGACTGGAGCTCGCTGACTGGAGCTCGCTGACTGGAGCTCGCTGACTGGAGCTCGCTGACTGGAGCTCGCTGACTGGAGCTCGCTGACTGGAGCTCTCAGACTGGAGCTCGCTGACTGGAGCTCGCTGACTGGAGCTCGCTGACTGGAGCTCGCTGACTGGAGCTCGCTGACTGGAGCTCGCTGACTGGAGCTCGCTGACTGGAGCGCTGATTGGAGCTCGCTGACTGGAGCTCGCTGACTGGAGCTCACTGACTGGAGCTCCCTGACTGGAGCTCGCTGACTGGAGCTCGCTGACTGGAGCTCGCTGACTGGAGCTCGCTGACTGGAGCTCGCTGACTGGAGCTCGCTGACTGGAGCTCGCTGACTGGAGCTCGCTGACTGGAGCTCGCTGACTGGAGCTCGCTGACTGGAGCTCGCTGACTGGAGCTCGCTGACTGGAGCTCGCTGACTGGAGCTCGCTGACTGGAGCTCGCTGACTGGAGCTCGCTGACTGGAGCTCGCTGACTGGAGCTCGCTGACTGGAGCTGGAGCTCAATGACTGGAGCTCGCTGACTGGAGCTCGCTGACTGGAGCTCGCTGACTGGAGCTCGCTGACTGGAGCTCGCTGACTGGAGCTCGCTGACTGGAGCTCGCTGACTGGAGCTCGCTGACTGGAGCTCGCTGACTGGAGCTCGCTGACTGGAGCTCGCTGACTGGAGCTCGCTGACTGGAGCTCGCTGACTGGAGCTCGCTGACTGGAGCTCGCTGACTGGAGCGCTGATGGAGCTCGCTGACTGGAGCGCTGATTGGAGCTCGCTGACTGGAGCTCGCTGACTGGAGCTCGCTGACTGGAGCTCGCTGACTGGAGCTCGCTGACTGGAGCTCGCTGACTGGAGCTCGCTGACTGGAGCTCGCTGACTGGAGCTCGCTGACTGGAGCTCGCTGACTGGAGCTCGCTGACTGGAGCTCGCTGACTGGAGCTCGCTGACTGGAGCTCGCTGACTGGAGCTCGCTGACTGGAGCTCGCTGACTGGAGCTCGCTGACTGGAGCTCGCTGACTGGAGCTCGCTGACTGGAGCTCGCTGACTGGAGCTCGCTGACTGGAGCTCGCTGACTGGAGCTCGCTGACTGGAGCTCGCTGACTGGAGCTCGCTGACTGGAGCTCGCTGACTGGAGCTCGCTGACTGGAGCTCGCTGACTGGAGCTCGCTGACTGGAGCTCGCTGACTGGAGCTCGCTGACTGGAGCTCGCTGACTGGAGCTCGCTGACTGGAGCTCGCTGACTGGAGCTCGCTGACTGGAGCTCGCTGACTGGAGCTCGCTGACTGGAGCTCGCTGACTGGAGCTCGCTGACTGGAGCTCGATGACTGCTCGCTGACTGAGCTCGCTGACTGAGCTCGCTGACTGGAGCTCGCTGACTGGAGCTCGCTGACTGGAGCTCGCTGAGCTCGCTGACTGGAGCTCGCAGACTGGAGCTCGCTGACAGGAGCTCGCTGACTGGAGCAAGCATTGGAATGAAGGCAGACACAAGTATGAAAACGAGAATTTGTCAGCGAACAATACAGAAGAAAAACAAGCAAGCTGAACAACACGAAAGGCAATGGTAGCACAAGGCACTAGGGCAGCGAGCTAGCATGCGAGGGTGGACTGGGGTAAGAGAGAGACGCGAGCATGTGTATGAGTGCATTCTATTCTAGCCCCCTACAACTCTAGTGTGAGCTCAAGCCGCCCCGGTGCCATGTGCTACCATCGCCACGCGGAATTGACGTTTTGATTTCGAGAACGCACCAAGACAGCAAAGCAACAAGAAAATGAACCAAAGACAGAAAGCGATAAGGATGGCAAGGGGGAGAGTAGAGGGGTTAAGAGGGGACTTAGCAGCGGTACGACGGGTTGAGCGACGGAAGCAGCAGCAGTTGTTGCCAGCAGCAGAGTGACTCCCATCATCAACGGCACTCCCAGCAGCAGCCCTCCCAGCAGCAGCAGCGCCAGTCCAGCTCGTTTGGCGCGTGAGAGAGTGGCATGGTCAGCAGGGCATGCAGGACGCAGGCCGTGCGTCATCCCACTGCCCTCCCTCCTCTTTGACCCTGGGACAAGGACATGGGCTTGGGAGAGAAGGCAGAGGGGAAGGAGATTAAGAATCTGGTCCAGTAGGAGCAAGCATTGGAATGAAGGCAGAAACAAGTATGAAAACGAGAAATTGTCAGCGAACAATACAGAAGAAAAACAAGCAAGGTGAACAACACGAAAGGCAATGGTAGCACAAGGCACTAGGGCAGCGAGCTAGCATGCGAGGGTGGACTGGGGTAAGAGAGAGACGCGAGCATGTGTATGAGTGCATTCTATTCTAGCCCCCTACAACTCTAGTGTGAGCTCAAGCCGCCCCGGTGCCATGTGCTACCATCGCCACGCGGAATTGACGTTTTGATTTCGAGCATGCGTCGAGAAAGCAAAGCGACAATAGAATGAACCAAAGACAGAAAACAATACGAGGGGTGAGTAAGGAGTGCGAGTAAGGGGGCTGGAAGGGACTTAGCTGCACAGGATGCATCGTCTGCACCGTCGGCGACCGTCGGCGATGGTCGTCCCTCCGATCTCCTCCGCCGCATCCACTCCACCAGCCCCGTCAGAACTCGCCACCTTCGCCTTCGCCTTCGCCTTTGCCTCCGCCTCCGCCTTCGCCTCCGCCTCCGCCTCCGCCTCCGCCTTGGCCTTCGCTGCAGCTTCTGCGCTCATCATGTTCCACCAATCGCCTCGGCCTTCGCCTTCCTGCCAACAAGCGCCGTCGTCAGCGTCAGCCGTCCCCGTCAAAACTCTCCACCTTCGAAACCTTCTGTCACGACAGGATGCATCGCCTTCGTATTCGCCTCCGCCTCCGCCTTCGCCTTCCCGTCAGCAAGCGCCTTCGTCAGCATCGAAACCCTTCGTCGCGATCGTCGGCATCAACGCCAAGCGACGGCGACTAGATAGTCGGTATCAACGCCATGCGACGGCGACTGGATCGTCAGCATCAACGCCATGCGACGGCGACTGGATCGTCAGCATCAACGCTATCCGACGGCGACTGGATCGACAGCATGAACGCCATGCGACTTCGACTGGATCGTCAGCGTCAACGCCATGCGACGGCGACTGGATCGTCAGCATCAACGCCATACGACGGCGATTGGATCGTCAGCATCAACCCCATGCGACGGCGACTGGATAGTCAGCGTCAACGCCATGCGACGGCGACTGGATCGTCAGCGTCAACGCCATGCGACGGCGACTGGATCGTCAGCGTCAACGCCATGCGACGGCGACTGGATCGTCAGCATCAACGCCATGCGACGGCGACTGGATCGTCAGCATCAACGACACGTCGCAGTCGTCAGCCTTCCACGATTCGAATCGTCGACGTCAGAACTCGTCGTCTCAGTCGCCGTCTTGATCCTTAGTCGCCGTCGTGATCCCTAGTCGCCGCCGTGAACCGTAGTCGCGTGAGATTTCGCCATCTTGATAGTCGCCTCGTCACCGTCAGAAATGCCAGTCCCCAATCAAGATCTTGATTGTCACTGTCAGCAAGACTCGTAAACCGACGTCGCCTTCTCGCGATCTCAACATCAAGATGCAGAATATGCCTTCTCGCGTCCCAATCATCAAGGCTCGCCAACGAACTCGGGAACGGGATTTCGCGATCGTCGCCGTCAGTACTCCGAGTCGCCGTGGCTACCATTCCGAGTTCAGTCAACGGCCTGGTCACCGTTCAGGTTCAGCTTCGCCTTCGGCTTCGCTTTTGCTGTCAACGCAGCCTCCGTCGCCAATCAGCCGTAAGAACCCCTCAACAGGATGAACGAAAGCAGAAAACTCCGTCTTATTCTCGAACAGCAGCAAAAATCTCGCTGTCTCGACCATCTCGCCGTCTCGACCATCAGAACAATCATAGAACGCCGATCCTCTCCGTCACCGTCAGATACACTCGACACCATCAGAAGACGTCAATCGTCACCGTTAGAGCTCCTCCTCAAAATGTTGACCGTGTATGTCTAGATTGTCGCCGTCACCATCGTCCGTTGGGAATTGATGTCTCCGTTCCAGGCGAACGTCGCCGTCAGCACCTCTCATCGTTGTCGTCAGAAATCGCCGTCTCCGTCGTCCCCGTCCAAAGACACCGTTTACGATTTCAAAATCCCTGTCTCCGTCTCGGTCTGTGCCTCGGTCCGTGACGTTGTGTTCGACTCGTATTTCAGAAATCGGATTTCAGAACGGCGTCATTGCTGCGGCCTGAACCAGCTGTGACTGTCGCCGAGTGAACCATGGCTCATGACGGGCTGAAGAAGAGCTGAGAGGAATCACTAGGAACCGAATCGACGTCACGAAACCTTATCTAAAGGCCTTAAGCAGATTTATTTCGAAGTGCTAGACGATCATAAAGGCGCTTCGGATAACGACCTAATCAGTCACAATACGGTGTTGAATAGGGAGATGCTACTTGTTTTATAGTCGAGCGAGCCACTCTAGCCTAAAATAACGTAGTAGCGCTTTATCATCTGCAGAGACGACTAGGACTATGCTTGAAAGGTATTTAACGGCCTTTAACTTATCTATTCGACCGCCATAATGGATAGCTGACGAAACGAGTTGAGCCATGAGTATTCCTCAATCATGCTAGACCATAAAACTCGAACACAAGATCCACTAAAAAAAAGCTGCTACGAAGATTAAGATTTAGCCCTAGTTAACGGTTGGTGACGGAACTTCAGACGGCAGCCATGGATTCCAAGGAACCAAACGAGTCTATTCTCTAGGACTAGGGAGTCTGAGCGAAGTGATCATGATAAGAATGGCGTTCAGAGAAGCTTGACAATGAGATTCAGGAAGTGAAGAGTGGTTCAGTGCGGCATCTCTCGGAACTCAGAGAGATTCAGAGCGGTTTACAGGGATCCACAGAAACAAGAGAGTTGAGAAGGGGGAAAGCAGCAAGCCATTTGCTTCCCTTTCCTAGCTCTGGTGGAGGCCGCCGCACTGTCGGCGGGGAGGCTCAGTTTCGTGAAACCGAAAAATTTGGCCCTTCGCTTGCGCGATGATTGATTTGCGAGAGTTTGGATAAGCTTCGTGAGAGAAGTTACAGCATCCCCGAAGCGCGGGAGTATCATGGTTACGGTTGTTTGCGCGGGAAACACCGCCACATGTCTGACAGAGCTCATGGTTCTTCACCATGCGGAGAGTCGGAGAGAATTTCTCCAGACCCTTGTTTGGTGATTTGCCGTTGCACACGTGGCCTCGAATTGCTCGCGTGGTCCTACAATTCGATGATAATTGCTCGAGTGGTCTTGCCAGAGGTTTCCTGCTGCTTTTTTTTTCCCCGTCACATTACCCTACAAGGGATTTAGCCCAGAAATTACCGACACGAACGTGTCTTTTTTCGCGGAAACGTGGCTTAATATTACTGGCCAAATGTGGCGGAACATGTCTTTTTTTTTCGTGGCTTTCGCCAGGCCGACGTGCGCGAGCGCGGCCAAGTTACTGTTCATAAACACGACAAAAAAAACATCTCGGTCATCAATGCGAACAGTCATATGACGCTTAAATTCGGTCAAATGAATGACCAATCCGAGCACAGTCATATGATTCCCCGATTGCACGGCTGTCCATACGCGCGACCACTTACATAGTGCGCTTGATTGGTCTTTTATATGCGCGGGGCACTTTTTCAGATTGCGCGTCCAATCAGACGCGCTCATTTTGTGTCACGCTCATATGAGATTGCGATATTGAAAGTTGAGCAGTATTCGAAGCTGACGAATCCAAATTTAAATATACACGCCCAAACAAAAACTCTGGCCAATCAGGCTCAAATTGATACGTTTTGCCAGGGGTGGTATGTCAGTACCACATCTCAGGCTCGAATTGATACGTTTTGCCAGGGGTGATACGTTCCCGCGTTTTTTTTTTTTTTTTAACTGACGTACCACATCTCACACACCATATCATCTCGTCTTTTTAGGGTTGAGATCCATCTTTGCCTTCACTTAGACCACGTAGGTCCTGTATCTCTTCTAGGAGGCTACAGACTTAGAACGTTCCTACTAGGCGCAATGGATTCGTCATCTAATACTTCATACGACTCAAGCGACGAAGATACGGAGTTTTGTTTTGTTGGCACTGGAGAGCCCAAACAGAGTGATATGTACCATGCATTGCTCCGAAATATGACGGATGATGATACCCTCTCGCCACCATACGATCGAGCCCCGTTGTGTGAAGGTCAACTCTACTCCTCGAAGAAATTTCTGTACGAAGCGCTGGAAGATTATTCGGTAGCCCATAACTTCGGTTTTAGGGTTTCAAAAAGTAGGCCAAATAGAGCCCAGGCTATATGCATGAGTCACCATGAGCGACGTAAACCAGCTTGCAAGTGGCGGTGTGAGTATTCAACAGATGGCGCGGGTGGGTTTTGGCGGGTTGATAAACTGTCCCTCCCAACATCTCATAGTTGCTCATCGGTTGATCGGGACCGCTACGTGAAGCACACAACAAATAAAGTAGCTTATCTGCAGCGTCATCATGGGAACCTTGTTCACGCCGCTCCACAAGGACCTACAAGGATCAGATTGCGTCGACCGGCGGTCCTGACATCAATTATCATCAATCTTGGAGGTGAGTAATATGAACATTCTTTTGTGGTTCCCAACATTCCTTCTCATCCGAGAACCATCTTGAAATGTACATGATTATCCAAACAATGTCCCTCATGTTCCAACTACATGACTAAACTACCTAATGCGTTGTCACCAATCGTCGCAGGCTCAAGGAAAAGATGTTAAAGGAGCGGTTTGGAGATTGGAAAACTTCCTTTCGATACATCCCTCGCGTGTTGGAACGTTTCAGGGCGATTGATCGTGAAGCGACGCTTGACCTTGTGACGAAGGATCACGCTTTCTTCCGTGCTTTTGCCGCCCCTTCGGCATCAAAAACTGCCCTTAGGTTCTGCCGACCGGTCATTGGTATGGATGGCACGTTTCTCATTCGGGCACAGAGAGCTACGCTCTTGGTTGCAGCTGCTAAGGATGGCAATAACCAGCTTGTTCCACTCGCGTACGGCCTATGCGAGAGTGAGAATAAAGACAGTTGGAAGTGGTTTTGTGAGAACCTTTTGAAGCATTTTCCATCCTGGCCAACCACCCAGAACGCCTCCCTCATTAGTGACCGTGACAAGGGGTTGATTCCTGCTGTTAAAGAAGTGTTCCCATCCGAGCTTCCCCACTACTTTTGCAGCTGGCATTTGGAGCAAAATGTACTAAAGTTTGGCCCCAACGCCTCTGACCTCTTCCAGAAACTCGCAAACTGCCACACCAAGGCGAAGTTTGGGAAACTCGTGAGGAGATGTCGGGAGCAGTGCACTACAATGGCAAACTATCTTTTTGGGGTTGAAGAAGGCCGTGCGCAACAGACCGGTAACCGACGCGGAACCAACCAGCCAGCTAGCGTGCCAGAGTCAGGAGATGAGTTTAGGAGCATGAATAGTGCCGCTAAAAGGGCAAGAAGGGCGAGGATGGAGATGCGGCGGCAAAGACGGCGTCAAAGCAGGGGAGAGCAGCAGCATGCAACGCGTGAATCTCCCCACACAGATCGTGATGCCAACCCCAAAACGGCAACAAATGATACCACCAACCACACCCTTCCCTCCATGCCTCCATCCCCGGCTGCCGACATACGTGATTCATCGGCTCGAGAAACCGCACCACCATTTGTGCTCCCTTCTTTCACAGACGATAACCAGGGAGATCAGCCGGCACCTTTGGACGATAATCCACCAGAAACAGATGCCACACCAGAAGTGTTCAATGACCAGTTCGAGGTAGAGGACGGGAGTCAAATCAGCTGCGGGGAGGGTTCCGGGGATGAGGCGTGTATGGATAATGGCCAGAGCTCACATTCGAACGCTACAGGGACAAATCCAACGCTATCCAATGCAGCTGCGCAACAAGCAGCCAAGATGCGCCAACGGCGGAAGGAGATTCTTAGGGGGAAACGGGATGCAAGGGTTCGAAATGCCAGGGGCTTCGACACCAGGGCAACAACCGACCCACAGTTGCCTACGCAAGAAAGCCAAACGCAACGTCATCCACCACTTCAGCAACGTGTTACCCCTCGCATGGATCGGCGCAACGAAGCAGCACGGTGTGCGGACGTCATCGGCGATCCAGAGACGGGGTTGAGTGGGATGGGCAATGAGGATGCTCGGCAAGGGGCCGGGGACCAGATGGAGGAAGGTGCGGGTATCATTGTTCGCACGGGACAGGATGGACCGAGGTACAAGAGGAAGAAGAAAATTATTGTCTTCATCAAGCAATGGGCACGGTGTTATGCCCCCACATGTCGTTTTGGCATCTACAGCAGCCAAATGGTGGAGTCCATAAACAACGCTATCAAGAAGATCCGTATACTGCCCGTGTCGTACGTAATGGCCGGCATGTGGGATTGGATGTCAAAGATCTACTCGGACGGGCAACGAAAGTCTTCAAACTGCGCAGCATGTATTGACGGTCGAGGGTGAGAAGCGGTTTGGCTGAAGAAGAACCGAAGCCGTGGTTATAGGGTCACACGCAACGGCCCAAGCAAGGCTATGGTTCGAAACAAGGGGTCGCTTCTGGATCAACGTCCTTTATCCTTCAACAATGATGTGGGAGAGAGAATGTGCGAGTGCAAAAACTGGCAGGAGTATCGTTTCCCATGCTCACATGCGTTTGCACACTTACGAGAAAGGGTAATGGATCCTATTCCCTTGATTTCCAGGTATTGGAAGGCTGACAACTGGAGAAGGACTTACGGGTCTCTCATCCCATATTCGTGTGTAGACACGGTTATTGCTGAAACCGAGCCAGTTGAGGAGGGAGTTCGTGATGCCCCTGTTTTTGTGCAGAGAGGAGCAGGGCGGCCACAATCAAATCGAAGGCGTGAAGCCCCTAAAAAGAGATACAAGTGTGGCGACTCTGGGTCGACTGATCATACCAGGAAGAAGTGTAAGGGGAAATATGGGGGGTCAGGGGTGTATCACGTGGCAAACTAGTAGTAAGCGGAAAAGATTAATTGCGAACTATTGACTACTGCATAAGAGTCTTAGGGAATGTGGTACGTTGCATGCTATTTGCTACTAGGAGAATATAGGCAACGATTTGCCATAAGATAACCAGTTGAAGATATATGAAACTCCATATGACCGGTCATAAACATTACTGCCCTTGACCAGTTACATTCACACGTGCAAACGAACGGTCGTATACAAACGCACAAATTACGGGTCACATACATACGCGCATATGACCGGTCATATACTCTTGCGCACATGCGCGGTCACAAACTATTGCGCATATGACCGGTCATATACTCACGCGCATAATACAGGTTAAAAACATACGAGCATACGACCGGATCATTGACGCGGGTTTAAGGGTTTGATGTTACCGGTCGAGCTAAACGTTACGTGCCAAGTACGGATACATATAAGTTTAACAATGATGATAACTATGAACATAAGTAGTGCTTGTTATGGTCTAATTTCCATTATACAATTTTGCAACACGAAATTTGGTTCAGTACACAAAGGAATATGCGCATCAATGTATCAAAATGTCATGATATTGTATACAAGGATGAATCAATGTTGTAGTGCACAGTAACTAGCAAGACGACTGCCTCAATTTGATAGTGATTATTAAAGGTTCCCATAAATCGTAACACCACATCATAAGCATACAACAACCCAGGACAGCCCATGTAACACACCCACTTGTAATATTTTGCCAACGAGTTACAATACTTTCAAGAAAGGAATGGTGGTTTGACTAAGGTTGGTTGGGGTATGCAAACCTCACCTTTATTTTTTTACCACAAATACATTCACAAAACCACGCTTCCATTTTTAGGCCCCCTAATTTTAAGAAACTTCAGTGATATTAATTGCTGGTGTCATTTAGTAACACCATAAACTGGGCCCATACACATGAACATGGTATGCATCAACCGTGCTAAGAAAACGTCCAGATTTGTGTTGGGGTAGCCCAGATGGGGTACAACCCAAAAGTATTGTTAGTACTTGTACCCACATTTCATCCGGTGCATTCATTCCAGACTATTATTCTGACAATGCAATGGTTGCAAACCACAGTTGCAACCACATTAGGTAACAATTTTGATACGTGTAGGTGTAACCATCACGACCGGACCGTTCATGAGTGACACACACAACCTTCGCTCTCTCTTATTTGTTTCTAGCGTTGTTCGAGTTCGTGACACATCCAAGATGTCTAGAGTCCACATTGCTTGGATTGTGACCATTTTAACACTCATGAGTCATGCTTCCTAAACATTATCGTTGTGCAACATGATAATATATTGAATTAGGTTATATGTATTGCACATATTCATGTATCGTTAGCCGACCATATATGGCGCGTTGACAAGGCGCTCTAAAAAGCGTATTACACTTAATGATCGGCGATGTAAGACGTGCAAAAGACCGGTCATGCACGCACGCGGTTTTTGCTGGTCTTATTGCACGCGTATATGACCGGCCATTTACCGGGTGCCTTTCATTGGTCTATGTTAGTGCCGAAGATGGTTGCAATCACATCCTCGAGTGGACTTCTCAAGAGATGCGTGTTTTCTCTGTGTGTGAGTCGAACTGTCAAAACATTTTTTCGCACGTAACCGCGCAACCATGAGGTCCGAGCCGGTAGTTTATTAGTCGAGATTGAAATGAAAGATTCGCAGCACAACAAGATCGCACACGAAATCCAGTTACCTTCGAATTGATCGCGAGCTACATAAATGATCCGCACGAGGTTTCTAACCTAAACCACGGCGTGGTTAACCCATCAGTTACTGATCGATCATATTACAGCCATCAAGTCACAAAGCACTGACAATTAGGGCTTGCGGTAGATTAGTGACACTACTATAACTCATTGGTCTTAGGTCGGGACGACTCTACCTAGCATCACCTCGTACTTACGTGACTCTATTGCGGACGGGGAGTTGGAAAGCGTTACTATGTCAGGTCGTGCCGCTCGTGGTAGGAAAGCCACAAAGAACACCCGTGATGACACACCGGCGGGGAAACTCACGCGAAAACAGGAAAATATGTCACATCCCGACGTAGATTCAGGCGACGATGACGGGCTTCGTCGGAGCGATAGGCTGAAGTCGGCGCATGCACACCCTTCGTCTACCAAAGAGCAGTGCGCCATGCCTCTTGAGTTAGTGGTATTGAACAAGGTGGCCCCTCACGATTACGGCGTGGAGCCCCCTTTTGATACGCCGTTGGTAGACTCTCCGCCGGATGACCTTATCGCAAAAATCACGGCAGATGTTAAAATCCCACTTCTCAATACTCATGATAAGTCTAGAGCTACTGCGGTCAAGTTAAAGCATCCGTTTTTTCCAACCAATGCGATTCGCGATCATCACGGAATGACGGCAATTATCACGATGGCCGACGCTCTACACATCACCGATAAACAGCCGATCACGCAACCTCTGATAGATTTCCATAACATGTGAGTGTCATACCGCATAGTTTTTGCATCAGTTGCCGGAGTTGTTGGGTCATTATCACGATGGCCGGTGTTGTTGCCATACCCTTGCCTCTTGATTCTAACGCAAACGTCTCTCTCTTGCTTGTGCTCTATTCAATGGCTGTGTCAACGCAGAGTGCTCAACATCCGCCGGCCCAAGTTGAGCAACGGCAAGACGTGGCTAGCATTGGACAGTCAGAGTTACGATTACTTCTGTTCACGAGGCAAGATCGCCAGAGGAGACACGGGACAGTCGATCTTCAGCTACGACTATCTTGCCATGCCAATCTATGGCGGGTAAGTGGCAGTATCATGATGCGTTTGTCTTGCCTACACGCTAATGTCTTCTGCCGTTGTAATGTCTAAGCAGTGACAACTATTGTGTTATGTACGGATGATGCAGATTACATTTCAGTGTGATTATTGTCGTCAACCCTGGAGTTGTGGCTCTCCCCCTCGACGAGGACAGCACCACAGAGCCTGCGTGGTTGCTGCTGTATGACTCCCTCGGGATGCATGCTGCGGGGGGTAATGCTTTCAAGAGCATGACCAAGTAAGCTTTCGTCAGTGGTTGCGTACACCCATTCCCATACAATCACTTAGACATAACACTGCTGGCTTATGTTTCATTTAACCAAACCCTAATCGGTTTTTTTTTCTTCACAAATTGGACCTTGTCATAGCTTGCTTGGCATGGCCTTCGAGAAGGAGCATGAAAACCGCACGATAGAAGAGTTGAAGGCGAGGCTTGGGCGATTCAAGCCACAGGTCATGCAGGTGCGTTGACCGGTAGAACGCTCGTGTACCTCCTCGCGTTATGCATGTTCAGCCTACAGATTGTTGCAGTTTGTTACAGTCTGCATGGTGCGCCTGTGGCATAGTACATTGTACATACCACCCTATAACAAGTGATGATTGTGTACTCTATAGTTTGTTCTTATTTACTCTACATGGGGCGTTCGTGTTTTGCAGGCATGGCAGATGCCTCTGCAGCAGAACGATTATGACTGTGGCATCTTCGTATGCCAGTACATTCAAGCGCTAGTGGAGGCGTGCTTCGATGGTGCTGAGAATGGGGTGCGGTTCAGCATGAGCCCACTAGCATACCGACGTGGGTTACGAGAGGATGTGTGCGCCCTTGCAGAAGGACGACTGATAGGCGAGCTAACGGCAGCTGGGCATGAGATCCCTCCTGGCAATGAGATTAGGAAACCACATGAGCCGGAGGTGATTGGTGATGAGGTGGAGGATAGAGAGTGGAGAGCGAAGATGGCAGATCGGATGCATAGGCTGGAGGTTCGCAGTGAGAGTCAGGCAGTGGCCATTGCCAAGCTCGAGAGGCAATTGCGTGAGCTGATGCTTTCCTGTACTCCACAGCCTGGCGTTGGCGGTGACGCTGCAGGGGACGGGCATGGTGATGTGGGAGGTGATGATGGACGAGGTGAACCTGCACATGTGGAAGTCATGGCTGGGGACAATGCTGGCACCCGTGACATCATGAGAGGTGCACATGTTGAAGGTCCTGGGGCTGACGCTGAGACGGGTGAAGGTGGGAAGGTCGGTATGCGTGACGGCGTTGGGGAGGGTGATATGGCTGACGGTGCGACGAATGACAATGAGAAAGTGGGGGTGCGGGTTGAAGATGCCGGAGGCTTGTTGGGTACTACGGATGGTAACAAAGGTGCTAGAGAGGCCGTGGGTACTGGGCAAGGTGTGACAGCATCGAATGTGGATGTGGATTTGGTGTCAGCATACAGCACGGGGACTGAGACGACGAGTCGCAACACTGCGCGTGGTCGAGCTCCTAGCTCAGGTTATACTGGTGTGAGCAGACGGGAAGGTAAGTGGGCGGCACGACTGTGCGTAGATAGCGTTGAAAACAAGTGGCTTGCGTTGGGACGGTATACCGAGACCTTGGATGCCGCAAAAGCATTTGCGGCAGCCGCCCACATCTGCCGACCGTCTCTCTCCAGCTCTAAGATGGTGGAGTTGAGTGTGGAGGAGAGGAGGTGCTTGGAGGGTCTGACGTCGCAAGGGGTTGAGAGGATAGTGGAGGCCAAGCGGTGGGCAGAGTGGAGGAAATGGCGTACAGTGCTCAGCAGCCTCCCTGAGCCTTCCACCCTAGCACCAGCAGGAGTTCACACACATGCTCCACCTCCCTTTTCCCTCCAGCACCCTGGAGCCACGTTTGGCAACTACCACCCGCCAGCCGCCGCCTTCGCGGGACACGCCGGTGGAACCACAGGACCTGGTGGATGGCAGCCATACACCCAGAGCCACCCTCCTCCCAACCTCCATTTTCCATCCCAGCAGTTCGCATTCAACCAAATACCTATCCATCCATTCAGCCATGTGCAAGCACCTATCTCCGTACACCCAGCCCCTTCAGTACACATTGCTCCCAACCCTGCAGGCAATACCGCTGCACAGAACACTGCACCCCATCCGCATGTCCAATCCACACCACCAGCCGTTGCACCTGGCACGGCACATCCAGTAACAGACCCACAAGCCCTACAAATTCCGCCCTCTGAGCAAACTGCTCAGGCCAGGGTAGCTGGCATGACGGAATCACAGCACAGCTTGAGCATGTCGACTTCACCCAACAATCCCAACCCCCCTTCTCACGGCTCCGCACTGGCAAGCGAACCGGCACAAGGTGAGATGTGTGGTTGTGTCAGAGTAGTGCTTATCCAAAGCCCGTATTTTCTCTCACAATGCATTAAACCTTTGAACTTGTTTGCTGAACGTGTGCAGGGGCAGCGGACGACATCATCGATGCGTTCCTCGGTCAAGCAACGCAATAATTGTCGTGACTTATGATCAATATGAAATTGCGTGATCCGTAAACATGAAATTGTGGTGGTTAAATCATTGTGGACATGCGTAGAGCTTGACATGCCTGGAGGCTTAGCCTAATAACCCTTTGCCTCCGACTGCTACATGAAAGGTACTCACATTACTGAGGAAAGTAGCTAAAACACCGGGATAATATGTTTATGGAATTAATAAACAAGTGTTATATGAACCCCACAGCAGACACATTGTTGATCATCACATATGCGCGCTCATATAAGTTAATGCGCGGTCTTATGAAACCAATATTATGACCGTTGTATACGATTGGACGCGCAAAATGCCCCACGCATGAAAGTGACCAATCGCGCGCGGTCATTTAAAGTCGCTCACGTTGATGGCCGTGCATTTCCGTATTTGGTCGGGGAATCATATAATTGTGCTCCGATTGGTCATTCTTTTTACCAAATTTGACCGCCATATGACAGTTCGCATATAACAGACCAATCAGACGCACTCTGAAAGTGGTCGCGCATATGGACAGCCGTGCAATTGAGTATATGATCGGGGAATCAAATTACTGTGCGCGGATTGGTCACGATTTGGACCGACACTGAGCGCGATTGTTCGCCAACATGACCGTGTTTGTTTTTGTCGTGTATCTGAATAGTGACGTGGCCGCCCTCGCGCACGTCACCTGGGCTAAACTTGAAAATAGTACGCCACGTTTTCGCGGGAAGAGACACGTTCGGCGGAACAATTTCGGGGCTACGGAACCCAAAACGGGTAATGTGACGGGGAAAAAAAAAGCAGCAGGGAAACTTCTGGCAAGACCACTCGAGCAATTATCATCGAATTGTAGGACCACGCGAGCAATTCCAGGCCACGTGTGCAACGGCAAATCACCAAACAAGGGTCTAGATAAATTCTCTTGGAGAGTCGAGATTGAACCTCAACTGGATACTGTACAAGTTTAGGCAGGATCAACTTATGAAATGTTTTTCAGGTGAAAGATTATTGAAGTTGTGTATCTAATTGCTAAGCCAGTGCATTATCAGTCAAGTCTGGGTGTATACCATATTAGTGTACAAAAGAAAACATGCAAAAACACCAACACATGCATTGATCATCAAGCCAACCACCAAGCAGGTCACTACAAGGAGAGATTTCAAGAGACCCACTGGCATGCCACTAGCCGTTTCATCTCATCTCATTTGATGATACTACCGCACCGCCATGTGTGTGACGTGTCATCTTATCTTGTGTCAAAGCGTCAACCTACACTCGGCCCCATACCAAAGCATGTTTGTTTTTGGCTCACGTCTGTATCTCGTCTCATGTCAAAGCATCACCCTGCACTTGGCACATCCACCACCACCTCTTCACCACCACCCGCTTCATCTCTCCGTTCCTTCCCTTCACTTCCTTCCAGCACCGCAATCTCCTCCCCTCTCCGCCTCCCACTCCCACTCCGCCTCCCGCCCCCACTCACACTCCTCGGCACGCCACTGCTATCCACACTCTCGTCCCCGGCTCCACCTGCCATATAACCATCCGGCATTCTCCCAAGCTCCACTATCTGATCCGCAATCCTCCCTCCTTCGTCATCTGTCAGTCGTGTTGCTTCTACTAAATCATATTCTGACTGCCTCTTATTGACTGGTGATCTGCCGGACAGGCCGGGGGAACTGAGACGAGACGACCCGTGGTGGTGGGGAGAGTTTCGCTTTGAACCTTGCCCTGGGGAGCCTTTCCATGAGCCTACTGGGGAGGCTCGGCGAGACCCTGGCATGGAGGCTGGGGAGGTTCGGCGGGAGTTGGGTCGGGAGGTGCGGTTATGCATGGCAGGAAGAATGGGGGCTTCTGATTCGTCAACTGCTGCTGCTAGGTCTGTCACACTCGTTCCTCCCGCCTCCAGCCCCCCTACCCCCCCTCCTCCTAGCCCTCCCGCTCTTCCTGATCCTACTCGAGGCACTGGTACTAAATTGACTGCTACTCCTGCTACACCTGCAGCCGCCGCCACCGCTGCTGCTGTTCCTGCCGGCACTGCAGCAGCAGCAGGGTCTGACGGCGTCGAATTGTACTGAGCATACGGGGCATAGGGGACCAAACCATTCATGTACGGCACCCCGTTTCCGTTCCTCTGCGCGTCGTCATGCGCGTGCCCGTTGGTATTCGCCGTTGGTATCAGAGCACGGTTGGAAGAGGAGGCAGGGTCGGTAACGGGAGGTACGGCGGGGGGAGGTTCGGGGGCGTCGGCTCGGAAGTTGTGGCGGGAGGGAGGGATGGGCGAGCAGAGCACGGAGCGCCAATTGCGCAGGCAGCCACGGTTGTAGGGATTGGCTTTCTTCTCATAGCGCGCTCGAAAGTTCTCATATGTGGTCTGATGAAGGGCGGGGGGGGGGGGGGGGGAATGGGAAACGGAAGAAAAGGGGAAACAGCAACTATCTCAGTCTCTTTTTGGGGTGAGGGTTGGTCCTTCTTCTTGTACCGTGCACATACATAGTGAGTGGAGAGGAAGAGAGAATGATGTTGACCTGTGCTGAAGTGACCTTGTCAAGTCCAGCAGTGTGTTCTTTGGCGGTAAATCCAAATAACCCCTTAACAAAGAAGAAATTAATCGATTCAAACAGCACACCTGGTTGCGCTAGATGAGGAAGGAGTGGAAACCTGTGAGTCCCCCAACGAACCACACCATGATGAACGTGTATACCATCAGCACCGCCGCCATGTACCCCTTTCCCAGCGGTTAACCGCTAAAGGAGGGGAAATAGCAGCCCACCACAAGCCACACACCTGGTTGCGCGAGATGAGGAAGGAATGGAAGCCCGTCAGCCCGCCAACGAACCACACCATGATAAACGTGTATACCATCAGCACCGCCGCCATGTACCCCTTTCCCAGCGCCTCTAAAAGGGATATGCTCTCTCCGCTGGCGCCCGGGTAGGAGTTGTCTACGAGGAGTTTGATGTAGAAGGCTGAGAGGGTGAAGACGAAGATGCAGAGCAGCGTGGTGGTGGTGACGAAGAGGAAAAAGAAGGGGTAGTTGCGCTGGCGGAGTGGTGGGGGAATGGGGAGAGGGAGAGAAAGGGAGGAGAGGGAGAGAAAGGGAGGAGAGGGAGAGAAAGGGAGGAGAGGGAGAGAAAGGGAGGAGAAGTATGGGTAGGAGGGAGGGTTACGGGGGAGAAGGGGGAGTAATTGCTTGTGGCTTGGGATAACACGAAGTCAAGAGGAGTCTGCCTTGGAAAAATGGAGGTAAGAATTCTGCATGTCAGCAGTGACGCGCATGATGGGGTGAGACCGTGAGAGAGACAGCTGTGATCACAGCAGTGACATTATTCGCTGTGCATCCCCTCACCCTCACCCTCACCCTCACCCTCCCGGCACACCGTCCATGATTCGCTCTCCTCCATCTGCCCTAAGCCTGAAATCCCCGGACCTGAAAGATTCTCCCCTCACTCTCACCCTCCCCCCCCCCCCCCCCCCCCCTTCTGTTCCCAAGCCACCCATGGTTCGCTCTCCCCAACCACTGTAACCGTCAAATCCAGCAAACTCCAAATCCCAAACCCTGAATCCAATCCCCAGCCACGGCACGGCTCACCCTGCCAATGCACTGCCCCACCCATGGCTCACCCAGCCAATGCACTGCCCCAACCATGGCTCACCCCGCCCCACCTTAAAGCCCAACAACACCCATGGCTCACCCTGCCAATGCACTGCCCCACCCATGGCTCACCCGGCCAATGCACTGCCCCAACCATGGCTCACCCCGCCCCACCTTAAAGCCCAACAACACCCGTGGCTCACCCTGCCAATGCACTGCCCCACCCTCAACTCACCCGGCCAATGCACTGCCCCACCCACGGGCAGTGGTGGTCGAATTTCTCGATGCAGTTGTCGCATATGCTGCAGTGGGAGCATCTGGGCGGCCTGGTTTGTCGTCATTCAGGTGGAGGGAGGGAGGGACGGAGGGAGGGAGGGGAGGGAAAGGGATGGGACAGTAGGATTGAAGGCGATGAAAAGGTTATTCGGCTCATTTAAGGCACATCAAAGCACTCCTTCTTCAACATCAAAGCTCCTCAAAACACTCAAAGCACCTACCGGTGCAACAGGCAATGTGTTGCAGGTAATTGACTGACAAAATCATCACCACATCTTCTGCTCTTGCTTCAAGTCGCCTCAAGCCCAAGACATGCACCCATTGAGTATAGAGCGTTCCATGCACCCACTTTTGTTATGTTTTAAGTCTCAAAGCACCCACCGGTGATTGACTTTGACCGTGTGCCTGTTCACCACCACCTCTTTTGCTTGTGCTGTGAGCCCCTTCAAGGCAGGCACGCACAAGAACACAGAGCACACAACAGACTCTCCAGCCCAACCACCCACTAATACAGCAGGTTCTCACCGGTACAGCAGGTTCTCACCGGTACAGCAGGTTCTCACCGGTACAGCAGGTTCTCACCGGTACAGCAGGTTCTCACCGGTACAGCAGGTTCTCACCGGTACAGCAGGTTCTCACCGGTACAGCAGGTTCTCACCGGTACAGCAGGTTCTCACCGGTACAGCAGGTTCTCACCGGTACAGCAGGTTCTCACCGGTACAGCAGGTTCTCACCGGTACAGCAGGTTCTCACCGGTACAGCAGGTTCTCACCGGTACAGCAGGTTCTCACCGGTACAGCAGGTTCTCACCTGTACAGCAGGTTCTCACCGGTACAGCAGGTTCTCACCGGTACAGCAGGTTCTCACCGGTACAGCAGGTTCTCACCGGTACAGCAGGTTCTCACCGGTACAGCAGGCAGGTGTCGCAGTATTTCACTTTGACCGTATGCCCATTCACCACCACCTCCTTGGCCCGCAGTGTGCGGCTGAGCCCCTTCGAGTGAAGCACACACAAGAGCACAGAACATACATCAGAATCTCCAACACACCCACCAACCCACCGGTACAGCAGGCAGGTGTCGCAGTATTTCACTTTGACCGTATGGCCGTTCACCACCACCTCCTTGGCCCGTGCTGTGAGTCCGCTAAGGGCAAGCACACACAAAAGCACAGAGCACACAGTGTACCCTCCAACCCACCCACCGGTACAGCAGGCACGTGTCGCAGTATTTCACTTTGACCGTATGGCCGTTCACCACCACCTCCTTGGATAGCAGTGTGAAGCTGAGCCCCTTCGAGGGACGCACACACAAGATCACAGAACATATAACAGACTCTCCAACATACCCACCCACCCACCGGTACAGCAGGCACGTGTCACAGTATTTCACTTTGACCGTGTGGCCGTTCACCACCACCTCCTTGGCTCGTGGCAGCTTCTTCGGCGCCCCTCCCGCTCCCTGCTCCCCCGCCTCCTCATCTGGCTGTGGTGGCACGAGGTTGCGAGGTACGATGCCCGGGTCCCTGCTCGCTGTCACGAGCAGGATGAAAAGATTCTGGCGAAGGGAGTTGAAGAGGGGGGGAGGGGGGGGGTAAGGGAATAAGGGCGAAGTTGGCGTCGTCTCCTCTCCTCATCTGGCTGTGGTGGCATCGAGTTGTACGATGCCATGGTCCCTCCTGCTCGCTCTCACAAGCAGGATGAAGAGATTCTGAGGGAGCGAGGGGGGATGCGGAAGGGAAAACGAGGGGAGGGGGTGGGAGGGAGGAAATGAGATAGTAAGATCACCTCCCCTCCTCATCTGGCTGTGGTGGCACGAGATTGTGAGGTACGATGCCGGGATCCCTGCTTGCTGTCACGAGCAGGATGAAAAGATTCTGAGGGAGCAACGGGGACAAGGCGGACGCGGGGAAGGAGGCGGGGAGGGTGGGGAGGTTGTGGTATTTGTGTGGTACACCGAGGGAGAGAGGTAGAGGAGGGGGGGGGGGGGGGAGAAGAGAAGGGGAGGGAGGGGCTTTTGTAAGGGGCCTTTCAAAAAGGGGGCGGGGAGGGTGGGGTGGTTGTGGTATTTGTGTGGTACTCTGAGGGAGAGAGGTAGAGGCGGGGGGGGGACAGCTGGAAACGGGCAGAGACGAAGAGGAAATTTCTCTTGGAAGCTTGATGATGTAAGGACTTTGGTGGAGAGGGGGGGGAGGGCGGGAAGGAGGGGAGGGAAGGGAGGTAGGGGAGAAAAGGGAGGGGACAGAGGGGAGGGTAGGGAGGTGGGGACGTGGGTTTTACTGGGAGAAATTTGTACGGGAGGAAGGACCCAAGCCCTAGAGCATGTACATACCTTCGAGAAGGAAGGAACCAAACACGTACGTACCTTCGAGGAGGAAGGAACCAAACACGTACGTACCTTCGAGGGTATTGCATGTACCTACTTAAGGGTCCTGCTTAATGAGACCGAAAATTTGAGGGCTTATGAGAAAGGCTTATGAACCAAAAATGCGTACCCAGATGACGAAGCAGATAGAAACGGGGAGCACAGCGATGCCTCCTGGAAGCTTCCCCGCGTAGGGTGCAGCAACGAAGATGCAGAAGAGTGTGCCGGGCACGAGGATGAGGACGAAGGAGATGACCAGCGAACGTACGTCCGGGCCGAAGATGAAACGCCCCCAGCACAAGAAACGCTGGGGAAGCGTACGGGTGGGGAGGGGGCGGGGGGGAAAGAGAAGGGGAGGATGGGAGAATGGGAGAGGGGAAAGTGGGGATGGTAGGGGCGAGGGGGAATGAGAGGCGGATGGGGAAAGTCGGGGTGGGTGAGGAGGGGGAGGGACGCGCAAGGGGAGGGAAAAGAGGGGGGAGACGGAAGAGGGTGTGGAGAAGGAGGGTGGGAGCCTGGGAGGTAAATTGGACAGGAACAAGCTGGCCACTGTGGCTTGTCCCGGGTTGCATGAATACATGAATGCATGGGAGCATGGGTGCATGGCTGCATGGTGCAAGGGTGCACGGGTGCATGGGTGCATGAATGCGTGAATGCATGACGGCATGGTTGCATGGGTGCATGGGTGCATGAATGCATGAGTGCATAGGTGCAAGGCTGCATCGGAGGACGAATGGATGGGGGGATGGGAGAGGCTGCATGGGTGCATGGGTGCGTGGATGCATGCATGGCAGCAAGGGTGTATGGGTGCATGGACGCATGGTACATGGCCACACGGCTGCATGACTGCATGGCTGCATAATTGTATGTGAGCATCGCTGCATGGCTGCAGGGTGCATGGCTGTACGGTGAAAGGCTGCAGGGTGCATGGGTACATGGCTGGAAGGGCGATGCATGCTTACATTGCTGCCTTTCCACGCCTGGTAAACCTTCGTCATGCTGACGTCCGACAGAGCCGTTGCTGACGCAGGCCTGACGTCATTCTACCCCGTTCCCTCCGCCTCCAATCGAATCAAACCACGTAGTCCCACAACCTGCTTCTCAGACTTCGAACCCTAACTCAGTCTTGTATCGGATGTTGTCTCGACTTCACTTCAACAAATATGTAGAACTGCGCGAGTCGATGTCGTGTCGATGGATTTCCTCGATAATACTACAAGGTGCCGGGCGAGAAGGCCGAAAAAGATCAGCTTCTTACTGTTTGGTCTATAGATGTATTCGTGAAAATTAGCTTGATCTATTAGAACGCGACTTCTACTTTATACAATAATATTGAAAAACACTGATTCGCACGGCACTGCTCCTAAAAAGCCTGAAAGGTTAGCGGCGTTTGCGGAACGAGTCGTCGACAAACGCGTACGGAATGTTGCAGGACCCAAAGACTGCAACGTCAGAACTAAACCAGTCAGTTTATAGAGACGGAAAAGAGCCCGAATCTGTCGAAGCTAACATTAGGGCGTGACAAACAGGGTAGTCAGAGCCAAGTCGTGAGAGTGCAGCAGGCATCTACACTCGAGTCGTTAATACGAGTAAAATGTCACGATTCGTGCCGAAGCCAGACGTAGAAACTACACAGCGATGCAACGGCTCTCTAGAGCTCTATGGAATGACAGCGACGTGAGGATACTATTTACTATTTAGGGCGTGTAACTTTTTCTCTTTTTGACAGTACGTACCCCACACGAAATTGGTATCCGGATCTCGTCAAAACCCGCATGATCTGCAATTCGATAACGAGCTTTGACGGTACGTACCGTGAGCGGGATACCCTTTTCGCATACGGTCCGTACGGAAAAAGTTACACGCCCTTAGCTGGTGTTGTGTTCACTGGGAGGGAACTGGGCGGTGTAGAACCACTGGTGGTAAGATGCGTACGCGTTTTTGCGCAAAAGCTGTTTCGTTTGAGTTTGATGCTTGTGTCTGTTTGGGGGACACTCGCGTCACGGGAGGTCAGGGTGGTACGAAATGGTAGTTCGCGGTTCGTTGTGGTCTCGAGGTCGTACGATTGGGGGTTGTGAGCTGAGAATCTCGAGGTTGGAAATTGGACGTCGTGCAATCGCTCGCCACCGTACTTAGCAGACGCTATTAATCTCTCAACCCTACGGAACCGCGTTGAGACTCCCTTTTCCAATTGCATGGAGTGGTAGTGATTCTGTGCGGTGTGGGCTGCGTCGTCGATGGAGTTCCACAAAATGGTTTGAATCAATCATTCAACGACCTCGGCATGTGCTCTAATATTTACTGTGAAATGGGGTTTGTCACAGTAAGGATTCCTGCCTTATCGAATACAAATTCCTCGGTCGCTGACACCACTCGAAGCGCCTTGCACCAAAAGCTGGAACGGTCATGCGAACTGTGCGACGCGCATTTTCCTGACCTGAATGCTGGTTACAGCAACAGCAGATTTCGCTCTGCGGCGTCAGCGCGTTTCGGCCCCACCCCCACTGCCCCTTTCCATCCTGCTACTTCCCGCAACCCCAAATTGCCCGCGGGATTCCCTATTGGCCTGGTTTTGCTTCCGCTCCTCCTGGCTCCCCCATAGGCGGAGAGATCACCCGAAACCAGCGCGAATTGATTGGCGACAGCATCGGATGAATGACGGGCGACATCTCAAACCAGACGAGATGACTTGTCGAGCCGCTTCGTACAACTGTCGATGGCAGACTGTCGCGCGCAGCCACACCTCCTGACCGCAACTTTCGGTTTGGTTTCGAAAGTCAAGTTCGATTCACCGCAATTAACTACGATCAAACGCTTTTTTTCCAGAAGAACCAGCTCGCAACTTTGCCAATATAGCCTTGATTCCCAAGCAGCAGACTTGATTGGTTGGCTCACAAGCGAAGCTCAAGCAGTAGCAAGCACAGTCGAGCTTTCCTGTCAGTGAGCTCAACAAAGAGTGCCAATTGTGCTTTCGCCCCAGCTCGTTTGTTCCCCTCCGCCTTTACTTCTCTGCTACGTCAAACTGGTTAGCTGCTATACCCCCCCGCGCATTCCCCATGTTCCAACTTTGATACCCCTCCCGCGCAGCTGCTGCGACTCCTCAAATTTGTCACTGCAAGACTTGTCTCCGAATCCCTCGGTTCTGTCTGATCCATCGGTTCTATCAGGACTAATACCGCCTGCCTCTTGCGACCTGCATGCCGCGGGTGCAGCCTCGTAGCGTGTCCTGGAAAGCATTTATCATTCCTCCCTGACTTGTTAGTTTCTTCTTCCACAAACACCGCTCGTACGGGCCAGTTCAAGAAAGCACCTGCTCGATCAGAATTTGAACTGCCGAGAAACAGTGTTCCAGCTCCGAGCCTTACGGGTTTCGCCGCTCGTTCTTACCGAATTCATATCTGCGTGTAGCTGCAGCTCCGTATTACACTCGCAGCACAGCAGGCAGCCACAGCGGCAACTCCGTACAACCTTTTACCGCAGAAAGAAACCCTCGCAGCCCTCGCAACCCTCAACTCTCCCGCAGCCCTCGCAGCGCAGCTCGCAGGCGTCGCAGCGGGTCGCCATGGCGAAGCCGCAGAAGTCGCTCAAGGGCAACATCTCGGAGATGTCGAAAAGCTTTCTGCGATTCGTCAACATCGTCATCGTCCTCGGCGCAATCTCCACCATCGCGCTGCAGTTCGTTATAAGGTCCTCGCCTACACTCACAGGCTGGGCATTCATCCTCCTCGGCATCCTCGTTATAATCTCGGGGCTTTTCGGTACAATTTCGTCCGGCCAAGCGGGATGCTTCAACTGCCACATGTTCTGCCTGGCCGTAAGCTCCGCCGGGTTATGCGCGTCGTTTCTCTGCACGTTCCTGCTTTTCAACAACACCGTCGATGCGGTTGATCCGACGATGTCCACAGAGGCAGTCGGCGAGCAGTACGTGCGAATCGTCGGCGCGCTATACTTCGTCCTCTTCGCCGCGCAGATGGTCGTTCTGCTGCTCGCGACCATGATCCACGTGTGCGGGTTCATTGACTATAACGAGGATCTCGAAGCGGTGGCTACGGCGAAGCTCGTCGCGAAGATGCAGCGCGAGGAGGAGGCGGAGCGGCGCGCGAACGCGGAGGCGGCTAGCGCCGCGGCTTCCTCGAAGCACCAGCTGTCGGATAAGATCAAGGGCAAGTACAAGCAGTGGACGCATGGCGAAGCGGCGCCTGCCATGTCGGATTATGACATGGAGGCTTCGCAGATGAGCGGAAGCAGAGGGTACCACGCCTGAAATGAAGTGCTTGTTTCCTGCCGTAGGCCTATGATTCTGATATTTACTCTTCAAGTCCTAGAAATATGGAGAGTCCTCTTAGATTCTCCTTGCCGTGCTTGCACAACTAACGTGCAAGGACCTATATTTTTAGTGGCATGATGTTGTCTGCAAGGAATTATGTCAACATTGGTACTTGGTGGCTAAGTTGCCACCATCAACCTGAGTGCAATATCACCTGGTTTCTGCATGCCATCTAGTCTACCTGAGGATATCATGCCACATGACTACCGTATGTGTTTCATTAATCCCATGCTGCCTGCTCTCTCCTCGACTTCTTGGCACCTTTGGAGGAGTCCTGACTGATTTGGAGGAGTTGAAAGCCTCTAGCGTGACACCTTTCCAGGTAGTAGGAAGGAAAGGAGTATATTGGATGACAAGGCTTCCATGCTTCCAAGCTTCCAATGCCTGATAATTCTCAAGGCAAAACTACCAGGTGGAGAGTCTGATAAGAGATAAGCTCAAAGATCTCTACGCCCTAGCTGCCTGCATCCTTGCTTGTGCTTCAGTATTTGTATAAGGTGGTTGGCAACAATCTCAGAAATTAAGCCATAGGCTGGGGGGGGGCCTTTTAGGCGAAAAAAATTATAAGAAATGCGAAATGCTAAGGACTGCACATATCAGTGCTATCTTCTGCGTAGGAGACTAGGGGAGTCAGCATCATGTGCTACCTCTTGGATGACGTGAAACCCTACTGCCGATCCAACTCTTCCCATCCATCACAGGTTTGCGTTTCCACGACGAAATCAAGCTTTGAGACGCCCCCAAACCCCAGAAGGGGTGAAAACCTAATCCCGGTTCTTCTCTTCATCCATCAGAGATTTGCGTCCCCATGAGGAAATTAGCGACCCCCACACGCGTTGCCCCCATGCTGCATCTGCCTGCAACACCCGGGCTGTTGGTGAGACAGGTTTCTTCTCAGAGGGTTGCCCTGCTTGCTTGGTGCCCTGATGATGGAAGTGGGAAGATCAAGGGGGGTTGTAAAGGTCTGAAATGGTCAATTTTTTAGCAGGGATGGGGAAGGGGCGCGTGTGGGGGGGAGGAGAGGTTTCATCGGAATTGTGGCAGACATGGATAATTGAAAGAGGGAAAGAGTTCCGCAATCCCCACGTGTGCTTCCCGTGCACTGCACGTGCCGGCATAACCCAGCTCCGAGCATTGAGTGTGTGGAAGCCATGAGGGATTGACACTGCTGAGATGATGAGCTGCAACAGGCAAGGGAGGATCTGCACCCCTGCGTGGGAAGACTACCCCACCACCCCCTTCCTCCAAGTCACTGTCCCCAGGCCGTATTTGCTTGGAGGCCTCGGAACTGTCACCAGGCCAAACTCTTCTCAAAGGGGCGGCCTTGATTCTTTATCAATGGCCAGTCGTGTGAGAGTAAGAAGGTTGTGTACGGGTTTTTTCTGAGGGAGATTGAGCTGGCAGCACGGGGGAGGCGGATGGCAGGTAACATTGGAAGGACGGAGTTGGGCTGACGGCACATGGGAGAATGTGAGACAACAAGGGGGTGAGATTGTGTTGGAAGCTGGGGAGGGGTTTAGGAACCGAAGCTGGGAACTGTTTCTGAAAACCTCAAAACTGCACGCGTGGTATTCCTGAGAGTGGGCGAGCAATCTCGGCCCTTCCAAACATCCTGGCCGTCACGAGCATAGGAAAATTCTGGAGAAAAACGGTGGCTCCAAGATCGTCCTTTTCGTTTTCAACTTCGCCCGCCCATTTTCACAAAAGGCACGCTCGAGGGCCAACGCCTCACCTCTTTTGCGTCTGGTTCCGGAGGGGAAGCCTCAGCACTCGTGTCTTCCTTCGAAACGACTGCCTTCTCCTCCCTAGCCTTCTTCTCGGCCTTCTCCTCCGCCTGCTCGCCGCTTCCCCTCTCCGCCTGTGCGGCGGGCGCTACAACCTCCTCCGCCAGCTCATTGCATGCAGCCGCCTCTGCCTTCTCCCCGTCCGCTTCCTGCAAACCGTTGGTGACAGTGGATCGCTCGGTCTTAGGCGGCCGTGACTGACAGTGCCTAGACTGGAGCCACATCTGAGACAGCTCAGTTGTACGGGACTCTAAAAACCGCTCGGTTGTAGGGTTGCCGCGACACTGTTTCAACTATCGATCGAACTCTAGACGTTCGTCAGTTCGGTATTTCTCTGACATTCGACGTGCTTCCACTTCTCGGCCCCAGTAAAAGATTTAAATGAGCCCTAACAGCAAGGAACACCAACCCTGAATACCGTACCTTCGCTGACGTATTCGCGCTTGCGAGCTCCGCCTCTTGAAACTCCGGAGCGGGCGCTACCGCGGCTGCCTTCACTGCGCCAGCGTCCGCCGTCCGGGGAAGAGGGGGAAGCTCCTCATTGTCCCAAGGGAGGTGCAGAAGCTGCTTTCCCTTGGCGTTAGAGACCACGGCTGTCTTATTCGGGCCTGGTTGCCACACGATATCTCCATTCTCTGTCACCATAATGATCTTGAACTCGATCCGTGACCCCGCAGGCAACACCTGACAAAAACGAAGGGGGGATTGACAATTAGGTTGGGCACAATTTGTTTGGTCGCTGAGACTAATTTCGAGTGATCATGTTCGTAGGTTCAGCTCGAGGTCACTAGGATTTAAGATTACTGACGGGAATTTAACACTGGGGGTTGAAATGGATGGAAGAACAGAGGTGTGAGAGAGGAAAGCAACTCACAGTTTGCGCCGACCAGACGTGGCCAGGCGACCATTCCATCTGAAGCGCTCTGCTCGGATCCCATTGGCCGAGTTCCGGCGCTCCTCCCACCACTCCGAAGGCCTGACCGAATCCGCATTCCCTGACCAGCGTGATCTGCACCATCACTCCCTTGGCGGAGTCCGCTGCATTTTCCGCAGTTGCACCTACAGCAACTGCAGCCAGGGGAGAATGAGTTGACAATAGAAGGAATCAGAAGGTATGGGATAGAAATTGAGCAGAGGAGGGATGGAAGGGGTAGCAAGCTGGTGTAAGGAACGGTGCTGAGTCAGCATACCTGCTGGTATTCTCTGGCAGCGGATCTGATCTGTTGCCTGCAAGACAGGAACCCACCGGGATAAGAAGGAACGTTTAGTCAGATTACACAGAATGCCGCTATTCCATAAACGATGATAACCAGCCGACTGTCGACATACCAGCTGTAGCTTGAACCGTTGCAGCACAGTCTTAGTTTCTGATTGTAGGGAGAAGGAGGACGCTGGAACGCTTGTTCTCAAGGGCACAGCAGCGTTTCGTAGTCTGGCTGTGGCTGAATGGCATCTGGGAAGAGACAAGCCTGGAGTCTCCATTTTAATGATTATGCGCGATAACACCATCTGCACAATGAGGAGAAACCGTCAATAAATGGATTACAGTCACCCGAAACGGCCGACCTGGTTAAGCACTCAGGTGCATGCAAGTGAGGGTGAAGCTGGGGACTGATTACGGTAGCACTAACGGAATTTGGCTAAGGATGTGGGAAAAGGGATGCTTGTAGCACTAACGGGCTAGGGAAAGCTGGACATTTGTGTGAGCACATTCATGCAAGGGAGAGGTGGAGCAGAAGGATCAGCAACAATCTTGGGGCTTCGTTCGCAAAAGGTCTTTGTTATGGGCTCGGCGGTGAGTTACGAATTAGCGAAGAGTGTAACGTGTCGCTGGCTTTAGTTGGGAAAAACTGATCTCGAGAAAAAGGACGACACGCTGGACTGCCAGTGCCAGGTGTCGACTCTCCGACCAAGCATCGGCTCATGCCACGTGTAGTCATAACCTTGCCTCCATATCGAAGGGTGCTACTGTCGGGTGCGCAATCTCCGCCATAAACAATCAATTTTGCTTAGTGGCGCCACGTTCCTGGTCCCGTATCGATCCCCTCGGGATTTGGGGGAGCCCTGTCAGCCCTCCTGAGAAGCTGGAATGCAAAGAAGTATCTGGAAGTTCAGTTTTTTTCCAGTTTATTGTTAGTGTTAGAAGTGTTAGAAAACATTTTCGTAGGTGTAGACACATTAGGTGAAAACACTTTTGACACGGCCTGACACAACACCTGAACAAGCCTTGATGTAGGAATTCAAATGTAGGCGGGAAAGAGTACGCGACTCGAATCCTGCAGTGCTTTGGCATGGTCAACGGCTTCGCTCCCCTCCCGAACAGACGGGCGGAGGCCTGGCGCGCTTCGTGCCTTCCATACGGGCGCCAACCTGCATGCCCCCAACCGGTCCTGGTTTCAACCTGATTCTCGGGCAGCACGTTAGTTGGAATTGACGGACTCGGTCTTATCGTCAAGTTCAAATCGACGCTCCAGAATTAACGAGCAGCATCTTGGTCTCAGAACCAAACGACTTCCGTCTCGACGCAAGCATGTGGCGATCTTTCCAAGCTTCGTCGGCTCTGCACCAATCAGCCTAGCTACCCATCCGTCCGTCCAACGTGATCCGTCAGCAATCAATCCTCCACGAACTTCGTCATTTCTCTCTCCAAGGCCAGAACAAGTCGCGTTTTCAGTAGACCGACCCCCTCGTTGATGCATAGAGACTGACTCGCTCAGCAGTCCGAACTTCGCGGAAAATATTATTCTCTGTTAGCAGGCAAGACCATTAAGCAGGCTCTCTTGTCGTAGTTCCGTTCTTGGACATGT
The DNA here is from genome assembly GCA_947470075.1 of Closterium sp. Yama58-4. NCBI lineage: Eukaryota > Viridiplantae > Streptophyta > Zygnematophyceae > Desmidiales > Closteriaceae > Closterium > Closterium sp. Yama58-4. The sequence goes on from CANIUD010000027.1 coordinate 415,847, forward strand.
CGATAGCTGCGTAGTTTTCCCGTAGACAAAGTGATAGTCGTCGGATTACATTATATTACAAGTTTAGACGCTTATGTTGCCAATGGAGTGGGGAGAGGTAGACGAGGGTCCCGATTCTATATCCGAAACTCCCGGTCACTCCTCTCCAGGAGCAACCGCGGAGTCTAGTCTAAGGAGGGAAAACATTGTAGCAACCGAATTTGTTGATATTAGTAGTCGTTCCGACTTCCCTACCAGCGCAATTCAGGGCCTGAATGAATCTCCAGCCAAGAGCTCCATTTATGCAGATGCGGTTTCTGAACCCGAGACACTAGACTTAATTCACCCGGAAGACTCGGAACAGGAAACCCTCGGAAGCCGGGAACCTGCGGAAGAAGAGTGGGACGGAAGAGTGAAGAAAGGAGCGAAGAAGGAAAACGTCAAACAGTACGAAAGCGTGGAGGAAGCGGGGAATCAGGAGCAGTTTTACCAGGCGGAGAGCGAGTCGGAGGTAGCTTGGCTGGATGGTTTTGCGGAATCAGTAGACTCGTCGGGTCTATTCTCCAACCTCACTGACGACCGCGCGGACGAGTCCCAGGAGGCGACGTCGGCGCTGTCCGCGCCGTCGGCCGTGGAACTCCCGCAGACGGGGGGTGGATTAACGGCTATGAGGCTATCGAACGAGGGTAGCGATACGGTGACTGAGGATAGAAGAGCGGGTTTGATAGCTGAGGCAGTCGATGTCGTGTGTCAGGAGAATGTGCAGGAGAAGGTAGAGGAGAAAACGCAGGATATAGTAGAGGAGGAAACGCAGGATATGGTAGAGGAGGAAACGCAAGAGAATATAGAGAAGACGCAGGAGGAGGTGCATGAGAATGTGCTGGAGGAAGTGCAGGATACATTGCAGGAGAAGCCAATAGAAGTCCAAGTGGAGGCAATGACGAGCCACGAGGTGGAGAGTGGCGAGAAGCTGGTGGTTCAAGGGATGCCTGCTGCTGAAGAAACGCCCGCGGGTGAAGAGACACCTGCGAGTCAAGAAATGATGGAGGTTTCCTCTGGGGTGGTAATGTCTTCGCACCGACCTCCTCAAACTAGTGACGACAAACAGCAGCAGGCAGAGCAGCAGCAGCAGCAGCAGCAGGCGCAGCAGGAGCAGGAGCAGCAGACTCCTCCAGTAAATCTCGAGGGGAATTCAGAGGAGGAATTGCTGGAGCAGAGACGTCAGGTCAAGGCAGAAGCTTCGGAGAAGTCACCGCAGACGACTTCCGTGGCTCTCGACGTCAGGAGCACGCAGCAGACACAGCAGACGGCTCCTAAGGAGCTCGTGAAACACTCGGAAGAACCGCCAGTGGCGGCACAACCAGCACAGCAGGAAGTGAAAGTAAGAGAAGTAGCGGGAACTGCGGAAGCGACTACGGAAGCATGGCGTCAGAAGAGTACTCTGATACGTGAGCTCGAGAGCACGCAGCAGCAGGAACAGAAGCAGGAGCAGGAGCAGGAGCAGCCGCCACAGCAGCAGGAGAAGCAGCGGCAGCAAGCTATCCCGGAGAATGCGGCGCTGGAGAAGCACGCGCAGTCGACACGTGAAGAGCGGCCGGAGAGGCCGGCTCGAATCGCTGCGAAGCAGCACGAGCAAGCGACGCTCGGTACGCAGCAGCAGGCGAGAACAGAGAAGCCACTTGCGGACGCGAACGCGCACGCGCACGCGCAGGACAGCATAAGTGCGAAGTTTTTCCCGGAGCAGAAACCGGGAGCAGGGAAGCTACGTGCAGCTGCGGACACGGAGGAGGAAAGCACTACGGAGCTGTTGCTTCCGTTAGGATTCTGATTGCTCTGATACGGCGACGAAGCCGCTTGTAACGGGCAGTAATCAAGCGGGAATAACAGAGCCGGCTTTGTTCTTTGATGCTCCGCAAAACCCGCCGCGTTCCACGGTGAGCGTCCAGGAAAAGGCTAGCAGCTCGCTGTTGACGCCGTACGCTCCCGAGAAGCCTCTTGTAACGGTCGGCAAGCAGCTTGTAACACCGCAGAGTGCGGCGGAACATGCGGAACGTACCCAGCTGCACCTGCTATCCCGAGATGCTACCCCGGAACGATTCGGACGTTCCCAGATCTCCCAGCCCTCGCACATCAGCCACGCCTCCCACACCGCCCACTCCGCCCACTCCGCCCACTCCGCGCACTCCGCCCACTCCGCCCACTCCGCCCAACCTGTGATCACCTTAGCTTCCCATATCACCCAGTTCACCCAGACCACCCAAGCAATCCAAGCTAACCCCATGATCGCCCAGGCGGCTAGTCCCATGGTTTCCCAAGCTAGCCCTCAGCGGTTCGGATGGACGCCACGGCCCAAGCCCGCACGCAGCGCGTCCCCGGACCCCTCGGATTTCGCCGATTTCCGACGTCCGTCAGAAGTTAACGGTTTCCGTCGATCCGTGGAGGTGACGTCGTCCGTCAGGGCGTCTGGAGATTTGCCGGCTCCGTCGTGGAGGAACGGCGGTTCGGATGGTGACGGGTGTTCTTTTATCGGGGGGCTTGTACGCGCCCCGAGCGAACGGACATTTGGGTTCGCGCCGCCAGAGCCGAGGAGAATGAGCCTTCCCGGAAACTACCGGCCGGAAAGTTACCGGCCGCAGGAGACTTACCGGCCACAGGAGGCGCTTTCGCCGGCGCGGAACGACGGGCCGGCTATTGGGTGGGTGGCCCGGCCGCGGGGGGCGAGGGGGAGTTTGGACGGGGGAAGCGGAGGAGGTGCGGGCGGAGCGGAAAGGCGTGCGCGGGGTGTTGCAAGCAGCGGTGAAGGAAGGGGAAGGATGTATGGCGGAAGCGCAAGCGCAAGCACGGAAGGGAGGTTCGGATTCGGCGCAGGCGGAGGGGAGATCCGCGGAGGGTTTTCCGCGGAAGGGAGGAGCGCGTATTACCCCGACGCGAAGGCAGGGGCGTACGGCGCTGGGGGAGCATATGGCGCAGCAGGGGAAGGCATCGGCGCGGGGGTCAGCGCGGGGTTCAGCGCGGGCGGCGGAAGCAGCGGAATTAGCGGAGGGGCGGAGTTCAGCAGCAGTGCGCTGATTGGTGCTGCGCATGGGCCGCAGCCTGTGACTGTAGCGGTGAACATTCGACCGCTTATATCGAGGGAGCTTACAACGAGGTGTATGGAGTGCGTCACTGTTCCCCCTGGAGGCGCGCCGCAGGTGTGTATGGGCGGTGGTGAGGGATAAGCGTGCAGAACAATTCGGTGCAGAGCGGTGGAGAATGGCGAGACGGCAAGAAGTGTGTGGTGGTTGGAGTGCTGCTTGATTGGTTTTCGACAGCCAGTGCCGGAGTGGTTCACCAGGCTTTTGAGTAAACTCAAAAGTCAGCTGATTGGTTCTCGACAGCCAGTACCCGAGTGGTTCACCAGATGTGTAGTGGGGACGGTGGTCGACCCATGCCTTCTTGTCGCTAACCTTTCGTTCTGCGCCCCTCCCCCATCCTTTTCCTTGACATCCCCCATCCTTCTCCTCGACATCACAGGTCCGGGTGCTACCGGATTGGCTATTCACGTACGAGTATGTGTATGGGGGCGGCGGCGGACGCCCCATGTCGTCTGCTCCCATACCCTTACACATTTCGCCTCTGGCCCCTCTTCCCCTCCCCGCCCCTTCCCGTTACTCCCGCTCATCACAGGTCCGGGTGCTACCGGATTGGCTATTCACGTACGACCATGTGTACGGGGGCGGCGGCGGTCGCCCCATGTCGTATCTGTTTGGCGACTGCATCGAGCCGCTCGTGCTGGGGCTGTTCGAGGGGTATAACGCTACGGTGTTTGCTTACGGGCAGGTAAGGGAGCGGAGATGAACAAGGGGAAGGTGTTCGCATGTTCGCATGGGCAGTGTTCGCATACTCCAGTGGTCGCTCCACGTCGCTGCTGTTTGGCGACTGCATCGAGCCGCTGGTGCTGGGGCTGTTCGAAGGGTACAACGCTAAGGTTTTTGCTTACGGGCAGGTGAGTTGAAGAGGAGGACAAGGTACGTGCTGGTAGTAGAGTCCACTCAAAGACCGTGCTGGGGCTGTTCGAAGGGTACAACGCTACGGTGTTTGCTTATGGGCAGGTGAGAATTGAAGGAGAGAAGTGGCGGGTGAGAGGAAAGAGAACACGGATTGTAGGGGCTGGCAAGACGTACACATGGGCACAGCAGGGCACAGCAGCAGCAGGCACCGCTGCGGGCATGGTTTCATTGCCATGTCCAACCCATTGCGCTCACTATCCTGCCTTACTTCCTCCCTCCACAGACGGGATCAGGCAAGACCTACACCATGGGCACAGCGGGGCACAGCAGCATGTACCGTGGCTCGCACAGCAGTACGACCACACGCCTGGGTACAATGCCACGACAGTTCCATTTCGCTCACTATCCTTGTACCTAACTCCTCACCCCTCCACAGACGGGATCAGGCAAGACCTACACCATGGGCACAGCGGGGCACAGCAGCATGTACTGTGGCTCGCACAGCAATACAGAAGGCAGCGTGAGTGGCCGCTTCCCCCGCTGGTGCGCTCCCCTCTTCTCCTCTCTCAGCGTGACTCCTTGCTCTCCCTTTTCCTGCTCTCCCCTCTTCTCCTCTCTGCCCCTCCTTACTCCCCCCCACCTCCCTCCCCCCACCCAGACCGGGTCAGGGAAAACCTATACCATGGGCACGGCAGTGCAGGGCGGCATGTACGGGGACGTGGACGGCAGCGGGCCGTCCGCAGTGGAGAAGGAGGGCGGCGTGACTCGGCGCGTAGTGGACACGCTGTTCACGCGCGTGGAGCAGCTGAGTGGCTTGGCGCGCTTCCAGATCCGAGTGGCGCTCATAGAGGTGAGAGGTGGGGAAACGGAAGGGAAGAGGGATGGGGAGGGAGTGGGGAGGGAGTGGGGAGGGGGTGGGGGAGGGGGTGGGGGAGGGGACTGCAGCTGTGGAATTGACAAATCTAGGGGGCAGGATGAGGGGCAGGATGAGGGGCAGGATGAGGGGCGAACATATACCCATGCTCTGCTGCATCAAGAGCCATCATGAGCAGCGGGCCGAGCATAGCCACCCTGCATCCTCCCACCCTCCTGCCCTGCCTCCCTCCCTGTCCACCCACGCTCTGCCACCATATATAGATCCACAAGGATGGCATCCGTGACCTGCTGTAGCTTTCAAGCCTGGGCGCTGGCGGAGGGGCGAGCATTTACCCGCAGTCTGCTGCCTCGCGAGCCATCATGAGCAGCGGGCCGAGCCGGCAGCCAATCAGCCTCTGACCTCCCACACTCCCCTGCCTCCCCACGCTCTGCCATCCCCCAGATCCACAAGGACGACATTCGAGACCTGCTGGAGCTCACCAGTCTGGGGGCAGGCGGAGGGGCGAGCATGTACCCGCACTCTGCTGTCTCGCGAGCCATCATGAGCACCGGGCCGAGCCGGCAGCCAATCAGCATCCGCGAGACGGCGGGCGGCATCACCCTGGCGGGGGTGACGGAGCAGGTGGTGCACTCGAGGGAGGAGGCGATCGCGTGCCTTGAGGATGGGCTGTTGTTTCGAGCCACTGGGGGACACAACCTGAATGCAAGATCCAGGTGAGCCTTGCTCATAACTGGGGGGCATGAAAGACCGGAACTCCTGGCGGGGGTGACGGAACAGGTGGTGCACTCGCGGGAGGAGGCGATTGCGTGTGTGGAGGATGGGCTGTTGTTTCGAGCCCCTGGAGGGCACAACCTCAATGCATGGTCCAGGTGAGACGCTCTTATGTGTTTCCCCTGGTTGAAGCGCCTATAACAACGCTTTGACGAGTTCAGGCGCCTAAAATATTGACTGGACGACAGGCGGCATCACCCTGACGGAGCAGGTAGTGCACTCGCGGGAGGAGGCGATTGCTTGCCTTGAGGATGGGCTGTTGTTTCGAGCCCCTGGGAGACACAACCTCAATGCACGATCCAGGTGAGGTTCTCTCTTCTCTTGTGGGGTTTTCTTTTTGAAGCTCCTCGAAAGTGGCCTCAACCAGTTGAGGGCGCCTAAAAAATGTACTGGGCGGCATCAGCCTGGCTTGGGTGACGGAGCAGGTGGTGAACTCGAGGGAGGAGGCGATTGCATGAATGTCTCCCTTTTTCTCTCGGCAAGCTTTTCCCACCCTTTCCCCACGCTTTCCCCTCACCCTTTCCCCACCCTTCCCGTATCTGCAGCCGTTCTCACGCCATCTTCACCATCTTTATTGACCAGTTCCGCCCCCGCGGAGGGGGAATGGGCGCACGGGGAGGCGGAGGGGGAAGGGGGCGCGCGGACGAGGAGCATCTGTGCGCCAAGATGCATCTGGTGGACTTGGCTGGGTCGGAGCGCATCAAGAGGACGCATGCTGAGGGGGTCAGGATGCAGGAAGGTGAGACGCGGGTGCAATGGATGGGTGTGTGGAAAGGGGGAAAGGTGTGTGGAAGGTGTGTGGAAGAGTCAAGAGGTGGAATGGCGTCAAGAGGTGATTTGGTGAGGTGGCAAGGGCAGGAGGACGAGGAGCATCTGTGCGCCAAGATGCATCTGGTGGACCTGGCTGGGTCGGAGCGCATCAAGAGGACGCATGCTGAGGGCGTGCGCATGCTGAGGGCGTGCGCATGCTGAGGGCGTGCGCATGCTGAGGGCGTGCGCATGCTGAGGGCGTGCGCATGCTGAGGGCGTGCGCATGCTGAGGGCGTGCGCATGCTGAGGGCGTGCGCATGCTGAGGGCGTGCGCATGCTGAGGGCGTGCGCATGCTGAGGGCGTGCGCATGCTGAGGGCGTGCGCATGCTGAGGGCGTGCGCATGCTGAGGGGGTGCGCATGCTGAGGGCGTGCGCATGCTGAGGGCGTGCGCATGCTGAGGGCGTGCGCATGCAGGAAGGTGAGATGCGGGAAGCAGGGCGGCCGCAGGGCGGGCGCAGGGCGGGCGCAGGGGTAGATTTGTAGTTGGGGACATGTTGGGTCAAGAGGACGCATGCTGGGCAACGTCAGCAGCGAGGTCAAGTATACCTTTCCCACTAAGCCTCATTGGGCCTCCGCCCATCCCCCTCACAGGCATCCACATCAACCGAGGATTACTGGCACTCGGGAATGTTATCAGCGCCCTCAGCAGCAAGGATAAGCATGATCGTTGCAAGCAACCCACCCCAACAACCCAACCCTTTCCCCCATCGATCCCCATTCCCCCATCCCTCCTCATTCCCCATCCCCCTCACAGGCATCCACATCAACCGGGGATTACTGGCACTCGGTAATGTTATCAGCGCCCTCAGCAACCCACCCCAACAACCCAACCCTTTCCCCCATCCCTCTCCCAGGTATCCATATCAACCGAGGCCTGCTGGCACTGGGGAATGTTATCAGCGCCCTCAGCAGCAAGGATAAAGACGACCGGCGCAAGAGGGAGGGCAAGGGCGGGTGGCCGTCCGGCCCCACGCATGTGCCGTACCGCGACAGCAAGCTGACAAGGCTGCTACAGGACTCGCTGGGCGGCAACAGCCGGACTGTTATGATTGGTGAGTGTAGCGACCAGAGTGTGGGTTCACGTGCATGTGCATGAAGAAGTGTTTTGAGACGTCTCAAACCACCAAAGGTTCACGTGCATGTGCATGAAGAAGTGTTTTGAGACGTCTCAAAGCACCAGAGGTTCACGTGCATGTGCATGAAGAAGTGTTTTGAGACGTCTCAAAGCACCAGAGGTTCACGTGCATGTGCATGAAGAAGTGTTTTGAGACGTCTCAAAGCACCAGAGGTTCACGTGCATGTGCATGAAGAAGTGTTTTGAGACGTCTCAAAGCACCAGAGGTTCACGTGCATGTGCATGAAGAAGTGTTTTGAGACGTCTCAAAGCACCAGAGGTTCACGTGCATGTGCATGAAGAAGTGTTTTGAGATGTCTCAAAGCACCAGAGGTTCACGTGCATGTGCATGAAGAAGTGTTTTGAGACGTCTCAAAGCACCAGAGGTTCACGTGCATGTGCATGAAGAAGTGTTTTGAGACGTCTCAAAGCACCAGAGGTTCACGTGCATGTGCATGAAGAAGTGTTTTGAGACGTCTCAAAGCACCAGAGGTTCACGTGCATGTGCATGAAGAAGTGTTTTGAGACGTCTCAAAGCACCAGAGGTTCACGTGCATGTGCATGAAGAAGTGTTTTGAGACGTCTCAAAGCACCAGAGGTTCACGTGCATGTGCATGAAGAAGTGTTTTGAGACGTCTCAAAGCACCAGAGGTTCACGTGCATGTGCATGAAGAAGTGTTTTGAGACGTCTCAAAGCACCAGAGGTTCACGTGCATGTGCATGAAGAAGTGTTTTGAGACGTCTCAAAGCACCAGAGGTTCACGTGCATGTGCATGAAGAAGTGTTTTGAGACGTCTCAAAGCACCAGAGGTTCACGTGCATGTGCATGAAGAAGTGTTTTGAGACGTCTCAAAGCACCAGAGGTTCACGTGCATGTGCATGAAGAAGTGTTTTGAGACGTCTCAAAGCACCAGAGGTTCACGTGCATGTGCATGAAGAAGTGTTTTGAGACGTCTCAAAGCACCAGAGTGTGGGTTCACGTGCTTAGGCTTGCCAAAAGAGCAGTGTGCATGTATGCCCTCTGCCCTCTGCCGTCTGCCCTCTGCCGTCTGCCCTCTGCCGTCTGCCCTCTGCCCAGCGCGTGTTAATTGGGACCATCAACACTCAGCTGATCTCGCTGTATCCGACTGAGCACGCGCATGTATCCCCCTCTTGTCCCTTCTTGTTTCTCCGTGTCTCTCTCTGACCGAGCAGCGTGTGTGAGTCCATCAGACAGCAGCATAGACGAGACAATAAACACGCTCAAGTACGCCAACCGAGCGCGCAACATCTGCAACAAGCCCACCGTCAACCGCTTGGGGGAGATAAATGCCTCTCTGTGACCCAACTCATTCCTTCCTCTACTCTGTGTGTGCTTCCATGTGTGTGATTGTTTGTGTGCGGGCGTACCCTCTGCCCTTCTGCCCTCTGCCCTGCCAACAGCGTGTGTGAGTCCATCAGACAGCAACATAGACGAGACAATAAACACACTCAAGTACGCCAACCGAGCGCGCAACATCTGCAACAAGCCCACCGTCAACCGCCTCGGAGAAATCGACGCGGAGGAGGTCCGCCGGCTGCGCCAGCAAATCAGCCTGCTACAGTCCGAACTCGCCCGCGCCTCCTCCGCCGCCTCTGCCGCCCACAATGATGACGAGCTACAGCAGCTGCAGCAGCGTGTTGATTGGCTGGAGTCGAGCAACGGGAAGCTGAGGCAGGGATTAGCTGAAGCTCAGCAGGCGTTATCGGTGCAAGAGCAAAAGGCGGCTGATGCTGAGGGGACTTGTGTGAGGTTAAGGAGGGAAATGGCGGCGGCGATTACGGCGCTGGATCAGGAACGGTCCGAGGCTGCGCTGCTCCGGCGCCGAGCCGAGGAGGGTGGTTCGGCGGGGGAGGGTGGGAGGGGAGGGGTGGATTCGGCGGAGGTGGCGAGGCTGAGGGAGAGGGTTGCCGAAGCTGAGGCGAAGGCTCGGAGGGAGGCGGAGAGGGCGGAGGAGGTGGAGGTCCGGGCCGAGGCGGAGAGGCAGCGAGCCGACGGAGCTGAGGAGGAGGCTCGGCAGGCTGTGGTTCGGGCGGAGGAGGCCGAAGCTCTGGCTTGGGAACTGAAGGTGCAGGCAGCTGCAGCTACGGCCCGAGCCGAATCAGACTCGGGGAACCTTGCCGAAGCTCAGGCTGGGTGGGAGAAGCAGATGGATTCGCTACGTGAAGCTGCTGCTGCTGAAGGGGTGAAACGGGCTGTGTTGGAAGCAAGGCTAGAGCAGATTCAGGAGGAGTGTGAGGGGTTGAGGAGGAGGGTGGAGGAGGAGAGAGTGAGGGCGAAGAGCGCTGAAGCTGCTCTTGCAGTGGAGAGAGGGAGAGGGGAGAGGGATGTGGAGGTGGGGCGGTTGACAGCTGAGGTTGAAGTGACTAAACTGCAAGCGGAGGTGAGTATATTGAAGGAGCAGGCTGCAGCAGAAGCAGGGAGAGCAGCGGAAGCAGCAGCAGCGGCAAAAGAAGCGAGGGAAGATTTGCAGGTGTTTAGACAAGACGTGCATGTGCTGTCGCAGCGTTTATCCAGTGCTGAGGATGCTCTTAAAGAGGAAGAAGCAAAGTCTATGGAGCTTGAGTTAGAAGTGGCAAGGCTGAAGGCGGATCTGGCTGCTGCCGAGGCTGTAACTGGTGTGGCTAAAAAGAGGGTGGACGAAGCCGAGGCTGAGGTTCGGCGGGCCCGAGCCGAAGGCGCGGAGGCTCGGGTGAGAGGGGCGGGCTCGGCGGGATGGAGGTGGAGTGAGGATGAGGAGGAGGAAGAGGAAGAGGATGAGGAGGAGAGAGAGAGGGAAGGGGAGGGAGGAAGGGAAGAAGTGAGGTTGTTATTGGGGAGTGTGGGGAAGCTTGCAAAGGAGTTGGGGATTGAGTGGGGAGGGGGAGAGGAGGGACAAGAGGGTATGCCTGGGGAAGAGGGGGAGGAGGCGGAGGAGGGGAGAGGGGTGCGGGGGGATGGTGTGAGGTGTGAAGCAGGAGGGAGGAACCGGGGAGGAGTATCGAGCCATGGGGATTTGGTTCGGGTGCTGGACGAGGTTCGGCGCAGGCTCGGTCTCTCAGGAGACAGTTCAGCTGGTGCAGGCTCGGCAGGCCAGGAGAATGAAGCGAGGGGCGAAGAGAGAATGGAGGGAGGGGAGGGAGAGGAGCAAAAGGGTGGAAAAGAGGGAAGGAAGAGCAGCAGCGGGGAGGATGAGGATGAGAAGGTGTGGGTGGAAGAAGTTAGGAAGGCCCTCACTGCAGCTCACGAGCAGGATATGAAGGAGGTCAAGAAAGAGATAGAGGCACTGGAGAACAGAGTGGGAGAAGCTAAGAGAGACGCTGAAGACGCGCGGTTGCAGCTGGTGCAGGCTCGGAATAGGCTGCAGGAGGCTCGGGAAGAGGCGGAGCAGGCTCGGAGGCAGTCGGAGGAGGCTCGGGGGGAGCTGGAGGAGGTTCGGGCGAAGGCTGAGTGGGGCGAGAAGGGGAGAGAGGTGCTAGAGAGGGAGGTGGAGGAGGGGAGAGAGAAGGTGAATGAAATGGTCAAGGAGATGGAAAGAGTTTTGAGTGAGGTGAAAATGGGGAAGGGGAGAGAGGAGGAGGCAGAGAGGAGGAGGGTAGAGGTGGAGAGGGAGATGGAGAGGGTGAGAGAGCGGTTGGAAGCGGTGGAGGGAGAAAGAGAGGCACTGAGAGCGGTGGCTGAGGAGGCTGAGAGGGAGAAGGAGGAGGTGGAGAGGAGGAGGGGAGATATGGAGAGGAGGGAAATGGAAATGGAGGAGAAGGTGGAGGAAGCAGAGAGGAGGGTAGAGGGGTTGCAGAAGGAGTCAGAGGAGCAGAGGCGCGAGGTGGCAGTGAGGGAGGAGGAGATTGAGGAGATGAGGCAGGAGCTAAGGACAAAGGAGGAGGAGGTAGAGGAGCAGAAGCGTGAGATAAGGGCGAAGGAGGAGGAGGTGATGGAGAGGCAAGTAGCGGCAGAGCAGCAGGCAGCTATGGAGGCGGAGCAAGCTGAGAAGATGGCGGTGAGTGTATGAGCGGTGTTCCATTGATGAGAGGGGCGCGTGTGTGTGAGAGGGGTGTGTGTGAGAGGGGTGTGTGTGAGAGGGGTGTGTGTGAGAGGGATGTGTGTGAGAGGGGTGTGTGTGAGAGGGGTGTGTGTGTGAGGGGTGTGTGTGTGTGTGTAAGGGATGTGTGAGGGAGGAGCTGCTGGGGGAGTTGTCAGCTGACTACACTTGGGACCGTGCGCCACCTTATCCCGTCCCTTCCCCGTCCCTGTCCCCCCCCATCCTCCATCCCTCCCCACCATTCCCGGTTCCCCATTTTTCCAGGCGCAACTGCCTCCCCTGCTAGGCATGCTTGAATCAGCCACGTTCCTGGCAGTGCCGTCAGAGGAGCTGCTAGGGGAAATCTCAGCTAAGCACCCGCAGCTTCCTCACCTTATCCCACCACGTCCCATGTGCCCCCTCCGTCATCTCTCCCTCTCACCAGGCACAACTGCAATCCCTGCTGGGCCTGCTTGAATCAGCCACATTCCTGGCACTGCCATCAGAGGAGTTACTGGGGGAGCTGTCAGCCAAGTATCCTCAGCTGGAGCACCTGTTGCTGCTCATGGACGCCCAAGGCATGGCGGGAATGCCCCTGGGTGGTGCTGCTACTGGTGGTGGTGCTGCTGCTGCTGCTGCTGGTGATGATGGGCCTGGCATGGGGTCGGACATGGGCCTGTCAGGTGCTAGTTCCCCGTCTGCATCACCCTACCGCTACACTGTGTCTCACCTTTCCTCCTCACACACTCACTCCCCCGTCTCTGGGCCTCTAGAGGGGCCGGAGGGGGCGGAGGAGGGTGAGAAGGGCGTGGGTGGTGAGGAGGGTAGTGGTGATGGTGATGGGGAGATGCAAGTAGCGCTTTTGGATGGGCAACTGAAGGAGGAGGAGAAACTTGCTTTGGTGCCAGCAGCAGCAGCAGCAGAGGGAGAAGTGATGCTAAGGAGTGGTGGCACTATCGAGGAGGAGAGTGGCCAGCTCGCTATAGTGCCAGCACCTGCAGACGAAGCGCTGTATCTGGTTACAACCGCCAGTGGTAACCACCTTGATGGGTCTTCGCCCACAGAGGTGCTTTTGTCTTCGTGTGGGAGGAGGGCTGGAAGGGTGAAGAGAGGGGAGAGGAAGGAGTGTGAGGAGAGTGAGGAGGGGGAGGAGAGGGAGGAGAAAGAGGTAGTTTCCGTAGTGGAGGTGTTTGGAAGTCCAGATGATGTTGTGAGGGAGAGGAAGGGGAGGAGGGGAAGGAAGGGGAGAAGGAGAGGGGACAGGGAGGAAGAGGAGGAGGAGGAGGAGGAGCAGAGAGGTTCGGAAATGAGTGCAGGGCTGAGCCTGCAAAAGTGGGTTCCTGAAACGGCTGCAGCAGAAGAGGATGCTGATGATGCTAGTGGCGGTGGGGAGGGTGGTGGTGGGGATGGTGGGTGCTTAGAAGGCGCCCCTACTCCCACTGCGGATGCACTGAATAGCATGGATGGCGTGGGTGGCGTGGGTAACGTGGGTGTTGGGAATGGGGAGGAGCAAGGCACTGGAGGTGCTAAGGTGCGAAGAAGCAGTAGTAGCAGCAGTGGAGGTAAGGTACCAAGGAGCAGTTCACAGCGCAGCAAGCCTCTATTCTACATCACCCCGGATCACCCTGACTCACACGATGCTGCATCAAAGGATGCATCAAGAGCAGCAGAGACGGCGGCGGCAGCAGCAGCAGCAGCAGCAGCAGCAGCAGGAGGAGGAGAAGGAGAGGAGGCTGCAAGGGATGACGAGGCATGGGGAGCAAGTGGGGAGGGAGACAGACTGGCTAGGTTCAATCGGGTCAAGAGCAGAGCAGGAGCTAGGGCATCTTGCATGAGTATGAGATCGGCAAAGTCAGCCGGTAAGGAATCATCCTCTCCTCCCTTAAAGCCCACGTCGAGAGCCAACCTGCCTGACCACGCCCCTCCTGCTGCTGCTCTAGCAGCTGGCGCTCTTGCAAACCCGGCTATGCTTGCTGCTGCTGGCGGCTCTGCTGCTGCTGTTGCTGCGGCGGTTGCTTCTGCTGCGGCTGTGGCTGGGAACGGGCGCAGGGGGGAGGAAGCGGAGGAGAATGACGTAGGGGGGGTGATGCAGAATGCATCTCCTCTCATGGCTCCTCGAGTCTCATGCATGCCTATTGGCTTCGTTAGGTCGCCACGGGGTAGCAGCAGTGGTGGCAGCACTCACGGCGGCGGTGGGGAAGGCAGTGGAACTGGGGGTGGCAGCGGCAGCGGCGTTGGTGGCGGTGGCAGTGGTAGTAGTAGCAGATCCCATTCGTTTGCAGGGGCTGTGTTGGGGAACCTAGCCCTGACTCACGGGCTCAGAAGGACGTTCAGACGGAAGCTCAAGGGGGAAGCCATGGCGGGAGCAGCCGTGGGGGCAGCGTTGGTGGTGGTGATGTTGGGGAGGTTGATGTTCCTGGCGGTGGTGGTAACCGCATGCGTAACCAGACTGGCCACGTGCAAAATGCAGGCCCTCTTTCCCCGAGGGGATACGGAGGGTGGGGGGGAGCGGGGGGAGGAGGAGGGGGAGGGGGAGGGGGAGGGGGAGGGGGAGCCATGTCGCCCTTTCATTCCAGCCAGGGGGGAAGCCCCATGCATCGTAGCGGCATGAACAGTCCCATGCATCGTAGCGGGATGAACAGCCCCATGCATGGTGCTGTTGCTGGTGGGGGAGGGATGAGCCCGTGGAGAGGGGCCGGCAGTGAGCAGGGGTCACCGATGGTAGTCAGAAAATCCCGGGGTTCACCACATGCGCATGGGGTGGGGGGTGGTCATGCAGGAGCACACAGGCATGGGTATGGGGGTGCGAGCCCATTGGCTGGAGCACATGGCATGGGCATGGGTGTGGGCACGGGCAGTCCTGGGGGGGTGGAGTTGAGTCCTGAGTCCACCAAGAGAAGAGGCCTGGCTGCCATGTTCAAGAAGTTGCAGACCATGCCCCCAAAGCGATAGACGGTTTGCCCTGATAAGAGCTGTGTCAATAGTGGGTAGGTTTTTATAGTGTATATCTATTGGATTGTTTGGCTTAGGAGTATGTACATTCTTTAGGGTCGTATCTAGTGGATAAAACACATTACCAAGATGGGACATGCACTTCATCTACATGAATGAGTGACCCTGCCCTACATGGTTTCCACGCCATAATGCTCATTGCGCCAAAAAAACCATGGGGCGACTGGAGAAGTGGGGTATCGATCCCCATACCTCTCGCATGCTAAGCGAGCGCTCTACCATCTGAGCTACATCCCCGTTGACTACTTGCAAATATTAATATAGATTTAAAATGATTTTGTTACGCTGCGAATCGCAGCCACACACTCGAGGTTTTTGTTGCAATTGTCAGTGCCACCTGGCGAGCTGCGTGTTGCACGAAGGAGACACACACGGAACGAAACCCAAGAGATTAGAGGTTGACTGGCGGACACGACATGAGATGACACGACAACACCAGATCCGACGCACCCAGGCCGTTCGTTCGTTCGCAGTGTTGCTGTTCGTTGATTTTCCCTCTCGCACAGTGGCACGATACGGCACTGTAAACTGTGTCCCGTTACCCGTCCCGTTGCATTTCTGGCTCCAAGTGCCATTTTGGTCCTTTCAACCATTTGCCACTTTTCAAATCTCCTGTCATCCCATCTCATCCCGTTTCACCACTTTCTCTTCCCATCTCTCTTTCTCCAACCATCTCGTGGTGTTGTGTGGTATGGAATAGGTCTTCTTTCCTCCACTTGCTTTCATCCATCACCTGCCGCAAGAGCGAGGGAATTGCTGTTCAGTGTGTCAAGTCGTCGAATTGCCTCGGTAATTTTCGTTCAGTCGCAAGCCTCGGCTTGGAGCACCTTGCTCTCCGCGCGCCGCTCTCCCCAGTGCGGGGTAACCAGTCGTTGCGACGCGTACAAACGTCGCATAACTCGTCTGCGACGACTCTCCACTCCGTCGCTGCCAAGCTGCTGGGTGCTAAGCGCGCCGTCGTCATCGCGTTGGACGCTATGGCGTCTGTTCAATCAGCAGCCTCGCTAGTGGCGTCCCCGTTTAGAATACCATTCGCCGTATCCCGCATTCATAGCCCGCGAAATATTTCTGCGAACTCTAAATCCAACGGTTACCCTAGCCCGGCTAAAGGTGGTCGGTCACGCGAAACCGCGCCGCGATCTGCTCCCTCACCCTCCTCCTCCTCCTTTTCCTCTCCCCGTCGATTAAATACTGCAAGTGCTAATCCCATCCTGACGCCTTATCCACGTCAGCCCGCTCCGTGCCGCGCAGCAGTCACTGATAGGTCCAGAACAGGCAGCGGAGACGTATACAGCGCGAATGGCGCAGCGGAAGGATCCGCGGGGGGTCCGCGGAAGCTGCGCGTGGGGGAGATGGCGGCGGACATGAAGCGCATCCGCGCGCAGATGGAGGAGGATGAACAGGTACCGCGCTGTTCTCCCGTGTACTGTCCGCGTTTTCTTCCCCGTTTACTCTCTTTCCCTCCCCAACCTCCCCAACTTCCCCGTTCGTTCTCTCCTCCTACCCTCAACCATTTTGTCACGGCCTCCTTCCTCCTTCCCCCCAACATCTCCGTTCCCTCTCCCCTCCCCTCCCTCCCTCCCTCCCTCCCTCCCTCCCTCCCCCCCCTTCCCCCCTCTCCTCCTATGTTCTTTCCTGCTTCATCTGCTTTCCCTAATAATTGTCTTCTTTCTCTCATTGGCTCTCATTGGCTCTCATTCCCTTCTCTCTCCGTCGACCTCCCTGCCTCCCTTTCCCTTCATCCCCGCCTTCCCCCCCCCCCCCCCCTTACCCTGCGTCCCCCTTTTCCCCGCCCACCCTGGCTCTGTCAGGTCGCGTCGCTCATGCGGGGATTGCGCGGGCAGAACCTCCGCGACGAGCAGTTCGCAGATGCTGACGTCACTATGCGGCTCGTGGAGTTCGACACCGGGAAAGGCGGCGAGGAGGCGCTTCCGCTAGTCTACGACCCGGATTTAATCGCAACTTACTGGCAGAAGCGGCCCGGCGCGATCTTCAGCCGAATCGTGCAGCTTCTCGCTGTATCGGGGGATTTTTTAACGAAGGTCGCGGCGGACATAGTCACGAAGCGGCTGAAGGAGAACGAGGTGAAACGCGCGATGGAGTTAAGAGAAATAGTGACGTCCTTAGGTCCGGCGTATATTAAGCTCGGTCAGGCGCTGAGTATCCGGCCCGATATCCTGTCGCCCGCTGCAATGGTGGAGCTACAGAAACTGTGCGATAAAGTCCCGTCGTTTGATAACGATGTCGCGATGGCTCTTATGGAGGATGAGCTTGGGTTGCCCCCGTCGGAGGTGTTTTCAGAACTTAGCCCTGCACCGATTGCAGCAGCGTCACTCGGGCAGGTTTACAAGGGTAAACTCAGATCTACTGGTGAAGCCGTGGCGGTGAAAGTTCAGCGGCCGTATGTGCTGGAGACGGTCACGATTGATCTGTACATCATCCGACGGCTGGGACTGGCTCTCCGTGGCATTCCCCAGATTGCGACGGACGTAGTGGGATTGGTTGACGAGTGGGCCGCGCGATTTTTCGAGGAGCTGGATTACGTCAACGAAGCTCGCAACGCGGAACTTTTCGCCGAGTCGATGGCGAAGGACCTTCCCCAGGTCGTGGTTCCGAAGGCCTTCATGGAGTACACCTCTCGGCGAGTGCTGGTAACTCAATGGATCGAAGGCGAAAAGCTTTCGCAGAGCACTGCAGACGACGTGGGTTCGCTCGTCAACGTCGGTGTTATCTGCTACTTGAAGCAGCTACTCGACACGGGATTATTCCACGCCGATCCGCATCCCGGGAACCTAATTCGAACACCAGACGGGAAGCTATGCGTGCTCGATTTCGGCCTGATGACGCGGATCACCGACACGCAGAAGTACGGCATGATCGAGGCGATCGCGCATCTGATCCACCGCGATTACCCCGCTATCGTCGAAGATTTCGTCCTCCTGGATTTTATTCCCGAGGGCGTGAATCTGAATCCGATCATGCCGGTTCTCGCGCGCGTTTTCGACCAGGCGTTGGAGGGCGGCGGCGCGAAGGGGATTAATTTCCAGGAGCTCGCAGCTGATCTCGCGCAGATCACGTTCGAGTACCCCTTCCGCATCCCGCCGTACTTCGCGCTGATCATCCGCGCGATAGGCGTCCTCGAGGGGATCGCGTTAGTGGGCGACCCGGAGTTCGCTATAGTCGACGCGGCTTATCCGTACATCGCGCAGCGGCTTCTAACGGATCCGTCCCCGCGCCTGCGCGCCGCGCTAAGATACACCATCTATGGGCGGTCCGGGGTGTTCGATGCGGACCGCTTTATCGATGTTATGGAGGCGTTCGAGACGTTCGCGGCTAATGCCAAGTCAGGGCGGGGCGCGCAATTCGCGGACTGGGGGGCGGACGCGGGTGGGGAAGGGGAAGTGGTGGAGGTAATCTCTACAGATGGTGCTACTGGTGAGGTCAATGGAGTTGCGACTGTGACTGTTAACGGGAGTGCTTCTAACGGTGCAGGTTCAACAAGCACTGCCCTCCCTTCCTCCTCCTCCTCCCAGCCCTCCCCTCTCTTCCCTCCCTCCTTCCTCCCTTCCTCCCCTTTCGAATCTCTCTTCCCCACCACCGCCCTCGTCTTCCCGGAAGCTTCCCTCCAGCTGTCAGAAGCTGAGCTCAGCAACACAGGCAACGCCCGGGCGGCACTGGCCTTCATCCTCTCCCCCCGCGGCGCCTTCTTCCGAGATTTCATTCTCGACGAGGTGGTGAAGGGCGTGGATGCGCTGGCGCGAGAGCAGATCGCGTCGCTGCTGAACGTCTTATCGAACCCCACGTCACCGAGCGCAACTGCTGTGATTAGGAACACGCCCTTGGCGGGAGCGCTGCCGCTGCTCATGCTGCTGCCGCCGCTACCGGGGCAGCAGCAGGTGCAGGAGCTGGTGCATGCGGTAACCCCACGCGTTACGGACGAGGATCGGGCGGTGCTGGAGAATCTGAGAAAGGTTGTGGCTTTCCTCAGCCGTGGAAGTGATAGCAGCAGTAACAGCAGCAGTGGTTATACCACGGAGGATGAAGCAATGTGGGCTGTGGATGGGAGAGTGAACCCCCAGCAGCAGTCTCAGCAAGGGCCATTGTTGTCAGTGCTAAGGGATCAAATGGCTGCAGTGGCGCTGTCTCAGGAGCTGGGTTCTCTGCTTCCCAGCGTTGCTGTGCAGATTGTTCCTGAAGTAGCGAGCCGGCTGTCGTCTCGAGTGACTGCTAGGTTTATTCGAGATGTGTTTCTGGATGCTTGACGGGCCGTTGTTCATGCGCATGCATGTTCTTCGAGCCTATATTGTCCTTGTACCGTATTTGCTATGCTTGCTTTTTATATACTGTAGTCTCCCGGATATAGGTCCCTCCCGAGAAAAAAGACCCCCGGGACTTAAGAACGGTACTGGGACTCTTAATATGGAGCATATGTGAGAGGACCCCCCCTGTGCCTGTAATCATTCTAAAGCTCGTGCCCCAAATTGCGGGGCGCGAGAGTCAAGTTTTTAAAACTTGATGAAGTGGAGTGTCCAAGCTTTTGAAAATCACGCACCTGCAATTTGGGACTTCCGGAGACAGACCCACTCACCAGGGGGAAAGACGAGGGTTGGCTGAGTCTCGCGAAAAAAACGAACCTAGACGAAATTGGAGACCCTCGCCAAAGCCCACGCCAGAAAAACTCCCTCTGGTCATCTTTTAGAAGCATGAACAATTTGGGCTGTCAGCTTTAAGACCCCCTTTTCTGTTTACAGCTGTTGGAAATGAATTGCGTGTCAGCTTTTCGAGGCACAGAATCCGAATTTTGACACGTCATTTGTGATAGACTCGAGTTCTGACACACTAACCGCGTCAGATACAAAATCTGACGCTTCTGACGAGCCGCGCGCACGAATTTCGCGCACGCGGGGTGTTTTTCGCTTTGAACGCGGGGTGTTTTGAATAAGACTCCCCCCCCCCCCCCCCCCCCCCCCCTCCAAATTCAAGTGTACACCCCTAAATCGCATAAATGCACTTGATTATTAAGTGTACTCGGGACTCTTACAACTCGTGCCGATTAAATGTTCACCCTAGTCATTTTGCCTCTATTTTAGGAAAGTCCCCCGGGTCTTATATCCGGGAGAATACGGTAGCTGTTATGGGAGGGTTTACGACGTGTTGCGACCCACACGGATCGGGTCGGCCGACCCCTGATCCCGAATTTTGAGGAAGGCTGCGTCGCGGGTCCACCCGACCAGGTCGGGTCAACCAGGCCGACCAGACCCAACCCAACCAACCTGGAGCAGGTAACCTGAGCCTGCGAACTCTATCTGTTCTCGCGCGGAGGTCGCCAGTATCTCGCCTAAGAATATGATACCCGGTAGTATCGCCCAGCCCACCATCCACCTGCGCAGCAATTGCTTTCACTTTACGTCGAATTGGCAGGGAAAGCAACGGGTCGCCTTTGGGTTGGGTTGGGTCGGGTCGGGGCTACCCGACATGGTCGACCTGACCCAACCCGACCCTGTTGGGTCGCAACAAGTCGTAAATGAGGACGTGGTGCAGATCGGGCCGATCTGAGTCTGGTTGCCTCGATCCCGCGATCAGTAGTTTCCGAGAAGGTCCAACTGGTACTTTTGGGCAATCGGGGGCAGTCTGTCGATCTGAATCGAGATCCGGATCGATTGCGATCGATCGCCTCGATCTGATGCAATCTAAATCGATTGCAATCGATAGATTGGAGAGTTGGAGATTATGCACGTTCTGTAACCACCGTCGCCAAGGTTCGCTTCTGCTAGCCGCTACAGAACATCTCGCGACAGTCGAATTTTCCAGACTGAACCTCTGGACCAATCAACACTACCCAATCAAAATGAAAGACGCCTACATGTTCCATTCGAACTTTCAAGACTGCACCTCTGGGGCTACCTTGTAATTGCGCGAGACAGACGGTCTCTTGGTTTCGCCAACTTCGAGCTGGAAGGGACGTACAACTAGCCTGGAAGGCGCGGTCGAAATTCCGCCTTGTTTCTAAGAAAAACATGCGTGAGATCGCGTGGCGCGAAGGGCGATCGATGATTGCGTCAGATCGGGTCAATCACACCCGATTGATTGCGATCTGATCCAATTGACCACTGATTGCGTGGGATCGAGGCGATCTGCACCACGTCCTAACGGAATGCTACACTATAGCACTGAGTGATACGTACATCACTCGCATAGCCTTTACCATGATTGATTTTGTTCGGTTTCGAGAGGTTCCACAGTTTCTCCCATCTTTGCGTCACATATGACGCCAAACCTCACCGCAACTGCCGAAGCTGCTGCACTGCTCGTTCGCACTGTATTCCGAAACTATGGGCCGGATAAGGCTGCAATTTGCTGCTGAAAACCACGTTGTATGCTTGTCACGTGCTGAAAACGATTTCTATTGGCTTTGAGACCACGTGCTCGGCGAGGTGCCTACATCATCTTCCAAATCAGCTGGAATGGCCACGGCAGCATGCTGACGTGTAATGTACAAAGTGCTCCTACAGTTCGTTTTGGTTCGGACTTATTTGGGGTTTGTGCGTGTGGGGTGCGTGAACCCAAATCTCCGGCGGAGTCCGTTGGGCATTGGGCGGCAAACTGCTAGGCTGATTCGTTGTCAGATAGATTTTCCAGAAGTTTCACAGATACAGTAGTCTCGAACACACGCGCTGGCAGAGCATCACTGCAGGCTTCCCCGCCACTTCCAATTGCAGTATTTGCCTACATACTTAGCTGAACAAAACTGTCAAGAAAGCAGGGTACGTAACGCAAATTTCCTCAACTCCCTTGCACATCTATGCAGCACATCTACCCCTGAAGCTTTCCCCTTTCCCCGAATGTCTCGGATACTTCGCATGCTAGGGCCCTGAATCGTTCGAACCGCGTGCATTACTGTAACAAACTGACCTGATCGCAACGGAGTCCTTTTTCTGCCCTCCCGATTGAAAAGTTGATCAAACCTGTTGTCACGCTCGTTAGGTGACTCCGATCATGATCCTTTCCAGCGCATCATTTGGGGTTTTCCCATCCCGCCCCCGCGATCACGGGAATGTATCTCGATCACGTCGTTTCCCTTCCGTTCACTACACCCCCCGACCATTCCCCGCACCATGATCAATTCCGCACTTCCCGCCAACTCCTCCCCTCGGTCTCCGGGCATGTTCAGCACAGCACGGCATCAATGCAGTTCCACTTTCACTACAGTACAGCCCCGCCAGATGTAACAACACGCGGAACAAATATCCCCATTGCGCCTAATCTCCATAACCCCAAACTCCCCCCCTTCCGCCTTGCTTTTCCCCTCCCGTCCCGCCATGACCCGCACCCGCCTCCGCCACCTTCCCCCAACCGAAACAGTTTAGTACAGAGCAGTATATTCCTTTCCCCCTGTTCTATTTTTGCGATCACCCGCCTTTCCCCGCTGATCCGCTCCGCCGTGCTCCGCCCTCCTTCCTCTTCCTCCACTTCTCCAAGTCACACCAGCCAAACCCTCGATAACTCCTCCCTGGCTGTTAGTATCCTCCATCGGTGTTCTAGCTATCTAGTTTCCTCGTTCACGTGAAGGAATCTCTCGCCGATGTCCTAAGAACGCCCGTCTCCCCACGTCGCCTGCTCGGTCATATTATTTCTCTTATATCACATAGATAAAAAAGAGTATCTGCTGCGGGTGTAGCTTTAGATTCCCTCCTTCTGAAGCTCGCACCCGTGGCTTTCAACGCGAGTCAGCTTCGCACGATGCCGGGCGGCCAGGGTGCGGCAGTAATCTCCCCTAACAATCCTTCCATTGGCCCGGGCCAGTTCGCCTCTCTCTGCTCCTCTGATGGAGATAACTGGGATAACTTGAAACCCAAGGTATTATCGAAAATACCCCCGAAATAGACGGGACATTTCCCGAAATATGGCTTTTATACCCCCCGGTCTCATCAGTAGGTCGAGCGAAGTCACTTCTCCGCAATCCGCGATTGCGGCTCGGTATCTGTCGTCCAGCTTTCCGACGTTTCTACACTCCCCCTGCTTTCCGGTACCAGGTCTGCCTCAAACGCGGACGAGCGACGCATGCGAATGCGACGGACCCAGATGCGACGGATTCGTCGTCGGGCGACGAGAGCTGCGGCACGCACTGGGTCAAGACCGCTCGCGTTAAAACCGATCCTGAGGTAATTCCGAGCCTGAAGCTGTCCCGAACGTGCCGTAATCCCTAGCTTGAGGTGATTCCGAGCCTGCGGTAAGCTGCATTCTGCATTGCGATAAGCAGAGCGGCCCGATCCTCGTCCCGATATCAGCCCTTGTTGCGACTTATTTTCTAACGCGGACCTCTACTCCCTCTCCGCCGCAGGCTGCGGCGCGCGGTGCTCGTGGCGCGGATTCCGGAAGCGAAGGCGCAACCGAAAGCTGCCTTCCCTCTTCCTCCGCAGCCTTTCCCTTCTCCCCCCCCGCGGGGATCTCCCCCTTCTCCGCTTCCGCCTCCCCTTTTTCCGCCACCGATACCCGATCTTTCCCCCTTGACCCTACACTTGCAATGCCGGCCCCGTTCTTTCCGCCGTCGTACCCGTCTCCGTTCTTCGCGCCGCACTTACCGCCGCATTTGCCGCCGCACATGCCCGCTTGCCCGAAGCAACTCGCCAAGTGGCAGAAGCAGGCCTCCGTTCCCGTCCCCGTGTCTTCCGCCGCAATGCGCGCCGCCCATCGCGGCGACAAGCTCCCCCCACCGCCTGGTACGATGCCAATGGCAATGCTCGGGGGTCCTTGCTCCCAGTATCCCATGCCCGTGAGTTACGGCGGACCTTACGGCGGGTTTTACGGGCCGGCAGATATGGCAGCTGCAGGAGGCAGTTCCGCTCAAGCTGGTGCCGCTCCTGCGGCGGCGGCGGCGGCAGCGGCGAGAACAGCGGGGTGGAACGGCGTTTCCGCTCGACCCAATCTGCCCTCCGCCCCGTCCGCCCCGTCCGCCCCCTCCGCCCCGTCCGCCCTGTCCGCCCCTTCCGCTTCCGCCCGTCCTTCCCCTCAGCCTGCTCCCGCCGCTCCGTCCGCTTCCAGCCCTTTCTCTCCTCGCGACGCCATTTCTCCTCCTTCCGCTTCCTCCCCTCCTTCCGCTTCTTCCGCCCGTTCCGCCCTGTCCGCGCCCTCCGCCCCCCCTCCATCCGCCGCTCTCGGACCCGCACACCCTCCTCCCCGCGCGTCTTCCGCGGGTCCTCCTACATCCGTCCCCCGCGCTCCCGCTGGTGTTTCCGCTGGTGCAGCTCCCTCGGGCGCAGCTTCCCCCGCGGGCGTGCAGGGCGCGCGGAACTTCCCGCACATGTACTGGCGGGTCGCGCCGCCGTCAGCTGCCGCTGCTGCGACTATGCCGATGGGCTACTTGACGGCCATGCCCGGAATGGCCGGCAGTTCTGCCGGCCAGAGCCTGCCGGCGCAGTATGGAGCCCTGTACGCGGTAGAAGCTTCCCCGTTTCTTCCATTCGGGCCGCATGAGGGGGCTTTTGCCTTTGCGCCGATTATGGGCGCGGGGGGTTTGGCGCATGAACAGGGAGGAGCGGAGATGGCGGGGATGGGGAGCCTACCGCAGGGGATGGGGGTAGTCGGGGCAGTGGCGGGGATGGGGACGACGGGAATGGGGGGCATGGGGGGAATGGCGGGCATGGGGGCCATGGCGGGGATGGCGGGCATGGGGGGCATGGCGGGCATGGGGGGCATGGCGGGGATGGCGGGCATGGGGGGCATGGCGGGGATGGGGGGAATGGCCGGCATGGTGGGGATGGGGGGAGTTGAGATGGGGAGCATGGGGGGTTTGCAAGGGTTTCCTAAGGTGCAGGGCATGCAAGGCATGCAAGGGATACAAGGAGTGCAGGGACAACAAGGGGTGCAAGGCATGCAGGGAATGCAGCGAGTGCAGAGCATGGCAGGCATGCAAGAGTTACAGGAGATGCAGAGGCAGCAAGCTGTGCCAGGGCCGCATGGGATACAAGGCATGCAGCAGAGATTGCAAGGGATGCAAGGCATGCAAGGCATGCAAGGGGTGCAAGGGGTGCAAGGACTACAGGACTTGCAAGCCACGCAGGGCATGCCAGGCATGCAGGGAATGCAGGGAATGCAAGGGATGCAAGCGTTTCAAGTGATGTCTTCGTTGCATGGCATGCAAACGCTACAGGGCATGCAAGCAATGCACGGGATGCAGGGCATGCAAGGCATGCAGGGCGTGCAGGGGTTGCAGGCAATGCAGGGGAAGGAGAAGCAGCACGGGAAGCTGAAGCGGGGCGAGGGCAAGGACAAGGCGGCTCACCGGTACCGCGGCGTGAGGCAGCGACCCTGGGGCAAAGTAAGTTTTTTTTTTTTTTTTTTTTTTTTTTTTGGGTGTTAAACGTAAATGAAATCATGCGCAATAACAACAGGGCGGAGAGAAAAGAGCAAAGGTCAAGAGAAGCTGTTCTCACCTTAAATCTCATCCCTCTCTCTCCCTACCCTTATACCCCTCTCCCCATATTCTCCTCTCTGTTACTGTCACAGTGGGCAGCTGAGATCAGAGACCCAGCGAGGGGAGTGCGGCTGTGGCTGGGTACATACGACACAGCAGAGGACGCTGCGAGGGCCTATGATGCCTCTTCCTCACGTGCTCCCCTCTCTCCCTCTCCCCCACTCTTTTTCTCTCTCCCTCTCTCCCTCTCCTCCAGTGGGCGGCTGAGATCAGAGACCCAGCGAGGGGAGTGCGGCTGTGGCTGGGTACATACGACACAGCAGAGGACGCTGCGAGGGCCTATGATGCCGCCGCCCGAACCATCCGGGGCGCCGACGCCCAGACAAACTTCGCCGACCCAAACCCCCCCGCTGCTGCTGGCGCTTCTGCTGCTGCTGGTGATAGTGGTGCTGGTGGTGGTGTTGCTGCTGGTGCTGGTGGTGATTATGGGTCTGTAGCTGGTGGTGGTGGCGTTGCTGGTTCTGGTGGTGGTGGTGTTGCTGCTGGTGCTGGTGGTACAGGGTCTGTAGCTGGTGGTGGTGGCGTTGCTGGTTCTGTTGCTGGTGGTACTCCTCCTGGCACCAGCAGTGGTGCTACTGCAGCTGGTGATGTTGCTGGTGCCACAACTGCTGCTACTGCAACTGCTGCTACAGCTGCTGCTACAACTGCTGCCACTGCTACAGCTGCCTGCATCAACGGCATGTCTCCATTTCTGCGCACCAAGAGGAACAGCAAGGCGCACAAGTACATGCAGGAGTACTGCAGTGACACCGAGAGGTGAGCCCTCAATAATGCATGTTTGTGTGTGTACTGAAAGCTACAGTAAGGCACAGTAACTTGTGTGTTTGTCATAAGAGGAACAGCAAGGCGCATAAGTACATGCAGGAGTTTTGCAGTGACACCGAGAGGTGAGCATCGATCCCCACCTCTGTATTTCGTGGGTCTGGCTTCTAGGACGACCTGTTTCAAGGACTTGTTTCTATTTGAAATCCCGAACCCACGGCTGCTTTCCTGTTCTGATCTTTCTGCTCCTTGGCCCCTAACCTTTGTTTCTCCCAGACTTTTTCCTCCGTATCGTGTTTCCAGTTTTGCAAGCGAAGTGGCATCGGAGCTGTCAGATTGCAACAAGCTGCTACCCTCAGGAGGAGCTTCAGGTGCCTCAGGTGTTTCATGTGCTTCAGGTGCCATTCCTGCCTCAGGTGCCATTCCTTCTTCAGGTCTCATCCCCACTGTTCCTAGCACAACCTACACCGACAAAAAACCTGCCACTGCTGCTGCTGCTGCCGCTGCCGCTGCTGCTGCTGCTGCCGCTGCAGCCAATCCTGGTTCACGACTCCTTGAAAAGGCAGAGAGAACGGAGGGCAATGGTAACAGTAACGTCGATGTGCTTATAGATCTGCCGGCTCAATTCACTGACATGTCTGCGTGCCTGCTGTTTTCAAGCTCTGGCCCTGACGTTGTTGCTTCAGGTGCAGCTTCAGGTGCTGCTGATCCAGGGCCTGCCACTGTTGTTGGTGTTCCCGCTGTATACGGCGATGCTTCAGGCGGGCCAGGTGCTCTGGCTGCTTATGGTCTAGGTGCACGTGAGCAAGGTGCATTGGCCATAGAAATGAAGCTAGAGCCATGCCAAGATATTGATGGTGATGCTGCATGTCAAGATGCTGATCCTGGCATGTGGGCTTTGGACATGCCTCTATATATAGAGGCTGGTGATGATGGCATGGATAGCATTCTATGGTGAATGGATAGGGATTGTGACAAGCTTTTACGGTACTGTGTATGTTTTATTGCCCTGTACGATTTCGTTTGTGGGTCTCCAAAAATGTCGCTGACGTTCGCTCCTCAGCTGCCCCTAGAAGCTTGGTTGTGCGGTTTCCTGTGCAGACACGACATGACCCTGTCTGTGTTCGTGTTCGTCAAACTTTCCCCCCTTCCTCCCCCTTCTTCGTGCGGAGTGTACTGGTCAAGTGTTCCTTTCGGTGTCGCTCGCCACACCACCACCACCCGCCCTTCCCCCACAACCACAAACCACGAATTCCTCCGCTCCATCCGCACATGAAGTTCGTGTGCATCAGTCAGCTCAAGAAAAAACCCAATTTTTGCTCAGATTTTTCCATACCAGCCGCCGCCACACATCAGGGGGAGGGGGTTTGTTTCCGCTGGTCTCTGAGCCGAGCCTACCGAAGTGGTTCGTAACTCCGCTGCAATCTTTGGCCGTCAGTTCCATCATCGAGCACCACCCAAACCTAGCAAGCACCACCCACGTACAAACCCAGAACTCCCCCACCTGGCGCGGGGAACCACCGCGCGCGGGAAAACACCAGCGCGGGCAAACCATCCTGCCCTCCATCGTCCCGTCCCGTCCGTCTCTTTCCTCCCTTCCACCTCTCCCTTTCGCCCTTGCTCCCGCCTCGTCAAATCCCAGGGTTTCATGAATCAGAATATTCAGTCAGCCTGCCTTTCTGATTGGTTTGGGCATGAATGAACCTGAACCTACTCTAGACTGCACGTGACTAACTAGGTTTTTCTGTTGACGCGATCAGTGTGTGTGAAGTGAAGTGCATTCGCTCATTGCTCGATCAATGGTCCCTCAAAACCAGTGAGGCAGGATTCCGAACCCTAATTTTCCAGCTTCTGACCTTCATACGAGTGTTCATTAACTACGAGTAAGCTCATGTAGAACGGTTTCATCACTTGACAAAGCTGCCCATGGTCATGTTAACGACTTGTAGACTGCTAGCCAGTTTCTGAAAATTTCCCGACGATCTCTTGAAAGGGCTGTCCATGGCTATGGTAACAACTGGTAGAATACCAGCTGGTTGTTGAGGATTCTCCGAGAACAACTAATCTCCTGGCAGGGCTGTCCATGGCTATGGTAACAACTGGTAGAATGCCTTCTTCCGATCACACTGCCGTCCCTGAACCTTGGTCGTCTCGCCCTTCCGCTTCAGGTAACTGCTTCTCGCGTGCAACTTTTGAGACGTCTCAAAAGTCGCTTCAGGTAACTGCTTCTCCCGTGCATGTGCATGGCCAGCATAACGAGACGATCGCCGGTTAGAAGTTCCACCCGCTTCTCAGAACCTGCGCCGTCTGAGAAGCTAATGAAATACGTGAGGTTTTACGATCATCATGTGTGTCGTTTTATCCTTTCAGGACCTCTGCCTGGCGCGATGCGTGCATCTGCTGCACCCAGACCGGCTCCAAATCGTTCGTATAGCCAGGGACTTTCGCGGTGTCCCGTTAATAGGTCACACACCGCCATCCACGGAATCCCGGAGCTCTCCACGTCTCCTTCCTTCGAGGTCGGTAGCAGTCTCAGCCTTCTCTCGCATGCTTCGATTTGACATTTTCCGTTGTCACTCTTTCGATTCGCTTTTTCTTCGTCCAACTCCAAAATTTTCCGTTTTGTCCCTGTGAAAGCAGATAAGCTCTTACTCATATCAGTTTTATCCTCAGCTTGCGTATTCCCGGGCTTCGCTCCCGCTTCCTCAATACCACCCGCTTCCACGTTCCCACCCGTTTATAGGAGGCCTCGCTACTTATAGGTGAGGCCATGACTTTCGATCGCACGCACTGGCACCCGCACGCTCTCGGCTCCTCCGCTTCCGTTCCCGAACTCTCCACGTGGCATCCCGAGAATCACGGGGTCGGCGCTAATGCCGCCTCGAACAGCCGGTTCGCCTCGTACGCACTCAATCCGGATTATGAAGGCTCGGCTCCTGCCCGAGCCAGGCCAGGCTCGGGCCGAACCTGGAGCCTCATGGAGGAGGTAGAAAGGTCGGAGGACGACGCGGAACACGCGTCCGGCGGTGGTTCGTGGGACAGCGGGCGGAGAGCGCGACCAGATTACTGTATTATAGGGTTGCCTATAGAAGGTAGAAGAAGTACAAGCGGAGCAGTGATGGGGTATGCTGGAAAAGTAGAGTACGGTGGGGGGAGCAGCAGTTGCGGTCAACTGTCTGGGGTTCAGGAATCTGCGCCTCTGGATAGTCACAAAAGCAATAGCAACAGCTTGAACAACGGCAGCAGCAGCAGCAATGCTCAATTTGGCCATACAGGATTCGTGTTCACGGCCCGTCGGCCAGAAGAGCTCGCAGGGCTAGAATCTCGGACTGGGCTTGCGAGCAGGGCGCACAGGCGACAGGCCAAAGGGTGGGGTTCCATCTCGTTAGGCAGCCCCGCAGCAGCACTAGGAGGAGCAGGAGGAGCAGGAGGAGCAGGAGGAGCGGGAGGAGCGGGAGGAGCAGGAGGAGCAGGAGCAGCAGGAGGCGGAGGGATGCAGGCGGAGCGTGTGGGAGTGAGCGAGGGAGGCGGGTTGGGGCGGGGAGCGGGCGAGGCGAGGTCTCTGCCACTGCGGTGGGCGGGGGACAGGTTGTTAGAAACGGTCCGCGAGCATGAGAGCTATGTGCATAGACCCTCGTTCGGCGCAGCTGGTGTTGAATCGGGTGATGTGAAGCCTGCTGACGCCAAGGCCGGTAACGCCGAGGCGCAGAGGCCTTGGTTTCCTGGAGCAGCTGGAGAGACGATTCCCGTGGGAGGCGGAGAAGGGCCGTTTTTTGGAACTTCTGCTGCGAGTGGAGGGCTGTTTTCGGCGCAAGGCGGAGAGCTTTTTTCGGGGCTTCCAGTGCAGGAGCAGCCGCGCTGGGCGCTTCCGGATTCGGAGATGGGATGGGGGGACGCGGGGGGCGCTGGGGCGGAGGAAGCGGGGAGGGCGGGAGGCGGAAGAGGGGAAGGCGGGGCGGGGGTGCGGGACGACGGGGCGGACGTGGAATTCGCTGATTGGCTGATGGTTCCTGGGGAAGGGGACGAGGCGATTCCGGGTGACGTGCTAGGAGGAGGTGGTCAGTGCGGGCCTAATAGTAATACCCGTGTGGCAGACGGTCATGGAAAGGGGCAGTTAGTAGATGGTGTTGATGCTCGTCATGCTAGTGCTGTTCCTGCTGGTGATGCTTCTATCGGGGATGTTTCTATTGGGGATGCTTCTGGTGGTGAGGCTTCTGGTGGTGCTGTTTCTGGCGTTGCGGAGTGCACAGCAGAGGGAGCGCGAGACCCGAGTGCGCAGGACGGGGAAGCTTGTATGGGGGATGGAGGGTCAACTCAGGAAGGGGAGGGAGCCTTAAGGCAAGCAGGGGGTACGGAGTGGAGAGTAGAGCGAGAGGGAGACGTTCTGTCGGCTTGCCCTAGCCTGCCTGACGACCTCGCCTGGTGCTCCTGGCCGGGCTGTGAAGACGTGGCTACTGCTCGTCGCGCTGTGCAAGGTGTTGTTGGTGCTGGTGGTTTGGTATCTGACGTGGACAGAGGTCAAGCGCCGTTGTGCCGCGGGCACCAGGCACTGACGTCAGACAAGCGCGTGAGGGGCGGGTGCCTCATGAGCGTGCTACAGTCAGGCGCAGCTGCGGAGGAGCTGGCTCAAGCAGGCCACGAGGATGCGGATGTAGCGGGGATGGGGCACCAGGCACTCACATCAGAGAATCGTGTGAGGGGCGGGTGCCTCATGAGCGTGCTACAGCCAGGCACAGCTGTGGAGGAGCTGGCTCAAGCAGGCCACGAGGAGGGGAACTTTGCTAATGGTAATGGTGATCGTGATGACGACGATCGTGACGATGATGGTGATGATGGTGATGATGGTGATGATGATGTGGCCGATGGTGGTGCTGACGTGGCAGCCTTAGAGCTCAATACGGACACAGATGTTGATTTCAGTGCCTTTGCTGCGCCGTTTGCATCTGGCCCGTTCGCTGCTAGTCCGTTTCTCAGCGGGTTTAACGGATTCGGCCACCCTGGGGGGCACATGCTACTTGAGGAGCCTGCGTTTGACCTTGACTTTGCAGCCTTCTGGGGGTTTGGGACAGCGCCTGAAGACGCCGCTGGGGTGACTGCAGTGGGTGTGACTGTACCGAGCATTCCAGTAGCGGAGGGAGGAGTAGCGGAAGCAGCAGGGGCTGGAGGGAAGGGCGCGGGGGCGGAGCTTTTAGATGAAGTGAAGGAGGCAGAAGCAGAGGGAGCCGCGGCAGGGTCAGCAGGGGATGGAGATGGGGCAGGGGAAGGGGAAGGGGAGGGGGAAGGGGAGGGGGAAGGGGAGGGGGAAGGGGAGGGGGAAGGGGAGAATGAGGAGGTGGTGGAGGGAGCGGAAGCAGGGGGAACAGCAGGGCTGGGCGGGGAAGAAGGGGAAGCAATGGACTGTGATATGATGTTCATGTCGTGGGGTATGCCCCTCATGCCCCCTGCCCAGCAGCCCAAGGCCTCAACCCAGCAGAAAAAGCCTCTGGC
Source organism: Closterium sp. Yama58-4 (assembly GCA_947470075.1). Taxonomy (NCBI): domain Eukaryota; kingdom Viridiplantae; phylum Streptophyta; class Zygnematophyceae; order Desmidiales; family Closteriaceae; genus Closterium; species Closterium sp. Yama58-4. Next base: position 447,140 of record CANIUD010000027.1, read on the forward strand.
TGGCCAGGTCAAGAGTAAATCCTCCCAGGAGAAAGCACAGGTTGGTAAGCAGGTCAAGGCAGAGCAGGCTCAGGGCAAGGTAAATCGCGTGCAGGTGCAGCCCAAGGTCCCACAGGTGGATATTCAGGTGTCAGCGCAGGTGCCCGATCCAGCTGCTGGGACTCTCGCTGGTGCCAGTGCTGCTGGTGGTGATGGTGGTACTGCTGCTGCCAGTGCTGGTGGTGGTGGTGCTGCTGCTGCTTCTAGTGCTGGTGGTGGCGGCAGCTGTGTGGGTGCAGCACCTACTGCGGACGAGCAGCCCCTGAAGCAGGATCGGCCAGGGAAGCCAAGCAGGCCTGCTGCTCCAGGTACATTCTGCCCTTCCCTGCTTTCCGCGTGAGATGAGTCGATTTTTGAGTCGACTCAAAAATCTGCTCCAGGTACATTCTGCCCTTCCCTGCTTTCCCCGCTGCCCCCCCCACCCATTCCCCCTTCCGCTGCCTCTCTACATTTTCCATCTTCCCTTGCCGCCACCCCCTACCCCTTCCCGTTGTTCTACTTTTTTTCTTCATCCGTGTCTTCTTCTGAACCTGTTTCTCGCCTCTGCTGTTTCGCTGCCATGTCACCTCGTGTTTCACCCTCCCCTTGTTTCCTCCCTTTCATCCCCTCTCTGCTTCAGATATTTCAACGCAAAAAAGAACAGCTCAATCTACCACTGAGCCTCGCCCTTCCACCAGCAGTCCCATGCCCTCCCCTTCCAACTGCTCCCACACACCCCCTCTCCCCTCCCACTCCTTGGGCACCCTCCCCCTGTCGCGCACCTCCCCACCTCTGCACCGCTCTACATCCGCCTCCACCCCTCACCCGTCAGCCTCAGCAGCACTGACTGTCAGCGGTCCCTTGAAAAGAACCGCCACACACGCAGCCCCGTCTTCTGCCCGCTCTATACCCTCTAAGAGGCTCTCCAGTTCTCGTTATAAGGGACCCGGTGTGTCTCCGTCCCCTCCTGGGAGTTCCAGTGTGTTCTCCCATCTGTCCACGTCAGCACCGCCTACCACAGCTTTCCCACCTCACATGTATACAATGCCGTCTGTAGTGCATCCGTCTGTAGCGCATCCGTCCTTAGCGCATCACTCCTTAGCGAATCGCTCTCTTGGCATGAGCATGGGTATGGGCATGGGCATGGGGAGTGTTAGTGCCACTCACCACGGGGCCTATGGCGCTGCGGCTGGCGGTTATGCCCCTTCCGGAGGTTTCTTGGCTGCTGGAGCTGCTGCTGCTGGTGCTGGTGCTGGTGCTGGTGCTGGTGCTGGTGCTGGTCCGGTGGCTCCTTCTGGCGGGTACAATGCACATATGGCCCTTCACCGGCATCCCCATGCTCCTTCCAGCTTCCACGGCTTGTCATATCTCGCCCACTCGCCTCCAACCGCTGCCCACTCCTTCCTCTCCCACTCGCCCCCCACGCCACACTCCTTCCACCACCACTACCACCCAAGCCACTCCCTGCCTTCTATTCATAACGAGCAAATGCAAGGGATGCTACAGGAAAAGGGCCGCCGAATCCGCCCCCGTGCCGACCCAGCTGCCACTATCGGGTTTGCTTGTGAAGGGGCTGTTTCTGCTCCCAAGGCTGCTGGTGCGGCAGCTGCTGCTGCAGGTTCGGCGGGCGAGGGGCTTGGTTCCACTGAACTTGGTTCGAAGGGACTTGGCCCTCGAATCAACTCTTCTGCTAGTCTCTGTACTGGCGGTGCCTCTTTGCCTAAGGACAAGGGGAAGGGTTTACCTGGAGACGGTAGAATAGGGGGAGGTGGGTCAGAGAAACGGGCTGGGCTGCATGTGGTGCAGAGTGTGTTTGAGAATTCTCAAAAACACCCTTCAGCATCTGGGCTGCATGTGGTGCAGGGCGGCGGAGAAACAGTGGGAGAGGGAGGGGCTGTTATAGGGGGAGCAGACTCTGCAGCAGCAGCAGCAACTGCAGTAGCAGGGACCACATCAGAAGCTGCACTTGCAGCACCTGGTGATATGAACCGTATTCCACCCATGGTGCTGGTGCCTCCGTCCATGCGTGGTGACGAAGATGCTTGTATGGGGGATGCGTCTGGGGCAGCCGGGAGTGGTGGTGGTGCTGTCAGTAGAGCTGTGAGCATGCAGGTGGAGGGGGAGGTGGAGAAAGGGAAGGGGGGTGAAGGGACAGAACAAGGGGCTGCGACAACTGCTGCTGGTGATGGTGGCGGTGCTGCTGGCGGCAGCAGCAGTGCGGGTGGTAGTTCCACCACTGCTACTGCTGCTGCTGCTGCTGCTGCTACTACTGCAGCTACAGCTGCTACTACTACCGGTGCTGCCGCTGCGAGCAGTGCAGTAGGTCTAGGGGTTCGCAGTGGGGGCAGTAGCAGTAGCAGCAGCAGCGGCAGCCAGAGAAAAGCTCTCCAACCCCCTGCGTTGCACCCCATAAAAGCATCCCCGATTGCAGTGCCCGCCCCTGGAAAGAAAGCTCAGGGAGGAGGTGTATCAGCAGCAGCACGCTCAATACAGCAGCAGCAGCTGAAGTCAAGGCAGCAACTGGCAGCATCAGCACCAGCAGCACCTGTGGGATCTGTCATAATGAGCTCTTCATTTTCCCCTACTACCCCCTCCCCTCTCACTCACCAACAAGGTCCCTACGGCTTCCCTTCGTCTGCCAGCGTAACCCCTGGAGCAAGTTTTCTGCCAGGGTCTCTAGGAGCAACAGGGGCAATGTCAGGTGGGTTTTCAGGTGTTCGGCCAGGTGTTTTCTCAGGTGGTTTCTTCCATGGGGGGGTTCCTGGGTCTGTTGCTGCACCTGAGCGCATGCACTTGATGATGGCCGGTGGGCCTGGAGCTGTGCGCCAGATTTCTCCTGGGATGGGTCAGGTGGTTGGTCAGGTGCCTGCAACAATGGTCCAGGTGCCAGGTGGAATGATATCTGAAGTTTCACCTGGAGGCACACCTTCCCTGCGCCAGGCACACCCTATGCACCACCCGTTCCACCCACACATCCCACACCATCCTCAGCACCACATGGTGGGATTCGCTCCTGCAGGTGCAGCAGGGATTTCAGGCGGGAGAGTGGGCATGTATGGGATGGGAGGGGGCAGCATGAGTGTTAGCATGAGCAGTGGGGGTAGCAGCATGGGTGGCCTGGCAGGCACAGGGGGGCAGGCAGGGGGTGCCAGGACAGGCGGGGTGGGAGGAGGGGCAGGAGGAGCAGCGGCAGGAGGAGGTGGAGGAGTGGGCGTGGGAGGAGTGGGAGGAGGAGTGGGGGCAGGGGGTGTGAGTGCGGAGCTCATAGTGAAGAGGAAGAGGGGGAGGCAGAAGAAGGTTCCTTCTAAAATCGGCCCCTGTGGGGCCACCACCAATCTGCGCCCTCTCGCCCCGAGAAACGCTGCTGGTGGTGGTGCCACTGCCGCTGCTGCTGGTGCTAGTGCTGGTGCTGGCAGTGGTTCTGGGTCTGCTGGTGCTGCTGCAGGGGTGACTGGGAGAGGAGGAGCAGGAGTGGGCGGAGCAGGAGGAGCAGGGGCGGGGATTGGGCATGGAGCTGCTACAGCTGCTGCTACAGCCGCAGGCATGGCTGTAGCAGGATCAGCATTTCCCCCTGGTTCCTCTGCTCCATTCGGTCTGCAGAGGATGATTATGGTACCTGCCACTGCCGCCCACATCCCTGCCACCCACATCCCTGCCGCCCAAATCCCTGCCGCCCCGCAGCCGTCGTTTTTGTCACACTTGCCAGGAGCACACCACTATCCCATGCCTGTGCACCCGCCCATCCACTTGAACGGGGGCATCATGGGCGTGGGCAGTGCTGCCGCCCTGCCACCCCATACATCCCAAAAATAGTGCCTAAAAATTAGTGGTGAGTGCAGCAGGTGGGGGCATCATGGGCGTGCTGCTGCCCTGCCTCCCCATACAGCCCAATAATAGCACTTAAACATAGTGGTGACTGCAGCAGGTGGGGGCATCATGGGCGTGGGCATCATGGGCGTGGGCATCATGGGCGTGGGCATTATGGGCGTGGGCATCATGGGCGTGCGCATCATGGGCGTGGGCATCATGGGCGTGGGCATCATGGGCGTGGGCATCATGGGCGTGGGCGGGCAGTGCTGCTGCTGCCCACTTCCTGATGCCTGCGCACCCGCCCATCCATTTCAAAGGTGGGTCATGGGCGTGAGCAGCGCTGCCGCCCTGCCGCCCTGCCGCCCTGCCGCCCTGCCGCCCCATACAACCGGGACAGGGGCTGCTGTTTGTGAGGCGCCTAAAGACGAGGGGTCACTGCAGCAGGTGGGGCCCTCATGGGCGTGGGCGGGCAGTGCTGCTGTCCTTCCACCCCATATGGCACCGTTTCCCTTCCAAAGCAGCAGCTTCAGGCTCTGGCGGCAGGAGGGGCGGCAGGAAGGGCTGGCAGGCGGGACGGCTGCAGGCGGGACGGCAGGCGGGACGGCAGGAGGAGTGGCGGCAGGAGGGGCGGCAGCAAGGGCGGCAGGAGGGGCAGCAGGAGGGGCGGGGGAAATGGTGACATGAGTGGGAGGGAAAGGAGGGGGTAGTAACAGTGGTGGTGGGAGCAGAGGGCAGGGGAGAAGAGCGGTGACTGTAGCAGGTGGATCTGCAGCTGGAGCAGGTGGATCTGCAGCTGAAGCAGTTGGATCTGCGGCTGTAGCAGCAGGGACAGGGGCTGCTGTAACTGGGGCAGCTTGGGGGGTTGTAGCTGGAGGGTCTGCGATTGTAGCAGCCTGCTCTTGAGCCGGCTCAAAAATAGACTCCTCACATCCGGTTGCAGCAGCAGGGGGGGGGGAGAGGGGGGGGGAGAGGGGGGGGGAGAGGGGGGGGGGGGGGGGGGGGTTTGGGGGGGGGAAAGGGGGAGGGGGGGGGGGGGGGGGGGTGAAGCAAGGAGCACAAGCAGCTTCACAAGGAGCCTCTTAAAATGGCTCATCAGGCCAGCGGCATGAATCTTTCGTGGCACATCAGGTTTCTTGGGGTGTTTTACCCCAACAGCTTCCACCAGTTCTGCAGGATCATGATTGCAGCAGGCAGCAGCTTGGTGTGTGGGCGTTTGTGCTGGTAACTGCTTATCTGCTTGATTTTATTATGGCGTGCTGTGTACATATTCTATCGACTGAATTCATGAAGATGACGCTAGTACCGGTACCGTCGTATCTGAATTACCGCGTGTGTTGTTTGAGATGGGCTGTCGCAGGAGCTTCATCCTCCATGACAGAAAGGAGACTGCAGCTTTAGGCACCGAATCGTATGACCTAGTTATACAAGCTGCTTGGTTGAACAAGACATACTGCAGTACTGTAGTTTTTCCAGCTGTGCCTGGTGCGATGTTTTATAGAGCAGTAAGGGTACATTCCGCTGTGGACACATGTCCCAATCGATGTGTCCCAATCGAGTGTACCGCTCCGAACCGAACTAAACCAGAGACGCGAAAATTTCGAAACTAGGGTGCAATTTGGTGTAATACGATGCAGTGCGGTAGAAACGATTGGGACACATCGATTGGGACATGTGTCCACAGCGGAATGTACCCTAAGTGTGCCGTCGTACCTTGTTGAAACGATACCGTTGCAATATCCATTACAGGAAGCACGCATATGGTATCATTCGAATTACTCATCTGTGATCAGTTTTTGCAAGACCAGTGGGACATCAAAGTGTATATTGTTGAGAGTTATATTGAAGTCCTTACTGTATACCTTGGAGACACGTCGGACTGTCTCCTGGAGAAAGGGCAAAGATGTGAGGAGATACAGTGCAAGGAGAGATGAGAGCAGAAACATTATAAGTGAAGGGAATACTAGAATCCATGGCAACAGAAGAGTTATTTTGAGAGGAGCATAGTCAGGTAGGAGGAATGAGCACAGTGGGGACTCGGAAAAAAATGCATCAGTCAAAAGCATTGATGATTGAGTTCAAGGAGGAAGGGAAGGTGCCGTATGAAACAGGATAGTCCGCAAGCAAGGTCAAAACGCACACATCGCATACCAGGTCTCCCTTATTGCGAATCCCACCATACCACATAATCCACTCTCATATGTATCACAGTTCACGTACGCCATATCACAAAACGCATATGGTACCACATGTCCCAAATATTCCTTACTGTACTCCACACATCACATGGTACAAAACACTTACCGCATCATAGAGCCGAGCAAGCTTGAGATCCGTCCCAGTTGCATGCGCTTCTTTTGAGGTCGACAAATAGTCACCTTGCATCCCGTACTGTACACAACACATCACATGTTACAAGAACACTCACCGCATCATATAGCCGAGCGAGCTTGAGATCCGTCCCGGTTGCATGCGCTTCTTTTCCAAACTTAAACAAGTGTATATTCGAGTGATTGTAACGCGCGGTTACTACACGAACCCCGTCCTCCAAGTTTTCGAAGTGCCCCACATAGTCGTACTGTATTTGATCCAAGGCGCAGAGGTCCACTTGAGGGGTGATGTGTCGGTCTAGGGGTTTCTGCCCCCTTATAAGGTGCTCCACTAAGCGCATAAAGTCGTGGAATGATACGAGCTGCGTGGCTGGGTCTTTGAGCAGGTCAAAAAAGGGCTGTACGGTTCCAAAGAGCTCCTGATGGGAAGCACATGGAGGGGGGAGGGAAGAGGAAAGGGAGGGGATGAAAGAGGAAGAAAGAGAAACAAGAAGGAGGAAAAGGGAGGGTCTTTGAGGAGGTCAAAGAAGGGCTGTACGCCTCCAAAGAGCTCCTGATGGGAAGCAGATGGAGAAAGAAGAGAAGGAAGGGAAGGAGGAGGAAAGAGGGTCTTTGAGAAGGTCTAAGAAGGACAAGGTTCTGCATAACTCCTAACCACTCCTGTCTCTCGTTTGCTGCCTCCACTACTCACCCACTCAACCTCCCACACACCCACCCTCCCTCTCTCCCACCCTCCTTCCCTCCTGCCCACTCACCTTGTTCCAGAATCCCTCATCCCCTATCCTTTTGCCCTCCCTCTTCCCACTCACCCACGCACCCACCTTGTTCCAGAACTCTCTCGTCCCCGATCCCTTTGTGCGATCAGGGGCGTCGTCAAGGGTTGTTTTAACGTACCTCAACGTACCTCAACGTACCTCAACGTACCTCAACGTACCTCAACGTACCTCAATGTACCTCAACGTACCTCAGTGTACCTCAACGTACCTCAATGTACCTCAACGTACCTCAACGTACCTCAACGTACCTCAAAGTACCTCAACGTACCTCAATGTACCTCAACGTACCTCAACGTACCTCAATGTACCTCAACCTACCTCAATGTACCTCAATGTACCTCAACGTACCTCAATGTACCTCAACGTACCTCAACGTACCTCAATGTACCTCAACCTACCTCAATGTACCTCAATGTACCTCAACGTACCTCAATGTACCTCAACGTACCTCAATGTACCTCAACGTACCTCAATGTACCTCAACGTACCTCAACGTACCTCAACGTACCTCAACGTACCTCAACGTACCTCAACGTACCTCAACGTACCTCAACATACCTCAACGTACCTGTCTCTCACCTCACTCTCACCGTGACAACCAGCTTGTTCAGGTACGCAGCAACCACCCTCGAGAACGGAATTCTGCACGAACGTGAACTTGAACAGGCCTTGCCACAAACACCCACCTGGTTCCAGAACTCTCTCGTGCCCCACCCCTTGGTCCGTTTTTGAGTCGACTCAAAAACAGACCTGGTCCCAGAACTCTCTCGTGCCCCACCCCCTTGGTCCTGTCCGGCGCATCGGTCACCACCAGCTTGTTCAGATAGGTCGAAACCACCCTTGAGAACGGATTCCGCACGAACGTGCACTTGCACAGCCCAGCTCACCTATCACTCATTCACTCTCTCAGTCCCTCCGTCCGACCCACCTTGTTCCAGAACTCTCTCGTGCCCCACCCCCTGGTCCGGTCAGGCGCATCAGTCACAACCAGCTTGTTCAAATATGTCGAAACCACCCTCGAGAACGGGTTCCGCACGAATGTGAATTTGAACAGCCCCCGTCTTGTCATCGCGCGGGTCGCCTCCTTCTCGGTGAATTTCTGCGAGAGGTCCCCCAGCCCGCTGCCCTCGTAGCTGTGTGCGAGAAGATGGTCCTCCGGCTTGGGGAGATGGAGCATGGCTCGCAGCCACATGCGCCAACTCGTGCAGGCGACCTTGGGGAGACCGCAGTAGGCTAGGTTGAGAGAAGCTGTTGGGGGGAGCAGTGGGGGCGGAAGGTGCAAGGGGATTGAGTTGGGAGTGGGTAGTGGCAGGTGCAGCATGGCTCGCAGCCACATGCGCCAACTGGTGCAGGCAACTTTCGGGAGACCGCAGTAGGCTAGGTTGAGAGAAGCTGTGTGGGGGAGTGGAGACAGTGGGTTTGGAGAGTATAAGGCGGTTGAGAGTGGTTAATGGGAGGTGGAAAGATCGCTCAGTCCGTTAAGAGAGGTCCCCCAGCCCGCTGCCCTCGTAGCTGTGCGCGAGTAAATGGTCCTCCGGTTTAGGGAGATGGAGAATGGCCCGCAGCCACATGCGCCAACTGGTGCAGGCGACCTTGGAGAGACCGCAGTAGGCTAGGTTGAGAGACGCTTCAATGAGGAGGGTAGAGCATGGCACGGCGTTGCATGGCACGGCGTTGCATGGCACGACGTTGCATGGCAGGGCATGAAAAAGTGTAACACTCATGTTCAACCACGAAGAACGCGGCAAAGAGTTGACACGGGATGGGAGAGATGGGTTGTGTGTGGCACACAGGTTGGCATGGCATGGCATGGCATGGCATGGCATGCGAGGCATAGCAAAAGGTAACACTCACGTTCAACCACAAAGAACTTGGCGAAGAGTTGGCGGGGGATGGGAGGGATGGGGGCCGAGTAGCAGACGGGCGGCAGCATGCGGAAGGAGGGGTTGCGGGCACGGGCACGGGCGCGGATGAAGTCTGCTGCTGGGGATGGTCGCATGTGCAGCATGGCTTGTGTGTTGGCGAGCAGCAATAGTTCAGCGAACTGCATGGGAATGGGAGGGGAGAATTAGAAGGTAGGGCATGGGAGGCGCATTGGGGTGAGTGAAGTGAAGTCTGCTGCTGGCGACGGCCACATGTGCAGCATGGCTTGTGTGTTGGCGAGCAGCAATATTTCAGCGAACTGCATGGGAATGGGAGGGGAGAATTAGAAGGTAGGGCATGGGAGGCGCATTGAGGTGAGTGAAGTGAAGTCTGCTGCTGGCGACGGCCACATGTGCAGCATGGCTTGTGTGTTGGACAGGAGTAGCAGCTCAGCAAACTGGAATGAGGGAAAGGGGGAGGGGAGCAAGGGAGAGCAGGGAAGGGGCACAGGGGGGTGCTAGGGGGTGAGTGAAGTCTGCTGCTGGTGATGGTCGCATGTGCAGCAGCATGGCTTGTGTGTTGGCCAGGAGTAGCAGCTCAACGAACTGGAACGGGGGAAAGGGAAAGGGGAGCGAGGGATAGGGTTGGAGAGGAGGAGGAGTTCAGGGAACTGGGATGGGGGAAAGAGAGGTTTAGGGAGAGGGAGGGTTTTTGAGGCGCCTAAAAAATCGTCTCAGTTCACGCGGTTTTGAGGCGCCTCAAAAAGAGAGGAGGAGGAGTTCAGCTAACTGGGATGGGGGAGAGAGAGGTTTAGGGAGAGGGAGGGCAGGGAAGGAGCATAGAGGGGCTTGGGTTGAGTGCGGTCTGGTCTGGTGCTGCTGACAATGGACGCACAGGCAGCATGGCCTGTCTGTGTTGACTTTTGAGGCACCTCAAAAGTCCTACTCTTTTAGGTTGATGTTGAGAATTCTAGTTTTGAGGCGCCTCAAAACTAGACTTTTGAGGCGCCTCAAAACTAGCCTACTCTTATAGGTTGATGTTGAAAATTCACATAATCAACCTCAAAAGTCACATGCAGCATGGCCTGTCTGTGTTGAATAAAATACCTACCCACAAAGCTCTTACCTCGTGTTGTTGGCATGCGATCAGCACCCTCCTCGCTCTCTCCACTGCCACAGCATCCACTCTCCTCCCTTCCTCCACCACACCAATCGCCTCCTTTCCCCTTTCTGCCGCCACTGCAATCGCCTTAACCAACTCATCCACACTCACATTCGTATACCCCTGCATCCCCTTCACTCACATGCATCCCCTTCACTCACATGCATCCCCTTCACTCATGCCTCCCCTTCACTCATGCCTCCCTCTCACCTCATGTGTTGACACCCAATCAGCACCCACACTCACATTCGTATACCCCTGCCTCCCCTTCACTCACAAGCCTCCCTCTCACCTCGTGTTGTTGACATGCGATCAGCACTCTCCTTGCTCGCTCCACTGCCACAGCATCCACTCTCCTCCCCTCCTCCACCACACCAACCGCCTCCTTTCCCGTTTCTGCAACCATCCCAATCACCGCAACCAACTCATCGACACTCACATTCGTATACCCCTGCCTCCGTTTCACTCCCCCACCTCCCCCTCCTCCCCCTCCTCCCCCTCCTCCCCCTCCACTCCCTCCTCCCCCCACACCCTTAGCACCACCCATTTGACCCTCCGAGCCAGGCGTGCCGGGCAACTTCGGCCTGCCAGGTCCGGCAGGGGAGCCAGGTTCGGCATCCATGAGGCCCGGCGTTGCCATAAGCTTTTTAATCGCAGGTTCGGTGCACCTGGCCGCTCTAAACTCGGCCGATGGGGGCATGAAAGGGGCGCGATTCGGGTCAAAGAAATCGGCAATCGCGGTGGGGTGGGAGGGGTCCTGCGATGCGATGGTGAGTTCGATCGACGGGCGGCGGAGAATTTCCATCGCGATGCTCCGGGCGGCGCAGTCGGAAATTTGCCTGCCCGGAGGACAACCGGAGCAGGATGATTGGTCGGAGGGCGGCTGGGAGGGAGGATTGAAAAAAAAGGTTGGAAAACGGAGAGCGGGAGGAAGGGAGAGAAGTCAATGATAGGCTTGGGAATTTGGAGGACAACAGAGACAGGGCACAATGTTTGAGAGAGAGAGGAGAAGCAGGGAATAGGAAGAGTGGAGATAACGGTACGGTACATACGTCAACATAGACAGCGGTGCTCTGAGTGACAAGTGTCATGTTGAGATTGGTAGACTCCAATAGTGCCTCTCAACGCTCCTCACTGATTGTTAGTGTTGGGTTAGCGGTACATACGTCAACATAGATGGCAGTTCTCTGAGTGACAAGTGTCATGTTGAGATTGGTGGACTCCACAATGCCTCTCACAGCCTCTGAGGGCTGCAGGCGAGCGTAGCAGCGGTGAAACTCCTCCAGCACTAAACACCCCACCACCTTCTCCTGTTGTTGCGGGGGAGTTGAATAAGTGTGTACAAAGGAGGGAACGATAGAAAGCATGAGGGAAGGAGGATGGATGTATGCGAGCGTAGCAGCGGTGAAACTCCTCCAGCACCACACACCCCACCACCTTCTCCTGTTGATGGGCAAGGCAGCAGGAGGGCACATGGAAGGCATGAGGGGATAACTGTCTCAGGGGGCTGCAGGCGAGCGTAGCAGCGGTGAAACTCCTCCAGCACCAGACACCCCACCACCTTCTCCTGTTGATGGGCACGTCCAAAGAGCCGCTCCGCGCCCTCGGTGCATTCAGCTCCTACCCCCTTACCCCTCCCCCCACCACCACTCACGAAGTTGGTGCGGTTGAGTGCTCGCACGGATACCCACACGTCCAGAGACAGGCGCTCCGCTTCAGAGGGGTCCAGTGCTGCGCTGCTGCGCCCGCACTGCCCAAACCGCATCTGGTCATTTCGGGAGAGGGAAGGTAGGGGAGAGGGGAGGGAGGGCAGCTTTAGCCATTCCGCTTCTGAGGGGTCTAGCGCTGCGTTGCTGCGCCCGCACTGCCCAAAGCGCATTTGGTGTAGTGGGGGGGAATTTGGGCGCGGGGGGCGGGGAGCACAGCGGGGGGAATGTGGGGGGATGAGAAGGAGGGTGGAGGAGGAAGAGGGGGGCGGAGCACACGGGGGGGAATGTGGGAGGGTGGCGGGGAGCACGTAGGCAGGAATGTTGAAGAGGAATGGGAGAGGAAGGGGACGCAGGGGCAATGTGCGTGTGAGGAGGAATGCCAACCCACATTCTCATTGTTCTCATGATTGTCTTAACGAGAGGGATGCGCAGGAAGCGCTCTTCTGGCAGTACCCGCCAATAGCAACTTAAGACTGCCTTAAAGTAATCCGCGTTAATACCTCACACCGTACCGTTTTGGGCACAAACGGGTGCGCGAGAAACGCTCTTGTGGCAGTAACGGGCGACAACGCTCCCCCCGTATCAATCACCACCGGTCCGCCTCCCCGTCCGCCCGCTTTCGCCCCGCCTCCTCCTCTCTCCCCCGCCATAGTCACTTCCCCCTCCGCCCCCCTCTTCGGCTCTCTCCTTCCCCAGGAGAATTTCCCCCTTGACCGCGCGCTCCCTCCCCCTGATCTTCCCCCGCCCGCTCCTCCCCCGCCTCCCAATAGAATTTCACTGGGCGGCACGTAGATCATCCCCTCGTCTTTTAGCCAAACGACACGGAGAGAGAGGCGGGAAATGGCGGCAGTGGCGTTGGCTAAGCAGAGGGTTTGAATGCGGTTCGAGAGGGGACCCATGGCGAATGCGATCATTTTGTATCGCGAGCACGTCGCAGCGCTGGGGGATTCGTCGCACGGGTCGCGCAGCTCGTCGCGCACGAGCATTCGTCGGCTGTCGCCGTCGTCGTCGTCTGCGAAATCGATGTACTTCGCGTAACGTCGCAGGAGCGACGAGTGGTGCAAAAAAGCGATTGCGGTGAGGACGAAAATTGTCGCAGGAACGAGCGTCGCCTTGCGACGCCATGGCGATGCTTTCGATCCAGTTTTAGTCGCAGGCGATTTCCGCGAGCTTCTCGTAGTTTCTCCTGAGGAACTACTGTTTGGTCTGGGGACTTCCGTTACGGCCATGTCTTGCATTTAATTAGCCAGCCCTAACATTCAGGTCACGTGCAACAGAGAATTTACCATAAACCATCGTAATCGTGTCATACTCGTGCGAAGAATGTCGCAAGTTAGTCAGCTAGGAAAATCCAGGCAACGGCTACCAGCTTGGATCTAGCCGACGCGCAATTCCCTTGGTTTGATTTGAAGCCTAGAGATCACCGGGGGAAAGGTAGTGATTGTGTTGTGATTGGTGGGTTGGCGAAACGTTGTGTTCTTCTGACAAAAATTGACAGATATCCATCAAAAGCAGACATCTGGGAACGCAACGCGCATATGTTCCAAACGAGGATGGAATGCGATGGCGGGAAGATGGTTGTGACCGATGTGCAAACGACTGGCCTCCCTTGTGCGCGGGAACCCCAGGCTAGCGAACCAGGGGGAGTTTCCTAGTTTACGATTTATAAAGAACACTTGCTCACATTCCGTGACGGATTCAATCCAAAACATGCTTGTTTTGCGTATACGAGACAATCTGACCCCTCTAATCTTCAAAACTTTTCGCGAAGACCTTCAGGTAGCTGTTGCGTGGTTTCTGATCACAAACACTTCGTACGGTTGGATCTCAGATGGTAACTCAAGCCTGATAACTCGCACATGCCGAAAGAGCCGCCAGTGCACCCAGGGAGCGAGAGCCGTCTCCCAGTTTCGTGCACCTGTTACGGTTCGCTATTTCGCGAAACATGCTTCAAAGCGAAACCAACACCCGTACCGCACAGACCGAGCCGCATCCTTATTTCATTGTATTCCTTTTCAACAGAAACCCATATCAGACGAACACATGCACAAAACAGCTGGAAAAAGGTTTCCACAAAGCACTTTCGCCCCTTGCGCAAAATTAGAGAGCGAGTCGTCCTACCAGTCACAACAGCAGCAGGTAGCATTGCGGATCAGATGATGGCTCGTCAGGAAATCCACTTTCATCGGCTGCTTGATGAGCCGCCCCTCTTCTTGCGATTTTCCGGCGAATACTGCGACAGTATGTCGCATTCGCCGCATGACACTACTGTGAAGTACCCTGGAACAAGGGCCCATGAAAATCCACACGAACGCCATCGGAAGAAAGGCTCTCTGCGCACATACAGCAGCCCTGGCAGCAGCAGACGCCGCGTAAAATCCGGCTCCCGCAATTTTTGCGACCGGGATGTGACCTCCACGGAACTAAAGGAGCCTAGGCTTTGCGAAGGTATTGTTTCGCGTGCTCGGTTTGGAAAACTGGCGTGACCTTCTTTCGGACACTCACTGAGTCACCAAGCTGCACCACGAATTTTGGTCGAAAATCAGAAATCAACGACGCCAGCCTACCGCGAGAACCTAGTTAATCTCAAGCTCGCAGAATCTTGTCGCTACGATCGAACGTCCCAAATATTAGAGAAACCTGAGCGTATTACTGGAAATTCAGCGGGTGTGCGACGCCAGCGGCCTCACGCTCCAGGACGCACGGGTCGGCGCCCTCGCTTCATTCAAGACGCCTTTTGAGGCGCCATAAAATTCGCACGCGTTCTCGCCCTCGCTTCAGTCGAGGCGCGCACCACAAGGCGTCATCATGGTGTGTGGATTGGGTTGTCATTCGAAGCTCTGAAACGCCGGATTCAGCCTGGGTAGATCCTCGGGGAGTTTGTTACGTTTTCATTCTGATCAACCATGCAACGTTCGCACACTACGAGCTTGAAACGTCTAAACTGTCTTCTTAAAAAGATTCGTTTTGATCTTCAGAGTATGTAGAAGCCTCTGATTCTCTCTCTCCCCCCGCATCTCTCTCTCAACTCGCGGTCTGCAGGGTCCTGTGCTGGTTCCGCGCTTCGGAGAGTGGAACGAAACACCTCTTTCGCCCTCTCCAGAGGTTCTCTCGCCCACAGGAGTCACTGGCGAAACAGTTAACAGACGAACCGGATTTCGCTCCCACCAAACCTCTCGCCAACCCTCCCCAGCTTCCGCGCGCCAGTCCCGCTCCGCATCTCCAAACCTCCGACAGCCGTTGATCGCCCTCCAGCGCCGATCCGACGGCTCTCCTTCCGCCACGTCATCTCGTTCGAATGAGCCAAATCTCGTGAGGAGCAGCAGCAGCGGATTCACAGGATGGCGTCGCAGACGCCCGGCCAGCCCTGCAGCCTCTTCTAGTAGTAATACATCTAATAGCTTTAATACTGCTTCTACTAATTCTACTGCTACTGCCAAAGGTAGTACCCAGAATGCACCAGTGCTGCCGTCGACTCGAGCTCGCCTTGTCAGCACGGCAACAGCAGCTGCAGCAGCAGCAGCAGCAGCAGCAGCAGCAGCAGCAAGCGTGCCAGCGCCAGGATCTCAAACTAGCCGCCCGAGCCTCGCGAGACTCCCAAGCCTGGGAAACCTCCCGAGCCTCACAAGCCCGAGGCAAGGCGAGGTCACGTCTTCAGCCCAAGGCAAATCCCTGGGTGAGATTCTGAGGAGGCAGAGGGAGGAGGGCGGGGGGCATGGAGGGGGGGTGTACTCGGGAGAATTCCTTAAAGCCCGCCTTGCTCGGAGCGCCAGTGCTTCCCGTGCCTCCCTGCTGCAGTCCCAAGGGATCAAATCCCCAGAAACCCAATCCCGAGAATTGGAATCTCAAAGGCGGGCCTCTCAACCAGCCGTTTCATCAGCAGCAGCTGGGGAGTATGGAGGTTCAGATTACACCAGAAGCAGCCTTTCCCAGATAACGCCTGCCAACATGTCTCTGTGGAGGCACCGTGAGAGCAGCAGCAGCAGCAACAGTAGCAGCAAGTATGGGAGGTGCGGGCATTCAGGGATGGGACAGGGCTTGAGTAAGAGTGGCTGGGCCGGCAGGAGCAGTAGTGGGTTGAGGTCGAACCTGACGACCAAAACTAGCCGGCCAGTCAGTTTCCTGACGGCTAGCAGTAAGGGCAGGGTGGGTGATGCTGAGGAGACGGATTCTGGTGGAATTCTGACGGCCAGGAGTGCGGATTCTGCTAGCTTGACGGATCCCTTGACAGGTTCTGTTTGCTTGACGGATCCCTTGACGGATTCTGTCAGCTTGACAGGTAACAGTTTTATGGACGTGAGCGGGAAGCATCTGATAGATGAGATGAGTCGAGTCAGCATGTCAAGCCAGGTCAGCATGGGATACAGCCACGTCAGCAAGGGATCCAGCCAAATCAGCGCTGGCTCAAGTCATGTTGACAGCACTGCCGAGTCATCAACATCCTCCTCAAGCCACGTCAGCAGGGCGTCCATGTCAGCA
Organism: Closterium sp. Yama58-4; assembly: GCA_947470075.1. Classification (NCBI taxonomy): domain Eukaryota; kingdom Viridiplantae; phylum Streptophyta; class Zygnematophyceae; order Desmidiales; family Closteriaceae; genus Closterium; species Closterium sp. Yama58-4. Next base: position 463,283 of record CANIUD010000027.1, read on the forward strand.
TGGTCGCCACGTAGGCTCGGGAGCCCGCTCAGGTTTGGCAGCCCGTTTGGTTCGTGGAAAACCAGCGGCCGCAATTCCGAGGCTAGCGGCGGTCGTGACACTAAAGAGAGTGGTGACAATAACGAGGGGAAGAGGAGGTATGGTAGCGCCAAAAGAGCTTCGGATAATTCTCGCAGGGATGGGTGGATCAGCAGCGGTAAGAAGGTTCCTGGAACAAGCGCTGATGTCAGCTTCGCCAGCACTGACAACAGCAACGTCAGCAACGATGCTAGCTGCGTCAGCAGTTACATCAGCCACATCAGCAAGGATGTCAGCTGCGTCAGCAGCACCATCAGCGGCAGCAGGAATCTAACCAATCCCAGCGCGCCATATCATGATGACGATGTCAGTTACACTGACGATGACATCAGCAACCCAAGCGGGAACCTTGATGCCAGCAGCAGCATCAGTACACTCCGCACCCCTTTTAGTCCCACTGGCAGCAGCGCGAGCAGCAGCAGGATGACAAGCAACAGCAGGCGAACAGCCATACCGAAATTCGACGAATGGTTGGATCCAAAACGCGACCACATCTGCCCGGTGTACAATAGCGAGTCCACTTGTAAAGTGTACGATGGTGGACGTTACAGTGTAAATAGAGATGTTACCAGCAGTAGCAGCAGCCGCAGCATCAGCAGCAGAAGCACCAGCACCAGGAGCAGCAGCAAGCTTCAAAAGTACCACCACCACCACCCCCTCCTACTCCAGCACAACAGCAGGAGTGAAACCAGCAGCACCTACACCAGGAGCAGCACGAACCACACCTGCAGCAGCAGGAATAGCAGCAGACATACCAGCAACAGCAGCAGATACACGGGCAGTATTCAGAGCAGAGGGAGGAGGGAGAGTGCAGAGACAGAGTCTCGAGGTAGCAACAGCAGCAGATACACCAACAGCAACTACAGCAGCAGCTATTGCAGCAACCACAGCAGTGGTTTCACGGGTGGTTCTGCTTACAGTGGCGTGGGTAGCGCCAAGACTGGAAGCAGTGGTGTTTCTGGTGCTGCTTCCAGCATCAAACATGCTCTTAGTGCTGCTGGTGGGAGAGGAGAGGAGGAGGTAGATTCCCAGGAGGATTTTCCTTACTCTGAGGTGTTTGAGCGAGCGAGAAGAGAGACGCGATCTAGAAGAGAGTCGGAAACTGATGAGACGTCTCAGGGGGGAGATTCAGAGGTGTTTGAGGCGAATCAGAGGGATATAAGGGAGGAGAGAGAGGTGCAGGAGGGGTTTGTTTACTCGGAGGTGTTTGAGAGGGCGAGGAGAGAGAGAAGAGAGACACAGGCTGTGAGGAAGAGAGGAGCAGAGGAGGAGGAGGACAGGCGGTGTGGGATTGGGACTGGAAGGGGGACTGAGAGTGGGTGTGAGAGTGAGAGGGAGAGGGAGAGGGAGAGGGAGAGGGAGAGGGAGAGTAAGAGGGAGAGTAAGAGAGGGTCTGAAGTTAATGGTTCTGCTGCGACAAGAAGGGCGCTTCTGTCGTGTGAGAGCAGTGGAGAGGCGGCGAGGCTTCAGCAGAAGATGGTGAGAGAAATGGCTGCTAGGCGAGTGGAAAAAGGAGGAGGAGGAGGGGGAGGAGGAGGGGGGATCACTCGGCATAGAGAGGAGCAGGGAGGGAACGCAGCGTTGAGCTTGGGAAATGGGAGTGCTTTGGAGGAGAGGGAGAAGGGAGAAGATCACGAAGGAGGAGAGCAGGAGGGAGTTGAGGAGAGAGGGGAGAAGGGAAGGGAGGAGAGGGAGAACGAGGATGAGGAAGAGAGGAAAGACAAGAAGAATAGAGGGAACGAAGGTTGCCACGAGGGCGCAGCAGAGGAGCGGCAGCACAGGGGTGTACCAGGCCTGCTGACTTCTGAGTCGACTCAAAAGTCAACAGAGGGGCGGCAGCACAGAGGTGTACCAGGCCTGCTGAGTGTCAGTGCTGGCGAGGCGTTCTTGAGTGCTGCTGGGCCGATCAGGTCCATCCCTGAGTCGATTCAGTTGAGCATTGCAAAGCTGAACACCGGTAACAGTTCGGCGCCCGTCACCAATGCCCCAGGGCCCAGAATTGTTACCGATGGTGGTGTTTCTGCGCTCAACTCAACTGCTCCAGGGCTGTTCAGGAGTGTGAGCATAGGGGCAGCGGAGTGGAGGCGGGGGAGTGAGGGAGCGGCCAGGGGTCTGAAGCAGATCAGTGAGTGGCTGGAGCGACAGGAAGAGGAGGGAATGGGCGGAATGGGCGGAGTGATGGGTGGTGTGGGTGGTGTGGGTGGTGTGGGTGGTGTGGGTGGTGGGGTGCATGGGGCGCATGGGGTGCATGGGGTGCATGGGGTGGGCGGGGCGCAAGGAACAGCTGGGAGTGTGGTTGAGTCTGTCCCTGTCATTCACACGTCCATTACTTCCACTCACAGCGTGGTTCGCCTCACCCCCTCTCTTCAGGAGCCCTCTCAGCGGCACTTCTGGAGAAACCTGCCTCTCGCCCTTCCGACTGCCCCTGCAGCAGCAGCAGCAGCAGCAGCAGCAGCAGCAGTAGGAGCAGCAGGAGCAGCAGCAACAGCAGCAGCAGCAGCAGCATCAGAAACAGCAGGAGGAGCAGGGGCAGTAGTGCTCATCTCACAGGACATTGATACAGCATCTGCATCATCATCGTCAGCAGCAGCAGCAGCAGCAGCACAGCAGTAGTGGCACCACCCACAACAGCACCACCACCACCAATTCCACCCACATCAGCCGCGTTGCTCCCACTGAAGCCATCCCATCCCTTTCAGAGGACGCTCTCGGGCAGCCGAATGCTTCCGGGCAGGCCGCCGGGCAGTTGGGAAACTATATCGGGCGGGGACCTAGAGGATGGTGGGGCCGGGCAGATGGTTGGCGGGCAGCTGAGCAGAGTACGAGTGAGCGAGTATCAGATGCTGCAAGCCCACAAGGTATGATCGCAAAAGGTAAGATATTGAACAAGGTAATGCCCCTCTCTCACTGTAAACTTGCCTTCATGGGGAGAGGACGTTGGGGCTGGGCAGTTGGTGGGAGGGCAGCTGAGCGCAGAGTGTGCGAGTGAGCAACTGTCTGATGCTCTAAGCTCACAAGGTATGAGCACATAAGGCGAGCTCACAAGGTATGAGCACATCAGGCGAGCTCGCACAAAGGTTATACCCCGTGAACTCTTGAGAATTCTCAAAAGCAGTTTGAAAGCCGCCGCAGCACATTCGCATGCAGCGTGCGAGTAAGCCTCGTGAAAACTGCTCCTGCTTTTTGAGTCTGACTCAAAAGTCCACTCCTGAGAATTCTCATTGTGCACTTGTGCAGCAGGCGAGTAAGCCTCATTCAAACTGCTCCCGCCTTCCGTCTATCCTCTCACCTTCCGTCCTTTCCTTTCCCCCTCCTCTCTCCCCCATCAACTTTGTGCGACCAGGCATCCCCATGGCGGTTGTGCTGTGGCCTTCCCTCTGTGCTGCCTTGCTTCGAGTCGTCTAAAAACCCTTCCCTTCCCCCCACCCCTCTCCCACCCCTCTCCCACCCCTTCCCACCCTTCCACCCATCACTCCCGAACTCGCAGGCATCCCCATGGCGGTTGTGCTGCGGCCTGCCCTCCGTGCTGCCGTGATCCTACTGCCTTGAGTTCCATGGTACCAAGGCCATGAGTTAACTACATCGGGCCTTGGTGTCCTAGTGTTCTCCAGCTGCTGGTACTGGTGGTGCTATTGTTGTTGGTGCTGTTGCTGCGGCTGCTGATGCTTTGTTCATTAGATGGAATGGGATGGGACATGCTTTACCAGGCCAGCAGCAACCTTTCATTCCTCAGGCAGTGAGATGGTGGTTCTTGTACAGAATCATAAAATATTTCGCCAGTGGTTCATCCAATTTGTGTTACAGCAGTAACGTTACCATACCCATTCAGCATCTTTCTGCCCATTGGGAAAAAAAGTATCTACCTACACAAAGCACAAAATTGAGAACAGCAGCACCACACAATGGCCAGTCCCCTTGCTCCCATAAACAGCTGTCTCTTGGCTCCACCAATTAATTCCCTTGCCCCCGCACTACAATCATCCATTCCATCCTGCACACACCACATTTCCCACTTTCTCACAACACACCTTATCGCACACCTCCAATGCCATCCCTGCTTTCTCTGAGACCTCAACCCTTCTTCCCCACCTTCTAATCCTGCACCACTCTTCACCACTCTTCACCCTCCACCACTCCTCTCACCACTGCAAGACCATTCAGCCTCAAAAGCCACCCCTCACAACGTCAGCACCTCTATGGCCAATCCAGCCTTCTTCAAGTCCACTTCAAGCCGCCTCCTAGCCTCAGCCTCATCCCTCCCCTCCTCCGTCACCACCCCCTGCCCTTGCAACCAGCTTACTGCCTCCTGTCCCTCTCCCTACAAAGAAAGCACCTCCAAAGCCAGCCCAGCCTTCTTCAAGTCCTCTTCAAGCCGCCTCTTTGCCTCAGCCTCTTCCTTCCCCTCCTCTGTCACAACCTTACTCAGCTCCTTCGCCCCTGCCTTCCTCAAAACCTCCACCACACCCTCCTTCCCCGCCTCGCTCCCCTCAATCGCCTTAACCGCCGCCACCACCACTGCCCGCCTCCTACCCCCGTCATACGACATTTCACACACCGACTTGAGTAAGCCAAAATCCGCCGCCCCGGCCGCGACAAACCCGCCCAGCCACTCGCCCAGGAACCGCGGCGCCTGCGGCACATCCAGCGCCAGGTCATCGAGCTGCTCGGCCAATGAGAGCATGCCAGCTGTCAGCGCACTCTCGCCCTTGTCGCTCTGTGCGAACGCGCCCTTGGAGTGCAGGTGCGCGAGCAGCCGCCCCACCTCCACACATTCCTTCTCCTTGCCACCCTCCAGGGCAAAATTCGCCGCAAATTCAACGAATCGGGACGAAACCTCGTGGGATGCCTTTGAACCAAGCTCTTCCATACACAGCTGAGCCTCCTTGAGATCCAGCACAGCGAAAAACTCCTTAAGAAGCGATTCAGACTTTCTCTTAGCCACATCATCCCACGTGCCTGACACTGCCGCTGCTGCTGCTGGCTTCACTGCTGCTGCTGCTGCTGCGGCTGGGCCGTTGCTAGCAGCAGCAGGGGCGGGGGCAGCAGCAGGCTTGGGAGCCGCAGGTTCGGCTGGTCTGACCGGAGCAGGCTTGGCACCAATCAGAGCGCTCGGCTTGCCGATGAAAGCCGACGAGCCTCCCATTCCCGGACCCATACCTGGGCCCATTTTGAGCCCCATGCCTGGCCCCATGATCGGTACCGAACCTGCTGCTGCAGCGCCCTGCCGAGCCTGCCCGGCAGCTCCGGTGGTATCCTTCTTTCCGCGCCGACCAATCGAAACCGTTTCCCACCCATCCAAATCCACAGGCGGCACCATACCTCCCACCAAGCCTCCCGGCATGCCGGGCATCCCCGGACCTCCGGGCCAGCCAGGCCCGGGAGGGAACATCATCCCCGGACCTCCAGGCATGGCTCCCGATACTGCACCGACCCTGAGCGAGGCAGCACCCTTCCTCAAACCAAGCGTGGCCTCAGCTTCAGCGTGGATCTGATCGAGCTTCTTAGCTGTGAGCTCCTTCCTACGTGGCACCCACTTATTGGACCGCAGGTCGACGAGGTCGCGGCACATGAAGCGGATGCGAGAGGGCAGCGTGGGGGAGTTGGAGAGAGCTTTAAGGCGGTCGAAGTAGGCGTTGAGCAGGACCGGGTTGGCCTTGCCGGCGGGCTTCTCCTCCATGCCTCGCCCGGCGGTGGACAGAAGCTGGCAGAGTGCCTCGATGTTCTCCTCTGGAGGCTCAGTCTTGCTGTCCCCTTGCAGCTCCTGCATGGGGGAAGGTGGAGACGAGGAAGGCGGAAGGGTAGGGAAATGAGCGCGGAGAGGTAGAGGGTAGAGGGGAAGTAGGCGTCGAGCAGCACGGGGTTGGCCTTGCCGGCGGGCTTCTCCTCCATGCCTCGCCCTGCTGTGGACAGCAGCTGGCAGAGCGCCTCGATGTTCTCCTCTGGAGGCTCAGTCTTGCTGTCCCCTTGCAGCTCCTGAGAGGAGGGAAAGGGGAAACGGGAAAGAGAGCGGGGGAATGGGGAGACGGGGAAAGCAGGAAGTGGTGAAGAGGTGAGCGGGGAAGGGAAAAGGAGGTTGGCTTTCCCTACGGGCTTCTCCTCCATGCCTCGCCCCGCGGTGGACAGCAGCTGGCAGAGTGCCTCGATGTTCTCCTCTGGAGGCTCCGTCTTGCTGTCCCCTTGCAGCTCCTGAGAGGGGGGGAGAGGGGAGGGAGGTGGGGGAGGAGATGCGGAAGGAGTAGTAATAAGGGCAAAGTTTGGTAAGAAAGGGCAGCAGCTGGCAGAGTGCCTCGATGTTCTCCTCTGGAGGCTCAGTCTTGCTGTCCCCTTGCAGCTCCTGAGTGGAGGGAAAGGGGAAACGGGAAAGAGAGCGGGGGAATAGGGAGACGGGGAAAGTAGGAAGTGGTGAAGAGGTGAGCGGGGAAGGGAAAAGGAGGTTGGCTTTCCCTACGGGTTTCTCCTCCATGCCTCGCCCCGCGGTGGACAGCAGCTGGCAGAGTGCCTCGATGTTCTCCTCTGGAGGCTCCGTCTTGCTGTCCCCTTGCAGCTCCTGGGAGGGGTGGGGGAGGGTGGTCGAGGGCAGGATTTCGGGGGAGATGGAAAATAGCAGTGGTGCACACGTGAGCTGCGCACACGTGCACGATGTTTCCGGGAATCAGCTTCTGCTTGTGCAGCTCTCCAATGAGGTGGTTTTTGAGAATTCTCAAAAACCACCACAATGTGTCCGGGAATCAGCTTCTGCTTGTGCAGCTCTCCAACGAGGTGCAACTCCCTATGGTCTTTGCTCTCTGCCAACCCACCTGCCTCTACACCCTGTTAGCCAGCGCTCTTCCCATCTCACCTGAGTGAATGCTACCTGCCCCACACAGTACCTGCACGCACGCATGCACCATCTTTTCGGGATTCATCTTCTGCTTGTACAGCTCTCCGATCAGCCGGATGTTACCTGCCCGCAAATGTTCCCTGCCCCACACCATACCTGCGCGCAAGCATGCACAATCTTTTCGGGAATCATCTTCTGCTTGTACAGCTCTCCGATCAACCGGATGTTCCCCTGCGTGCGTGCCTTCACCCTCCGCTGCACGTCCTCCCGCTCCTCCGCCTGGCACAAGGATACAGAGGAGCAGAGCAGAGCAAAGAAGCACAGGGCAGTATGGGGCAGCACAGGGAAAGACAGGGCAGAACAGAGCAGGGGCGCACAGGAGCGTAGAGAGGGTGAAAAGAGAATCATTCAGGAACGCAAACACGAGAACACTGAACAAAATCAAGTCCCCCCATGCCAAACCCTAAGCCCTGCACTCTTCCCACCAAACCCTTACCTGCTCCGCCTTGGTGAGTCCTTTGAGCTCCTGCCTCAGCTTCAGCGCCTGCTCAAACTCCTCCTGGCAGGTACTCAACAAAATCCTCCTAGAAGTAACCGGCTTGTCAGACCCTTCGGGCCCTGGGAACTGTGGCAGCGCGCGGGCGAGCTTGTCGCAGAGCTCCGCGCAAATGGGGCAGAACGTGGGCTCGTCAGCGGCCCTGCCCACTCCTCTCCCTCTCTCCCCACTCTTGCCACCCTTCCCACCCTTCCCAGCCCCGCCAGACCGCACCAGACCCTCACCTGCTCGGCCTTGGTCAATCCCTTCAACTCCTGCCTCAGCTTCAGCGCCTGCTCGAACTCCTCCTGGCAGGTATTCAACAAAATCCGCCTGAAGGTCACCGGCTTATCCGACCCCTCGGGCCCCGGGAACTGCGGCAGCGCGTGGGAGAGCTTGTCGCAGAGCTCCGCGTACATGGGGCAGAAGGTGGGCTCGTCCACGGCCTTGTCAAAGATGAGCGAAATCACTTCCTGCAGACGCTCCGCGGAGGTGATGCCCGAGTCGAGCATCTGCTGCAGCAGCACGTCAAACTTCTCGGGCGTCAGCTTGTTCAGGATACTGCCAGGGGTAGGGGTTGGGGTGGGGGGAGTGGGGGGCGGGGGGAAGGGGGCGAGGGGGAAGGGGGCGAGGGGGAAGGGGGCGAGGGGGAAGGGGGCGAGGGGGAGGAGCAGGGGACGGAGCACACAGGCATGGGGCGGGCAGAGGGGGTTGGGCAGAGGGGGTTGGGCAGAGGGGGTTGGGCATGGGTTTGAAGGTGGGCTCGTCCACCGCCTTGTCAAAGATGAGCGAGATGGCCTCCTGCAGGCGGTCGGCCGAGGTGATTCCTGAGTCCAGCATCTGCTGCAGCAGCACCTCAAACTTCTCGGGCGTGAGCTTGTTCAGGATACTGTGGAGAAGGGGGGGGGGGGGGGAGGGAGGAGGGAGGGTTTGGGAGGAATGGTGGACACACATGGGGCACACATGGGACACACATGGGGCACACGCGGGGAACACGCATCAGCATCTGCTGCAGCAGCACGTCAAACTTCTCGGGCGTCGAATTGTTCATAATGCTGGAGTGGTGGAGGGAGAGACTAGGTAGGAGAGGAGTTTGGGGAGGTGGGATATGGTGGGATTGGGGAAAAGGAAAGGCGGGAAGAGGACAGCCACACCCTTTCAGGCGGGAAGAGACTTTGCCCTGTAATCTCCTTTTCCCCTCGTGGCCCCCCTTGTCCCATTCCCAAACCCCGCCCCCTTCCCCGCCCTCTCCCTCCCCTTACAATCCCCCATGCCTCTCCGCATACCTCCCACATTCCCCTCCTCCTCTCCCTCCCTTCACATTCACGCCTTTCCCCACGCCTTCCCCCACGCCTTTCCCAACGCCATCCCCCACGCCATCCCCCACCAACGACTCACCCCTTGACGGTGCGCAGAACCTTCTCCTTCTCGTCCACGGCGCCGCGACGTGGCATCCACGGATTGGCCGCCTTCACTATCGGCACCACAGGGCCGTCCAGCTGGCCGCATTGAGGGAGAGGGGAGGGGAGGGAGGGAGGGGAGCGGGAAGGAGGTGGGGGAAAAAGGGGGAAAGTGATGAGGGGGAGGAAGAAGGGGAGAAGTGAGGAGGGGAGAGAAAAGGGGGGATGTGAGGAGGGGTGGGAGAAGACAGGAAGTGAGGACCGGGGGGAGAAGGCGAGAATGAGAGATGGCGGAAGGACGGAGAGGGAAGGAGGGGAGGGAGAGGCACATGGGGGTTGGGTACAGAAATGGCACGAACGGTGCCTGGGGGGATGACTGGCGCAATAAAAAAAACCCATCATTTCCAACCCACCATACTGCTACTCACACGCCCACTAGTGCCGCTCACATTCCCAGCGAGGTGACTTTTGAGTCGACTCAAAAGTCACCCAACCCACAATACTGCTACTCACACGCCCACTAGTGCCACTCACATTCCCAGCGCCCCCAGCTTGTCCCTGCTGCTGTTGCTGCTGCTGCTGCTGCCGCTGCTCCCTGCTGCTCCCCACGGTTCTGCCAATCCCGCTCTCCGCCTCCCCGCCCGCCTCCGCCTCCCCGTCCGCCGCCGCCGCCGCGTCCGCGCTCGCGCTCCTCCTGCGGGGGGAGCGATTGCCGCGCGCGCCAGTCGCGGTTGTCCGGGGCCTCGGGCGCGCGCGCCTGCACAAATGGAAGGGGGAGGAAAAGAGGGGATTTTGGGGGGTTGGGGGAGAATGGAAAAAGGGGGAGAGCGTGAGAGGAGACTCGGGTGCCCGCGTCTCCACAGGTGGAAGGCGGAGCGGAAGCGCGGGATTGCACGAGGCGGGGGAAGAGAGAGATGCGCGGAGAGCGGGGAGGGGGGAGAAGGTTGGGACGGCGCGTAAAGGCGGTTGAGGGAATCTAATTTGAAACGAGTCATGCGTTGACTTTCAAGTTGGCTATTGAGTCGCTTTCCGAGCCGACTTTTGAGTAAACTCAAACCTCACCTCCGCAGTTCGCTCACCTGCTGGCCTGCGGGCTGCGAGGGCGGGGACGCGCTCCTGAGAGAGGAGGTAAGAGCGGAGGGGGCGGGGGAAGCAGAAGCTGCTCACCTGCTGGCCTGCGGGCTGCGAGGGCGGCGGCGCCGACCTGCGCGAGGACCAGCCCGGCTCCACCGTAACTAACCACACTTAACTCCTGAGTCGACCGAACCCAAAACTCACCTGCGTGTGTCCGCGGCTCTCACCTGCTGGGCTGCGGGCTGCGAGGGCGGTGGCGCGCTCCTGCGCGAGGACCAGGCGGGCTCCACCGCGACTTTTGAGTGCGCGCGAAATTCACCTGCTGGGCTGCCTTGGCTAGGGGCACTAGGCTCACCTGCTGGCCTTCTGGTTGCGAGGGCGGCGGCGCCGACCTGCGCGAGGACCAGTCGGGCTCCGCCGTGACTAACCACACTTAACTCCTGAGTCGACCTCTGAACCGAACCAAAACTCACCTGCGTGTGTTCGCGGCTCTCACCTGCTGTCCCGACGGCTGCGACGGCGGCGGCGCCGACCTGCGCGCAGACCAGTCGGGCTCCGCCCCGGCGGACGAGGAGCGCCCCCCCGCGATGATGTCCCCCCCCGTGTTCAGGATCTCGGGGGGGATGTCCGCGCACTTCTGCAGTGGGGGGAATGGGGGGAAAGAATGGGCGGAAGGGAAGGGGGTGGTAAGACAGTGGATGAAGAGGATTGTGGGGGAAACACGAGGCAATGATGTCGCCCCCCGTGTTCCGAATCTCGGGGGGGATGTCCGCGCACTTCTGCAGTGGGGGGAAAGAGAGGTTGGGGAGGGTAGGTGGTGGGGGGTGGGCGGAGATAAGACGGAAGCCAGAATGGATTACGGGGAAAGGCGACGCAATGATGTCCCCTCCCGTGTTCAGAATCTCGGGGGGGATGTCCGCGCACTTCTGCAGTGGGGGGAAGGCGGGGAAGGAAGGGGGAAGGAAGGGGGAAGGAAGGGAGAAGGAAGGGGGAAGGAAGGGGGAAGGAAGGGGGAAGGAAGGGGGAAGGAAGGGGGAAGGAAGGGGGAAGGAAGGGGGAAGGAAGGGGGAAGGAAGGGGGAGAAAGAGGAAAGAGCGGGGGGGGGGATGGTGGAGGGAAATATCAGCGAGATGCAGGTATAGATGCAGGTATAGATGCAGATGGTGAGAAGCAGTTTAGTGAGAAGAATATATCAGCAAGAAGCAGTAATCAGTCGGAAAAATATATTAGTGAGGGCTAAACCCCACTCAGGCTTAGGAACAATTACCCAGAGTGACGATACAGATGCCAACCTTCTACCCCAGATACCAGTCATTGCATCGGGTGGCGTCCCTACTGTTCGTTGCAATCAGTAATAAAAGTGATTTTTTGAGACGTCTCAGAAAATTATTTTTATCACAGAGTTACCAGTCATTGCAACAGGGGCCTTCCCTACTGTTCGTTGCAACAAGTACCGACCTTAGGCGTCGTCACAACTACCATGGCCCATCTCACCTCACGGTACCGCATCTCACCTCACGGTACCGCATCTCACCTCACGGTACCGCATCTCACCTCATGGTACCGCATCTCACCTCACGGTAAGCCAGCAGCTCGTCCCTCGAATACTTGACTCGAGGACCCTTGGGACCATCGTCCTGCATGTGACAAACAGACAGACAGGCAGACAACAGACAGAGAAAGAAGATGAGAGAGAGGGAGAGAGACAGCACTCGAAAGGCGCGCCTGTCCGTGTCGAGTCTGATACGATTTTCTGATCCGCAGAGGATGGTGATGTGTCACCTAGACTGATTCTGCCTGATTCTGAGGCGCATGAATGAAACTATGCGCCTGTCAAATACAAGTCTGCAACCATCCCCTGATCCGCAGAGGAGAATGGCACGTGCTCGGCGTTAACCACTGGCGTTAACCACTAGCGTTAACCACTGACGTTAACCACTGGCGTTAACCACTGGCACCTGCTGCCATGCATTCGGCAATAAACACTGGCATGTGTCAAGAAGGCTTTTGAGTCGACTCAAAAGACACTGGCATGTGTCAAGAACAAGCACACTCTGGTAAGCAGTCTAACGTAGTGCCCATCTAGAGACGACTACTCATCTCATCATCAAGCCTCGTATCCAGGCACGTACACATTCAACACTGCCAGCATCGCCTCTAATAGTGCAAGCATAGCTCTTTGGATACGAACACTAGATCATCGACATCTCTTCGCATCCGACCACTCTGGTCACCCTAAACTCTCAACAGTGCCAGCCTATTGACTATGAACTCCCGCTACAGGCTTGACAAGCCCAACCATGGGCGTAACAGTACCAACAGTACGCTCCAGCCGCCAGAGCTCTGAGGCGCCTAAAAACTCGTCTGAATCCGGGGAGGTGGGTCACTCTGTTCTGTACACTCTCTCAGTATGAATCCGGGCGCCTCTGTTCCGCAATACCATATGCGCGTTAGAGCAGTCTGCCCCCTCGGTAACAGAGGCGGGTATTCATGCTGACGAGTCCCAGACAGCTTGCGGAAGGCGGCTAGCTGAATCCGTCCGGTGAAGTCTAATTTGCGCGCTCGAGCCATACGCCCCCGAACGCATGTAGAGCCCCGACGGCTTACCTCCTCCCGGGCCCAGCGAACAACCCAGATGGTCTCTTCGCAAAAGCTAGACTGCTAGGTGAATCCAGCCGGCAAAGACTAGCCTGCGCGCTCGAACCATCCGCTCCCGGCCGCACGTAGAGTCCCGACGGCTTGCCCCCTCCTGGGCGCAGCGAACAACCAAAACTATCAGTTCAATCCGTCCGCTAACGACTAACCTGCGCGCTCGATCCATCCGCTCCCGGGCGCACGTAGAGCCCCGACGGCTTGCCTCCTCCCGGGCGCAGCGACAGCCCTCCGCCCAGCCCGCCGCCCCCCGGCCTCAAGCTCACGGCGGCCGGCGCTGCGGTGCGACGCCACGCGATTCATGCGACGCATGCGACCAATGGGGTTGATGGTGCGGAAGGAGGATAGGTTGGGGAGAGGGAAAGGAGGAAAGGGGGGAAATGGGGGGAGAAGGAAGGGGGGAAAGGGTGGGAAAGGGTGTGGGAGGAGGGGGGAAGAGGCGGGGGGGGGGGGAGGTAAAACAGAGAGTGAGAATTGCATATGGGTTTGGTGAGACACAATGTGGTGGTGGCCTTGAAAGTATCGACGCAAAACAAAACAGGGAAACAGTGAAACAGAAAAGCTATGAAACAAAACCGTATGTTATGAAAGACGAATCAGCATTACGACCGATTGACAGTAGCTTCGCTGGTGAGGGTGCTTCTACAGTGAAAATGCAGGTGGGGCCTGAAAGAAGCTTCCGGTACCTCCCTAAACATTAGCTTAAGGATTGATTAATATCGGTCGTTAGTCTGGTAAGAAATCATTAATAATAAAAACCCATCCTGATTCCCGCCTAAACCTTAACAGATCGCGGAGGGCACGAAGATTAATGTACAGGACACACGAAGAATGATGCTTCTTGTTTCAACCTAAACTTATGCAGTCTAACCTGTCGCTGACGACTCGATAACCTTGAATTCTATCTCGCTTCTTGTTAACGGCGAAAAGCGGATCAAACCCCTAAACTACAATGCACAGAAAGTAGTACCCTAGGTGTAACCCTAATCCAAAGCGGGTTTATGCGAATGTGAGCTTATTCGAGGGAGTTTACGCGAATGCGTGCGAGGAGAAATACGAGACGATCCTTGTCAGACTGCGTCGCAAGCCACGTCGCTAACTAACCGGCTGTTTATATTCCACGGAGGCAGGAAAAATGAGGACAAAAATAATGTTATATACGGTTCCTTGTTCTAGTGAAGGAGGACCCTGGAGCTTCGACTAAGGAATAAAACGCGATGCGGAGAGGTGCATCTTCAGTTTCGTATTTTGAAATCCTAATCTAAACGGATGTCGCGACGAAATGTGGTATGGAAAGGTGGGTGCACCTTTGGTCTCAGAAGCTGCAGGCTGAGAGTTATCCGAAGCGGGCTTCGCGTCAGCGGCGGCGGCGGCGGCGGCAGCGGAAGCTTGGTCATTGTCAACACCAGCCATATCAATCACAATCACAATCTAATAAAATCCGGAGAATGCTATAGCAAATATCCTGTAACCGAGGCAGCCTGTTGGACCGGACGGCTAACGACGGCTGATGACGGATGACGACCGATAACGGCGGCTACGGCTTGGAATTTAGGCTTGACTTAGTGCCTTTCCTAGGCTTCGCGATGTACGGTGCCGGTGCACCTCTGGGCTGGATGCAACCCTCTCAGCCTAGAGAGACAGGGCCTGACTCGGTCCCAGGAGCGAACTGGAATGGATCACCTCCTTGTTCCGCCTAGCTCCTCCTACATGCCTTGTTCTGGAAGGAAAGTGAGCAGCTGCGGCAGCAGCGGAAACAGCAGAAGGGGCAACCACAACAGCAGCACCAGCAGCAGCAAGAGGAGGAACAGACTCCCCTTCGTAATGGTAGGGTTCGGCTCCTTTAAGAACGTTATTGTTTGGTACTTGCGCAAAATCTGGATAACCAACCAGCGTAGGCATTCCATACGCTGCACTGAATTTCCAGCCCTACCCAGCCTATTCCCACGCTATTCAGGGATGGTATGAGCGTTGCGGGCAGGCAAACAATCCCATCCCTGGGAGAGGGATTGCGGGTGGTGTTCATGAACACGAGTACCTTTGGGGCGTTGTTTTGGGCCTGGATACGGAGGACAATAGTTTGCATAAGTAGAACAAAGAACAAATCTGTGAAATAAAGAGGTCATGATGGATACACTGTCATACTTGTCATGCAACAAAAAAAAGATTCTTTAACAAAAATATAATAAAATCAAATGTAATATTACCAAACCGCTTCTTGCTTGATTGTATCATGCTACGGTATAATGCCGTGACAATTGCTGCATTATTTTTTTACAAAATAGTTATCAAGTAAATATCAAATTGACTTCACGAGATTCACGATGTTTCCTCTGCTGAACAAAGGGTTTTTATGGAATTGAAAAAATAAATGTATTCAAAAGCGTGTGACTGGCGCGCAAAACTAGCAAGAAGAATGAGCAACGAGCAACAAGCAACAAGTGAGGAGAAAAATAAGGTATGCGTAGCAGAAAGGGAGAGAGGAGATCCAGTTCGGAGGAGGCAGCAGGCGTGTCTGCGGTAGGCAGATTGCATGCTGACGGCTGCCACACACGTAGCCTCCCACAAACTGCGGCACCCGCAGCAAGGCGCGTGAGAGGGGAATAGGTTCGTCAGCAGCGGGGTCAGCAGGTGTAGTGGCTGCCGAAAAAATACGTTGTCACAGTATTGTACATGAACTACCTACAGCTGTTGTGTAGTGTTGCATTTTCTTGACGGTGAACCTTACATTGCACTACATCAATTGTATTTCTATTAATTTATATTGCATATCTTATACCTGCCTACAGCTTACTAGTGTATTAGGTTAGTTATTAGAACCAACTGCTGGTGGTGTACCCTGCTGGTGGTGTACCCTTTACCTTTTCCCTTTCTTGACATGTTATCAGAGTAGGACCTATTCTACATGGGCCCACCAACTCCGCCTTCTGCCATGGCGGCCCACTATGCTGCTTGCACGAAATCTGCTGCTGTTTCCGGAGCTTATGCTGAACCCGTCGCGCTGCCCCCCGTCGCCTTCAATTCGCCTGCCTCTTCGCGGCGCTTAGGGCGACGGTCGCGGCAGACATCATGGCGAGCGCCAGCGACCCGCCAGCGCGTTCGCGAATGCGCCAGCGACAGTCGCCAGCGGGAGCGCGAGCGCCACCCAGCGCCAGCGACCAGCGCCGACGCCAGCGCCAGCGCCGACGGCGGACGCCAGCGCCAGTGCCAACGGCGGAGGCCAGCGCCAGCGCCGACGCCAGCGCCCAGCGCCAACGGCATTCGCCAGCGCCAGCGCGGACGCCAGCGCCGACGGCGGGCACCAGCGCCAGCGCGACGCCAGCGCCCAGCGCCAGCACTTCCGCCAGCGCCAGCGCATGGGGGGGAGGGGGATGAGGGGGTGGCGGGGTGACCAGCTCCTTGCTCTCTCCCTGCAGCGCCTGTCGCTGTGGGGGGGGGGGGGGGGGAGGAGGGTGAGGGGGTGGCGGGAGAGCTTCTGCCGCGCCAGCCGCCTCCTCTCCTCTCATTTCCTTCTCTCCTCTCCTCTCCTCCAGCCGTCCCACTCCTCTCTCCTCTCCTCCTCCTTTCCTCCTCCTCTCATCCGCCTCATGTACACCACCGGCTTCCTCCTCCTATCCAACCGTTGGTGTGTAACACCGGCAGCCTACGCCCTCCAAATTAGCCCTCCGCCCTCCGTTCTGGCAGTCAGAGGTGCTGCCGGTCAGCCACCGCTGTTTCTGTGCGTATCCCAGCTACAGCAACTGCTCTCCAGGCGACCTGCTACCAGACACCACTAGCTATAGCCGTAGGCAGTTACGGGGGTGTGTTAATTTATATTGCATATCTTATACCTGCCTACAGCTTACTAGTGTATTAGGTTAGTTATTAGAACCAACTGCTGGTGGTGTACCCTTTACCTTTTCCCTTTCTTGTCATTCCTATTTGTACTCCCAACTCCATATTGAAACCCCTCTTTTGGCCAACCTTTCCTCTTGTTACTCTTGCTATGCCTAAACCTCCACGTCCTAAGTTCCTAGCCTAACTTAGGTAACTTGACAATTTCCTATCTCCCTGTTAAGATAGGAGCTTGGAGGAACTTAAGTTTTAGGGAGAGAGTGGATGCTTGGCCAAGAAAAGGGGGTTTGACTATGGAGAGAGATACAAAATATAAGGCAAGGGAAGGTGGCCAAGGGGGGTATACCACCAACAATAGAAGAGATACTACACTAGCTAGGCTAATATGCAGTTATACATAGAAATACAATTTCTGACACTCCCTATTGCAAAGAGCTCTTCCCTGCTACTCTCGTAACTCCCTCCTCTAGCTCTTTAGCTCAAGTTCCTAAGCACTGTTTTACATGGAAACAGAACAGGCCACATCGTAAGGCCTTTATGTATAATGGTACGAAGAACAGGCGATTATGGGAGAGCCAAGGCGCACAAACGACATAGCGGTATGAACAATTCTTGATTAATTCATAGAGTACAAGGGGAACAGCATCAACCATATAGGAAACGCAGTGACGTGTGCAAGAACGTTCGAGGAGAACGTTATTCATGAAGAACGTTGTCTAGGGAGAACGAGCAACAACTACTCTAGCATGTGCGGTTCAAGACTAGCACTGCCAGGTGAAAATCTCATTTGGTGAAAACACCATCAGGTGTATTTTCTACATGCCCAGAAGTAGCTGTGCATATCATTGCAACACAGGCAGCTGCGCATACTCGTTTGTGCAAGCTATCACTTCCCTCCAATTTGTCAGAATCTAGCAGCAAGAATGATAACAGAAGGAAGAGGGATTGCACTAGCAGACATAGGGAGTACATAAAGCGAAAGCCTAAAAGGGTTATACTCTCTGTTGAGTAGCCCACTACAGCCTACACATCAATTAACATTTTGACACACCCCCATAGGCGAAGTGGGGGATAGCCAACACAACAAGCGGTCTCAAGACCAGTCAAGAAAAACAAAGCAAGCTCAGGGTGGATCACAAAGTTGTCAAACTATAATGTTGCTTGTATTATCTAGGCTGTACTGGGGTAGGGTAGCCCATAAGGGGTAAAACCCAACTCTAGGGTTAACATTTGTACCCAGTTCTGTTTCAATGCATTCCATTCTAACTTCTCAATCTTAACATGGTATCAGAGCGAAGGACTCCTGTTCGAATCTCGGTGTGTGCACCTCGGGCATCCCAGTGCGGGGGGGGTGTCAGAGGTCCACTGGAGATCCCCGATTGATCCTAGGGAAGGGTTACAGGCACGTCGGCCTGGGGGGTTATGGGCACACTCACCCGCTACACAAACAAGCCCTTTTATCCCAGTGGTTAGTGGCTGGGATTCTGACATGGTATCAGAGCGAGAAAGTGGTCCCTAACCGAGCTGAGAGAGTCAAGGAGACGGGATACTATAAAGTGGAGGGTCCAGTACATCAGAGGCGGGTTTAGTTGCTGAGCTGGTCGACTTTGCTGCTATATGTCGTCTAGACTACGCCACAAGTCTTGTTGCTGAGTCTGAGTCTGTCTGTCCTCCGTCCGTCGGGAGTGAGTGTGCTCTTGGCACGGACGAATTTGAGGGCAGGCAGGAGGACTTTGAGTCTCTTGCGGCTGCTGTACCTCATCTCGTGGCCTGGCTGCTTGCCCCTAAGGGAGACCCGGATGCACTAGACATCCCGACCCCGCGCTCTTACCGAGAGGCGATTACGAGTCCTTACTCCTCTCAGTGGCAAACAGCCATGGACGCAGAGATGGCATCCTGGAAGTCCACAGGCACCTACGTCGACAAGGTTCCCCCTCCTGGGGCGAACATAGTCGATGGCATGTGGATTTTCAGGGTGAAGCGACCGCCGGGTTCTCCGCCTGTCTTCAAGGCTCGTTACGTTGCACGAGGCTTCAGTCAGCGTCAGGGAGTTGACTTCTTTCAGACCTTCTCCCCCACCCCAAAGATGACCACTCTTCGGGTGCTGCTGCACGTTGCCGCTCAGCGCGACTACAAGCTTCACTCTCTTGACTTCAGCACAGCGTTCTTGCAGGGCAGCCTGCACGAGGAGATCTGGCTGCGCCGCCCACCTGGCTTCATTGGGTCGTTCCCTCCTGGTACCCAGTGGAGCCTCCGGCGGCCAGTCTACGGTCTCCGCCAGGCGCCTCGTGAGTGGCACGATACACTGAGGACGACACTTGCGGCTCTTGGGTTTGCTCCATCCACTGCTGACCCGTCGCTGTTCCTGCGCACCGACACTTCCCTGCCGCCGTTCTACATCCTCGTGTACGTCGACGACTTGGTCTTTGCCACTACTGACACTGAGGCACTGGCCCTTGTGAAGTCGGAGCTGCAGAAGAGACACACGTGCACTGATCTGGGTGAGCTGCGCAGCTACCTTGGCTTGCAGATCACCCGGGACAGAGCACGCCGCACCATTACCCTGAGCTAGTCACACATGGTGCAGCAGGTCCTTCAGCGCTTCGGCTTCCAGTTCTCCTCACCACAGTCCACTCCTCTGTCTACCGGTCACTCGCTCTCAGCTCCACCTTCGGACGAGTCCATAGAGCCGAGTGGCCCGTACCCAGAGCTTGTGGGCTGCCTCATGTACCTGATGACCTGCACAAAACCTGACCTTGCGTACCCTCTTAGCATCCTAGCTCGCTACGTTGCGCCTGGGAGACACCGACGAGAGCACTGGGAGGCTGCTAAGAGGGTGCTGCGCTACTTGTGCAGTACATCAGGCATGGGGCTGGTGCTTGGAGGACGGGGTGATGTTGTCCTCACTGGACACTCAGACGCTTCTTGGGTTGACAACCTGGCTACGCAGCGGTCGTCACAGGGTTACACTTTCAGCCTTGGTTCCGGCTCTGTCTCTTGGCGGTCTACCCGCCCAGTTGTGAGGCTAAAATCTACGCCACAGCCATGGCTCCACAAGAGCTACGCTGGCTCACCTACCTGCTCACCGGCTTGGGAGAGCGGCCTCGTTCTCCTCCAGTTCTGTACGGCGACAACAAGGCAGCCCTCGCCTTGTGTCATGAGCACAGACTGGAGCACAGAACGGAGCACATTGCTCTGCGTTACTTTCTTGCTCGAGAGCTGCAGCAGCGCGGCCAGCTTCGTCTTGCGTACGTGGACACGCGGGCCAACACAGCTGATATATTCACCAAGGCACTTCTGCCTAGTGATCATCAGCGTCACTGCACTGCTCTAGGTCTCGTGCCTACTTTGTCACACTTGCTCACTGCTTGACCTTGCTTGTACTGTGATCTATATATCCTTGCGTGCTTACTTTTGCTAGGCTGTGATGACTGTACTGCTGGCTTTGTTTTATATATAACTCTGCATGTGAACTAGCCTTGTGGCCATTTGCTTGTGCTTGGAATGTGTGGTGACTTCGTGATCCACCCTGAGCTTGCTTTGCCTTTCTTGACTGGTCTTGTGACCACTAGTTCTTCCCCTTTTGCCTATGGGGGTGTGTCAAACTATAATGATGCTTGTATTGTTTAGGCTGTAGTGGGGTAGCCCATAAGGGGTACAACCCAACTCAAGGGTTAGCATTTGTACCCAGTTGTGTTTCAATGCATTCCATTCTAGCTTCTCAATCTTAATAAAAGTCACCACGCATTTCGAGCACAAGCAAGCGGCCACAAGGTCATTTCACATGCAGAGTTAACGGAAGAAACAGAGGGCAAGTGAGGAGGAGGAGGGACTATGAGAGGAGAGGAGGTGGTAGGCGGCGGCTGAAGCTGCTGGCACACGGGCAACAGGAGCAACTGGCACACGGGCAACTGGAGCAACTGGCACACGGGCAACTGGAGCAACTGGCACACGGGCAATAGGACCAACTGGCACACGGGCAACTAGAGTAACTAGCTCTGCGGCTAGACGAGCGACTAGAGCAACCGACTCACGGGCGACTGGGGCAAAAGGCTCACGGGCAACTGGAGCTGCTGGCTTTACGGCGACCACCCCCCTTCAACCTCCCCTATCTTCCCAAAACTCCCTTTCACAACCCTCGGCATCTCTATCGCCACTCCCTCGTCTCCCCCACACCCTCTCCCCCCCACAGTGACATGTGCGGCAGTGGGAGAGAGAGGAGGAGGGGTGGCAGCTGGTTACTCACACCCGCCACCCCCATACCACACCCACCACCCCCATACCCTCCCTCAATTGCTGCACGCGCAGCAGGGAGTTGGAGGGGGGGAGGAGGGGGGGGGGGGGGCGGGGTAGGAGCTGCGCGGGCGACAACAGGGCGCGCGGTCGGGCAGAAACCGTCGAGCGCCCAAGGCGCGCGACGGGCAGGAAATCGACGCGCGCCCGGGGCGCGCGACGAGCAGGAAATCGACGCGCGCCCGGGGCGCGCGACGGGCAGCAGAGTGGCGCATGTAGCGGAAGCTAACGGTGGGCCCATTAGGTCTTAGGATCTTAACTGCTTTGATACCATGTCAGAACCTAGCAGCAGGAATGATAACCGAAGGAAGATGGATTGCACTAGCAGGCATAGGGAATACATGATGCGAAACCCTAAGAGGGGTAATTCTCTCTGTTGAGCACCCCACTACAGCCTACACAGCAATTTATATTTTGACACAATTTGGTCTAATGTAAAAAATATGCACATTAAAATTCACCCATTGGAATGTACGTGGCGAATTCCGTAACATCAATACGCGGGTTGCAAAATCTTGCTACTTTTCACATGCGAAATCATACGTGTACAGGGCTTCGTCTCAACAAATGGCGCCCTCGTCGCGCGCCCATCGCTTTATCCGTCGCAGCCTACTGTCGCACACCTGTCCCTGAACCTTCGCGACGTCCGCGCTTGGCGATGGTCACGGCACCCGTTGTGGCCCCCTGTCATTGCCCCCTCTCGCACGCTCGTCGGCGCCCTCGTCGCGACCCCCGTCGCACCAGTCGCGCTTGTCACGCTCGTCATGGCCCCCGTCGCGAATGCATGTGGGGGGAGGCAGCGGGGGTGGAGGACGTCGCGTCTGCCTCATAAGCGCCTTGCCACACCCCGCCCACTTCCACTAGGCCCGCAATTGCTACTACTCTAACGCCCTGCTACGACGACAGTCGCTGTACGGGGGAGGCAAGGGAGGGTAGCAACCATGCGGTCGCGCCGGCGCCTGCTACCGCGCCCAGCTGCGATGGACGTTGTGGGGGCAGGTGGCTAGGTTGATGGTCTCGAAACATTTACGAAACATGACAACAAAGGGTCTCGATCCGGAAATCTTCCACTTCGAGTAGTCACCCTGACAACTAAGATATTTTAAGCTGAAAGACAGTTATGTTCTGGTTTGCGGAAATGTTGGAGTCCCTATCAACTCGGGTGTTTTGCAGGAAGGATGCGGAATGTGCATTCAGTGTACACATTCGATAAAATGCTAAAAAGTCAGTGTTAACTATGAAATAAAGGCTGAATAATCAGTATAGCTAAAGATTAAAGTGTATAAAAACCAGTGTATGTAAAAAAAAGTAGGATAACATCCAAGAATTTCAGGGAAAAAACCCCTGGTATCTGAAGGACTGGTAAGGGGGCATTTCAGGATAATTTATTGCTATGTTTCTATGTATAAACTGCCTACAACGCTAACTGTAGTATAGTGTAACATTCTCTTGGTGATGGACCTTGCATTGCTATCTCTCGGTTATATTTCATATCTCTTCCTAGTGAAAAGACCTCTTCCTTGCTACTCTTGAACATTTTATAGCTCCTTAGCTAAAGTTACAAAGCATTAATAGCGGTGTCAGCAGGTGCAGCGGCGTCGACCACTACCGCCATCCGCTTCACCCCTCCTCACGGCGGCAGTCACAGGAGGAGGCGATGGGGCGAGAAGGGCCACGTAACGGGGACGATAGGGGGCGAGACAGGGCCGCGATGAGGGGCTCGAGATGGGGCCACGGCAGAGCGAGACATGGTAACGACGAGGGGCTTGAAGTGGGGTCGTGACGGGGATGCGGCGGGGGGTTCGACGGTGCCGCGACAAAGTGATCGAGATGAGCCCATTGGAGGATCTGGAGGGTGCGAGCCTATGGCTCTGAATACCATGTTGAACTAGGTTTGGGGAGTTCTGGAAGCTGTAAAAAAATTGTATGGAGAAACAACAATAAATATGGCAAAGGCCCGCTAAATACAAACGATAAAATGGTGCTCCACCAACGATAAAATGCATTTGTATACACTAGCTATGTTGAAGGCAGATGATCTATTATATGTTTACATGTATAGCACGATGCCACATCTCATTTTCTTCTTGCTGTATGAACCGATATCGAAGGTTTACAACCGTATGATATGCCGAGGTATTCAATCATGACTTTATGTCAACAGCCAAAAACATGGAATATGAATATTCCCCTGAATTATGTAGCCATGAAAGTATTTACAAAATGCATAAATTGCATTTATTTTATTATTTGATGTATGAAACGAGTGTAAGTTGTAAGATCATGCAAGGAAATGGTCGCTATCAATTAGTTTGACGGTTGGCGCTGGGCCTTTAGGACGCGGTAAGGACGCGTCTCGTGAAGCGGATCGGCCAAGGTTCGGCCGATCCGCACTGATCTTCATTTTGAGCCCAGGCTCGGTAGCGATTGATGCCTAGGACTGCAAAACTATAATGGCAGCTGCCACACCGATTTCAGGTGACAGGTTTGGGTGGGCAGGGTTCACCCAGCCTGCGACAACTTTTCTTGAGTCGCACGCGACGAACGAAAAGGCGTCTCATGTGCGCGAACAGGGTGACCCTTTTTGAGCGACGTCATTAAATGACTTTGCGACGGGGATCTAAGGCGAAGGGTTGATCCCAGCACTTGGAGTCGCGGTCGGCTCCGGGCCGTTGACGCTGAGACGCGACAGCTGTGCCTCCCATATCATTTACGCGCTCGACCTTCACGATCAGCTGCTGGTCGCGCTCTTCCAACTGCTTCTCAAGCTCGGAGACCCGCTTCTGAGTCGTGACCAACTGTACGCCCAGCCTGGTATTGTCCGCTTGCGCATGGGTCAGGTACTCCGTGAGGACTGTCACCTGGTTCTGCGCGTTCTGCTGACCTCCTGCATGGTCAGACAGCGCGAGCATGTGGGTGATGGTCGGGCAATAAGGAATTCAATGCTTACGAACGTGATCAATGTTGGTCTCACTGCGCCACGTGTCAGTGTTGGTGTGTTGCGCTGAACTATGGCCAGCTGATTGGCCAACGAGACGTCTGCGGCCCACTCCGCGAACTCCCACGTCTGGCATAACGGGTTCTGAACCACATATGGGTGCTTCGGCTGGTGGATGTAATACATTGCCAGGTCGGTCGCCACCGCCATCCTAGCCTGGCCGTCCAGCTCTCGCAGTATGTTGAGACCCGCGGTGTCCTGCTTCTCCAGCCTTTTCTCGCAGACCATCCTCTGGTTGTATTCTAAACACTGTTTGCAGAACGAATAAACGTGGCGAGGGTCGCGATGAGTTGTGGTCCCGCTCGTATAATGTATTTCGCGACCACATACGTACCTGCTTCTGTCCTTTGTCCTCCGTGGCCCATGGGAATATGTGCTCCCGGAGTAGCTTCATTAATGCCTCACTTGGCGGGACCTTTGCGCGACCAAGGTAGTAGTCACCGTCCACCCCTGTGAAACCAGCCTTCAACAATACAGCCTCCTTCGGGATCGTGGTGAGGTAGTGCTTGGTCATCACATCTATGAAGCGCCAACCCCCCAGTCGCGCCAGCTGATCCGAAGGCATACCGTCCGCGGACGCGTGCTGCGCGCCTCCCGCCCTGGTCGCGTGGACGACCCGCGAGCATGTGATTCTCGCGTCCCCCAGGATCTTGGCCGCCCAGTCGTGGTGGGTCGTGGGTAGTATCGGCTTCTCATTACCAGCGTAAAGGGGAAAGAAGATGTACTTGTCGTACCACTTGGCGGGTTCGGAGAAGTCTAGAGGTGGGGCTATGTCCTCGTACGCGACGGGAACCACGTCGTACACCCAATGCAGCCACATTAGGGTAGCACCGACCGCGCACAGCGTCCAGTCCAAGTGCCACACAGCCGCGATGTAGTTGAGTGAGAAGTCCTTGTTTGTCTTGCCTGTTCGGCACGCGCGGACAAACATGAACGCGTCCTTTACCGGATCCGTCTCTGATCTAGCTCCGAGGTTCCACATCATCATGTCTGGCAGCTGGAGGTTTCTGATGGTGCACGCGCGGGCTAGAGTGTGATGACCGAGCACGGTCATCGTACGGATGCACAGGTCGCGATGCAGGCCCTGCGTGTATGCGCGGTTGGCTAGTGCGAAGTTGCTTAAAATGGATTTCATGCTGGTCTCCCGCATCATGTGCTTGAACTGTTCTGGGGTGTACGCGTCCGCGCCCGTGCCGCGATGGCGATCCATGTGTTCCCTGCACAATAAGTGTCAGGATGTTATGATTGTTAGCTGGTGCAGTCGTGATGGACATTTGAGTCATTGGTCGAGATATGTATACTCACGCGATGAAGCGATTGTACTGGTCGCGGATTCGAACGCGGACCCATATGCGACACTCCGCAAATTCGCGCAGCAGGTTCAGCACAGGCTTCCAAAATATGGCCCCATCGAGCTTGATGAGCATGTTCAAGGACTTGAGACGACCCATCAGCATTGCGGGGGTGCACTGCCGTCGCATCTTCAGGGTTTTGTCGGGCCTTTTGAGTGTTGCCATCCTCTCCGCCTGCGCGACCGTCTCGTTCGCGAAGAAGGTCTCGTATTTGCGTAAGCGCCAGGGATTGGTTTCGGGGCCGTGGAACCACTGCTCGACGCCCTTTGCCTCCTTCCACCTCGTACCCATGCTCTGTTTCAGTGCGGCCCCTATCTCGTCCGGGTTTTTGTTCTTCAACGCGGCCTCCTCCCCGAACCTCCCATCGTCCAGTTTCGGCAACTCGTGCGCCACGAACCGCTTGTACTCATTGGCCCAACAGCGGTACTTCTTCAATGTGGCCTCGGACACACCGTAAAGAATTCCCATGCACATCTCTCTCTTCGCGGCCGGCGTGTCGTCCACACCAAGCCTGTTCCAATCCGCGATCGGGGCCTCGTTGGATGAGTGCGGTACCTGCACTCATTCGTTGTCTTCCGCCTCGTCCTCATTGAGCGCGGACAGCGGGTCCGAGAGGTAGTTCTCGTCATCGTCATTCTACTCGTCGCCATCATCATCGTCATCATCCTCGGTGTCTTCATCCCCATTGTTTCTCCCCCGATCGCCCCGCTCCACGGCTACGTTTTGTGCGGTCTCCGGCACTACATCCACTCTCTGCCTCCTTTCACGCGGTCTGTTAACGGGCTGATTCGAGCGGTGTGCCATCCTATCCTGCATTGGTTGGCCCACGTTTCCCCTGTTCGGCTCACCCGCGTTCGCGTTACCTTCGTTACATCTCCCACCATTCCCTCTCCCCCCGTTCGCTCTCCCACCGTTCCCTCTCCCACTAGTACCTCTCCCCCGGTTCGCTATCCCACCGTTCCCTATCCCACCTGTACCTCTCCCGCCCCTCGCTTCCCCACTGTTCCCATGGGGTTGCCTACCAGTTGCGGTCGCGTTCGCATCATCTGGTCCCGAGGGGGTGCGGATGTGCACGTCAGGGTTCCCGGGCAGCAGGGAGTTCACGTTCCATATAGGAGGAGGCGCTACACGATTATTCACATTCGAACTAGCCCCTACGCGATCGACGTTTGTGTCATCACCATCCACGGGTTGAACCATGGGAGCAGGTGGGATTAGGGTCCTCGCTGGGAGCTCAGATGGAATCGCGGTAGGAAAAGGGGTTGCGGGAGCCGCAGGAGGGGTCGCGAGACTTGCTGCCGTATGCACCATGGGATCTGGTTGTACACCGAAGTAACCGTATCTGAACCCGAAACTAGGGTACTGCGGCCCGACGTAGCCACGAATAGGAATCCCAAAGGGCTGGGTTGAGTGACCTGTCGCTGCCGCGTGGTGCTGCGCGTCCGTTTGAGTTACAGGTGCAGGGGTGAATACTCGCCGCGCGTTCTATTCATCCTGTTGGGTTTGGAACGCGACCGGCGCTGCTGCAAGTGAAACTTGATACAGTGGTGCTAGGTGTATTCAGTTGATCAGTTGCGGTGGGTGGAACGCGGGCAGTCAAGACCCAAAGCTCTCTGGCTGCACGTATGCGGTACTCCATGTCGGATAGGGCACGGTTATGTTTTGCGCAGTAGCTGGCTCTGCTGGTAGCGTTTGGGTCGCGACTAGGTTGGCTGTGGGATTAAGTGAGTTGTTGAGCCCAGTCGCCGTAACGCGACCCAAAGTGTACATGCATCGCACGAGGTTTCCCCTACTCCTCCGCAACGCGTGCAACAACATTTTGCCAAATAACTACGCGACCAACCTAAACCCTACAGTATGGAATCTTTGCGATCTCGGGTGTGTGTAATGTCGGGTGATGTACAGACTCGCAAACACGGGCGCCGGGGTTGATCACATACGAAAGAGGCTGGTAACGCGACCCCCCGTTTGCGTCTAAGTCAGGTAGAGTGCAATGGGGAGAGACGTGCATGTCGTGCAACTGGCGAGCGGAATGCATGAATGTGGGGAGGCTGGGTGAATTGAACGGTCCAGGCTTAGACGTGCTTCCCACGTCACCGCGTTCGCGGCTCGTCTGAACCGCAACACCTGTCAGCGTCCTTAAACGAGCTGCACGCGTCAGCCAGCATGGCGCCTGTCAAATTGCGCCACGTGGCTTTTCGCGGTTCCGAACCGAATCTCGCACCGCGTTACCCGAAATTGTCTTGCTGCAAAGGATGTTGGCGACTGGTTTCGTGATTTCACCACCAATCCCCCCCCACGGTCTGGACTGCGATCCCCCATTTGCATGCGCGCAATTTCCCCCCTGTCCAAGTAAACGGCCAATCGCGTTCGGTTTTTACCGAGTCGCGTATGCATTGGCGCGTAAGAACCATGTGGGTTCTTTCGGTTTTTGGTGGCGCGGGGAGCTTTCGATGGAAACCTGGTGGGATTCAGTCGGCCACGCAGAGCCGCGCAAGGTCCAAATCTAGTGAATCCCTGGAGGGCCGACTTTGCTCCACGCGTCTCCCGATAGCTCCGCGCCCCGTGCATCCCAAGGCGTGGGCGGGGTTTTTCCCGAGCCGAGCGGTATGAACATCCCAACGAAGTCAACGTGAAAATTGTAGGTCCGGGAAACTCCAGAAGGAGGTTCGATGGGAAATCGAAAACCAACGTGTCAACAACTCCAAGTCCCTGGGACCAAAACTTTGAGTTCTGAGCTCCTTGAATTCTGGCCCTGGTTTTCACGGGCGCAAGCCAAATTCAACACTTAAATTCCGGGCTTATGAAGATAGCGTACGTATCCCTAAGATCGAATATTTACCAACTACTTAAAAGCGAGTGCATGCATACTCGCTACTCATCTTCACCACGGGTATCTACTGCCTCTACATCGCAGGCACAACCATCCTCGGCGAAAACATTGGGGCTTCATATCCAGAAACATCAGGGGGAGAGGGGTGAATAGGTGGGTGGGGGGGGGGGGGGGGGGGGGGGGGGGGGGTCCTTCGAAACAGAAACCAAAACTTAGATACAGGGGAAGGCCCAAACGAGGCCCTTAACTGTCACGGGTGACATTTGAATCTAACACTTTAAACGGTCAAGCTGCTTCGTGCGTGGCCCGGAATGTTCAGGGCATTAAGGGCAAATGCCCTTACTTCGACAGCCCTGGTCAACAAGCCACTCGAAACTTTGGACCAATCACATGAAAGTGGTGACAGTTTGCCACCCGACTCGGAAGTCCTTGCAACAGGTTTCCTTACTGAACTGTAGCCTAACTGCGACATTCAGGGCAGCTGTCCGCGTTTGGCATGTCATGGAACTACAGTGTATCGAATCTGTTCACCGAACGTGAAGCCGACCGATGTGTCACCCTCTGCCACAGCAGCAGGTGAAGGATGGCGTCCACGTGAATAAGTACACCTAACCCACTCCAACTTTCTACTACCCCAATTTCACCAAGTTTGTCGCCATCTGTGGTCCTGGGCGATCGCGGTTCGGCTAATTCCAGTAATCAAAACCGAGTAAACCGCTTCATAACAGTTACGAAAAGCTCAAAACCTGTGTTTATATCTTGTTGTTGAAATTGGAGGGAATACTTGTTTCCCACCAATTTCAACCCAAGGCAAATAGACGAGAGCAAGACTCGGGGCTCTATGTTTTGAAGTTGGCGCGTGTTATGTGTATTTTCAGCTGCAATTCGTTTTGCCCTAGTCTCATGAGATTGTCATTATGTTCACGTTCAAACAAGGGCCTCAAGTTCAAGCGCCAAAGCTGGCAAGTCATGAAGTACGTGGTGTTTGTGTGTCTACATAAGGGCGGATTCCTGGCTTTGGGACATCCGCTCTTTGAGTCATCCGAAATTTTGGAAACCAATCAAAAATTCCCAATCTCGAGATTCAGGATTTCCGATTGGATCCCACATTTTTCGGATGACTCGAAGAGCGAATGACCCGAAGCCAGGAATCTGCCCTGAGGTAGGAAAGCAATGCTTTGATGGATGGGGCTTTGAAACTTCCCATTCATGAACCCCAAAGTTGCTTTGAAGCAAAAGCTCTTGCGTACACGCAGTCAACCTTCCCGACTTCTTTTGATTAGCCAGGGGCAGTGGGTGTACAAAAACGAAACTTTGCTCGAAGGGTTCTACATCATTGGACGGCTCTGGTTTGGGTTGGGTTGGGGGAATGGTTGGACCGGATGAGCACAGATTTGTCAAGTGTGCGAGTTTGATTCATTCTCCAAGCACCTTGCCTAGGCTGAGTGGAAGAATGACCACGTCACATATTTTTTAGCCAATGGTGCCTTCCCAAGTTCTAGGTCTGTTTAATGCTCTTCAGACGGTTGAGGATGGGCTCTGTTGCGCATTTCTTTGACCCCTTGCAGAATGATTCCGTTCGAAATCCCCTTGCTGAACTTGGGCTGATAACACAAAATGCCCTTAAGGACTAGTAACTTCAACTCAAGTGTTTGTGGGGGACTGACGAGTTTTTCATTAAGTTGCCTTTTACCGTAACAGTAGCACTCAGGGCATTCGTAACTGTGAAATGAGGAAACCTTAGTACACGAGCTTTGGGAGTACAGACTGGAACAGAAACCAATGTTGGCAAGCGTAGAACAGGAATCCATTCAGTTCGGTCTGTAATGTACTGTATCGCTCAGCCATTAAACGTTTGACCCTCTGTGATGAACGATCTTTTTGTGCCCTAGGAACAGAGGGCTCTGGCTTCCCGTCCTCAACGAGACGAGACGAGACCGTCGCGAAGTTGGAAGGTAATACGCGCTGACATCATCTTCACCGTTAGATGACGAAAGCTTCACATGAAGCTTGCCCGAGGACATGGCATAAATCATAACGCTTGTTGAAATCGCTTGCATCTGATTGGTGCGCATTAAATTGTACGAAGCTTATCAAGGCTACCTGTCGCCGCTTCTGTGCTGAAAGATACGGCCAGCTGGAGACTCGAAAATCTCCACAAGGCTTCCAAGATGCAGATCTGTCTGACACTTAGGCTACAGTACAGCAGTGCCCACGGTCAACTGCCAGTTCCACCGACCCCTGCCTCAGTCAACACGGAAAATGCCCGCCTTGTTCCTAGATTTCCCGTGACACCCCTATTGCACATTCGTCCCCGCGAAATCCACCGCCTTTCAGCCAAATCCCATCCATCCATCCTTCCATCAATTCCTCCCCCCCTGGCTTCCATCGCGCAACGCAAAAGCCCACTTTATAACGCGGTTGATTTTACGGGTAGATTCATTAACTCAATTCGCCCGC
Source organism: Closterium sp. Yama58-4 (assembly GCA_947470075.1). Taxonomy (NCBI): domain Eukaryota; kingdom Viridiplantae; phylum Streptophyta; class Zygnematophyceae; order Desmidiales; family Closteriaceae; genus Closterium; species Closterium sp. Yama58-4. Next base: position 493,612 of record CANIUD010000027.1, read on the forward strand.
GTCCTACCTTGCCGAGCAAACCACCTATGTGCCTTCCGTCAATAGTCTCCCTTTTTACCCACTCGGCTCGAGATAAATGCAGCTGTGATTCAGAAGCACGTCATCACTTGGCTTTTCAACACTTTTCCACTATCACCCACAAGTGAAGCTGAATTCCGAGTTTTCGGCATTCTGACTCTCGCCAAGCGGAACTCGCACAATATGACGTCTCCCTTGTGTTTTCAGTCCGACGGAGCTAGCGGAGCGTTTCCCGCTGGCTTTCCGGGTTCCACCTGGTTCGCCCAGCATCTCCTCGAGGCTTGCGGCGGTAACGGCGGCGGCGGTTCCGGCGTGAACGGTGGCGTTTTCGGCAGCGCCCAAAGCACATTGCTTGCGGCTTCGGGTGACAATCAACTCCCTTCAGCGCTTCCTGCCACAATGTCTCCAGACGTGGACACCCACTTCGCGGCCGCGTCTTCCGCCGTGCCGTCCGCGCCTATGACGCATGAGGACGAGATTTTCCTGGCTCAGCTACAGGCGATGCTACAGGAGCCGTGCGGCGGCAATGCCGCCGGCATCAGCCCCGCCGGAACGCTTGGCGGCGAGCAATCCCCCGTCGCCCCCGCGCCAGCCACTCTCGCAGGCGCTACATTTGGCGCGCAAGCGGCTAACCAGCCTTCCCACATTCCCAGTCACTTCCGCTCCGCTCAGGCGGCGGCGGATAATTCGAGGCGGCGGGAACATTCCGACGCCATTCCTCTACCTATGCCGCTGCGCGCGGCGAAGAGTGTAAAGACATCTCCGCAATCCTGGCCCGGATCGCCTGTGCGCTCTCCGCTCAACGCGCCACGTTCGGCATTGGACGGCTCGCCCCTCAGAAGAGCCCTAACGGCGGAAAGATCGAATTCCTCCGACCCGCGTCTCGGGGAGATTAAGTTCGGAGGTACTATGTCGCGCCTCGGTTCAATGGACGGCGCGAACGCGGGGGCTTCCATGGAGGCGCCGGCCGCGGCTCCGGCGACTTCGCCCAAGCGGAGCGCGTCTGGCGACGGCATGGGCTGCCTTTCCGACGAGCCGCAACGCTCGAGCGGATCTGGTTCCGCTTCCGCGTCTCCCGCCGCCTCTGCTGGGGTTCCTGCTAAAAACGCTGCTACTACGGGCGTTTCCGGCGCGGAAGGTTCCGCGGGAAAGGGCCCGTCGCAGCTGTCGCGACAGCACGCTGGGAAAGGCGGCGGAAGATTCGGACAGCAAATCAAGCCAAAAAGCATGACGGAGAAGCACCGCAGGGAGAAGATCAGCGAGGGAATGAATCGGCTGCGGATGGTGGTTGACGCGCATGGTGACGTGGCGTCGATGCTGAATTACGCGGTGGATTATATCCAAAATATGCAGGCTGCCAATAAGAGCCTCAGGTTGGAGCTTTTGCGGCGCCAGCTGTCGTGCGGTTGTAACGCGTCAAGCGATATCGCACCAGCATCGCTGATTCAGCACCTCAATGCTCTGCAAAAGTAGGTACATTTACTTTCATGATTTGTATCGTATGTGCATTATTTAAATTAGCATACTAATGGCGTCCAGGAAATATAAGGCGCAATGACTAATACCATGCAAAAAATCTTGCACAGGGGAACTCCTAAGTAACTGAATTCCATTTTCAATGTAAACCTTGCAGCAGAGCGTAGTCTACGACAAATAGTGGTCCTGAATCCTGATGATGGTTATGTGAGGCAATCAAACCAAATCCAGACAAGCCACCAGCTTCAATACGGTAGATTGCTTGAACATTAGTTGTCCGCCAGCTGACACCCAATCAATTTTGTTCGTTCGTGGGTAAGCCAACTATATAACTAGCTCACTCTCATGTCACTCATCATCTTCATTCCAGGTTTCATTACTGGAGGGGAATGTGACTGAAATGAAATTTCCGAACCGGGACGCATAGAGACTCGGGTTGACAGCGCTGATGGACGTGCCGTCATAACGCAGGCTCTTGCACACGTGCTCTGCCTTCTTGCGCGTATTGTATTCCTGAAAGTGGTCGGGTCAGGTGAATGTGTGGGGGAGTGAGATGGAGGAAGACTTAGATACCGTAATAAGTAATGGAATGCAACGCGCTGATCGACGTGCTGTTGTATCGCAGGCTCTTGCACACGTGCTCCGCCCCCTTGCTCGTGTTGTACTCTTGAGAGTGGTTGAGTGCGTTTGTGTGAGAGAGAAAGAGAAACAACATGAGAAACAACCCCAAACCCTCAACCCTACAATAACCCAAACCACTCAGAACTGACCTGCAGGATATCGATGATTCCGAAGTGCAGCACCACTTGGTACGTCTCCCTCTTGGCCGGGTCCATCACAGCCTTGCGTGTCCGCCTGTCCACCCTCACAGCCGTTGCCGGCATGCCCTGCCCCAGCAGCACCCCGCTCCCTCCCTCCCCCATGCCCCCTGCCGCTCCTCCCTCTCCCATGCTCCCTCCCCCTCCCGAGCTCTTTCGCTCTCTCCCTTGCCCACTCCCCTCCTCCTCCTGCTGCTGCTGTGAAGCTGTGGGCAGCAAGAAGCCATTTGCAACTTGCCCTGCTTTCCCATCTTCCCCTCCCACTGCTGCATCGGCTGTTAACCTCGCCCCTTCAGCTGCCCCCACCGCGACATTTTCTAGACGGCTGAGTTTGTCTGTTGTGGTGGAGGTGTCAACTGACGCTTCGGCGATAGAGGTGGACGCAACCCTCTGCCATGGCCTCTGCATGTGATGCTTCATCTGTGGTTGGAAGCAGAGGGAGGGAAGGGGAGGAAAGCATGTGGCTGGTAAGGCAAGCAAGGGCGGAGGTGGACGCAACCCTCTGCCATGGCCTCTGTATGTGATGCTTCATCTGTGGTTGGAGGCAGAGGGAGGGAAGGGGAGGAAAGCTTGTGGTAGGTAAGGCAAGCAAGGGCGGAGGTGGACGCAACCGTCTGCCATGGCCTCTGTATGTGATGCTTCATCTGTGGTTGGAGGCAGAGGGAGGGAAGGGGAGGAAAGCTTGTGGTTGGTAAGGCAAGCAAGGGCGGAGGTGGACGCAACCCTCTGCCATGGCCTCTGCATGTGATGCTTCATCTGTGGTTGGAGGCAGAGGGAGGGAAAGGGAGGAAAGCTTGTGGTTGGTAAGGCAAGCAAGGGCGGAGGTGGACGCAACCCTCTGCCATGGCCTCTGTATGTGATGCTTCATCTGTGGTTGGAGGCAGAGGGAGGGAAGGGGAGGAAAGCTTGTGGTTGGTAAGGCAAGCAAGGGCGGAGGTGGACGCAACCCTCTGCCATGGCCTCTCTATGTGATGCTTCATCTGTGGTTGGAGGCAGAGGGAGGGAAAGGGAGGAAAGCTTGTGGTTGGTAAGGCAAGCAAGGGCGGAGGTGGACGCAACCCTCTGCCATGGCCTCTGTATGTGATGCTTCATCTGTGGTTGGAGGCAGAGGGAGGGAAGGGGAGGAAAGCTTGTGGTTGGTAAGGCAAGCAAGGGCGGAGGTGGACGCAACCCTCTGCCATGGCCTCTGTATGTGATGCTTCATCTGTGGTTGGAGGCAGAGGGAGGGAAGGGGAGGAAAGCTTGTGGTTGGTAAGGCAAGCAAGGGCGGAGGTGGACGCAACCGTCTGCCATGGCCTCTGTATGTGATGCTTAATCTGTGGTTGGAGGCAGGGAACGGGGTGGGAGGAAAGGGGGAGCGGGGGGGAGAGGAGATGAAGGGAGACGAGGGGCCCTGAAAGGGCCGGGGGACGTGAAGGCTCCAGTGGAGTTGAGGCAACCCTTTGCCAAGGCCTCTGCATGTGGCTCTTCATCCGTGGTCGGAGATCACAGGGAAGAGTTGACTTTTGAGTCGACTCAAAAGTCAACTAGGTGGAGGCGACCCTTTGCCATGACCTCTGTATCTGGTGCTTCACTGCTTCATCTATGGTCGGAGATCACAGGGACGTTGAGAGGGTGAAGGGGGAATGTAGGAGTCATTGGAGGGAGTTTCAACCCTCTGCCATGGCCTCTAAGGTGGAGGCGAACCCTCTGCCATGGCCTCTGCATCTGGTGCTGCATCTGTGGTCGGCGAAAATGAGAGGGGGAGCAGGGTGGGGTTGAGGGTGATAGGCGGGAAGGGAGCGTTTGGGGTTGATTTCTGAGGTCATACACACCTCCCCTCCCCTCCAACCCATACACACCTCCCCTCCCCCTCCAACCCATACACACCTCCCCTCCCCCTCCTACCCATACACACCTCCCCTCCCCCTCCAACCCATACACACCTCCCCTCCCCCTCCAACCCATACACACCTCCCCTCCCCCTCCAACCCATACACACCTCCCCTCCCCCTCCAACCCATACACACCCTACTGCACACACCCACGCTCCTGCACGTGCACACTCACTCACACTCCCGCACGTGCACACTCACACTCTCGCACGCACACACTCACCTGGCGGAAAGAAGTGCGGACCGAAGTCGAGGCGGCATGCAGGGCGGCTTCACCAGATGACGTGTCACCTACTGCTGATGTGTCACGCCCTGATTGGTCCTCCCCAGATTCGACTTCTGTGGCCGAAGCAGCTGCAGAGGGAAAGGACGGGACGGATGGAGAGAGTGAATAGGAAAACAATGGGAGGGAGAAAGGAGTGGATGTAGTAAGAATGATGTGAGAAAGAGAAAGAATATCATTAAAAGAATGAAGACATTAAAAGAGAAAGATGAGGGTTGAAAGGACAGTGGGGGAGGGTGAGGGTAGCGGGTAGAGGAGGAGGAGGAGGAGGAGGAGGAGGAGGGAGAGGAGGAGGGGGGGGGGAATGAATGGAGGGAAGAGCCGAAAAGCACTCCCATTGCAGCGCAGCACCCATCACGACCACAATCGCAGCACCTGCTGAGCTGGACAGCCGGGATTGGCCGTCCTGGGTTGACCGCCCCTCGGCGATGGTGACAGGTGGCAGCGCGGCACTGGTGGGGCGAAAATGCACCCCCAGCAGCAGGCTGTAGTCCATTATGTTCTGCCGCTGCAGGAACGCTGTGTCCAGGGCGATTTGCCTGGAGGTGGGTGAGTGAGGAAGGGAGGGTAGGAGGGAGGAAGGGGAGAAAGGAATTGAGTAGACTCAGCAGCAGGCTGTAGTCCCAATGATGCTCTGCCGCTGCAGGAACGCTGTGTCCAGGGCGATTTGCCTGGCGGGGACAGGTGAAGGAAGGGCGAACGGTGGGAACGGGAGATGAGCATTGAGGAAATTCAGAAGCCCATGCACCCCCAGCAGCAAGCAGCAAGACTGTAGTGCATGATGCTCTGCCGCTGCAGGAACGCCGTGTCCAGGGCGATTTGCCTGGAGAGAAGATGGAAAAGGGGAGACCAGGGGAGAGGAGAATGACACCAGTGAGGCGTCTCAATGACCCCCAGCAGCTGGCTGTAGCCTATAATATTCTGCCGCTGCACGGCCGCATTCGCACACTCTTACACACACCTGTGCATGAGCACTCGCCACGAGGCAGGCATGTGAAAGGAGAGGTCGAGGTCTAGATCCTTCAAGGTAGTGGTCTCATCCACTGCCACCTTCTCTGTGCTGCGCCCCTGCGACGACCCTTTGAGGTCGAAGCGGCGATGCATGCGCAGGTCGGTGACAAACACGTTGGCCATCACCACAAAGCGGATCAGCGTGGACGGCGACGACAGTACCGTGTGTAGGCGCCGCCGCCGCCGGTACCTCTGCGGCTGCTGATGGTGCAGCTGGTGGTGGTGGGTTTGCTGGTGGTGTTGGTGCTGCTGCTGCTGCTGCTGCTGTTGATTTGAGGGGAGCGTAGCGCTCGCAGTGCTGTTGCTGGTGGCCGTGGTGGTGGGGGGATTGATGGTGCTGGTGGTGGCAGTGCCGGTGGTGTTGGTGGCGTTGGTGGTGGTGCTTTGATTGGTAGCACTGAGGAAGGGCGATGAGGGGAAGAGACTGCGAGAGCACCGAAGAGTAAACTCGGGAGATGTGGGGATATCACTTAGGGAAGGCTCTGCAGCAGCAGCAGCAGCAGCAGTAGCAGGTGGTGGTGGCTGTTGCTGTGCTGATAGTGCTAGTGGTGTTGGTGGTAGTGGTGGTTGTGGTGTTGCTGGTGGCGGTGGTGTTGGTGGTGGTGGTGGTAGTGGTGGTGGTTGTAGAAGCAATGGAGGAGGAGGGGGATAGTTTGGTGCTGGTGGAAGAAGAACGGGAGAGGTTGGAGGGTTGCTTTGTGTTGTAAACGCGGATGGAGTGTAGCCCGAAGAACTTGGTGATGAGCGTGTGCTCGCAGTCGCGCACGTGCCGGAAATAGTCCGGTAACATCCGCTGTAACACCTGCTCCATAGGAAGGAGAAGGAGAAAAAGAAGAGAATCTAACCTGCTGCTCCTTAGGAAAGGAAGGATGGCTAAGAATGGGTGCTGTGTGAAACCACTGTGAGTTTGCTTGTCATCTGGCTCATGCCGGTGCCGGAAGAATCCTGTAACATCTGTTGTAACACCTGCTCTAAAGAAACAAAATGTACTCAAGAAGAGAGGGGAGGAGATGGCTTGGTGACGTCTGTGTACTTACAGACACAGTCGCTGCCCTTGTTACTCCCCCACTCACCCGCACTTCAGAGGCACGCATAGTTTTGATGATAAACCGATCATCGTCTGACAGATAGAACACACTGCTGGACTTGCCCTCATTCTCTTGCTCCCATCCCGCGCCCTCCTCTGCCCCTTACCCCCCCCACACCCCCCCGTCCCCTTTACTCACCCGCACTTCAGACGCGCGCATGGTTTTGATGATAAATCTATCATCGTCCGACAGGTAGAACACACTCCCGGACTTGCCCGGGGACGAAAGCTCCCTCAGGGCATTGTCGCCGCACAGGGACAGCGTGTAGTCAGCTGGATCGATACCAAACATGGCGCGCAGCTCACTGCAAGGGAACACAAGGATTCGGAGGGTAAGGAAGCATGTGCACACAAGGTGCTGTGAGTTAGCTTGGCCGGGGAGGGATGACAGCTCACTCAGTGCGTTGTCTTGTCACCGCAGAGAATTTTATTTTTGAGAATTCTAAAAAGTAAGATTCGGAGGGTAAGGAAGCACGTGCACACGAGGTGCTGTAAGTCTGCTTGGCCGGGGAGGGATGACAGGTCCCTCGGTGCGTTGTCACCGCAGAAAGAGAGAGAGCGTGTAGTCCGCTGGGTCGATGCCAAACATGGCACGCAGCTCACTGTAGGAGGGAATGCAGGGATAAGGGAGATAAGGGAGCACGTGCACCCAAGGTGCTGTGAGTTAGCTTTGCACAGCCAACTTGCCACCGCGTTGTCAACGAACCAACTTGCCAACTTGCCCGGAGACGACAGGTCCCTCGGTGCGTTGTCACCGCAGAAAGAGAGAGAGCGTGTAGTCCGCTGGGTCGATGCCAAACATGGCACGCAGCTCACTGGAGGGGGAACGAGGAGAGGGAGAAATGGGGTGGGGGGGCCGGGTGCATTGCGTTGGCTTAAGAGACGGAGAGAGCCAGCGTGTAGTCTGCTGGGTCCATGCCAAACATGGCACGCAGCTCACTGGAAGGAGGAAATGAAGGATGGGTTGGGCGAGGGGGGTTAGGCTAGTGCACAGAGCGAGAGAGCGTGTTGTGGGGCGGCGTGCAGGAGACAGTTGGAGGGAAAAAACATCCTGTCTGCCGCCGCAAAGTGGTGTGCTCCCAGGAGACCCAGGAGACCCCGGTGTGCCACCGGTCAAAGTGGTGTGCTCCCAGGAGACCCCGGTGTGCTTGCACCCTTTTGAGGCGCCTCAAAAGAGACACTGGTGTGCTTGCACGCACAACACATGGTGAACCAGAGCGAGTATCAAGCCCCACCTGAAGGCCTTGGGGGCATAGTCACGCCAGGTGAAGGGGAGCGTGTTGTGGAACTTAAGGACAACAGGCCCTGGAGGACAACACGCTCCCCTTCACCTGGCGCGACTACACCCCCAAGGCCTTCAGGCGGTGTGCAGGAGGAGCCCTCCAGGGGAAACCACATTCTGTCTGCCGCCACAAAGTGGGGAGCTCTCAGGAGGAACTGCTGTGTTTGGACCCACACACACTCTCACTCACCTGAAGGCCTTGGGAGCGTAGTCGCGCCAGGTGAAGGGGAGCGTGTTGTGGGGCGGTGTGCAGGAGGAGCCCTCTGGGGGGAACCACATCCTGTCTGCCGCCACAAAGTCCTCTGCACGCAGCTCTGCTGGGGCAGGTGCAACTGGGACAGGTGCAGCAGTTGACGCAGGTGTAACTGAGGGAGGAGCGCTAGATGCAGGTGCGGCTGAGGCAGGTGCAGCTGTGGGGGGAGCTTCTGAGGAAGGGACAACTGGGGGAGGTGTTGACCGCCCTGTGGAGTGCCTGGTGGGATGGGGGGGACGTGGGATGGGGAAGCAGAAATGGGGAGATGTGTGGTATGGGAGGTGCTTCTGAGAGAGGGGCAACGAGGGGAGGTGCTAACCGCCCTGTGGAGTGCCTGGTGGGATGGGATGGGATGGCGTGATGGAAGGCATGGAGTCAATGTGCTGTGCTGTGATGCATGGGTTTTGAGGAAGAACTGGGGCGAAGACACACAACATTAGTGACCCACAAGAGACCCACCTGAGCCCGAGCTGTATGCCAGTCATGAGGTCGTAGCTGCGGTGATGAGTCGATTTTTGAGTCGACTCAAAAATCAACTGAGCCCGAGCTGGATGCCAGTCATGGGGTCGTAGCTGCAGTGGGTGGCCCTGGTACATCAGCTCTCAATCGTCAACAAATGAGGCGGTGAGGAGGGTGAGCAAGTGTGGCGGTTAGGGGCAGTTGGAAAGTGGGGGGGTGAGGACACACTACACGACACAGAACAAGGGGACTCACCTGAGCCCCAGCTGGATAGCCGTCATGAGGTCGTAGCTGCGGTGCCCCTTGTATATCAGCTCTCCTGCCTTTCTCCCCGCCCTGCGTGTGGGTCCACGCCGCCTCTGCCAATGGTAAGAATGATCGCACAGGGTGGGGCGGGGGAGGGGGGCAGGGGTTGGGGAGGAACGAGAAGAAAGGGCGTGTTTTCATGCGGCCCTGTCACTGTCAGTGGTTGTGCTTGTGTTTGTTCCAGTGCTTATGCTCGTGAACGATCAACCTGCTGCATACCCATTATAAGCCAACACTGATTAAAATACTACTCACCACAAGATCGTGCTGCAGCTTGGACCTTGGGATCTCCGCCACCAGCACCCCCTGTACGTACTCCCTCACAGTCACCACCTTGCTGTGCCGCCCGTGCTGCCTCTGCTTGCGGCCTGATGAGAACATGGCGCTTGACCGCAGCGAGTCAAGTGCAGAGTCGGGGCCTGCCTCGCTCTCTTGGGCTGGAGAGAATGGGGAGAAGGGAGGAGAAAGAGAGTGGCAAGGACGTAAGGCCTCCGCAGCCCACCTGTCTGCGTTCGACAACTCCTGGAGAGAATGGGGAGAAGGGAGGAGAAAGAGAGTGGCAAGGTAATAGAACAGGAGAGGCGTGCTTGTTCGTGATGTTGGTCTGCGGGTGCCGCCCACGCTGCCTCTGCCTGCGGCCTGATGAGCCTGTTTTTGACTCGACTCAAAAACAGGATCAATGCGGGTGCTGCCCGTGCTGCCTCTGCCTGTTTTTGAGTCGACTCAAAAACGGGTGCCGCCCGTGCTGCCTCTGCCTGCGGCCTGATGAGAACATGACGCTTGATCGCGGCGAGTTCAAGGCAGAGTCGGTACCCGCTCCACTTTCTTGGGCTACAGGGGGTGGGAAACGGAACGGGTGGGAGGAGGGAACTGGAAGGGGTTACTTGTGCTCGTGCTGCCTCTGCCTGCGGCCTGATGGGAACATGGCGCTTGATTGCAGCAAGTCCAGGGCAGAGCCAGCACCCGCTTCACTCTCTTGGGCTGGGAGAAGAGAAGGGCGGGATGAAAAGAATGGACTGGGAACGCGCGAGGGCTGCTTGTGCTGGTAGTGCTGCTCGTGCTGCCTCTGCTTGCGGCCTGATGGGAACATGGCGCTTGAACGCAGTGCGTCAAGAACAGAGTCGGCACCCGCTTAACTCTCTTGGGCTGGAAGGTCAAGAAGCGAAGAGAAGGGTGGGGATAAAGAATGGGAAGACAATTGGATAGGGGTGCTTGTGCTGGTAGTGAAGGTATTGCTGCACTGCCACCCGTGCTGCCCCTGTGTGCAGGCCAATGCAAGAGGCAAAAGGCATAGTGGGCAGCCGCTTTGGTCTTGTGTTGAGGCAGTGAAGACAGAAGGGCGCGCCCAAAGGGATTGTTTGAGGCGCCTCAAAAATGGCAAAAGGCATAGTCGGCAGCCGCTTTGGTCTTGTGTTGAGGCAGTGAAGACAGAAGGACGCGCCCAAAGGGATTGTTTGAGGCGCCTCAAAAATGGCAAAAGGCATAGTCGGCAGCCGCTTTGGTCTTGTGTTGGGGCAGTGAAGACAGAAGGACGCGCCCAAAGGGATTGTTTGAGGCGCCTCAAAAATGGCAAAAGGCATAGTCGGCAGCCGCTTTGGTCTTGTGTTGGGGCAGTGAAGACAGAAGGACGCGCCCAAAGGGATTGTTTGAGGCGCCTCAAAAATGGCGAAAGGCATAGTCGGCAGCCGCTTTGGTCTTGTGTTGGGGCAGTGAAGACAGAAGGACGCGCCCAAAGGGATTGTTTGAGGCGCCTCAAAAATGGCAAAAGGCATAGTCGGCAGCCGCTTTGGTCTTGTGTTGGGGCAGTGAAGACAGAAGGACGCGCCCAAAGGGATTGTTTGAGGCGCCTCAAAAATGGCAAAAGGCATAGTCGGCAGCCGCTTTGGTCTTGTGTTGGGGCAGTGAAGACAGAAGGACGCGCCCAAAGGGATTGTTTGAGGCGCCTCAAAAATGGCAAAAGGCATAGTCGGCAGCCGCTTTGGTCTTGTGTTGGGGCAGTGAAGACAGAAGGACGCGCCCAAAGGGATTGTTTGAGGCGCCTCAAAAATGGCAAAAGGCATAGTCGGCAGCCGCTTTGGTCTTGTGTTGGGTCGGTGAGGTCAGAAGGACGAGGCCAAAGGCAAGAAGAGTTTCACGAGCACCTGCCCCCACTTTCTTGTTGCAGGGTGTTTTGGAGAATTCTCAAAAACACCCAGCAGCGTTTTGCTCTTGTGTTGGAGCTGTGAGGTCAGAAGCACAAGCCCAGAGGCAAGGAGAGCTTCACGAGCACCTGCCCTCACTTTCTTGTTGCAGGGTGTTTTGGAGAATTCTCAAAAACACCCAGCAGCGTTTTGCTCTTTTGTTGGAGCTGTGAGGTCAGAAGCACAAGCCCAGAGGCAAGCAGAGCTTCACGAGTACCTGCCCTCACTATCTTATAAAGGGTAGGAGATGGGGGGGAAGGTAGGGTAGGGTAGGGTAGGGTAGGGTAGGGTAGGGTAGGGTAGGGTAGGGTAGGGTAGGGTAGGGTAGGGTAGGGTAGGGTAGGGTAGGGTAGGGTAGGGTAGGGTAGGGTAGGGTAGGGTAGGGGAGGGGAGGGGAGGGGAGGGTAGGGTAGGGTAGGGTAGGGTAGGGGAGGGGAGAAAATGGCTCACCATGAGACGAGCTTGTGTGCCTGTCTGCAGAATTCCCCCCAGCAGTGCTCCCCCCACGATCCCCCCCTTCCGCACTCGCCCGCCCCTCATCCCCCTCCTCTCCATTCGCCGAACCCACGGACGACCCACGTACCCATCCCGCCAAACTGCCCCCAGAACCGCTCTGCACCGCACTGTCAACTCGGCCGCTGTTCTCCCTAGCAGGAACAGGGCCCATGGTGAACACGCGAGTCAGCTTCGCCGGGGCTGCTTTTGAAGAGGGCTTGTTCTGACGACGACCAGAAGGAGAAGCAGCAGCAGCAGCAGCAGCACCAGTGGCAGAACTGTCAACGCTGCTGCTGTGGGTGCTGCCAGCAGCGCCAGTGCCTCTGCTGACAAGGTTTCCCTCAGAGGACGCGTGGGCGAGGTTGAGGGATGGGGTTGAGGGCTTTGCTGTTGCAGATGATTTCGTGGAGCGAAGAGACCAACGGCGCCCCTTCTTTCCTTGCTCTCCCTGCTGCTGCTGCTGCTGCTGCTCCTGCGGCGACGGCTGCTGCTGCTCCTGCGGCGACGGCTGCTGCTGCTCCTGCGGCGACGGCTGCTGCTGAGGGGCATCCCTGTCCTTCTCCTTCTCCTTCTCCTTCTCCTTGCTCCACATTCTCCAAAGCTTGGGAGCAGCAGCAGCCGCCTCGTCCCCTCCCTGCTTCGCTCCCTTCTCTTTGCCTGTTACCTGTCCCACCGTCTTCTGCTCTGCTTCTATGATTTCCTCTGCTGCTCCGCCACCAGCAGCAGCAGCAGCAGCAGCAGCAGCAGCAGCAGTGACCCCACTACCATCAGTCACAACATCGCCACTCTCACTGCCTACAACCACATTCTCCACCGCCATTCCCCCTTCAGTCACACCCGCTACACTCACCCCAGCAGACCCAGCCTCCCCTTCCGCCACTCCCTTCCCCACCTCCTCCTCCCCCCTCTCCCCCGTCCCCGTTCCCGCCACATCAGCAGCCTCCTCCACAATCCTCCCCACCCTATCCTCCCAATCCGACCCCACACTTACCCCCCGCTCCTTACAACTCTCCCACAGTCTACCCCCTACCATACCCCTGGCGCCCCTAGGCGGCAGCGCAGGTCCAGGAACCGACTCCGACTTACCTAATTTTAACTCACACTCAGCCCACTGCCGTTCCAGCGCCTCCTTTCTCTTCCAGTCCCGCATTGCCCCCGCCCGCCCTCCGCCAATCACAGACACGCTCCGGCTAAAATTCTTCGGCCCAGTGCCAGAAGGGGTGATACTGAGTACGCCCGCGCTGCTGCTGGGGCGAATTGCCTTGTTACCCCCTCTTGGAGTGTGGATGGCGCCGCTAGTGCTGGGGCGATTATCATAGCCAGTAGCAACAGCTGTTGTTGCTGCTGCGGAAGCTTCAATACTGAGCCCGTCCCCTGCTGCTTTCGCATCCGGTCCAGCTGATATCGCAGACCCTCCCCCTGGTCCTCCTGCTTCGCCTGTCGCCCCTCCTCCATCGCCTTTCGCCGCTGCTCCTCCGTCCGCCTCTTGCTGCGGGTGCTGCTGTGGATGCGGCTGCATCGCTTTCTTCTGGTCCGCCGGCTTCCACCCAATCGACAGCCCCCGGGTCATCGTCAGACCGCGGCCCAGCGCGCGGCCCCCTTTCTTTCCGCCTCCTGCGCCAGCACCAGCACCACCTGCAGCAGCGCCAACAGCGCCTACAGTACCCGCAGCACCCGCATCACCAGTACCAGCAATGGCCGCCTCTTTCTCCGAAGCTGCACCCTCCGCTTCCCCCCCAACCCCCGTCCCGCCCCTCCCTGCTTCCCCCTTCTCCTCACCCCCTCCCCCACCTCCCTCCTCCTCCACCCACTCCTCCTCTTCCTCTCCCTCCTCATATCCTCTCGGGAAGTACAACCCTTTGCCGTCCTTCAATCCTCTGCTCCACGTCCCTTCGAAGCAGCTTCCGTCGGCCCACTTAAACGTCCCCGCGCCGTGCTCGAGTCCCGCCTCCCACTCCCCCTCGTAGCTATCCCCATTCGCCCACGAAAGCGTTCCATACCCGCTCATCTTCCCGCCTTCCCACTCCCCGAAATACTCATTCCCGTTGCTCCATCTGTACCGACCAGGACCGTCTGGAACCCCTCGGCTCCAAAATCCCTCATAAACATCTCCGTTAGTGTAGTGCTTCCTACCAAGTCCGTGCTTCACCCCAGCGGCCCAGTTCCCGGTATAGAATGCTCCGTCAGGAGCCCAATGGCTACCCACGCCCTGTAGAGCGCCGTCCTTCCATTCCCCTTCGTAACGCGCGCCGTCAGGGAGTTCGAACCACCCCTGGCCGTGCTTCCGTCCCCTGTCCCATTCCCCTTCGTACACGCTCCCATCCACCCAGAAGTATCTTCCGGTGCCGTGCGGTGCTCCTCCCGCCCATTCGCCCACGTATTTATCGCCGTTCGGAAAGTTTTTCCGGGTTACCGCTGCTCCTTCGCGAAGGTTTGCCGGGAGATCTGAATCAAAGGTTCGCGCGGGGGACGGCGCGGTCGCGACGGCGAGCGAGCGCGGGTTGTTAGGCGCAGATGCGGTAACCACCGCGGAAATTTCTTCTGCGTTCGAAGATGATTTTGGAGCTATGGCTGGTTCCGCGGATAGCGATGCTCCTGGTAACGAGGATAATGATGCTTCTGTTAAAGCGGAAGCCATTATCACGACTGTTGGGCTAGCTCAAAGAAAATTATTTGTTGACCATGCAGTGGGAGAATGTTACGAGATGGAAGAAGCGGCACTCATGAAAGAACATGATGCAACTGTGAAGGGTAATGCGTGAAATCGTCCATCAATAAAAAGAGTTAGCAGCATACGACCACTGACTGATTGGCATTACTGATGATACAACTACTGCTTTGGGAAGTAATATCTGGAATGGTTCTAGAAGACGTCGGTCACGTTGGCTGTGCTTGTCTGCTCCTTCGGGATTGTCATTCACAAATGGTCGTCCTGAAATGGCTGGCTCAGTGTAACATCGTCGTCGTTTGATCGCGAACATGTGTACAGTTGATGATGCGAGCTTCGTCACATTCTTCGCCTGATTTCGGCGTTACAGCGGCGGTGCGTCAAGCCGAGCACCCTTCAAGGCCATTTCCACGAATCGCAGGACAGCGCCACTTCACCACATAGGAACAAAAGCCTCAATCCGTCAAGACCAATTTCGCTGCATAATCACACCATCTATGTGCAAATGTGACAACTTCGATTCGACATGTATATACGCAGACTGAGCTTCTACACTGTTGGCGGGATTCCATGTAGCTTTATGCCATTCTCGATATTTCCCGCCAACAGATAAACACCCTGGTTCTGACGCCACAACAGACAGTTGCCGCGAGAGGCGGCATCCCTGGCCTGGCACAGCCAACTTGGTTGTGGAGTGGCGGAGCGGCGCACACAGCTCAACATTGCACATCCACCCACTGCCGGAAACCAGTCGCATTGCACAGAACCGTGCTCAACCTTTCGAATCAACCTCCGTATACAAAAACCCCTTCCTTCTCTGCCACCTCCTGGGTTAGGTTACCTTCCAAGTCGAACCGAAGGCCACTGATAACAGGGTTCGAGCGGGAACTCCCTATGTAAATAGTCGTATTTTCTCACGACCGTTGAATGCAAGTGCATCCATTGTTGTGATGCCAGCTTCTTTACGAAACTTGTGCACAATAGCAGTGTTCACGGTATCGCGCATAGTATATATCGTCATGAGTTCTGCTTTCTTCAGTTGCCGGAACATCCCGCTCGTATCACTTCTGTTGGTGCTGGCTCCGCTGATTTCGCCGCAGCAACGACAGCTAGCGCAGGCTGTAAAGCTCGACATTCCTCTCGAGTTCTACCGCGGCGATAGTAAGACACCCGATTCTCCGCGCCCAAGTCAGTTTTTATACATCCCACTACTGCACTGAGCTCGACACCCTTCTTCCAGTCACTTCAAGATCAAAGATTTCTGAAAAGCATATTACGCTCGGCACTCCACTCGAGTTCTCAGGCTTCCTTGCTGCTTGTCAAACTTGCACTTTCCGGAGCGTCATCTTGTCGTGGCGACACTTATAAGTTAGCCCGTATCATTTCCTGTAGGCTCTCCTAAAACCGCCAAGTTAGCGGGCTAGTGCTGCTTCCCTTTCAGCCTGCTACAACCCTTCGACCTCCCATCTCTTCATCATCCCTTCACCCATTCCCTCCTTATCCATTCTTGATCCCTTCCATCCTTACTTCCTTCCGTCCTCCTTCCCTCCCACCCTACCTCCCTCCTTTCCTCCCGTCCGCTCCTTTCCTTCTTCTTCTCACCCTTCTGTCCTCTTTCCTTCCACCTCTCCCCCTCCCCCTCCTCTCCAACCTTCCCCCCTCCTTCCCCGCCCCCCAACCCCCTTTCTCCCTCAACTCAGTAACCTACTTGAACAATTTCGCAGCAGCCATACCAAACTTCTCGGCGTTTGGAATCGTCTCAAGACTTCCCCACCAACCTCCCACAACCCCCCTCCCCCCTCCCATCCTCTCTCCCTCCGCACCTCAGTAACCTACTTGAACAATTTCGCAGCAGCCATACCAAACTTCCCGCCGTACGCGTGGGCTGCTGACGTGGCACCGCCATGCCCCACTGGCAACTGGATTGGCGTGACGTGTAATTCAGATAACTACGTGACTGACGTGTACGTCTGAGGAGTAGGTTATAAGGGTGGGGTGTGGCGAGCGGCGGGGATAAGGTGCGGTGACATGCAATGCGGATAACTACGTGACTGACGTCTACGTATGAGGAGTGAAGTGTACGGCTGTGGGTCTGTGTGTGCAGTGCGGATTAAGTTGTGGTGACATGTAGGTTTAAATAGTAGTGTATGGGTGTATGGGTGTGTGGGTGTATGGTTGGGATGTGGCGAGCAGTGCGGATAAAGCATGGTGCGGTGCATGCAACTAGCATAACAGGATAACTACCTCACCAATCGGTGAACTGGATAAGTACATGGCTGACGTGTACAATCTGAAGTGTATGGATAAGGTGCGGCGTAGGCAGCCAGGCTCGCTGACGTGTAACTCGCTGATTCGTGAAGCGACCGGGAGCAGCAGAGGGTGTGTGTGTTGTTCCTGCCTGGTTGCTTCTGCTATAAGCGGGATAGAATCACATGTGCCATGTTTGTGTAAGTACCATGTATGAGGCGTCCCAAAAGCGGGATAGAATCACGTGTGCCATGCTTTTGTAAGTACTATCTTTTTAAAGCGTTGTGTTGTGACTCATGCCATTGGCTTGTGACTGTGTGGGTGGTGGTGTGGGTGTGGGTGTGGGTTTGGGTGAGGGTTTGGCTGTGGCTGTGGATGTGTGTTTGTGTGTGCCTGTGCAGTGACCTAAGCGCAAGCAACGTGACTGGAAACTTCCCAAAGCTCAAGGGTCCCTTCTCGTTTGACATTGCTGCTGTCATTTTTCTCAAGACGCTGTGAGTCCCACTGCCCACAATTGAAGTTGACATATGTCGTTTCCAGAAGGTCTATTCTCTAAGTTGACTCAGAAGGCTCAAGGCTCCCTTCTCGTTTGATATTGCTGCTGTCATACTATGTTGGAATTGACGCGTCAAGCGTCTTTGACGCTAGCGTCAAAACGCTAGCGTCTGGACGCTTGACGCACAATCCTGATTCTTTTAACGCAGTTTTGACGCTCTGGCGGGCAGCTGAAAAAAAAAACTTTCGGGCAGCAGTAAAAAAGTATATGGGGGGGAGGGAGCGGAGTGGTAAGGAGAAAGTTAAGGGGTAATAGGAGCGGAACGGAGATCTAACTCCGTAGCAACAGGAGATAGTCGATCTAACCCTAATTTCGGTCGAGTAGCTTGCAAAGGAGAGAATGGCGACCTGGATTGGCGTGACTGATTTCTGTCAACTTTGGTTGGATGTTCTAGTTGCATTGCGGTACAATGTGGTGTGGGGGATGTTTTTGTGTTTCTGTTTTGAGGGGTGACTTGACATTCGAAGTCACGATTTTGAAGCGAAGTCGCGATTTTGAAGCTAAGTCGCGAATGATTTTTATTTCCGCTCGATTTCGTAAAAAAAAAAAAAAAAAAAAAAAAAAAAAAAAAAAAATGACCAGCGTGAAGCATCAAAACGCGCGTCAAGCGTTTTGCGTCAAAACGCTAGCGTCAAAACGCTTGACGCAACCCCTCCAGAGCGTCAATTCCAACATAGCTGTCATATCATCTTTCTCCAGGCACTGTGAGTCCCACCGCCCACAAGAACCAACTGCGAGTCTCTCTCTCTTGTCAATTATCAGAATCACTGAGATAATGACTGTATAGATGCTTGACATTGCTGCTGTCATGTCAACTTCCTCAAGACCCCCGCCCTCCTTACTTGTTGGCACTACTCCGTCAAAATCTGTTTTCTTGTTTTATACATTCCTGCTTCTTTCCCCACGTCTCACTCCCCTTCCCCTAGTCCCTTTTCCCCACGTCCTGTTCGACCACTCACTTCCACCCACATAATCTCTCAATCTCTCCATTCCCCACTCCCCTCTCCTTCACTCCTCACTCTCCTCTCCACTCCCCCACTCCACCTGTTTCCCCTCTCCGTGTGATTCCCAATGTCGCCTCGCCACCATGGCCTCGCCCGGAGCAGTAACCTTGCAGGAAACCTTCTCCATGGCCCGTTTGTGAGTCTAGGGGAAACCTACTCCATAGGACAGTGCTTGACATCGAAGCACATGAGAGCTTCACGCAAAGTTCCGTTCATATCACATCGCAATGCTGCACCTGTAGTTACTCGGAGGGACAGAAACTTCATGGGCCACTAGGGCATTCTTTGGCATCAAAGCGCATGAGAGCTTCACGCAATGTTATTCCTTCTTGTAGTGATGCTGCGCTTTTAGTGAGTTGGAACAAGTTCCATGGCCCGTTTGTGAGTCTGTAGGGCAGCGTTTGGCATCAAAGCACATGAGATCTTGTAGCGTTGCTGCGCCTGTAGCGTTGCTGTGCCTGTAGCGTTGCTGTGCCTGTAGCGTTGCTGCGCCTGTAGCGTTGCTGCGCCTGTAGCGTTGCTGTGCCTGTAGCGTTGCTGTGCCTGTAGCGTTGCTGCGCCTGTAGCGTTGCTGCGCCTGTAGCGTTGCTGCGCCTGTAGCGTTGCTGCGCCTGTAGCGTTGCTGCGCCTGTAGCGTTGCTGCGCCTGTAGCGTTGCTGCGCCTGTAGCATTGCTGCGCCTGAAGCAATCAGTAGCCTTTAGGCCATTATCCCTTCCTTATGCTCTCCTCTCCCCCCACTACCCCTCCTTCGCTCCTCTCCTTAAACCTCCCCTCCTTCCCTTCCTGCCCTTCCCTTTTCCTTTCCTTCTCACGGTCCTCTTTCCCCTTCCCTTACCACCCATCGTGCTCTCCTTCCCGCAACCCACCCTCCTTTTCACATGCCAGCCAAGTGAGCTGGCTCTGTCACCTAGCCTCGCCTCCCTCAACGTGGCAAACAACAGCCTCACATCGACTCCCCTCTCCATGCGTTCTCTCTTTCCCCCCACCATTTCCCCTTCCCCTCCCACTCCTAACCCGCCCCAATCCCTCATGCCAGCCAAGTGAGCTGGCCCTCTCGCCCAGCCTCGCCTCTCTCAACGTGGCCAACAACAGCCTCACAGGGCGCCTGTCCGAAGACCTCTGTAACCTCAACCTCACCTGCGTGTGAGTGCACTCTTGTTTTGGTCCTGCTGTGAGTGCTGTCACATGGGCAAGGTGGCATGTGAGTGGAGGCAAACAACAGCCTCACAGGGCGTCTGTCCGAAGACCTCTGTAACCTCAACCTCACCTGCGTGTGAGTCCCGTCCCGTCTTTCCTTGCTGTCTAGTTTTGAGGCGCCTCAAAGCTAGTCAGTCAGTGTCACCTTACCTGGTCTGCCTGTCTTCTCTTGACATCGGTCGTGGCACCAAGTGCATTACATCGAGTGAGCCAAGTGGTTTCCGACTGGACTCAAGCAACAGCTTCACAGGGCGCCAGTCTGATGACCTTTGTAGTCTCAGCCTCACCTGCATGTGAGTCATGTCTTTCCTTGCTGTCTAGTTTTGAGGCGCCTCAAACCTAGTCAGTCAGTGTCACCTTACCTGGTCTGCCTGTCTTCTCTTGACATCGGTCGTGGCACCAAGTGCATTACATCGAGTGAGCCAAGTGGTTTCTGACTGGACTCAAGCAACAGCTTCACAGGGCGCCAGTCTGATGACCTTTGTAGTCTCAGCCTCACCTGCGTGTGAGTGCTGCCTTGCCTTGCTGTGGCTGCCGGCTGCTGGGTGCGCCTGTGGTTTGGCTTGGCTCAAGCAACAGCCGCACAGGGCGCCCGTCTGAGGTCCTTTGCAACCTCAACCTCTGCTCCTCGTCTCTTCCCCTCTTCACCCTCCACACAACCTCTTCTCCGTTTCTCCCCCCTCGTCGCTCCCACACACCCTCTTCTCCCTCCGCCTCCCGCTTTTCTCCCCTCCCCCAGCAACGTGATGGGCAACCCTCTCCGCGGACCCATCCATCCCTTCGTGCTGGACAGCTGTTTTTTTTTATGACTCACTGTATCCCTCTTTCCCCCCTCTTCGCCCCCTAAACACCCTCGTCCTCCCCCATTCCCTCCCCCCAGCAACGTGATGGGCAACCCTCTCTGCGGACCCGTCCCCTCGTGCTGTACAGCTGTATTGACTCAATGTATCCCTCTTCTTCCCCTGTGCACCCTCGTCTCCCCCCCCCCCCCCCCTCCTCGCAGCAACCTGATGGGCAACCCTCTCCGTGGACCCATCCCTTCGTGCTGGAGGAACTTCACATGCCTTGAGTACGTCATGCCATGCCAAGCCATGCCATATCATGCCGCGCCATACCATACCATGCCATATCATGCCGCGCCATACCATACCATGCCATATCATGCCACGCCATGCCATGCCATGCGGTGCCATACCATGCCTTTTCATGGCGTGCCATACTGCGCCACACCATGCCGTGCCGTGCCATGCCATGCGTTGAGTGTGCATGCATGGGCACGTCCTTCAATCGAGGTTTTGGCTGCACCTGCACGTATGATTCTCACTGCAGCTTGTGTGCTATGCATGGATTTAAACTCTGTGCGTTCACACCCTGTGCACACCACGCCTATTCCAACCAATCTTCAGACAATTCTCAGGGAGCAGCAGTAGTGAAGCTAGGCTTAAAGCAGAAGAACAAACAGCTAGTATTGTACTCGCTGTGTGAGACTGTGCGTTCACTCCCTGTGCACACCATGCCTATTCCAACCATTTTCTTACTCTCTTCGCCCCGGCAATCTCTCCCCCCTCTCTTCCACCTCCCTCTCGTTATCTCTTTGGCTGCAGCTTTGCCAACACCAGCCTTCTAGTCGTTCCCAACGAAACATGCCGTGATGGTGAGCTCATAACGAATCTTGAGGTGATGATAAGCTTATGACGAAACGTGCCAGGATGGTGAGGTGAGCTTATAACAAGTTGTGCCTTTAAGGTGAGTCTGCAACGAGACAGAGATGGTAAATAGTGAATAGTGTCTTGAATGGTGAGCTAGTAAAGAGACATGCTTGGATGGTGATCACTACATTTTTATGTCAGAAAATACGCATATTGCGTGCGACAGTACACATACGAACTATATGCTACCGTACATACACGGTATGCTGCCTTCCCACGCATGCTGCTAATGGAGCACCTTCTCCCGTTGTCCACGCATGCTGCATGTGTCTCAAACAAATCTCTTTTCCTCTCTGCTCTCCCGTTTCCACTCTCTCAACAACCCTACCCTTTCCCCCAGTCCCCTATCACAGCTGCAATCCGCCTCTCCAAGTGGCCGTGCCCCCCCCCCCCGATCCGCATCTTCCTCCTTGTTGCCATCGTCGGGGGTGTTGTGGGGGGTGGTGCTTTCCTGGCCCTGCGGATTACCACAAGCATACTGCTGATAAATCTCTCCCTCTAACCCTTTCCCGTCCTCCCTTCCCCCCACCAAACGCCCAGTCCCTTACCACAGCTGCAACCCACCTCTTGCTGTCGCTGTAGCCCCCCCGTCCGCCTCTGCCTCCGCTGTCAACGTCGTTGCCATCATCTGTGGTGTCGTGGGGGGCGCTGCCTTCATTGCGCTGCTGGTTGCGGGGGCAATGGTTGTGATGAAGCACATTGAGAGGAAGCGACGGGAGGAGGAGGAGCGGCGGCTGGAGCAGGATTTGGAGAGTGAGTGATGTGGCGGGGAGAGGGTTGTTTGCTAGTACTGGCTTGAGGCGAAAAGTTGATAGGGTGTTAATTGCGCTGGTGATTGCCACAGCAATGGTGGTGATGACGCACATTGAGAGGAAGCGACGGGAGGAGGAGGAGAGACACCTGGAGCAGCAGTGATCTGGAGAGTGAGTGATGCTGGAGGGGACTCTTGAGGCGCCTCAAAAGGAGCAGGATCTGGAGAGTGAGTGATGTTGGAGGGGTGTTTAGGAATGCATATAGGAGGCCGTGTTCCTTTCTTTGTTAGCTTATTTCTTTGTTTAGCAGTGCTTATTGCTGATTTCTCCACTTTTCCTGCCCCGTTTCTCTTGTTTGAAAAAAACTCAAATCTCGTCGAAGGGCACAACAAGGCTACCAAAGCGTCTGACACCTCTCCTTCCCAAGTCTCTCCTCTCCTTCCACTCCCCCACTTTCCCGCCCCTTTTCCAAACAGCCCAAATCTCGTCTCATCACATTGGAACTCTCCGCAGAGGAGCTGAAAAGGGCAACCAACGAGTTTGACGAGGACCATGTGCTGGGTGAGGGGAAGGTTCTGATGCGCCAAGCCAGCTCCCCTCATCGCGTCTCCTCTCTTCCCCCATTCTCTCTCCTCCCACTGTTCCCAACAGCCCAATTATTCTCATCGCGTCACTTTTGAACTCTGAGGCGGTTCGCCTCAGAGGGGCTCAAGAAGGCCACCAACGCAACGCCCTTGATGATCCCTCTCCTCCCCTCCAACGCCCTTTTAGCTTCCCCAAGCCCATCCATCTATCGTCTCCCCTCTCTCGTTTGCGTCCCTGTTTCAGCCCAAATCTCGTCTCGTCACTTTGGAACCCTGAGACGCTTCACCTCAGAGGAGCTGAAGAAGGCCACCAACGGGTTTGACGAGGACTATGTGCTGGGCGAGGGGGGCTTCAGCAAGGTGTACAAGGGCAAGCTGGAGGACGGCAAGTTCGTTGCCATTAAGCGGATCAAGGTGGGTGGGGAGAGGTGGGGAGCGGTGATGTGCGGTGATGAGGGGCGATGCGGGGTGATGAAGTTTTGGAGCTATGAGGTTCACCTGCTCGGTTCAGCAAGGTGTACAAAGGCAAGCTAGAGGACGCAAGTTCGTTTCTATCAAGAAGATCAAGGTGGGGGAGAGTGGGAGTAGGGGGGCGGTGATGTGCGGCAATGTGCGGTGACATGGGGTCATAAAGTGGTGAAAATCATCAGCTTAGCAGTCCACCACAACCGCAGAGGGCTTTCGACTGAACAGCCCCCTCTTGTCCTGGCTGTTTTATGTTTGCCTTCCCTTCCTCTCCTTGCTGTTTACTGTGTTCCGTTTTCTACAGGATGAGAAGAGGGCAGGTGGCGAGCTGCAGTTTCTTTCAGAGGTGGAGATGATCAGCCGCGCAGTCCACCGCAACCTCATCCGTGCGGAGGGCTTTCAACTGAGCAACCCCTTCCCTTCCTCTCCTTGCCGTTTTCTGTGTTCCTTTTTCTACAGGACGAGAAGACGGCAGGTGGCGAGCTGCAGTTCCTATCAGAGGTGGAGATGATCAGCCGCGCAGTCCACCGCAACCTCATCCGTGCGGAGGGCTTTCAACTGAGCAACCCCTTCCCTTCCTCTCCTTGCCGTTTACTGTGTTCCGTTTTCTACAGGATGAGAAGAGGGCAGGTGCCAGGTGGCGAGCTGCAGTTCCTATCAGAGGTGGAGATGATCAGCCGCGCAGTCCACCGCAACCTCATCCGTGCGGAGGGCTTTCAACTGAGCAACCCCTTCCCTTCCTCTCCTTGCCGTTTACTGTGTTCCGTTTTCTACAGGACGAGAAGAGGGCAGGTGGCGAGCTGCAGTTCCTATCAGAGGTGGAGATGATCAGCCGCGCAGTCCACCGCAACCTCATAAACCCGGAGGGCTTTCAACTGAGCAACCCCTTCCCTTCCTCTCCTTGCCGTTTACTGTGTTCCGTTTTCTACAGGACGAGAAGAGGGCAGGTGGCGAGCTGCAGTTCCTATCAGAGGTGGAGATGATCAGCCGCGCGGTCCACCGCAACCTCATCCGTGCGGAGGGCTTTCAACTGAGCAACCCCTTCCCTTCCTCTCCTTGCCGTTTACTGTGTTCCGTTTTCTACAGGACGAGAAGAGGGCAGGTGGCGAGCTGCAGTTCCTATCAGAGGTGGAGATGATCAGCCGCGCAGTCCACCGCAATCTCATTCGCGCGGAGGGCTTTTGTGTGGAGCGGGGCGAGTGCATGCTGGTGTTGCCCTTCTGCTCTAACGGATCCGTGGCCTCCCGCACTCAGGGTGAGATTCGGTTGGGCTGAGTTGGGTTGGGATCAGTGCGGTTCAGCTGGGTGGTGAGGTGCATTCGCGCGGAGGGCTTTTGTGTGGAGCGGGGCGAGTGCATGCTGTTGCTGCCCTTCTGCTCTAACGGATCCGTGGCCTCCCGCACCCAGGGTGAGTAAATGATCGGGCTGGGTTCAGAGCGGTGCAGCTGGGTGGGAGGTGCATTTGTGCAAGGGGCTTCTGTGTGGAGTGGGGCGAGTGCATGCTTATGCTACCCTTCTGCTCCAATGGCAATGTTGCCTGTGTCAAAGCTCCACCTCTCTTCCAAAAGCATGACAAACGTTCTGCAGTGGGAGGTTGACTTGTGGGAGTGAGCTTGATTGTGAAAATTGTTGACACTATGCAAAAGCAATCAAAGGTTGGGGGTGTTCCGAGAATCGAACTCGGGACCTCTCGCACCCTAAGCGAGAATCATGCCACTAGACCAAACACCCATGCTAGATGGCATGGGGAGCAGTATGGAGGGTCGCACCACCCACACCTTTCCTTCTATCCCTTCTTGTTCCGTTGTGCTTGTTTCTTTCCCGCCAGGCAAGGAGGGAAACCCCATGGACTGACCGACCCGCATGAAGGTGGCCGGTGGCGCAGTGGAGGGTGTAGCGTCACCCAACCCAACCTCACCCCACCCCGTCCCAAACCTCCTCCCTTGTTGCTCGCTTGTGCTCTTTTCTTGCTCGCCAGGCAAGGAGGGCAACCCCTTGGACTGGCCGACTGCAACCCGAAGCTCATTCACACCTTTTCCCTGCCTGTCTGCACCCATTCACACCCAACCCCATCCAACCGTCACGGCCAGGCAAGGAGGGCAACCCCATGGACTGGCCGACGCGCATGAAGGTGGCAAGAGGAGCAGCAGAGGGGATAGGCTATCTGCACACGGACTGCAAGCCAAAGCTGGTTCACCGCGATATCAAGGTGGGATTCTATCATTTTGGGTACTGAGGTGGATGGGTTATGGGGTACGGTACGGCCTTGTGAGGCATGTGGCATGTGGCCTGGGGGGGCAGCACAGCAGAGGGGATAGGCTATCTGCACACGGACTGCAAGCCAAAGCTGGTTCACCGCGATATCAAGGTACATGGGTTATGGGGGTACAAGGGTTATGGGTATGGGGCATGCTTGCGTGAAGCATGTGGCATGGGGGGAGCAGAGAAAGTGGCGTATCTCTGCGACTTTTGAGTCGACTCAAAAGTCACGCATGTGGCATGGCGGAGCAGAGGGGGTGGCGTATCGCACATGGACTGCAAGCCGAAGCTGGTGCACCGCGATAACAAGGGCGCATGGGTTATTGCTTATGATATGACCTGGTGACATGTGACATGTGGCATGTGGCATGTGGCATGTGGCATGGGAAAGTGGAGGGGGTGGTGACTGGAAGGTGAAGTGGGTGGGTGCACCGTGGTGGGTGTGTGATGTGTGTTGTGTGATGTGTGTTGTGTGATGTGTGTTGTGTGATGTGTGTTGTGTGATGTGTGGTGTATACCCGCCCACAACCCTCTCAATCTCTTTCCACCCATCAACCACCCGGCCTGTACTTACCCATCCCCTACGCATCCCCTACCCATCCCCTACTCGCCCCCTATTCGTTTCCTGCCCATCCGCCAGGCTGCGAATGTCTGCTGCATGAGAACGACGAGGCGGTGATTGCAGACTTTGGGCTCGCCAAGGAGAGCCATGCGTCCGCTGTTCTTTCCCCGCTCCTCCCCCGCTCCTCCCCTGCTCCTCCCCTGCTCATCCTCTGCCCATCCTTTGCCCATCCTCTGCCCATCCTTTGCCCATCCTCTGCCCATCCTCTGCCCATCCTCTGCCCATCCTTTGCCCATCCTCTGCCCATCCTCTGCCCATCCTTTGCCCATCCTCTGCCCATCCTCTGCTCATCCTCTGTTCATCCCCTGCTCATCCCCTGCTCCTCCCCTGTTCATCTCCTGCTCCCTACCCACCCTTTCCCTTCCCACCAGGCTGCCAACGTGCTTTTGGATGAGAACGACGAGGCGGTGATTGCTGATTTCAGGCTGGCCAAGGAGATGGACGTGAATGAAACGCACGCCACCACTGCTCTTCCCCTGCTCTTCCTCTGTTCCCCACCCATCCTCTACGTGCCAGGCTGCAAACGTGCTTTTGGATGAGAACGACGAGGCGGTGATTGCAGACTTCGGGCTGGCCAAGGAGATGGACGTGAATGAAACTCATGCCACCACTGCAGTCAAGGGCACCATTGGACACATTGCCCCTGGTGCGTGTTTGATGGGTCTTTAAGTGCTATGGTGCGTGTTGAACTGGTGATAGCATGAGTGCTTGCGTTTCCACCATTATGGACTAGTATGTATGATTGTGATGCTACTAAGATGTACTATTTTGTGAGAAAGCAATCCTCATATACCTTTCACTCCCTCAAATAATTCTCATCCTTCTCTCCCTCTCCCCCACCATCTCAGAAAATGTTGTGAGCGGGCAGTGCTCAGCTATTCTCTCTCTTCCCAATGCTTCCCCTCTCAACCCAATGCTTCCCCTCTCAACCCAATGCTTCCCCTCTCAACCCAATGCTTCCCCTCTCGACCCAATGCTTCCCCTCTCAACCCAACGCTTCCCCTCTCAACCCAATGCTTCCCCTCTCAACCCAATGCTTCCCCTCTCAACCCAATGCTTCCCCTCTCAACCCAACGCTTCCCCTCTCAACCCAATGCTTCCCCTCTCAACCCAATGCTTCCCCTCTCAACCCAATGCTTCCCCTCTTAACCCAATGCTTCCCCTCTCAACCCAACGCTTCCCCTCTCAACCCAATGCTTCCCCTCTCAACCCAATGCTTCCCCTCTCAACCCAATGCTTCCCCTCTCAACCCAACGCTTCCCCTCTCAACCCAATGCTTCCCCTCTCAACCCAATGCTTCCCCTCTCAACCCAATGCTTCCCCTCTCAACCCAACGCTTCCCCTCTCAACCCAATGCTTCCCCTCTCAACCCAATGCTTCCCCTCTCAACCCAATGCTTCCCCTCTCAACCCAATGCTACCCCTCTCAACCCAATGCTTCTCCTCTCTCTTCCCCCCCTTTCTGCCCCTCTGCCACCACCAGAGTACTTTGTGAGCGGGCAGTGCTCGGAGAAGACGGACGTGTATGCCTTCGGGGTCTTGCTGCTTGAGCTCATGTGAGCGGGTAGTGCTCGGTTACTCTCTCCTCAACCCAATGCTCTCTCCCCTTCCTCACTCACTTCCCCTTTGCAGAGTACTTTGTGAGCGGGCAGTGCTCTGAGAAGACGGACGTGTATGCGTTCGGAGTCTTCCTGCTGGAGCTCGTGTCGGGCAAGGACGTGTACGGGCTCACCGTCGTGCCCGAGGCTGAGGAGATTCTACTGAGGGACTGGGTGAGTGGGTTGAGCTTGGTGTGTGTAAGGCCCCGGCTGCTGTGATGGGTGTGGTGTGCTCGTCTCTCCCTCCCTCACTCTCCCTCCTCCTGCTGGAGCTCGTATCAGGCAAGGACGTGTACGGGCTCACCTCACTGTTGTGCCCGAGGCAGAATAAATCCTGCTCAGGGACTGGGTGAGTCTCTCTGAACAAACGCCTGTGAGCCTATCCGAGCAACTCGTTGAGTGGGTTGGAGCAGTGGACACGGGGCAGGTGGAGCAGATGCTCCAGCTGGCGCTGCAGGTTCCGCTGCTTTGCCTCTACATTGCTCTCCACATGTGCCTCCATATACTCGCTCTCTCCCTGTTCTGAGACGTCTCAAAACACTTCTTCATACACGTGCAAGTTCCACTGCTCCGCCTCTACATTCCTCTCCACGTGTGCCTCCATGTTCTCGCTCTCTCCCTGTGCGTCCTGCCTGCTGGTGTCGCTGCTGCTGGTGGCTGTGCTTTGAGCCTCGCACTGTTCCTCAAGATTTGCCTCAAATCGCGCCTATGACACACCTCTCACCTGGTGCTGCCTTGCTGTGCCTCCATCCCTTAGGTGTCACGGCTGCTAGTAGAAGGGAAGGCGGACGTGCTGGTGGATCCAGAGGTGAAGAAGGCCGGTGGACATGGGTCAAGTGGAGAAGATGCTGCAGGTGGCCCTGCTGTGCTTGAAGCTCTCCCTCAGCCAATGCCTCCTTGCACTCCGTACCGCCCTCTCCCTCTCCCTCTCTCCCTCTCCCTCTCCCTCTCCCTCTCCCTCTCCCTCTCCCTCTCCCTCTCCCTCTCCCTCTCCCTCTCCCTCTCCCTCCCCCTCCCCCTCTCTCCCTGTGTATGCCTCCATCCTGCCTCCATCCTACAGGTGTCGCGGCTGCTAGTAGAGGGGAAGGCAGATGTGCTTGTAGATCCAGAGGTGAAGAAGGCCGAGGGGGCAGTGGACATGGGGCAGGTGGAGAAGATTCTGCAGGTGGCGCTGCTGTGCCTCAAGAACGACCCAACTGAGCGCCCTACCATGGAGGATGTGGCTAAGATGGTGGCGGGCAGTGAACTCACGGAGAAGTGGCAGCAGTGGCAGGTACGTGGACATAGTAACGCGTGCTCAGGCAAGGACCACACAGCCACATACATGCACTCAGTGCCTTGAATGTGACATGTTTTCTTTGTGCTTAGCTGATGAGTCTCCTTTTTATGCGGATTTTTTTCTGCTGCTCTGAAGCTAAACTATGTTGCATCACATATTTGTTTTCCAGGCTGAAGCTGGAGCCATGCGAGCAGAGGACCTCATGGCTGTCGTCAAGAACCCTTCGCTCTGGGAGAACACGACAACTGGAATCTCGCTCGAAGCTTTCAATGTTACTGGGCCCCGCTGAGAGCTGCGTCTTTCCAAGTGGGTGCCAGGGGGTGCTATTTATAGTAATTTTTAGCATTAAGAGGGCATCTCTTATGTGTGCATTACTTGTTCCGCAAAGCAGTACGCGTTCAAAATATTTACTACATTAGTTGGATGAATATAGGTAATAATTTTACTTCTCGCTTTTGTTCTCCTATAGAAAGAACGGTTTCACTGTACGTTTATCGAATTCTTAAAACCAGACATCTCGTCTGGGATATTTGTGGTAGCTGACGTGGATTACGCCCCAGCCCACGGCCTTTATCGGCTCCCCGAACCCGGACATCCGAATCAGCAACGCATCCTCCCTCGAGCCGAGTCGCTAGCCACCTGGTGTGCAAACAATGTGTCGCACGCGCGGTGAGTGGCTGCATACGAAGTGTGTGAGTGTGACCAGCTGACGACGACTTCGATCTTTTTCATGAGTTTGGTGGGATTGCTCGCTCGCTCACCCAAGCAAGCCGTGCCCCTCAGTGTCCGCCAAACCACACCCAGTTTCCGAACCAAAGTGCTGTGGAAAAGCAGGTTCCGCGCACAGTTATTCGCCATCGGTCAGCCCGGATAACAGCAATGTCCGCCTCAATTGGTGCAATTGAAATTTCTTTATTTCTTTTCACTCGTGACTTGTCTCCCCTCATCAGTTGCCGTCGCCGCCACAACCCCTGCCAGTTAGGCGCAAGCCCCCAGCGCAGACATGCTCTCCGCTCGAGACACGCGCTCCAATGTGCTGTGTGTCATCCATGGAAGCAGCGCGGAGGCCCTCCTCCCGCCAGCTCACTCCCCCTTTTTCTCCCACCTGCCCGCAATCTTCCCCAAACCAAGGCTCCAGCCCAGGGTAAAAAGCTGCTGTGGTCACCAAGGCTGCAACGAAGCTGCGGTTTGGTGGGCTCGGCTTTTCCTCTTTGGCCTCGATTCTCCCTCCTGACGCAAGATACCGCCATGGCCGAGGTGTGCTGGCTGTTGTGCCCGTATAAACCTGATGGCTGCCGCTGCTGATTGATCAAGTGGTGCTTGCGCAGCAGCAAAGATTGCGTTCGGGTTGTTTAGCGCAGATCACGCATTGGGCGTAGCCAATAGCCCGCTGGCTGAGCCAACCTAGAAATATTAACGCGAGCATCGCAGCTCTCGTTCAGCTTTATCAGAGGCAGGTTTTGCTTCACGTTTAGTAACAGCTATGGAAGAAGCTACTGAATCGCGTGTCCCGCACCATGACAAGGGTTGCTGCTCTCACAGCAACATGTGGGATCGTGTCAAGAAGCGGTATAAGCTCTGTGATTTTAGTGCTCTTCCCGACTACCTCCAAGACAACGAGTACATTCATGGATATTACCGAGCTAACTGGCCTCTCAAACACACGCTATGGAGCATCTTTCATATTCATAACGAGACCGGAAATATCTGGACGTAAGTCATAGCCGACCGTCGCTAAGTTCTCGTTTCTCATCTGCTACGCTGGTGTAGAGATTCTAGTTTCGAGTGTATAATATTCGTTTTTCCATCCTCAACTTCGCAGTGCATAGTTTCAGGGAGACCTTGTGCTTACTATCTGTGGCTGATTGGTTGCAGGCATCTTATGGGATTTATCCTGTTCCTGAACCTGACCATCTACACGGCTCAGAAGTTCCCGAAGGTGGTTGAGATCCCACTGTCCCACCTCCATTTTCCTGAATCATGGGTCAACGCCACTGACAGCATTCATGCACATCTTCAGCACATGGAACTTCCGGATTTTCGTCCTATCAGAGACGCGCTCACCTCCATGGAGTTTCCGAATCTACATGCCATGTACAACTCCCTCCCACACGTCGAGCTCTCCGGGATTTCAGGGATTTCGGGAATTTCGACGTCCATCTACGAGGCCATGCCGCACGTTCTTAACATGCACGAGATGCAGAGCATGCTCTCAGCAGTCATGAAGTCCAAGCTACCAGACCTGGACACCACAAAGCTTCAGGCGATGCTTCCTCACGTGGAGCTCCCAAAGCTTCGGCAGGTTCAGGCTGCTCTTCTGTGGTACTACGGCTGTGTCCATCGCTACGCCAGCACGGCGTTGGAATCCACGCCGGCGTTCCCCACCAGCCCGTTGTGGAATGATCAAAGTGTCTTAGGCAACTGCGTAAGTATCTACTCACTCCCTATGAGCACTCTGTGGCCCGATGTCTCCTCCTTGCTAGCTTTTGTGCATTTCTGTCGTGACCAGTTGGTTCTGGGAAGACATTGTCTTTCGCGCCTAAGTTATCTATGCCCGCTCCCTTCAGTTTTCTTGCCATTTCCTCCGTTCTGCTTCCTTCATATCCCCTGCTCCAAACTTGTTTCTGAGTCATCTGTGCTGTTTCCCCTCCCATCTCCGCCTCAAGAACCGTTTCCCACTATCTCTCTGCCTCCCTCCCCGCCACCCCCACCCCGTTCCCCCCTTCCCTCCTCTTCCCTCCCCCATCCCCACACACACGCATCCACTTTCCCCTCCCGGAATCCCTTGACCCTTCCGCAGTCACTTTCAGACAGCCCTTCGTTTCTGCTAAGATCAGTCAAGACTGAGCGCACGATTGCCATGTGGCCCTTCTTTGTCTTCCTCACGGGCGCCATGATCTGCCTGCTCTCCAGCAGCACCTGCCACCTCCTGGGGTGCCATTCCAGGAAGGTCTCCCAAATTATCTGGCGGTTCGACTATGCTGGGATTGCCATTCTCATCTGCGCATCCTTCTACCCGCCAGTCTACTACGGCTTCCTCTGCCAACCATTCGCCCGGCTCACCTACCTCGTCCTCATCACCCTCGCTGGTTTGGGAACTGTAGCAGTGTCTCTTCTTCCTGCCTTTCAGAAACCTAAGTTCCGAGCCTTTCGTGCAGGGCTGTTCTTTGGACTGGGAGTTTCTGGTGTGGTTCCATTTTTCCATGGCATGCTGCTCTACCACCATGAGCCGTTTTTGGTGACAACTCTTCTGTACGAACTGTTAATGGGGGCGTTGTACGGCATCGGGGCTCTCTTTTATGCAACCAGGATTCCGGAGCGATGGCTGCCTGGGAAGTTTGACATAGCAGGACACAGCCATCAGATTTTCCATGTTCTTGTGATTGCTGGGGCGTACACACACTACCAGGCTGCCTTAAGATACCTGCAGTGGGTGGATGGCCGCACGTGCTGAAGCGTAATTCAAGCGGCTAAGAAGACACGGGGCTGATGATGGATTGGCCGATGGTGGTTGATCTTGCCTTCCAGCTTGACACTCTGGTGTAGAGCGCAAGGAATATTTCTGCGCAGTGATGGGGTGTTTTGGGGTTCATGGGGTTATGTAGTATGTACATGGATTCATGGGGTTTGTTAAATGTTGTAGCCTATAGTGAGGTTTGTCTTAGGGGGTACAAAACTTAGGGTTAGCTATATGTACCCCAACCAACATCAATGCATCATCCATTCCTCATTCTGACACGGTATCAGTTAGGTTAGGATCCTGTGGGATCCCGTTCCTCCGTTCTCCGTTCGTATCTCCCGAGCCTGATCCTACCTCTCGTTCGTACCGGTTCCGTTGTTACCGCGCCTAGTGCCGAGCCTAGCGCCCTTCCCCCCGTCGCCTAGCGCCCTTTCCCCCCCGTCACGTCGCGCCCTTTCCCCCCGTTGCGTCGCGCCCGTTCCCCCCCGTCGAGTCGCGCCCTTTCCCCCCGTCGCGTCGCGCTCTTTCCCCCCGTCGCGTCGCGCCCTTTCCCACCGTCGCGTCGCGCCCTTTCCCCCCGTCACGTCGCCCTGCCCCGTCCCGTCGCCCTGCCCCGTCCCGTCGCCCTGCCCCGTCCCGTCCCGTCGCCCCGTCCCGTCCCGTCGCCCCTGCCCCGTCCCGTCCCCGTCCCGTCCCGTCGCCCTGCCCCGTCCCGTCCCGTCCCGTCCCGTCCCGTCGCCCTGCCCCGTCCCGTCCCGTCGCCCCGTCCCGTCCCGTCGCCCCTGCCCCGTCCCGTCCCCGTCCCGTCCCGTCGCCCTGCCCCGTCCCGTCCCGTCCCGTCCCGTCCCGTCGCCCTGCCCCTGCCCCGTCCCGTCGCCCCGTCCCGTCGCCCTGCTCCGTCGCGTCGCCCTTCCCCGTCCCGTCGCCCTGCCCCGTCGCGTCGCCCTTCCCCGTCCCGTCGCCCTGCCCCGTCGCGTCGCCCTGCCCCGTCGCGTCGCCCTGCCCCGTCGCATCGTGCCCGCCCTTTCCCCCGTCCCGTCGACCCTACGCCCTGGCCCGTCGCTCTAGCCCGCTCTTCCGCTGCGACTAAGTCCCACCTGCACCCTAATTTGCCTCTTACCTCCTGCTGTTACTCGCCTGCTCGTTCGCGTTAGTTTTCGCTATGGCGACTCCGCGAGTTCTTCGTTTCGACGCTGACGGTAGACCTCTTGACTTTTCCGTCTGGCTTCTTCGTGCTCGCCGTCTGTTAGAGAGTCAAGTCCAGGGGGGCGAGACCCTCTGGTCGCACGCTACTGGTGACCTCCCCGAGCCCCCCGAGCCTGCCGCTTTAGGTCCTGCCCCTGACGATGCTGCTACGGCTCGCTTTGCCCGTCAGCGCGCTGACAGGACGGCTTGGACGTCACGTGACGCTGCGGCCTGCATCGCACTCAGCAGCCTCCTCCCTGAGTCAGAGGAGGTCCACTTCACTCAGGTTCGCACCGCTGCTGCGTACCTCACTGCGATTAAGGCCCGCTACTCTACTCCCGCTACTGTCTCTCTTGGCCGTCTTTTCCTCCCGTTCCTGTTTCCTGACCTCGCCTCGTTTGAGCGCTCTGCTGACTTGATCGCTCACCTCCGCTCGCTCGACGCTAGTTACCGCGCTGCTTGCACTGAGGCACAGCTTGCACTGCTTCCTCCCCCCATGGCGATTACTATCTATTTCATCGCCACTAGCCTCCCTGACCGCCTTGCCTCCGTACGTGACGCGCTCCTGCTGAAGCACCCTAGTGAGCTGACAGTTGAGGTCCTTGAGTCTGCGCTCAAGGACGTCGAGAGCAACCTTCGCTCGGTAGCTGCCGCCTCTGGTGCTGTGCCCCCCCCACTCTTCCACGGGTGCACAGTCCCGCAGTTACCCACCTTCACTGCCTCTCTTGCCACTGCCGCTACTGACGCGACTGCAGCTGCTGCTACGACTGCGTCGCGGTCCCGCGGCAAGGGGGGCAAGAAAGGTGGTTCTGGTGGAGGTGGAGGCGGAGGTAGCGGAGGTAGTGGGGGTGCTGTTGCGACTGGCGGTGGTGGGAGTGCAGCGTCTGGAGAGACCTCTCGTGCAGCGGCTGGTGACTCCACTGCGCCTGCTGGTGGTGGCGACGCCCGAGCTCGTCAGTCGTCTCCTGTACTGCCGGCCCCGCTAGGTGGAGCAGCGGCGTGGTACCAGGCTCAGCGTCAGCAGCGGCTTCAGCAGCACCAGCAGCCCCTCTCCTCCCAGCAGCCTCAGCAGCAGCAGCGTCAGCAGCTGGCTCCGGGGTCGGGGCTGCGTCAGCCCCAGCGTGGTGCTGCTTACCCTCCCTGCACCTATCAGGTTCTGACAGGTCCTCGTCGGGGCCACCCTTGTGGCCGCTTTCACCCCCCTGGTCAGTGCTTTGCTCAGCTCACTGACACGGTCCGGTTGGCCTACGGGGTTGGCGGTCCTGCCCTTGACTGGCTTCCTCTGGTTCAGCGCTACGGCTCCGCTCTGTGGGGCATGTCTGCTGAGCAGTTAGTTGATCTGATTGGTGCTCCTCATGCTATGTATGCTGTTGTTGACTCTAGTGTTTCTGACTCTGCTTACTCTGGTGTTGTTAGCTTAGGTGCTAGCCTTGCTCAGTTGCCTGTTGCTAGTGTAGGTTCTTGTGTAGACTCTAGTCCAGCGGCTACCTCAGAGGACGGTTCGCTGTCGTTCACGCTGGACTCTGGAGCCTCTCACTGCTTCTTTCGTGACAGCACGACACTTACGCCTCTTCCTGCGCCTGTTTCTGTGGCGCTGGCTGATCCCACTTCGGGACCAGTCACCGCGCGTCACACTACCACCTTGCCGTGTCCGGCTGCTCCTTCTGGGTCTCTCACTGGGTTTCACGTCCCCTCGTTCTCCCGGAACTTGGTGGGCGTGCGACCCCTTGTGAGTCAGCACGTGGGTGTGTGGTTTGAGCCTTCTGGAGAGACTGCGGTGTGTGTTGACGGGGACTCTTACCAGCCCCTCGCCACTTTTGCTGCTGAGCCGGGCTCCGGTCTCTACACTCTTCACACTGGCCCGCGCGCTCAGCAGCGACTGCAGCAGCAGCAGCAGCCGCAGCAGCAGCAGCAGCAGCAGCCACAGCAGCAGCAGCAGCAGCCGCAGCAGCAGCAGTAGCAGCAGCAGCAGCCGCAGCCACAGCGGCCGCCGTCACAGCAGCCCCTCCTCCCAGTTCCTGTCCCTCCCCCTAGTCTCCTCCCTGCGTCTCACCAGGTGGTTCCGTCCTCTCAGGTTGTCGCGTCCAGTCCAGTCGCTGCGTCTTGCTCCTGTCGGTCGCTTGCCCACCCCACCGTTCTGTGGCACCACCGGCTGGGACACCCTTCTCTTCCACGTCTGCGTGCTATGTCTAGTCAGCGTCTGGTCTTAGGTCTCCCGCGTGTCTTGCCGTCGCTGCCGCCGTCCCTTGCACCACCGTGCGGTCCTTGCGTCGAGGGTAGGCTGCGTGCCACCCCTCACTCCTCCTCCCTTCGTCCGGCCACCGAGCCTTTTGAGACACTGCACTTGGACGTCTGGGGCCCCTCTCCTCGCCCTGGCCCTGAGCGTGAGCGTTTCTTTTTGGTGGTCGTTGACGACTACTCCCGCTACACCACAGTGTTCCCCCTGGCGAGGAAGTCTGAGGTGACTTCTACGCTGATCAGGTGGTTGCTTACCACCCAGGACACTCGTGGTCGTCGTGTCAGCTGTCTCCACTCCGACCGCGGGGGCGAGTTTCGCTCCGGCATTCTCGCTGGATTCTGTCGCGAACAGGGCATTCGTCAGTCCTGGACGCTTCCGGAGTCCCCACAGCAGAATGGGGTTGCTGAGCGTCGCATAGGCCTGGTCATGGAGATTGCCCGCACCTCCTTGACTCACGCCCGTGCCCCCCATTTCCTGTGGCCATACGCAGTCAGGTACGCCGCGCACCAGCTGAACCTCTGGCCACGCGTCTCTCGGCCGGAGGCTTCACCGACCAGTCTTTGGACAGGGTCCCCTGGTGTCGCGTCGAGGTTTCGTGTCTGGGGGTGCTTGGCTCTTGTCCGCGACACCTCCGCGGACAAGCTCTCGCCTCGCGCCGTTTCTTGTGTCTTCCTTGGTTTCCCTGAGGACTCCTCTGACTTCACCTTTTACCACCCTCCCTCTCACCGGTTCTTTGACTCCCGTGACGTCCGTTTCGAGGAGTCCACCCCCTACTACGTCAGGTACCCCAGTCGAGGTCTCCCGGTTCCTCCTCCCCCCCTCTTCCTGACAGCCGCTCCCCCGCCTGCTCCCCCGGTACAGCCTCCCCCCCCTGGTCCAGCCCCGTCTGGTGTGTCTCAGGCTAGCCCTCCCCCTTCGGTAGCCCCCCCTGTACAGCCTCCCTCCCCACAGTCTTCCTCGCCGCCTCCTGCAGGTGCTCCCTCTCGGGAGGTTGGTCCTGCGACTGTCCCTGTACAGGTCTCTGGTTCTGGGGGTGCTGGAGTTGGAGCTGAGCCGCGGGTTGCAGAGGACTCTTGTCTTCCGGGGGCTGGTACTGGTCGTGCGGAGTCTGGGGGTGCTGGTGCGGAGTCTGGGGGTGCTGCGTCTGGGGGTGAGGGTGTTCCTTCGGTTTCTGGAGAGCCTGGGTCTGGAGCTGGTGTTGGTGCTGCCTCTGGGGGTGGTGTGCTTGGTGCTTCGGAGGTCGACTCTGGGGCTGCCGCTGCCCCGGACACTACTCCTTCCCCCCACCCCTACCCGACCAGGTTCCAGGCTCGTGTTCGCCGTGCTCGTGAGGAGCAGCTGGAGTTGGAGAGAGAGGAGAGAGAGTTGCAGCGGCTCGAGGAGCAGGAGCGACAGCAGCAGGGGCAGCAGCCGCTGGAGCAGCAGCAGCCGCAGCAGCCGCAGCAGCAGCAGCTGCCGTCTCCTCCTCCTGTCTCGGGTCTTCGGACCCTTGGTCTCCCCTCTCCCTCTCCTTCCTCCTCCCCCTCTCCTCCCGTCTCTGGTCCTTCGCTTCCTCCTCCTGACCCCTCTCCCGCTGTTTTCCCTCGTTCTCAGTCTTCGTTGTCCCCTCCTTCTTCTCAGACTTGGGCCTCTCGTCGCTCCCCTCGTGCTCGTCCCTCGTCTCCTGTTCCCTTCACTGACCTTCGTACTGCCTTACT
Source organism: Closterium sp. Yama58-4 (assembly GCA_947470075.1). Lineage (NCBI taxonomy): Eukaryota > Viridiplantae > Streptophyta > Zygnematophyceae > Desmidiales > Closteriaceae > Closterium > Closterium sp. Yama58-4. The sequence continues at coordinate 530,675 of CANIUD010000027.1, forward strand.
TCGTTCTAGTCCACCTCGTCCGTCTCCGTCTGTGCTTCCGTCTCCTCCTGAGTCGGCTCTCACTGCGTCGCTCCCTACTCCTGTCACAGACTATTACCGTACGTACCGTCCTCTTCTCTCTCGTGTTCTCGCCTCGCTTGTTACTCACCCTCGTGCCTCTGTGTCCTCTGTGTCCGCTCTTACTGCCGCAGTCACTGACTTTGCCTCTACCCGCCGCCTTGACTTCGCCACCGCTCTTGTGGCTGCTCCTCCTTCCAGTCCTCTGGCCGTCGGGGGTGTGTCTGCCCTTGGCTGTGACGCCCTAGAGGACAGGCAGTTTGAGCTAGAGTTCCTGGCCGCCGCTTCCCCTCATCTCTGTGCCATGCTCCTCGCCCCTGAGGGTGACCCCGACGCCCTTGACATTCCGACTCCTCGCACTTACGCTGAGGCAGTGTCAGGGCCTTGGGCCTCTCAGTGGAGAGCTGCCATGGACGCAGAGATGGCCTCCTACAGATCCACAGGCACCTACGTCGATGAGGTTCCCCCTCCGGGGGCGAACGTAGTCGACGGCATGTGGATCTACAGGGTGAAGCGGCCACCGGGATCTCCTCCGGTCTTCAAGGCACGCTACGTGGCTAGAGGTTTCAGTCAGCGCGAGGGAGTTGACTTCTTTCAGACCTTCGCGCCCACCCCGAAGATGACCACTCTTCGGGTGTTACTACACGTAGCAGCACAGAGAGACTACGAGTTACACTCTCTTGACTTCTCTACTGCTTTCCTTCAGGGCAGTCTTCACGAGGAGGTCTGGTTGCGTCGTCCCTCTGCCTTCACTGGCTCTTTCCCTCCTGGGACCCAGTGGAGGCTGAGGCGACCGGTTTACGGTCTTCGTCAGGCTCCTCGTGAGTGGCACGACACCCTGCGTTCTACCCTGTCTGACCTTGGGTTCCAGCCGTCTTCTGCTGACCCGTCGCTGTTCGTTCGTCGTGGCCCCACACCTTTCTTTGTTCTGGTCTACGTTGACGACCTTGTTTTCGCCACCCCTGACAGGGTTGCTTTGGCACACGTGAAGTCCGAATTGCAGAAGAGACACACCTGCACTGATCTTGGTGAGCTGCGCCACTACCTTGGCCTGCAGATCACCAGGGACAGAGCTGCTCGCACCATTACACTTTCACAGTCGCACATGGTGCAGCAGGTCCTTCAGCGGTTCGGGCTTCAGCACTCCACAGTACAGCGCACACCTCTTGCTGTTGACCACAGACTCACTGGACCCTTTCCTGACGAGCCGTTCGAGCCTAGTGGTCCCTACGCAGAGCTTGTGGGTTGCCTCATGTACCTGATGACTTGTACTCGCCCGGACCTCGCCTTCCCTCTCAGCGTTCTTGCGCGCTTTGTTGCGCCAGGGAGACACCGTCCTGTTCACTGGACAGCAGCTGTGAGGGTGGCGAAGTACCTAGCGACGACGTCAGGCGTGGGGCTAGTTCTTGGAGGGCAGCAGTCTGTCGTACTTACTGGTCACTGTGACTCCTCTTACGCTGACGACGCTGAGACTCACAGGTCTACTCAGGGGTACTGTTTCAGCCTGGGTTCTGGAGCTGTTTCCTGGCGGTCCACGCGCTCCTCTTCGGTCTCGACCTCTACAGCTGAGGCTGAGATCTACGCTGGTGCCATGGCGGCACAGGAGCTGCGTTGGTTGACCTTCTTGCTCACCGACCTTGGTGAGCGGCCGAGCTCTGCACCGACCTTGTTCACTGACAACAAGGCGTCTATTCTCCTTTGTCGAGAGCCACGACTGGAGAGCAGAGTGAAGCACATTCACGTCAGGTACTTTCTTCTGCGAGAGTTGCAGAGGCGTGGACAGGCTCGCTTTGAGTTTGTGGAGTCCGAGGCCAACACTGCAGACATCTTCACCAAGGCGCTTCCGCCTTGTGACCACCAGAGGTGCTGTGTGCAGTTAGGCCTTGTTGACACTGGTTCTCGTGTTGCTTAGGCTTGAGTGTACTGTTTACTTTGCTTTCTATATACCTCTGTTACTTCTTGGACTGGCCTTGTGGCCACTGTTGTTTGTGCTCAGACTGTGTGGTGACGTTGTGATCCACCCTGAGCTTCGTTTCTTGGACTGGTCTTGTGACCGTACTCGTTTGGTTCTGCTAGACACCCCTCACTTAGGCTATGGGGGTGTGTCAAATGTTGTAGCCTATAGTGAGGTTTGTCTTAGGGGGTACAAAACTTAGGGTTAGCTATATGTACCCCAACCAACATCAATGCATCATCCATTCCTCATTCTGACAGTTATGTATACGGACATGGATGGATCATTCTCCCGCTTGTGGGTTGTCTTACCACATTTTGCAGGTCTGTGCTGCTTGTGGTATAGTGCTTCTGGGACCTCCCTTTATGCAAGGGGTGATGAGCTAAGGGATATACGGTAATATTATACAGGCAAGGAGTTCATTCATGTATCTGCTGTGTATATTTTCCATATTTTAAAAAAGCGAGCCTAGGTATGCATACTAGTCAACTGCCCTCTTGGAAGTTGCCCACACAATTACGGATGGCATGCCGCTTCCCCGAAACAAGAGTCCACTTCTGATGAACGCCCTTCAACCTCTCTTAATCTGAATATATCAGTTGAGAACGTGGACTTGGGTGTACCAATAAAGTATCGCGCTTTTGCACAAATGTGCTTCTCGGCGAGGGCCCTCAGGATGCCATTGTCCTCCTCGTCCAAGTCTTCGAAATCGCGCACCCAGTCTGACTCTTTGTACTCCAACGATCCCTTGGTAAATTCGGGAAGCCGCTCTACAACAAAGGGAGCCTTCGAGTCCAACTCTGCAAAAACATAGGCAGACAGGTGTCAGAGACATGCAACAACGATGGAACGGGGTCGATACTCGGAAAGAAAAACAACTTGCAACAAAGGAAGAGTCCGCAACAAATTGCACCAGCAATTCCCCGTAATCACTCACCCAGCAGCAGCTTCTCCAGGAATTGCACTTCAGTCAGGCTTGCATCAGTGGCAAGGTACAGAATACTAATGCCACGGCCGCTGAGCCTTGATATAATGTAGCGTGCAATGGACGCGATTGGCAGAAAAGCTGGGTCCCTGCTCTGCTCCTTCTCCTCATTCCTCAAATAAGCATGCGAAAAGTCCCCTCTCCTCATATGCACAGCCGCATAGTCATCTCCCAGGAAAGTATCAACAAACCCCGAAACGAACCTCCGAACCACTGGCGGCGGCTCCCAGAGGTCCAGGCACGAGGTTCGGAATGGAGGCTTGGTCGCATGCAGCATCTGCCCGGACCTGCCGTATAACTCAAAGCCGTAGATGTTCCCAAGGCTGAGCACGCGAGTGTTGGCGTAGGGAGCACAGGCAGAGAGGAAATCGGCGAGGCTCCCCGTGGGGAGGGACTCCAAAGTGTGCTCTAGCTTGCCAGGCAGTGTGACGTTGGGAAGCTGAGCGAAGGACTGCCAGTGGGGGAACGGGAGACAACACATACCAGAGACGGGGGATGTGGGTGAGTGGGAGAGAGTCCGTAGGTGCATCTGCTTTCAGAAATATAGTTTCTGAGGGATTAAAAGTGAGACAGTACTCACCAGTTGAATATTGTCCATGCAGGACCTCCCGTTGACACAAGCAATGTGGTCTACAGTCACATTCTGATTCGTCCTCGATACAAGCTCCTCCACTGTAAGCACGGTGTTGTTCCCGTACGCGTCCGCCAGACACGTATGGAGGTGCGGAATGTCGAATATCAGGCTCCACCGCCATCTGTACCACGTCTGGTGGTGATGCGCGAATCCCGGATCCGGAACCAAAAGCGTGCGGTTCAGAAGCGCCGCGAAGATTAAGTAGCTTCGCATGCAGACCTCCTGGTGGGACACGTGGCGTGAAAAATAGGAATGAGGGAAGGAAAATTAAAGGGTCGGGAATTCGAATTAGCGGGATTCCGAGTCAGCGGGAGAAGAGACCGATTCCTAACTGGAGGGCATTAGAGGAATGAGAAAGCACGAAATCGACCTCAAGATCGTAACGAGTGTGCGACCCTCATACGCATCCCTTTCCGTGACATAAGACAAGAATGACCTGACGTGGCTGGCGTGACGTGGAGAGTTCATGGAATGAGCCAGTGGCACGTGGCGAGCAGTACGACAAGGTGCGCTGCTGCGACGTAGAAACGACATCGTCGCTCCCACCACCATGACTCGCACCTGATTGGACAGACGGCCGTAGAAGCACAGAGCAAGCAAGTAACGATCCGCTTGGGGTTCCCAAGACTCGATCACGTCGTTTGGAACTCCCGAACTGTTTCGCGTGGCGAAACCTGTAACATCCATCGCAATCGTAGACCGCGAGCCCTTCTCTAGCGACTGAAGGAGCCTCATTCTTCGCGAGATGCTGACCGCAGTGCTCTTTTCCGCGGAAGGAGACGAACGGAGATTGACGCGCGACCGTGGAAGGAAAGACCCTTGACGAGGATTGGAGACTGCGACGTCGTTTGAAGAAATAATGCCATTAGAGATGCCTCGGAGTCGCGACGAAAGAAATGCCGCAAGCGACTGAGACGAAAAGCTGGCGAACAGGGCGAAGAGGAGAAGCGTGAGGCCTGGTCGAGAGAGCTTGTCTGAGAAGACGAGCGCCGGCGAGGAGATTCGCGACGTTCTAAAACGTAGAAGGGAACTCGTGCGACTCATTTTGTGCGGTACAAGGTTTGGAACTAAAGTCGCGAAGTCTCTCATCAATGTTGCGCCGGCGTGGCCGTAATCGTCACTCGCGTGTTTATTGGTAGTTCCGGCGAAAAATAATATAGTTTACGTCTCCTAATGCTTCCTATGAATGCATGCAAGAGGAATGGAGGAACAAAGATACCGTAACACCGACACGAGACTCGACGGGTACTAGGTGATGACGGGTGGGATTTGACTGCGTCGATTATTTATAGGGTGCGTCATGCGGTTCCGCCTGACGCCCGCTAGAGAATCACCCCAGCCACCGATTCTGAAAGCAGCCAAATTTGGCAACGCGGAGAGTGGAATCCCAAAGGCCCGTGCCTGCCTGCGAATTGGTTCAGGGATCAGCTGGCGCCTTGAAGTGTGGCGAGATGCTAATCCGACGGCTGTAATGCCTTCTCGCATTGAATCCTACGGTAACAGGTGAGTGTTCTTGTCTGTCAGGTGGCTGGTCTGGAGTGTGGCTGCAACTGGTGCGGCTCGGTTTCGTTTGTGGGAAACTGCATCTAGGTGTAGTTCTCGAATTATTTTGAACGGAGGTCTCAGTATGTCCGTAAATGACGCTTACAGGAAGCAAAAAAAAAGAGAGCAAGTTACACATAGGCACAATAAATACATACATAGTATCCTACAGTTCAGCTGATGTTATCACACCCACTGTACCAGGTCAACAATTACACAACAGATATGCAATTAGGAGCCACTGCAAGCAGCTCCCGTGTTCAAGAAAAAGGAGAAGCAGCCTTCTAGACCAGTCAGCTTCTCAGCATAACCTTGCAACCAGAACCCACCAAACACTGCCAGTGACACACAACTTGCAGCATATCCCAAGTAACCAATCACAACATCCCTCAAAACCCCCCACTTCCCCAGTCCACCCACACCCACCGACACAACCTCCCATCCTCCTAACGCGGCCCGGACAAGTTGAAAGCATCAAGCGAGATACCCGTGGTGGTGTTCTCCCAAATAGCGGGCGTGTTAACCACCGCCATAACATCTTCTCCTGACATTTTCGCTGCCTCCTCCTGCCACTTCTCCCACTTGTCCGCCAGGGCCTTTCCGGAAAGCATTTTTGCCACCTCATCCATGGTTGGGCGGTCCACCGCGTCGTGCTTCATGCAGAGAAGCGCCACCTGGAGCATCTTTGCCACGTCAGCCTCGTCGTAGCCCAATCGGGTGAGGTCGTTGTCCACGAATTCGGGGATCTTGCCATCACGCAGCATGTTGGCCACCTGGAGGGGGTAGAAACGGGACGGAGGAATAGGAACTATTATGTATGAGCCAAGCGGACAGAACAGAGGTTGAGCGTGGGTGGAGGCATCACGAAAAGGGTAAAGTGAAAGTCAAGGCACAAGCCTAACAAATCATTTCATCCCAAGCACTAGTACCGAGATGACTTGCTCGCAAGGAAGGTGCCGTTCAAGTAACTCACCCAGTCCCTGAGCAGCAGCTCTTCTGCTTCGGGCGGCAGAGTGAGTTCAAACACGTCCTTGCCCGATACGAGCTCCAGCAAGAAGACCCCAAAGGCATACACGTCCGTCTTCTCAGAGCACTGCCCGCTCACGAAGTACTCTGGCGCAATATGCCCGATGGTTCCCTTCACAGCAGTGGATGCATGGCTCTCATGCACGTCCATCTCCTTCGCCAGCCCGAAATCGGCGATCACTGCCTCGTCGTTCTCGTCGAGGAGCACGTTGGCGGCCTTGATGTCGCGATGAATGAGCTTGGGGTTGCAGTCGGTGTGCATGTACGCGATGCCTTCTGCGGCGCCGCGGGCTACCTTCATGCGCGTGTGCCAGTCCATGGGGTTGCCCTCCTTGCCTGGTTGTGACGGTTGGGTGGGTTTGGGTGTGAATGGGTGCGGACAAGCAGGGGAAGGGTGTGAATGAGCTTCGGGTTGCAGTCGGTGCGCATGTATGCGATCGCCTCCACTGTGTTAAAGCAGCATGGGCATGCACTCGCCCTTCACCACACAGCCCCCCGAGTGCGTCCACCACCCACCCATCTCCACCGCACCAGACCCAACCAACCAGCAGCCAACCGAACCGTATCTCACCTTGGGTGCGGGAGGCCACGGAGCCACTGGCGTAGAAGGGCAGCACGAGCATCCATTCGCCCTTCACACAGAAGCCGTCCAAGCGCATTGACCAGCCCCCCCCAACCCAGCTTCACCGCACTAGACCCAGCTAAACCGTATCTCACCTTGAGTGCGGGAGGCCACGGAGCCATTGGCGTAGAAGGGCAGCACGAGCATGCATTCGCCCTTCTCCACACAGAAGCCCTCCGAGTGCATCACGTTACGATGCACGGCTCGGCTGATCAGCTCCACTTCGGATAGGAACATGAGCTCTCCACCCGACTTTTTCTCCTCCTGTTGGGGAAAACAAGGGTGACCGGGCGTGAGGTGGTGGGACAAGGGAGGAACAAAGAGGTGATGAGCAATAGAAGCCCTCCGAATGCATGATGCACGGCCCGGCTGATCAGCTCCACCTACGACAGGAACATGAGCTCGCACAGATCCGCCACTTCATCACCGCACATCACCGCTGCTCACCTTTCCCCACTCTCCCCCACCTTGATTCTCTTCACGGCCACGAATTTGCCGTCCTCCAGCTTGCCCTTGTACACCTTGCTGAACCCGCCCTACCCTAGTCCGTCAACCCACAGATCCGCCACTTGTCACCCCACATCACCCCCCATAACCGCTCCCCACCTTCCTCCACTCTTTCGCACCTTGATTCTCTTCACGGCAACGAACTTGCCGTCCTCCAGCTTGCCCTTGTACACCTTGCTGAACCCACCCTCGCCCAGCATGTTGTCGTCGTCAAACCCGTTGGTGGCCTTGGACAGCTCGTCCACTGAGAACCGCCTCAGCGTGCCAAAGTGGCGGGTGGAGATTTGGGCTGGGGCGGTGGCAAGGGGCGGAAAGGGAAGACAAGGGAGTTGGAACAGCAGTTGAGATAAGGGTGCAAGGGTCGGCATGAGACCCGTTGGTGGCCTTGGACAGCTCGTCCACTGAGAACCGCTTCAGCGTTCCAAAGTGACGGGTCGAGATTTGGGCTGCATGGGTGGGGAGGTGGGGAGAACAGGTTTGGAGGTGGGAAACATGGGGGTTAGGTGCCTTGACCCGTTGGTGGCCTTGGACAGCTCGTCCACTGAGAATCGCCTCAATGTGCCGAAGTGACGCGTGGAGATTTGAGCTGTGAAGGGAAGGGAGGGAAGGAAAGTGGGGTATTGAGGCTAAGCAGGCAGATCAACAGGCAAGAGATCTGTTGGCGGCCTTCGACAGCTCGTCCACTGAGAACCGCCTCAGCGTGCCGAAGTGACGGGTCGAGATTTGGGTTGTAGGAGTGGGGAGGTGGGGGAAACGGGAGGGAAGGGAGGGAAGGAGGGAGGGAAGGGGGGAATTGAAGCAAAGCAAGGGGAGCGAGGGTTGGCAGCACAGCCGTTGGTGGCCTTGGACAGCTCGTCCACTGAGAACCGCCTCAGTGTGCCGAAGTGACGGGTCAAGATTTGGGCTGCAGACGGGGAAAGGGGAGGAGGGGACGAACGAAAAAGGAAGGCAAGGGAGTTGAGACCCGTTGGAGGCCTTGGACAGCTCGTCCACTGAGAACCGCCTCAAAGTGCCGAAATGACGGGTGGAAATTTGGGCTGTAGGAGGCGGAGAGATGGGGAAAACGGGTGGGGAAGAGGGGGAAATGGGAGTTGGGTACCTCGAACCCGTTGGAAGTTTTTGAGAGCTCGTGCACTGGGAACCGCCTCAGTGGTGGCGCTGCTGGTAGCCTCAGCCTAACAGTTGGTAGCGCGACGAGCAGCACAGTAGGCAGTTACCAGCCATGTGCCACTCGTTCCCTGTGATTTTGCACCCCCAATACAGACAGTTACAAGCCCGACTCGCTCTCAATGTCCTGCGCAAGCCTCTCCGCCTCCTCGCGCTTGCGCTTCTCCTCCTGCTTGAAGGAGATGTAGAAGCATAGCGGCCAGCACGAAGCACAGCGCCACCAGCAGAGCGACCAGTACAGCTACCAGCAGAACCTTATGCTATCCCAGTGCCCCCGACTCACTCTCAATGTCCTGCGCGAGCCTCTCCGCCTCCTCGCGCTTGCGCTTCTCCTCCTGCTTGAAGCGGATGTAGAAGAAGAGCGCCACGCCCAGCGCGAAGAGCGCGAGTGAGCCAAAGACGATTCCGATGACCGCGCCCACTCCCAGCCCCGTGGCCGCCGGCGGTGGTGCGGTTGCGACCGCCGTGTAGTTGTTGGGACAGCTCTTGTACGTCACTGGGGGCGGGGAGAAATGGGGAGGAGAGGGGGGAAGAGATGGGCGGGAGGACGCGCTGTTAAAATCTATGCAAGAGGGCGTCGGCGCGGCGACCGCCGTGTAGTTGTTGGGACAGCTCTTGTACGTCACTGGCGAAGAGGAGAGGGGAGGAGGGGGAGGGAGGGGAGGGAGGGGAGGGGAGGGGAGGGGAGGGGAGGGGAGGGGAGGGGAGGGGAGGGGAGGGGAGGGGAGGGGAGGGGAGGGGAGGGGAGGGGAGGGGAGGGGAGGAGGGGCGAGGGGAGGGGAGGGGAGGGGAGGGGAGGGGAGGGGAGGAGGGGCGAGGGGAGGGGAGGGGAGGGGAGGGGAGGGGAGGGGAGGGGAGGGGAGGGGAGGGGAGGGGAGGGGAGGGGAGGGGAGGGGAGGGGAGGGGAGGAGGGGCGAAGGGAGGGGAGGGGAGGGGAGGGGAGGGGAGGGGAGGGGCAGTGGGAGGGGCGGAGGAGGGGAGGGGGAAGGGAGGGGAGGGAAGGAGATAGATGGTTCTTTGAGTTAATGGATGATGAAGCCTGACGAACCAATGGTCATGATCTAAAGAGAACGAGTAGCGAGAACGACGAACGAGAGGGGGAGGTGAAAACAAAATAGTGGGGAGGAGAGGAGGGGGCGGAGGGAGTATCACACGCATGTGCATGTGCATGGACATGAGAGAGTCCTGTATGTACACATCGCGCCTTACCATCCAAGCATCCGGTGGTGTTCAGATGTGGGTTGCCCGCGAAGCTGCACGAGGGAGGGAGAAGCAGGAGGGAAGGGGAAGGGGGGGGGATGCACAAAAAGGGGGAGACGGGGAGGGGAGGAATGGGGAGGGAGGAGGGGGAACGGTGAGAAGAACAGCGGGTGGGCGTGGGGAGGTGGTGGTGGGGGGGAAAAGGGTGAGAAGCACAGCGGGCAGGGGGTTATGTGGAAGGGCGATCATGAGAGAGCGAAGGGTACCAGGCACGTGACAAAAGGGAACAGGCACGTGGCAAAAAGGGAACCAGGCACGTGGCAAAAGGGAACCAGGCACGTGGCGACGCGAACCGGACAGGTAGCAAAGAAGAGTGAAACTCATGCGGAACGCGGAAAGTTTGAGAGGGTGGGGACGTGGCGGGGAGAGGGGAGGGTGGAGAGGGGGAAGAGGGGAGGGGCAACGAAGAGGGCATGGAGAGATAGACATTGAGTGAAGGGAAAGCACGGATTGGAGGGTGGGAGGGGAGAAACTGCGTGCATGGCACGGTGCAGTGCAATGCGGTGCGGTGCAAAACACTTACTCGGGGCAGGGGAAGCGCTTGAAGCACCAGGGAAGCGAGCCGGTGAAGTTGTTGTCCGCGAGATGGCTGCGAGGGAGGAGGCACGAGGGGGGACGGGAGGACAGTGAGGATGAAGGAGAGCTTCTGTGTCATCATGGATGTAAATTCGGATTGAACCCCAACGCGTTTGACGCACCAGAAGGAGGGGCGAAAGGAGAGGGGTAAGGAAAGGGTGGGGAGATGGCGGGGGAGGAGAACAGAGAGATTTTCGCGCTTACAGGCACTCGAGCTTGTCGAGATAGCAGAGCATGTCGTCGAGCGTGCCGTTGAGCTGATTGCCCTCCAGGTTCAGCGACCTTAGGCTCGGCGCCAGCCCCAGCTGCGGCGGCTGCATATACAAACGACGAAGGGGGAAAGGAGACACGGGAAAAAGGCACGGGCGGGAGGAGGAGAGACAGAGACATGGACGAGTGACGAGGTTTGTTAGACTCGAAGACGCGTGCCGACCAGCTTATTGCATTACGGGTAGGTTGAGCGACTGGAGGATCGCTGCCCTCCCCAGCTGCGGCGGCTGCCTGTAACAAACCAAATGAGAAGGCGCAAACAAGAGACGCCGTACAAGTGGAGCTGTCCGTAACAGCGAGTGGAGCTGTCCGTAACGGACAAGTTATGAGGGTCAGTTGGGGGTTGCGGGGGCGGCGCTGCTCACCAGAGGGCCTTCAAGAAGGTTGTAGGAGACGTCGCTGAGAGCGAGCAGCAATCCAGACGGGGTTGAACGAGCGCCGGCAGCAATCCAGACGGGGTTGAACGAGAGCCGGCAGCAATCCACGCGCATTGGAAAGAGAGTCAGGTGGCGAATCCGACAGGTTCGAACGAGGAGGCATCCAACGCAGAAAATCAAACGCGGCAAGGGAAAAGGAGGCACAGGGGAAACGAAAGGGTATGCGAACATTGGCGAGACGGCACCTAGGAGCGAAACATTCCGAATCTCGCAACCATGGAAGGGGGAGGCAAAGCGGAAACTGCAGCAACGGATTGAGATTTTCTGCGGCCAAGGGTTGGAAAGCGAAGGACTGGAAAGCATAGCGAGCGATGCACTTACAGGCGCTCGAGAAAGAGCACGCCCGAGATGTTCCAGTCCAAGCCACCCTGCAGCTTGGGCACGCCCGCTGGGAACGACGGGTAGCTCAGGTCCCTGCGGAAAGGAGGGGCAGGTAGGGTAGGGAGTGTGGAGGTAGGGAGGGGTAGGAATGGGTAGAAAGGGGTAGGGAGGGGTAGGCGGGATGGGGAAAGGAAGGAAGGGTAGGAAGGGGAAGGGGAGAGAAGAGAAGAGAGAAAGAGAGGGATGGGTTTCCGTGCGAGAGAGAGGGAGAGGTGGAGGGGCAGTGATACTGCCGACGTGAGGTGGAGAGCGACAGGCGATGGCAGGCAAAAGTGTAGGGGGAAGTGAGAAAGGCGCTGAGGACAGGGAGCGGCCGCGAGCGGACTCCGGGATGTCGGACGCAAGAGGCGTGGAAACGGGAGGGAGATGACAGGACGCGCGGTCAGAGGCGTGTACGCGGGAAGACGAGGCGACGAGACGTCGAGAGGACGAGGCGATGAGACGTTGAGAGGCCACAAGGCGAAGAGTTCACGAGACGACGAGACAACGAGACGGTCGACGAGGCAAAGAGATGGCGAAACGACGTCGAGACGGAGAGACGAGGAGATAACGAGGCGGCGAGTAACGAGACAGAGAGACGAAGAGTCGACAAGACAAAGACCCCATGAGACGAGGAGACGACAAGTCAATGAGAAAACAACGAGGCACGTACACGGAGACGACGTAGCCCTGGTCATTGCAGGAGACGCCCGCGTACGGCAGGTCCGAGGTGTTGCCGGGACACGGCCGACCGACGGCGACGTTCCAGAAGGCCGCGGGGAAGTTGGTGAACGAGCTTTCCTGCCATCCCAACAGGAAGGGGTCTGGCGGATGGAGGGAGACGAGAGGGGGAAACGAGGGGGAGAGGCAGGGGGGAACGGACGAGGGAAGAGGGAAAAGACACAGGGAAGAGTGGGATAGGAATTTTGTGAGTTGGCTAAAAAGCATTTTCTGGCATAACAGCAGAAGGTGCCCTGGTGGATGCGATGCGAGGGGTGAGCGGAGGTAGTGACGAAGGGGAGGGTGGCGGAATAGTGGTGAGATTGATTGAGGTGGGGAGGAGGGAAGGTGGGCCGTAGGAGGAAATGACAACGATAGAAGGGCGAGAAGACCGTTGCGACGGACTCGTGCAGTAAGCGCGACTCAGGGAGAGAGAGTGAAGAAAAGGACGAGGACCGAGTGCTATGGGCAGCTGGCTGCACTTCCACCCGCTTCCGCGATGCGAAACGGAGACGAGATGTAAAACGGACAGCTTCACGGGAGCGCCAACCATCTTCATCCACTGTCAGCTACTCACTTCGGAATCTACCACTCGAGTTGTTTTTTCTAGTAAAAAAATATGTAAGACGAACAACTTTACGAGAGTGCCAACCATCTTCAACCACTGATAGCTACTCGCGTCAGTATCTACCACTCGGGACAGAAGCTAACAGCTTCGCACTCCCCGAAGACGACGCTGCTGGTATCCTTCTTACACGAGAAGAGTCGTATGTTTCCTACATGCACATGCAAAAATCTGCGGTTGCCTCAGAATTAATTACAATGGAGAGAGTCGTATGTTTCTTAATCCAATGGTGGTTGCCTCAGAATCAATTACAATGGAGAGAGTCGTATGTTTCTTAATCCAACGGTGGTTGCCTCAGAATCAATTACACTGCAGAAGGTACTCTTCGTAGAGCGTGTGTACTTCGACATGGTGAGTGAGGAAACAGCTACACAAACCGTGGCCTCACATCCAGAATCGCGCAAAACAGCGTTTACACAAAATGAAAAGCGGAAATATATCAGACATAAAAACTTACTGTCTCCTGCGTAGGCCGCTAGCATGTAGTCCATTCCTTGCACGCTCGAGCTTTGACCCTCCACTCGAAGAAGCGCCAATGATACCACCAATGCACACACCAGCCACCGACACATACGACTGTCTTGAGTGACCATCCTGGCTTGCTGGTGCGGTTATAGGTCTAGACTTTGATGACACCAAGAAGTGGTGCTCTGAATGTCTGTCTGGAAATTACGCAGCTAAACTATGGTGAACGAAGCACTGATCTACAACACACCAGCTCTTCACTGTATTGTGCTTAGCGGAGCTACGCTTTATACACGGAAAATGGCGAATGCGTAAGCTTCTGCTCCACAAACCGTATTGTCACCGCCTCCTAACGTAGCTAATCTTACGGAACTGCGGTTTGGATCCTGAGTGGCTTCTCCCAAAATGTGGTTCCGTCTTTCCCCTAAATTGCACCACATGAACACAGTTCCGTGTTCCCAATTCAACTCTCTGCTTCACCTGGCTTGAAGATGGCTCTTTTGGCAGTTCAGTTTTGACTGAAGTGGAGCGGAGAACGCAGGAGAGACCCCAAGCTCGAGTGTTCGAGATGGAACTAGAGGAGGGCGACACAGGAAGTAGGACGACGAGGGTTTCGTTTGTTGTGCACAGTAACTTCGAGGTTGAGGTCCGGAGTCTCGTGATTTGGTTTCCGTGGCTTGTCGTGTCAGGTTCGGCACTGTGAACCTGTGATGATAGGTATGGAGAAGGGCAGGTACTGTACGTGAGTGAGTCTTTTCTTTTCACAGCAGAAAATGCTGTATCTGCCGACCTCACCGCAGCTACGGTATTTTCATGCCATGTGACACAGCAGAAAGCACCTGACCGGGCCCTGAAAGTTACACGGGAGCCAGCAACATTCTGCTGCAGTTGGTCGCGAATGAGGCGAGGAGTGAGGGTGAGTATCAGATGAGTCGCCAGTTTTCGCACATGACGGTGAGGTGAGGAGCAAATAGGTGAGGAGCAACCGCCAATTGCGCGTAGGGAGCGATTTGTCCTCTGATGAGGCTGGCTGACAGGCTAGTGTGGGGTCAGGTTGAAGCTGGTGAACCTGATGGTTCTTGCTTGAGGTTTCGCTTCGAACAGACAGTTCTCGGGCAGAGAACAAAAGCAGGCTGAACCAGCATTCAGAAAACCCTGATCAAGCAGGCTGAAAAAATGCTGATGGTGGTGTCGTATGTCGTTTTTGTTATCGCCGTTTCTGAAATCTTCCGCCGACAGTCCTGTTGGCAAATGGAAGCACCAAAAAAACTGCCAGAAACCGCTTCAACAACATGCTCATACAATGCCTGTATGTCTACACCAAGTTGCAATTATTTCCTCTCTAGAAATGTGCAAACATCATACAGTATTCACAACTTCACATTTGCATTAAATCAGAGATATTCGAACTACAGCATATGCACATGATGAATGACTTATATTGCAAACAAGCTTCTAGCATTAACAGAACTTTGAATGTGGCAAGCAATCTAGTTCGCGGACAAACCAATTACACCTGCAGAGGGTGATGGGTGAAAGACAAAACAGCAATTAGAGGACAGTACACCAACGAACTTGCTGCCACAAAGTTAACTCTGCATATATGGCACGGTCAGCAGCCGGCATAGCAAGCAACTCACCACATGCCACCCTGCCGCCAGCATTGCCCGTGGCCTTGCTCAGCTCAACACCACCTGCACAAAAACACACCAGCACACATAACACAAAGACACGGGACATTGATCCCAATGAAACTAGTAGCATACATGTTAAGTTCACACAAGACACTCATGGACGAGCGAGCCTGGATAAGTGTAGTGTATGTAGAAAACTGAACAAAAAAATCCCAGCCCCAGGGATATTTTTCTCCCTCCCTTCCTCCTCACCCTTGCCCAGGTCGTCTGCATCAGCGTGTACGACAACAGCACGGCCAAGCACAGAGTTTGGGCCCGAGAGAGGGATCTGGAGGTCAGTCAGAGACACAGTCGCCACGCCTGAACCAGAGTTACAGTTGGGCATGGGGGAGAACAAGGGAAGACGTGTTATCAGACACCTTGCACAGAACATGGTTACAAGCTAAAATGGAGAGGAATGGATATGGGAGAAAACAAGGGCGTTATGCCGATAGACACTACCCTCTGGATTAGTGGATCTGATTGCCATGCACCAACTCACCCGACTCATTCGCCACCAGGTTTCCGAGGTCGCCTGCGTGCCGCTCTGCATCCCCTGGTGCTCCATGAGTCTTGCCCGCCGGATTGAAGTGAGGGCCTGCCATGATTTCAGGGATGAATTCGAAGCAGGGAGAAGAATCCCTTATTTGTGACAAAAAAAGCCAGATTGTGAGATTCTCGCAATGATAACCCCACCAGAGCAGTTATACACACAGGGCACGCACACAGGCATTGAAGAATTTCACCACCTGCCTCAATCATGTCCATGTAAAAATAGAAGAAGTCCACACCTGGGCATGCAGTCGCTGGACAAGTCCACATTGTGCACGTTGAAGCCAGGAAGGATTTCAGTCAGCCTGTTGCATGCGGACTCCTTATAGCACAACTCGATAGCGAGCGCAACAGTCCCTCACCAGTGGACATGCAGCCGTTGGAGAGCTCCCCCAGCTTGTGCACGTGGAAGCCGTGCAGGCTTTCAGCCATCCTGTCTCATGGCTCTATAACGAGTACAATCATAGCGCTATAGCAAATGCAACAGGCCCTCACCAGTGGACATGCAGCCGTTGGAGAGGTCCCCCAGCTTGTGCACGTGGAAGCCGTGCAGGCCAGGGGTCAGCCCGGCCACGGAGGCGCTCACTTCCGTGGGGCCTGGGGGAATTGAGATGGAGGAGATGGGGGAGATCGGAAGGGAAGGGACGAGGATGGGACAGCAGGAAGCAGAGGAATTGAAAAAGATTGTGCTTTCAGAGTTGGTGTCAGCCCTGACGCAGATGCAAGAAGGGGAAGTAGCTCAAGAGTACAGCCATTGTCGATTGTTCATTGCCATCCATAGCCCATCCCATCTGCCGCTGGATCCAAGTCGCCTCAGCTGCGTAAGAGTTGATTGGGATGGAAATAGCGTCTGCCTGATCCTTGGTCAATCCCTCCAAGCACATTGCTATTTCATTGCAGGTTGCATCCAATCTGTAACCAAGAAATGTGAAAAATCAAAACAATGACGCATGCCCAACGCTAATTCACCTGATCCTTCCTGCGAGAATGTGACAATCCCGGAAACCCCGGAGCTTCCCTTCAGAACGGCGACGGCGTTGATTCCCGCTGCTGACGCGGCCGCTGGGGAGAGAGGCATGGCGAGGAGAGCGGCAAGCACGGCTGAACACGCAGGGACCGCCATCTTGGCAACGGGAGATTCCTCATTCAGGCTATTGCGAACGCGGATCACGGATTTGCTCGCGCATACTGATTGGCTCTCGAGTGAGGGTCGTGAAGCCGAGGAAAGACCAGTCGCGGGAGCAAGGGACGGAGCGACGCGAAGGGAAGCGGAAATCAGGCCGCAGGAAGCCATTGCGTTGGGTGGCGAAGCGGGCAAACTTGTTCCTAACAGGCGGAGAAACAGCAATGGCTGACCCGCAATTGACGCTGTGGAATTCTGCTGGTTGTGGTAGCTTTGAATGTGATGGGGATGGGAAAATGCAGGGGATCAGCTCTGGAGGGGAAACCTCTGGAACCGAGCACAGTACTGCACCGTACGGTAATGCTCTAAAAACCGGGTGTATTGCACTGTAGCGAGCGACGTTTCAGGTGCGAGGTGTGGGGCAGGTGTCTCAGTTGTGATTCGCTCACGAGCTGGCTTGCAGCAGAGATTCCTGAATTTGGTCTGATTTCTGACGCTTCCACGTCTGGAACACGTCAGCAGTGCGTATGTGGCCTTCAACAAAACTGCTATTCAAATCTGGATATTGGAGGCAAGTGTTCACTACTCGTTGCACCGTTACAAATACAGTTCACTAATTCCAAACCATCACGCAGATGTTTCTCTGGGTTACGGTAAGCTGGTCTAAGCGATCATTCAAGCTGCTGCTTGGAAGCCAATGACACCTGCCAGAGACAAAAGAACTCATGAGCCCGGTAAATACATACTCATATAGGATAGACGCGGATTCAAATGGAAACCACATGATCTTGGATGTGATAATGGTAAGCTTACCGCACGCAAGCCTGCCTCCCGCATTCCCAGTGGTTTTGCTGAGCTCGTGGCCACCTGGATGGGGCAAGAGAAGCATGACGATGTTCATAAATTGAAAATTGTGAGGTTTATTGGCCGACTACATCCTCTCAAAAATACCACAAGCAGAACTTACAATCCCCTGTTCACTCATCACCCTCGCTACATGCTCTCACCCTTGCCGAGGTCGTCGACGTCAGCATGCACGACAACAGCACGGCCAATGATGGAGTTAGGGCCAGACAGAGGGATCTGAAGGTTGGAGTGGAGGAGGGGGGGGAATGAGTGCATGAGAGTACGTGGCAACAATTGTACTGAAGCTTGCACAAAAATCACAATTTGCGGAAGGGGGAACTGAAAACCAAATGCATACCTGAGAATCTGTTATGGTGAACTCCGCAACCCCTGCAAAAACGATCACGGCACCAATTCCCAAGATAAGTCTTGGAAGTTAGAAGCTTGCAAAATTCTCACTGCACCTGGCAGGAACATGCACCAACACAAGGTCATGCAGAAGAACGAGGGGAAACGCGAAACTATTCAGTCACGGTCTCCATTCCAACAAGGCACCCCTTACCAGACTCATCAGCAACGACATTCCCAAGGTCTCCCGCGTGCCTCTCCTCGTCTTCCGGAGCTCCGTGAGTTTTGTTCGCTGGATTGAAGTGCGGGCCTGACGTAGACCAGCCAGTGGCGAAAAACGACAACGGACGCAAGTTGGGATGATTGCAGATACATTTCAAGGTCGAGATGATGTCAGCGCATCTCGCTCTAACATGGATTCGGGGAAGGTCAACGATGATGGACGTGAAGCCAAGGCGAAGACTACAAGAGGCGGATATAGGACACGGGCAGACGTTCCGTCGCGGACAAACGTAACAGATCACGAAAACAGAAGACGGCAAGACATGCAGGGGTGCCTCAATTTCGAGAACGAACTTACGAATGACACGCAATAAACCATAGGATTTCATTTCTAGGCGCAAGGATTTGAGTGCGACCTGTGGACATGCAGCCGTTCGTGGTGTCACCCAGGGCGTGCACGTGAAATCCGTGGAGCCCGGGCTTGAGGCCAGTGATCTTGCCGTTCACCACAGTCGAGCCTGATAGCATGGCGTTACAACAAGAAACGATCCTACTTGTCAAAAACAGGCCATCATGATGTCTTTACTTAGTCACAGTCACATAGAGCTTGACTTCTACCGTAAACGCGAAAATTAAGGACGACATGGAGACTCACCAGATTCGAGCTGCTCAAAGGTGACAGTGCCATTGACACCCTCGGAGCCGGTAAGAACCACTACAGCCTTGATCGTCATGTTGGCTGGGGAACACGAGCAGTTCTGAGCTAAAACTGCTGATGGAGTCAAGAAAAGCACACAACACACACCCAAAATAACTGATATGAATTTCCGCATCTGTTTGCTGACAGCTGCTTGTGATGGAAGGTTCCAGCTGCTATGCACAGCAAAGGAGAACACCAAAATCCGTCGCACATGCGCGGTTGCCCGTCAGACGAATTTGTAGTTTGCGAGCAGCTATTGGTGGCGACCATCTAAACTGGTTAAACAGGCGGCCGTCAGCTTTTGTCCTCTACGCCCGTCAGCACTAACTGGAATCCTCTGCATGTCAATGTTGCATGCCGGTGACGCTCGCAGAGGAATCCGCGGTTCGCCACAGCAGCCTTGGTGACAACGACTTGAGAGTGATCGACGGACAATTCGACGTATCCAGCCACACTAGAAGGTCAATCGACGACTCCTGTGCAATAGGCCAATCAGATTGCGATACAGTCATTCGCGCTACAGCATACATGTTCGGAGTACAATGTATCACTTTACCGTTGGAGAAAATGACAAACCTGGGATATATGTACGGTAGTTTACCACATGCCTGACATGCTTGGATCAATGACATGCAGCAACGCTACGATGTGCTTGCTACCTTGTAATTTTGCATGAAATGCCACTATGTAAGTCTGGTCTTGTAATTCAATGCCACATAGTTGTTATTTTCCAAGTGTACAGTGGTTGTTAGAGATGCATGTACCCACATGCCTGAAAGTACATCTTTCTCGGCAGGACACGCTGAAGTGCTAAGGGAGGGAATTCGCTTTTGGATTGTAGTGACACAGCATGTAACATGGAACCCAACTTAACTTTCAGTCAGCAGTTTAGTGCTGGAGGTCAGAAAAGACTGCACTTATGTGCCCTAAGCTTTTACCAAGCCCGTATGCACATGCGATGGGGCTCTGGTTATCAGACCAAATCGGTCTGATGGTCGGAAAATCAGACTTGATTTCTTTGTTTCATCTTATCTTCCAGACCAGAGATTTTTTGTCATCTGAACCACAAGATGAATGATTTTATTTCGTCTGAAAAAAACGACTAAGTGTTATATTCCGTCTGAAAATTCAGACAGGGCGTACAATTTCATCTGATACCGAGAAAGTACCGTTCTGGCCTGCCCCCTCCCCCTCCCATCCCCCCCCTCCCCTCAGTCCCCCCTGTCAGAATGTGATGGTTGTCTAGCCTGCAGTGGGGTACTCTATAGCGAGTACAGCCCTTCTAGGGTTTGCATATATGTATCCCTATGCTTGTTAGTCAAAACCCTTCTTGCCTGTTTCTCGTTTTGGCCTAGCATTTTGACATGCTATCAGAGCGGGTCGACCCTCCTGGGTCGATCCTGTGGGTGGTCCCACCAGAAGCTTCCGCTGTTGTTTCCTGCTGTTTCCTGCCTGCCGCGCGCTCCGGGCGCGCAGCGATTTTTTCTTCCCGCCGCGCGCCCCGGGCGCGCGGCGGTTTTCTGCCCCGTCACTCGGCGCGTCGCCCCCGGGAGGCGCTGCGACGGGCGACGGGGACCCGCGCGTCGCCCCCCGTCGCCCGTCGTGGCCTGCGCGCGGCCCGTACGGGAAGCGCCAGGCCCGCGCGCGGCTCGGGCCGCCTGCGCGCGGTTCGGGCGGCTATGCCAGGCCCGTGGGCGGCCCGTTCCTCGCTGCCCCTGCCCTCCCCACTGAGTGCCGTTCCCCTCCTCCTCCTCCTTCTCCGTCTCCCACTGCTGCAGCTGCCGCTGAGGGGGGTGGGTGTGTGGGAGCCGAGGGAGTGGCGCTAGGGGGTGTAGTGTGAGCGGTGCTAGGGGAACAGCAGGGGGTGTGTAAAAAGGGGGTGGGACAGCTGGGGGAAGTTGAGAGGAGGCCGTCGACTTGTCGTCCGCAGCGCCTGAAGTCCAGGGAGCCACGACCCCCTGTGGCCTGAGTAGTCAGCTGTGTGTGCACTCCTGGGAGCACAGCGAGCCAGCTGCGACCCCCTGTCGCCGTGTAGTCCGGGTTTAGCCTGGTAGCGTCAGTGCGGCGTACTCCTGCTGCCTGTGTGTCTGCAGCTTCAGCCGTCGCCTCTCATCTTCTTGCTCCCACAGTTTCTCCTCCTCCTCACTTGCCCTCTGTGATAGCCTCTAGCTTTGCTTATAATTGTGAACTATTGCTCTGTCTGCTTGTTATGTTGATTGTACCCCACTTTGACTATGGGGGTGTGTCAGAATGTGATGGTTGTCTAGCCTGCAGTGGGGTACTCTATAGCGAGTACAGCCCTTCTAGGGTTTGCATATATGTATCCCTATGCTTGTTAGTCAAAACCCTTCTTGCCTGTTTCTCGTTTTGGCCTAGCATTTTGACACCCCCTGCCCTAAGTCCCGTCCCTCACGCGCTTCTCCTAACCCAACTTCACCACCAAGTCATCCCTCTACCAGCCCAGCTTCTCGCAGCGCAACCCCAGTCCATCCCCCCTTCCCCTGCCTAGCTCCCCTACACCTTTCCCAGCCCAGCCCCCTTACCCTCAAGTCCCTCCATCCCCCTGGTCCGTCGCGTAAGGCACGGACCCATGCATGTCCCTCGCAGCCCAACTCCCCCCCGTCCCCCTAGGCGACCAACTTGCTATGATTGTCTGCTAGCAGGTTGTCAACGTCGCGCATTCATTTCGTACTTCGTAAAGACTGAATCATACCATTTTTATGGCTGACTAGTGTGATACAGTAATCAGACCATGGAAAACATTTTGTATTATGAACAGACTAAGCTCCAACATTCGTCTGGAAAATCAGACATTTTTTTTTTGCCCGTCTGAACGTCAGACGAGACGATTTTTTTGGGGGGGGGACTTCAGACAGGCCTGAATCCTAGCAAGAGCACTGATGCGACAAACCTCTTGACCATATGGTACCGTATGCCGACCTATCAATGAGATATTCATATTACAGAGTTCCAAACCTGCCTGTCTATCCTTCAGCTGCAAAGGGATCCACTTCGCCAGCATCGGCAACGAGAGGGGGCAAAGTCGCTAAATCCTCCCCAGCCGGAGGGTAAAAGGTGGGGAAGGGCAACTGCAAACCACCATACTCTTGAGCGTCTGGCCCCTGCACATCATGCTTCCTCACTGCGTCCTTCACAAACACAAAGTTGCCACTGTGTCCAGGAACCTGCCGGAAATGGGGCAGGCAGGCAGGCAGGCAAGAAGCCAGAGGAGAATCAGGCGGGTCACATAGAAAAATTATCAAAAGTGATTCCCACACAGAACAGTGTGTCCCAGTACCTGCATTTGAGTCCACTCAACCCGCACCTATCCCTTCAACCACAACAGCCCCCGCGTGGGCTCCACATTTTACACCCACACGATTTGTACCATGCTCTCCCTCCCTCCTCTGAGCCTTACGAACAAAACTGAACTGTGCCTTTAGTCAACCCACCACTCACCGCTCTGCTTGGAACACAAACCTGCCCTCTGACTGACCTGTCCCTCCACCCACAGTAGCCCCCGTGCTGACTTTTGAGTCGACTCAAAAGTCAACACAAACCTGCCCCCTGACTGAACTGTCCCTTCACCCACAGCAGCCCCCGTGCGGGTTCCACCTTGTACACCCCGCACGCTCTGCACCGGCCTTCAGGCTCAAGTGAGCCGAGTGCACCTCCTTCTTAGCCCAGAACAATGTGCGTTTAGGTCGCTCAAACATTCTCCTACCATTCTCCTACCATTCTCCTACCCTTCTCCTACCCTTCTCCTACCCTTCTCCTACCCTTCTTACAGCAACACTCACCTGGCCCTTCACCCACAGCAGCCCTCTGGCCGGTTCCACCTTGTACACCCACACGCTCTGCACCGTGCGCTGCTTGTTGCCCATCTGCCCTGCCATCTTCTTGTTCTTGAACACCTGGGTGGAGCAAACAGAGCAGGAGTGTAGGGGAGCAGGGAAGCAGAGGACCAGACCAGGGGAGCAGGGAAGCAGGGGAGCAGGGGAGCAGGGGAGCAGGGGAGCAGGGGAGCAAGAGAGCAGGGGAGCAGGGGAGCAGGGGAGCAGGGGAGCAGGGGAGCAGGGGAGCAAGAGAGCAGGGGAGCAGGGGAGCAAGAGAGCAGGGGAGCAAGAGAGCAGGGGAGCAGGGGAGCAAGAGAGCAGGGGCGCAAGAGAGCAGGGGCGCAGGGGAGCAGGGGCGCAGGGGAGCAAGAGAGCAGGGGAGCAGGGGAGCACGAGAGCAGGGGAGCAAGAGAGCAGGGGAGCAAGAGAGCAGGGGAGCAAGAGAGCAGGGGAGCAAGAGAGCAGGGGAGAAAGAGAGCAGGGGAGCAAGAGAGCAGGGGAGCAAGAGAGCAGGGGAGCAAGAGAGCAGGGGAGCAAGAGAGCAGGGGAGCAAGAGAGCAGGGGAGCAAGAGAGCAGGGGAGCAAGAGAGCAGGGGAGCAAGAGAGCAGGGGAGCAAGAGAGCAGGGGAGCAAGAGAGCAGGGGAGCAAGAGAGCAGGGGAGCAAGAGAGCAGGGGAGCAAGAGAGCAGGGGAGCAAGAGAGCAGGGGAGCAAGAGAGCAGGGGAGCAAGAGAGCAGGGGAGCAAGAGAGCAGGGGAGCAAGAGAGCAAGAGAGCAGGGGAGCAAGAGAGCAGGGGAGCAAGAGAGCAGGGGAGCAAGAGAGCAGGGGAGCAAGAGAGCAGGGGAGCAAGAGAGCAGGGGAGCAAGAGAGCAGGGGAGCAAGAGAGCAGGGGAGCAAGAGAGCAGGGGAGCAAGAGAGCAGGGGAGCAAGAGAGCAGGGGAGCAAGAGAGCAGGGGAGCAAGAGAGCAGGGGAGCAAGAGAGCAGGGGAGCAAGAGAGCAGGGGAGCAAGAGAGCAGGGGAGCAAGAGAGCAGGGGAGCAGGAGAGCAGGGGAGCAGGAGAGCAGGGGAGCAAGAGAGCAGGGGAGCAGGAGAGCAGGGGAGCAAGAGAGCAGGGGAGCAAGAGAGCAGGGGAGCAAGAGAGCAGGGGAGCAAGAGAGCAGGGGAGCAAGAGAGCAGGGGAGCAAGAGAGCAGGGGAGCAAGAGAGCAGGGGAGCAAGGAGAGCAGGGGAGCAAGAGAGCAGGGGAGCAAGAGAGCAGGGGAGCAAGAGAGCAGGGGAGCAAGAGAGCAGGGGAGCAAGAGAGCAGGGGAGCAAGAGAGCAGGAGAGCAAGAGAGCAGGGGAGCAAGAGAGCAGGGGAGCAGGGGAGCAGGGGAGCAGGGGAGCAGGGGAGCAGGGGAGCAGGGGAGCAGGGGAGCAGGGGAGCAGGGGAGCAGGGGAGCAGGGGAGCAGGGGAGCAGGGGAGCAGGGGAGCAGGGGAGCAGGGGAGCAGGGGAGCAGGGGAGCAGGGGAGCAGGGGAGCAGGGGAGCAGGGGAGCAGGGGAGCAGGGGAGCAGGGGAGCAGGGGAGCAGGGGAGCAGGGGAGCAGGGGAGCAGGGGAGCAGGGGAGCAGGGGAGCAGGGGAGCAGGGGAGCAGGGGAGCAGGGGAGCAGGGGAGCAGGGGAGCAGGGGAGCAGGGGAGCAAGAGAGCAGGGAGTGCAGGAAAATAATGGGACAAGTGATGTGCATGTGTAACTATTGGTAATTAGCGTTTACGAAATTGAGGAAGGAGGAAGGAGCCTTTTCTCCCTGGACACCAGCGAGGAAGGATGCGCCAAGGGACCAAATTGCACTCTGACCCGCGCTTGTCCCACCCAGGAGGGACCAAATCACATGCGCTTTATTGTGCTGGCTGATAACTTCGACCATGCCTGCAACCAGCCTCACCTTGCCGGGGTCCTGTCGGCCTCCTGTGGACCCGTCGCTTCGATGCGAGAGCAACTTTTGTGCTGCCATAACCTCCTCAATGCGGTTCAGAGACTGAGAAACAGCAAACCATGCCTAACTGCATCCAGCCTCACCTTGCCGGGGTCCTGCCGGCCTCCTGTGGACCCGTGGCTTCGATGCGAGAGCAACTTTTGTGCTGCCATAACCTCCTCAATGTGGTTCAGACACTGAGAAACAGCAAACCATGCCCAACTGCATCCAGCCTCACCTTGCCGGGGTCCTGCCGGCCTCCTGTGGACCCGTGGCTTCGATGGGAAAGCGATGCTCCGTGCGATGCTGGCATGCCCTTAAAGCCCCACCGCTTCATGGGACCCTGTGGTACGAGAAAGGAGGGAAGGGGAGGGGAGGGAAGAGGAAGACGTTAGGGAGAGTCGGAGGGAGATACATGGGAGGAAAGATGGGGGCGATAAGGGGGAAAACAACTCATCAGAATGGTCGAAGGATGGATAGAGAATAGATGGGAGAACAGAATGCGGATGGACGAAAGTGCACCATTCATATGAAGAACAGAATGCCATGCAGAACCAGGCCTCATGGCTGTTTCAATTCAAATGGTTTCCTCAGGCGCTTCCCACAAGAGCAAGAACAAGATAGGGGGACGGACGGGTACGGATAGCAAGAGCAAACACAAGAGCCATACCTGGAATCCCTTTCCCACGGTGGTCCCTGTAACGTCCACAAACTGCCCGGGAACAAAATGCCGCACGTCTATGGGCGTGCCCACGGGCAGAATACAATCCTCTGACACTCGGAACTCCACAAGTTTTCGCTTTAGAGGCACCCCTGCTGCCCGGAAATGCCCCAGCTCCGGCTTGGTCAGCTGCTTTGGTTTTTTCTGCCCGGACCCGATCTGGAGGGAGGTGTAGCCTTCCTTTTCCCGTGTTTTCACCTGTGGTGGGGAAGTGGGGAAAGGGGGGGTGGGAGCAAGGAAGGTTGTTAAGAAGGTTGCACTGGGTACATATGGGTGGCTAATGCCACGGGGAAAGGTACATTCAGGGTAGGTGCAACTGGGGATGATGATTAAGGTTCACTCGGCACTACCCCAACCATACCTACCCCAACCATACCTACCCCAACCATACCTACCCCAACCATACCTACCCCAACCATACCTACCCCAACCATACCTACCCCAGCCATACCTACCCCAGCCATACCTACCCCAGCCATACCTACCCCAGCCATACCTACCCCAGCCATACCTACCCCAGCCATACCTACCCCAGCCATACCTACCCCAGCCATACCTACCCCAGCCATACCTACCCCAGCCATACCTACCCCAGCCATACCTACCCCAGCCATACCTACCCCAGCCATACCTACCCCAGTCATACCTAGCCCAGTCATACCTAGCCCAGTCGTACCTACCCAGTGCCCCAAGTGTTACTTATCCCAGTCACACCTGCACGACTTGGTTGTCATCTATCCAAAGCACAGTCAGGCATACATACCGCAAACACAGCATATTATACCCACCTACCCCAACGTACCTACCCCAGTCATACCTGCACGACTTGGTTGTCGTCTATCTAGAGCACAGTCAGGCATACCTACTGCAAACACAGCATACCTACCCCAACCACAGCATACCTACCCCAACCACAGCATACCTACCCCAACCACAGCATACCTACCCCAGCCGTACCTGCGTTCATGACTTATGACCATACCTGCACGACTTGGTTGTCATCTATCCAGAGCACAGTAAGAGGGATCCTGACCCCCCACTTGTCCCACGTGGCAGTCATCCCGCATTTCACGGCGATCGCGCCGGTGCGCACGGATCTCCCCGCGTTCAATCCCTCCTCGTCGTCATCCTCCCCCCATGCGCGGACCACCTCCTCCGCTTCCTCCGCCGCCGCTGCCGGAGCGGCGGAAGCGGCGGACGCGGATTGGAAGCTCCGCGCGCGAAGATCCGCGGCGGAAGCGGAAGTGGCTGGAGCGAGATGCGTAGAAGCGGCAAGATGCGCGGGGAGGAGACTCCGCGTGCCGCTGGGTAACCCGCGGAGCAGATCGACTCTCAAGAGTGAACCGGTGGTGGTTACGACGGTAAGTTTCGAATCTGTCGCAGCCGTCGCAGGAGCTTGTTGAATGGAGCACTGATCGATGTTAGGGTATTGGTAGGTTGTATGGTGATGGTTCAGAGGGGGGAATCGAGCGGTTCGGCGGCTTCGCGACGCGCTCCTGACGCTCTGCGTTGCCACGGAGCCAAGCCGCCGGAACATGGTGACGACAGCAGACGGTACTACTAGTGGTGACGACAGTAGACGGCGATGCTAGAAAGGGCGCGCAAGCGATGCGGAGGGAGGACCAGTAAGGGCGCGTAAGTAGCACGGAGCGAGAAGGACTGGCAGCAGCAAGGAATACGGGCGGCTCCTGTTCAGTTCCGATCCCTCGCCTCGCCGTGTAGCCGCCAAAACCACTTACCAGCGGAAACTGGGAATTTGTGACACAACATTCGCGGTGTTGAGTGCTCCGACGCGGTAACTTTGCTGTATTTTAATAAATAATGAATCTTAATTCGTTCGTCTCCTCGAGCGTTGGAGGCTGATGATCTTGATTGGCTCGAGTGAGTGGTTCTGGCGAATCCGGACGAATCAATGCGCTGTTTTGACATTACGAAATCTTTCAGGAAAGTAACTCCTCTCGTCAATTTTCGTGAACAGATATTCCCAAGGGTGAACTTAGCGTTTTTGCATCAGTTTCTTCGCGAATTCTTCTAGATTCTGAAATTGACAGCCCCACAAACCATAAGCGTGAGCCCCACAGACCAGTACAAGATAGTAGTTTCTTCTCAAGTTACAAGATAGTAGTTGCTGTTGAGCTCAAGTTACGTAGTTACAGAAAGCAGAGTGTCCAAGTGAAGAATAGATCTGGCCTTTATAGCTTCATTCACTAAAACGTTTATCAGCTCAAAGACACCTCTTTAGACCTTCCCACCCTTTCCTGTCCATGGCGTCTCTAGCCAGAAGGCGATGTCTCGCTTCGTTTCTCCACGTCACAGGTGTCCTCTGAGTCGCCTCGCTTCTCCACCTTTTCGCAGCTGTTCCCACCCTTTCCCTGTCCATGGCGTCTCTCGCCACAAGGCGATGTCTCTCCTCGTTTCTCCACGTCACAGAAACTGCAGCTGTTGCTTCCAGACTTCCCTATACACCTCCCCCGAACTGGCTGCTACCCGTTATAAGCAGCTCCGTCAACGCTCTTACTTTTGATGCGCCTCGGAACCTTCCCAGCAGCTGTGAGTCTTTGGCGCTGGGATCGCATGAACAACGCATGCGAGAACAATCTTCAGCGCATGAACGCATTTCAGCGCTCGCAGGAATCGGCGCACACTCACTCAACCCCTCCACTCCATCCCACAATGATACCTTGAGTTTCACTGGGCTTCCTACAAGTCAGGGCACTCACGCATGGCTGCTCCAGCCATCACACATATCCAAGACTGCAAGCCCGTTCCACGTGCTCATACCCTCCAGAGCCTTCAACACCTCCGAAACTGCTAGATCGTTGTCAGTAGCGACACATTCGCCAGCACTAGGTAGCAGCCCGACTAGTGACACTGGCACGGGTAGGGCGGGTGTGAATGTGCATCCTTCCTCCCTGCGTGCCAGGAGGCTTCATGCCTCCGCCCCAACAGCAGTAGCAGCAGCAGTGGGTGGCAGCCCAAATAGTGACACGGGCACGGGCAAGGCGGGTGTGAAGGCGCTTCAGCCATCCCCACGTGCTTCCAATGAGCATGCAGGCGAGGCTGGGCGGTCCAAGCTAGTGGAGGCGTTTCAGATCCAAGTGAGTTGTAGGGCAGGCGCAAGTGAGCGGCAGACAAATGCATGTTGTCAGCTTTGAGTCGCTCGTTAAAGCTCGCGTCTCATATTTACGAGCATTTAACACTTGGTTGGAAGCTCGCGTCAGTGATTGGTTTCGACAGAAACGCGACCCCAGCTAATCACAAATTTTGTGATTCGTCAACCAGTCACGGAGGCCAACCAAGTGTTAAATCCAACCAACTGTAAAACGGAAAAAAATATGAGACGCCCTCTCGCCCTCCACACCCACTGTTCTCCACCTCCCGAACCTCCACCAGGCAGCATCAGATCCCGTGTTTGAAGAAGTGTTTTGAGACGTCTCAAAACACTTCTTCAAACACGTGAGGCTTATGGTGTCTCGGAGCGAGTCCGAGCTCAGGTTTGAGACCGGCTTCGTGTGTTTCAAGTCTCAAACGCCATGCTTCCATTCTCGCCCACTCCGCTTCGACCTCTCTCCCTTGCCGCTCCCCCCTCCTCCCCCCTCCTCCCCCCTCCTCCCCTCGCCTCACCACCACCACCAGGCAGCATCAGACCCCATGCGTGGCTTCATGGTTTCTCAACGCAAGTCGTTGCTTGAGACTACACCAGACCCCCTCTACTTTCTCACATCTCCCCATCGCCCCCCTCCCCCTCCCCCGCCCTTTTCACCCCATGCGTTGCTTCATGGTGGCGCTGCGCAAGTCCGAGCTCGACAAGTCGTTTTTGAGAACCACAAAGCTACTTCTGACTGACTGCTCCCGTTCTTTCCCTCCTTGTCCCTTTGGTCCCCCACCACCAGGCAGCATCAGACCCCATGCGCGGCTTCATGGTGGCTCTACGCAAGTCAGAGCTCAGCTTTGAGACCGGCCTTGCGCTCAGGGACCTGCGGGTGGTCATCTCTGCCCTGCAGAACCAGGTGAGGGTGGAAAGAAGGTGAGGTGGTGAACCTGATGAGGTGCACAGTCAGGTGCACAGTCAGGTGCACAGTCAGGTGCACTGCAGAACCGGGTGAGGCGATGAAGCAGGTGCCAAAGCAGGTGCAGTTACTACCAGGTGTTTGGAAAAGAACTGTGCGCCTTCCGCTCAGGGACCTGCGTGTGGTCATCTCCGCCCTGCAGAACCAGGTGAGGGTGGAAAGAAGGTGAGGTGGTGAACCTGATGAGGTGCACTGCACAGTCAGGTGCACAGGTGGTCATCTCAGCGAGTGGTCATCTCCGCCCTGCAGAACCGTGAGAGCAAGGTGAGAGCAGTCACCATTGACCAAAGAAGCATCAGGCTTGTCTCTACTAGTACGTCCCCCTGGGCAAGTAAAAAGAACAACTGACCTCGTTCTCAGGGACCTGTGGGTGGTCATTCCCGCCCCGAAGAACCAGGAGAGGTGTTTGGGAAATAATTGTTCGCTTCACACGAGAGACCTGCCGAACCAGGTGAGGTGCCGAACCAATTTAGGAGCGGAACCACCATTGTTGTCCCCCTCTCCAATCCTTATCACCCCCAACTCTCTCCATCCCCCGACCCCATATCCCCACCATTCTCATTCGTCCCCGCGCCATAGTGTCGAGTCTGGCGCATGTGAGAGCAGTCATCACAGCCAATCGAGCCTACGCACTCAGCACCTCCTCCCCTCCTCTCCACTGTCTTCCCTGTTCTCTCTCCGCCCACCGTTCCACCTTCCCTCTTCCCCCACCCCATGCCCTCTGTTCGTTTGAATCCCAGATCCCAACCATTCTCATCCGCCCGCGGGCAGTAGTGGTGACTCTGGCGCATGTGCGAGCAGTCATCACAGCCAACCGCGCCTACATCCTCAACACCTCCCCTCTTCTCTCTTCCCTCTCCTCTCTCGAACCCCTCCCTCCCCCCTCATCCCCCCACCCTTGTCCTTGAACCCCAGATCCCCACGATTCTCATCCGCCCGCGGGCCATAGTGGTGAGTCTGGCGCACGTGCGAGCAGTCATCACAGCCAACCGAGCCTACGTCCTCAACACCTCCTCGCCACGTGTGAGGCAGCGTCTCATCCCCACCCTCCTGCGCCGCCTCTCCTCCTCCCACTCTGCCTCTGCCGCCGCTGCTGCTGCTGGTGCTGGTGCTGGTGGTAGTGGTGTTGGTGGTGCTGGTGGGAATGCTGCGTGTGATGTTTGCTCTCCGTCCTCCCCTCCTCCCTCCTCCTCCGCGGCTTCGTTTTCGGGGTCGGATTTGTTTTTCTCGGGAGCTGTGTCGGTGTTTTCTGACTGCGGGGGTGAACCGGAAGGGAGAGAGGTGCGTGGATCAGACGGAGAGGGGGAGCAGAAGCCGTCGGGGAGGCAGGAGCAGCATCAGGAAAAGCAGCTGCGAGAAGGGCAGCGGCAGGAGCTGGGCCAGGGTCAGAATCAGGGGCATGGACTGGGGCAAGATCAGTGGGCTGCTGAGGCGCGAGGTGTTGAGGAAAGCAGGTGTAGCGAGCGTGAGAGGGACTTGAGGGGAGTGTGTGGGAGAGGAGAGGATGATTATGAAGCGAGGGGACGTGGATATGGAGAGAGAAGAGAAGGGTTTTTTCCAGGAGAGGCGAGGGAGGGGAAAAGAGGGGATAGGTGTGACGACATGAGGGATAATAGAAGGGATGATGGGAGGGATGATGGGAGGGATGATGGGAGGGATGGTGGGAAAGAGGAGGAGTGGGGACAGGGGTGGCAAGAGGAGGTATCTGAGAGGAGGAGAGAGGAGTGGAGGGCGAGAAGGCAGAGGGAGGAGCAGAGGAGGAGGAACAAGCGATGGCTGGAAGATCTAGAGAAGGAGAGCAAGGGAAGGTTCAGTGAAGCTTCGAATGGAGAGGAGGAGGAGGGGGAGGGGGGGCGGGAGCACGGGGATGGGCATTTGATAGGGAGTGACGGGCAGTGGGAGAGATACGGGGAGGTTTTGCTGCTGGAGTTGACTCTGAAAGACGGCAGGCCCTTACAGCCCAGTCAGCCTGTTCAGCTGGGTCAGCCGGGCCAATCTGATCAGAAGACACAAGGGGAGGCGCTTCTGGGGGAGGGTGATGCGAGGTTTAGGCAAATGGGAGGGGAAGAAGGGGAGGTGGGCAGGGGAGTGGATGGGGGGAGTGGGGTGGGTGTGCGAGGGGAGAGGAGGGAGCAGCAGAAG
Source organism: Closterium sp. Yama58-4 (assembly GCA_947470075.1). Lineage (NCBI taxonomy): Eukaryota > Viridiplantae > Streptophyta > Zygnematophyceae > Desmidiales > Closteriaceae > Closterium > Closterium sp. Yama58-4. The sequence continues at coordinate 562,069 of CANIUD010000027.1, forward strand.
GGGAGGGTTGGGGAAGAGGGGGATCGGGTGGAGCACTTGGGAGGGAGAGGAAGGACGGTCGAATTAGAGGGGGTGAGTTCTGGAGAGGCGGTTGGGAGTGGTGGAGAGGCGAGTGGAAGGGGTGCTGGAGATGGGAAAGCCAACACGAGGGATGGGAGTGGGAGGGACACTCAAGGCAGCACCACCACCGCCATCAACACCAACAACATCAACAACAGCAAGCACTCTCCCCACAGCACAGCAGCCCTGTCAATCCCGAGACTCGCACCCACCCCGTTCGAATTCCAAGTCCTAGAAGCCCTCTTAGACGAGGTGGGGGTGACTCTCAAGGTGAAGTACGCGTCCATATTCCCGGGCGTGTACCAGGGCCTGAGGGCGTTTGCAGGGGGGCGGGTTCCATACGAAAGAGCAATGGCGGAGCAGGAGGCTTTCCTGCGGGCGAAGAACGAGTTGTTGCGGCTGGAGATGAGCGCGAATCAGATCTGCAACGCTGTTCGGGAAGTTCTCTCGAACGATGAGGTGAGCACAAAGTGACTCTCAAGGTCAAGTACGCGTCCATATTCCCGGGCGTGTACCAGGGCCATGGAGGATGTGGTGGGGTGTGTGGGGTGTGTGGGCTCCCTCCCTTGACGTGTGTGTGTGTCCCAATCCTGTCCGTTCAACCCCTGTCCATGGCAGCACATGGCAGGGATGTACCTGTCACGAAAATCCGCGCTCCCTCCTGGAACGGCAAACTTGCAGAGCACAGCGAGGTGGAGGAGTTGTTGGTTGGAGGATCACCTGAGGCGCATGGAGGAGGTGGGGGGGGAGGCGGAGGGGAAGCTCAGGAAAGCCTTGCTCCCTCCTACTGCAGCAAATAGTGCGGAGCACAGCGAGGTGTAGGAGCTCCTGGAGGACCACTTGAGGCGCTTGGAGGAGGTGGTGGGGGTGGAAGGAGGGAGACTGTTGACATGAGTGTTTTGATTCTGTCCTTTCCTTCTCCCTACCTCAGGACATGGCCGAGATGTACCTCTCTAGGAAAGCTGCGCTCCTTCCAGGCACGACCAACTGTGCAGAGCACAGCGAGGTGGAGGAGTTGCTGGAAGATCATCTGAGGCGCATGGAAGAGGTGGTGGGGGAGGCGGAGCAGCTGCTGTCCATGTCTGATGCCACGTCAGAGTACCTCAGGACTGCACTTGATAGGTGGGTGAGTGCGTGGAACAGCTGCTGCCCATCTGCTTTTCTTCTCTTTTTTGTTTTTTTCTTTCTCTCTTCACCTTCTTCCATCCTGGCATGTTGTCGGCGTGTCGAGGCACACGCCTTCGTTTGTGGTTTTCTGAAAGCACCTCCTTGTGTTCTTACTTCATACAGTGCCCGGAATCAACTGATTGAGCTTGATGTGCTTGTCAACATGGCGACATGCTCGCTTGCCGTTGGGGGTTCCATCGCCGCTGTCTTCGGTAAGCCTTTGGTTCTTGATAGGAGTGTGGTGCGTTGTGTGACTTAACTTTTGAGTTGACTCAAAAGTCACCTGACTCAAGAGTCGACTCCAAAGTCTTCTGTGAGCCTTTGGTTCTTGATAGGAGTGTGGTGCGTTGTGTGCCTTAGCTGCTGCCCATCGAGTCAAACCAAAAGTCACCCCATGAGGTGCTTCAGTGCTGCTGTTTTCGGTAATCCTCTGTTGCTTGATTGGTGTGCGATTTGTGCCTTGGCTGTTGTCGTGTGCCGTGTGTAATGTTCTCGTGCCGTGTGAGCTAAGTTTCAATCTCCAGCTCGTGTCTACACGCTCCACAGCTTGGTTTTGTTGTTGCCAGTGTTGCACGGCTGGGCCGTCACTGATGGTAGGAATGAATCCTGTTCCTCCCGCCACCCTCTGATCCATTGCAGGCATGAATCTGGTATCATCCTTCGAAGATACATCATTAGCGTTTCCCATCGCAGCAGGTGGTGTCGTGTCACTGTCTGCAGTCGTCTTTTTGGCTCTACGCACATATGCCAGACGGCGAGGTATAATGTAATTAGCTGTTTATATGTTTAGCCCTATCAAGTGGAAGGAAGCGCTTTCAAGTGTAGTTTACCTTGCGTACAAGCTTGGTTTGGTGAGTTTACCCATACCACACCTCGTCGCCTCGGACCCAGACCGCCGCGGAGTCCACGTGAAGCTACGATGCCCCTTCGAGCAGTCGTTAGGCCGCTGTCAGAGACTTGGGGAGGCAGGTCTGGGCCTTGCTGGCGTCTTGGGTGTGAGTGTGTGGTTGGTGGTGTCTCTGTTCTGGTGGAAAACTGCCTGTGGGTCGCTGCTGACACAAGGATGTGATCGAAAGAACCGAAGACGTGTTTAGAGGTGAAAGTATTTTGAAATGTTCCGTTGAAACATATCTACCTGTAACGTTTCAGTCTTGAAATCTGGTGCAGAAAAAAGAAGACGTTTCACAAATGTTGAAACTGAATACATTCGCCTGAAAAATCGCTAAAATTCCCGAGGCGTGGTCTGGGCAGTACACCAGCCAGCAGCGCATGGGGTGTGGACGAAAAGCCTCCAACTCCAGCCACAAGCCCTTGACATTATCGAGGAATTTGCCAGGCGAGCGAAGAAGAAAAAGCGTGGACAGCAACGAGAGCAATCGGTCGCTTCGGTTTTCTTCGGTTTGAAGAGTTCCGAAGAGGTATAGTTGATCTAATTCGGTTCAATCTGATCCATTGGGCAAGCTCGAGGTAATTCATGCATGATCAGGGTCCGACGTAAGCCCGCTTCATGCACACGGTCACCCATTTCAGCAACCACAAACCACCAGCGACCACATTTGCAATTCTGCTTCAGACTTTTCAGGAAGCAGAGCTCTTAGTTGCTTCATCGTGGGCTCCTACGACTAATCATCGTTTTAGGCGGGATTACTCGTAGGCGATAGCTGTCTTCCCATTTTATAGTTTGTCGTTGAGGAGCATTCTGCGCGTTCCTTGAGCAGCACGTTTCGCTCCGTCGACCAGTCCTCCCTTGCAATCCTACTTCTCTTCGTCCAGTCTAGAAATGTCTCTCCCTACGTCTCACGCAGTTTCGTCGTCCAGGCTTCATAGCTTGCCGTCCCTACAGCCATTTTGCGCATCTGCTAAGTCCTCCCCCGCCTGCTTCCAGAAAAGCACCATCACCGCGCCATCACGCATCGGATGCATTCGGAAGCGTTCATCAGCACCGGGTAAATGCAATCCTGGGAGCAGCAGCGTTAGCAGGCAGCGGCGACGGGTGGGAGGGAGAGGCGTGGTCGCAGCGAGTCCTCCTACGGAAGAGGTGGAGGTGCGAACTGAACCGCTGACCAAGGAAGACCTGGTCAACTATCTGCGATCCGGCTGCAAGCCCAAGGACAAGTGGAGGTAAACGGCTATGGAGGGAGCGAATCAATGCGTTGATTGTTTTTTTGCGACGTTGCCTAGGGTTCTAGGTTTTCTAGATTCTTCGTTTTTTACCGCGGAAGACCATTGAACGGGGAACGATTTGATTCGATGCAAACTGTGAAATCGTAAAAGAACTTACAAATTCCTCCCCTTCTCCCAATATTTCGCCTGCCTCGTTTTCTGCTCATGCCAGGATCGGCACGGAGCATGAGAAGTTCGGATTCGATCAGAAGACGCTCCAGCCAATGACGTACGAGCAGATCGCGACGCTTCTGGAGCACATTGCGGATCGGTTCTCGTGGGACAAGATTATGGAGGGCGACAGGATCATCGGCCTGCGATCGGTACGTGTTGTGATATGATGTTAGTGTCGTTGAATTCTGAATCAGGAAGCACCCTAGTTTGGCACTCTCAAGAGCAATTATATGAATGACAACAGGATTGTCGGCCTGCGATCGGTACGGTAGCGCAATGTGGTGTCGTTATGAGACGTGACAACATTAACATTCGCATGCACTTGGTGCGTGCACGCACTGAATCTGGTCGTTGTTCGAGGTTGGCGTTCTAATTCGCGCATTGCCGCGGATCAGCGAAGGAGAGCGGATTTTATACTATCAAATATTGAAATGCGTTTGCTCAAACTGAGGTCACGCATTGCGGATATAAGGAAGCCTTTTGTTCAGAGAGGTTTGTCTTGTATTTCCCCCCCCCCCCCCCCCCCCCCCCCCCCCCCCCCTCTCCCTCTCCTCTATGCCCTCTCTGTTCCTACGCCGCATGATTCTTGTTGCAGTGTGTTGTTTCTCTATCCCGTTCTCCCCTACTCCCCAACCATTCGTGCACAACCATGCGCACCCATGCACACCCATGTACACCCGTGCACACCCATGCACACCCACGCACACCCACGCATACCCAAGAGCACCCATGAGCACCCAAGCTCACCTATACACCCCCATGCATTCCCTGAACCCTGCCTCCCTTGGCAGAACGGGCAGAGCGTGACGTTGGAGCCCGGAGGTCAGTTCGAGCTGAGTGGCGCGCCTCTGGAGACAGTGCACCAGACGTGCGCCGAGGTCAATGGTCACCTGTACCAGGTATACCCATTATAGCAGCCTCCGTCACTGGGTATAAGGTTTTATTCCCAGTCACTTCCACAGAGTGGTCAGTTCGAGCTGAGTGGCGCCCTCCTGGAGACAGTGCACCAGACGTGCGCTTAGGTCAACGGTCACCTCTACCAGGTATACCCATTACTGCCCTTTACTACAGCCTGATTTACCGAGTGCAGGGTTTCATTCCAGTCGTTTCCACAAGAGAGGTCAGTTCGAGCTGAGTGGCGCGCCTGCGCCCTTGGAGACAGTGCACCTGATGTGCGCTGAGTTCAACGGTCACCTCTACCAGGTGTAGCATTTACTGCTGAGTGGCACAGCCTTGACGAGAGTGCAGAGTGGTGCGCTCAAGTCAACGAGCATCTCTGCCACGTGTACCCGTTATTGCAATCGACCTTACAAGGCACAGGGTCACATTTAAGTACTGGCTGATGAGAATGTGCGTTTCTTTTGTTGCTGACTTGAATTGTTCTGCGTGAATGTTTGGCTGTGTGGGTGGTGGGGGGTGCTTGGAGGTTGTGGGTGGTGGGGTGGGGTGCTTGTTGGGTGGTGCTTGGTGAGTGAGTGGGTGGTGGGTGGTGCGTGATTGTTGGAGTGTGACAGGTGAAGTCCATCTGCGAGGAGGAGCACGTGGGGTTCCTGGGGCTGGGCTTCAACCCGAAGCACGCTCTTGAAGAGATCCCCATCATGCCCAAGGTGACCTTCCTGCATGCGTGTGTTTAGAGCTGACCCACGACACACCTGAAATCGGTCTGCGAGAGGATTTTCGAGGAGGAGCATGTGGGGTTCCTTGGGCTGGCTGGGCTTCGACCCGAAGCACACTTTGGAGGAGATCCCCATCATGCCCAAGTTGAGCTGAGCTGCCATCCCCATCACGCCCACGCCGAAACGATTCTATGCATACATACAGCTAGAACTGCTTGTAGTCCTTTGAGTTGCCCCACCTTGAGCTACGCCAAACTCTTGAGGTTTCAGCTGCCTCAACTTTCTCCTTTTCCCAACCCCCTCTTCCCACCCCGCTTCCCCGCCCCAGGGCCGCTACACCATAATGCGCAACTACACGCCCAAGGTGGGCTCGCTGGAGCTGGAGATGCTTCCCCTGTTCCCCCTTCCCCGCCTCTTGTCGTCTTTCTCACCTGTCCTTCCTGGGTCCTCCTCCTCCTTCCCCCAGGGCCGCTACCCGATTAAGCGCAACTACATGCCCAAGGTGGGCTCGCTGGGGCTGGAGATGCTGGCTTGCCCCTTATTCCGAACTCCCCCTTTCATCTTCTCTCCAACTCCCGCCCTCCTCCTCCCTCCCCCAGGGCCGCTACACCATAATGCGCAACTACATGCCCAAGGTGGGCTCGCTGGGGCTGGAGATGATGTTTCGCACGTGCACCGTGCAGGTCAACCTCGACTTTGACTCTGAACAGGACATGGTTGACAAGTTCAGAGTTGGCCTTGCGCTACAGCCGGTGAGACACACACAGGGTTGCCCCCCTGGTGGTGGTGCTACAGCCGGTGGGGCTGGAGATGATGTTTCGCACGTGCACGGCACAGGTCAACCTCGACTTTGACTCCGAACAGGAAATGGTCGACAAGTTCCGCGTCGGCTTGGCACTGCAACCGGTGAGTGCTACAGTCGGTGAGATGAGGCACAGGGTTGTGTTGTGCCCCTGGGGGCGCTACAGCCGGTGAGTGCTACAGCCGGTGAGTGCTTAATTCTACTATCTGCACTCCTTGGTTCAGTTTTGTACATTTCCCCTTCCTCCCATTCACGGCCTTGTCAGTTTCGTCATCTGTTTCGATCGAATGTGTGCCAGGTTCACTTTTAAGAGGCATCTCTCTCACTCTTTGCTGAAGCACCTTCCTCCGTCTCTGCTTCCCCTCCCCCAACTACGTGTAGAGAGGGTGTTTTTGAGACGTCTCAAAAACACCCTCTACACTTGGCTATTCTCTCTCACTCTTTGCTGAAGCACCTTCCTCCATCTCTGCTTCCCCTCCCTCAACTATCCCCTCAATCGACCCCCCGCCCTTTCCACCCGCTCCCCAAACCTTTCCCACTTATATTGCCTTGTTCGCCTTGTTGTCAGGTGGCAACTGCCTTGTTCGCCAACTCGCCATTCCTCGAGGGCAAGCCCAATGGCTACCTCAGCTATCGCAGGTGTGCAGCGTGCTCGTGGAGGGTTGGAGATGGGATGGGTTGAGAGGCAACCTTTTATATGTATACCAGCTGTCGGTATCTGAAGGTTACAATGGTCCAGCTTTCTGAGGCACTCACAGCACTGACTGGAGGCGTGCATGGATGGAGGGCTTATGCGGCGGCACAGCAGCACAGCGACTAGCACCTTTCCACGCCTATTTCTCTCATTGCCATCGCAAGCCAATCCGGCCTATCTACTCTAAGCATGCCTGGGCTTCCTTCCTTGTGCACTGCATGGTCAGAGCAAGAAGATGCTTCCAAACATCAACTTCTTTTGCCTGTTGCCCCTCATTGCCCTGCCCTCCCCCTTTTCTTGGTCCCTGCCTCATCGACTAAAAGTTGAGATTTGAGGCGCCTCAATGTTCATCCTTTTCTTTGTCTGTCTCCTTGTCTTGTTATTTTGTCTGGCAGTCGAGTGTGGGAGGACACTGACAAGGACCGCACAGGGGACCTGCCGTTTGTATTTGAAGAAGGCTTTGGGTGCGTTTCACCCTTGTTATCGGTTCGCTCTGATCTTATGCATGCGATTTTTTCTTATACCTGTGCTGTGCCCATGCCAGCCGTTACTGCTGATATCGCACTGGATGGAGGGATCTTTTATCGACACTTACTCAGAATTGCCGCTCAAACATTGGATGTACTTGTGACTGATATTTTTTCATTTGTGTGCGTGTGCATGTGCATGCCTGCGTGCGCATGTGCATGTCTGCGTGGGCATGTGTGTGTGCATCTGCGTGCATGTGTGTGTTGGTGCGCGTGCGTGTGAATGTGCTCATTTGGTGTGGTCTTCGTGTTAACAGCTTTGAGCGCTATGTGGAGTATGCATTGGATGTTCCCATGTACTTTGCATACCGTGACCAGCGCTACATCGATGCCACAGGGCTCTCCTTCCGGGTGAGCATGGGGCATGGTGATGAGCATGGGGCATGGTGGTGGGCATGGTGGTGGGCATGGGCATGGTGCTGAGCATGGGGCATGGTGCTGAGCTGTGCTGCTCGTGTTCCTCTCTTCCCTGACCTCCCCGCCCTCTTTTCTGCTCGTGTCTTCAGGACTTTCTAAACGGCAAGCTCCCAGTGCTGCCAGGGGCCTACCCCAGTCTAAATGACTGGGAGAACCACCTCACGACCATCTTCCCTGAGGTACCTTGTTTCCTTTGAAGCATTTTGAAATAGATTCAAGCATTGACATTTCACGTGCGATGTGTGCAATCTCATGTCTGTTTGTGAAATTCTCACGTGTGAAATCGTCTTGCGCGTAATTTTGTTGTGTAAGTTTGTTGTGAATCTCTCTTGTGTGAGACCTCATGTCATTGCACGTACACACACACACTCCCTGTGTTGCCCCGCCAACAATCTCTTGTCAAGGTTGTCTTGTGTTGCCCCGCCAACAATCTGTTGCTTTGCCATCAAACCCGCAATGCCTGCACCCCACCAAGGTGTGGCTGAAGCAGTATCTGGAGCCGAAGGGCGGAGATGGCTAGCTTTAAGTCAATAGTGACAACTCCACAACCGACTGCCAATCCCCCCCCCTTCACCCTTCACCCACCCCCAACCCATCAGGTGCGGCTGAAGCGCTATCTGGAGATGAGGGGCGCTGATGGCGGGTCATGGAGGAGAATATGCGCCTTGCCCGCCTTCTGGGTGAGTGCATGCCGCATATAAGCCTGGTGCAAGCCTGCTTGTTTTTTTTTTTTTTTTTTTTTTTTTTTTTTGAAGTTAATTTATTCGTTTATCAGGATTGTCTGATCGCTTCCAGTCAAAGTCAGGTGCACTTTCTTATGCCGTTACGCCAAGTGCTCTGCTCTGCCCCTGCCCCTTCTCCCTCCCTCACTCCCCTCCTGGTGACTTTTGAGTCGACTCAAAAGTCACCTCGACTCAAAAGTCGACTCAAAAGCTCCCCTCCTCCCTTGAGGTGCGGCTGCTGTACCGTGTATGGTTGACACGCCCTCGATGTGTGTCTGAGGGTACTCCAAACAACAAGTGGCTCCTCTTCCTCGATGTGTGTCTGAGGGTACTCCAAACACATACCTCTTCCTCCTCTCTCTCTTCCTCCTCTCTCTCTTCCCATGCTCCATGCTCCTCCTCCCCGCAGGTGGGGTTGCTGTACGACCGACAGGCCATGGACGAGTGTCAGGGGTGGCTCCTAACACATGTACCCCCCTTCTCACCTCCCCCCCAAAACCCCCTCCCCCTGCCCCTCCGACACTGACTTTCCTGTGCGTCTCCTCCCTGCAGGTGGGACTGCTGTACGACCGACATGCGCTGGACGAGCGTCTGGGGTTGAGCACATACCCCCCTACTCACACCTCCCCCTCCAAACCTCTCTTCCCCCTTCTCCCGACGACAACCCCCTTTTCCTTTCCTCAGGTGGGGCTGCTGTACGACCGACAGGCGCTGGACGAGTGTCTGAAGACACCTCCCAAGCATGTTTTCTTTCCCCCTCCCCTCCTCCCCTTACCCCCCCAATCTTCCTCCTCTCCTCAGGTGGGGTTGCTGTACGACCGCCAGGCGCTGGATGAGTGCAAGGCAATCATTGCTGACTGGACCGAGCTTGAGCGCTCTGCTCTGCGCACACATGTGAGTCTCATTGGGAGTGCTCCTGCGTGTTGCCTCCATGTATTGACTTTTGAGTTGACTTTTAAGTCATTTCTGACTGGACGGAGCTCGAGCGCTCTGCTCTGCGCACACATGTGAGTCTCATTGGGAGTACACCTGCGTTTTGCCTCCATGTATTGACTTTTGAGTTGACTTTTAAGTCATTTCTGACTGGACGGAGCTCGAGCGCTCTGCTCTGCGCACACATGTGAGTGTGGGATTTATGCGCATGCATGCGGGTTCAATCGAGACTGGGCCCATGCGTTCAGTTGCCTCCATGTGTGAGCTTTGGACGCAGAGACATCAAAGGGCCCTTTGTCTGCCCTCAGCCTCCCCCTGAAGATGCCCAGCATGACCCACAAAACGCCTTGCAGAAATGAGGAGCCAGACGCCCTGCATCCCTTTTTTCCCTTGTCTGCCCCCAATCTGCCCCACACGTTTCAGGTGCCCCGCTTGGCACTCAAGACGCCCTTCAGGGAGGGGCTGCTGCAGCACCTGGCACAGGACCTTGTCAGAATCAGCAAGGTAAGTTGAGGGAAACGAGCAAAGTTAGCTGAACTCAGCAAGGTATGAGCCTGGCTGTTCATTGCGTTGCATGCTGTGCTGAGTTGAGTTGTCCGTTTTTGGCTGCATGTGTGGCTGTAGCCTGTACTGTCATGTTTATTGCATTTTTTTTTTTTTTTCTGATTGTCTCCGTTTCCATTTTCAGGAAGGGTTGCAAAGACGAGGGTACAGGGAAGCCAACTTCCTCAAAGAGCTGGAGAACATCGCTGCTACAGGTACAGTATTTTTTGTGTGTTGTATGATGGGTGTGGATTTTTTTTTTCTAGTTTTTTTTTCCTTATTTAAGCTGGTCTGTCTGGGTTTTCTTTTGGTGATTGAAGAATGTTATGATGGATGTGGGAAACAACTTGCAACAGGTTAGCACTGTGTTCGTGCCGGGCATGCCATACCATGCCATGCCATGCCATATGTTGTCCCCACCAAATGCCATTTGTGCATTGCACATGCATCACATTTCTTCCTGCAGGTGTGACTCCTGCAGAGCGCATGTTAGAGGCATACCATGGCAGGTGGGGGGAGAGCGTGGACCCCATCTACAAGGAGCTTATTTACTAGTTTAGTAGCATTCAATGTACGGAATAAATGCAACTAAGTTTATTCTTGTCTAATACTCTCAAGGGGCGAGACCCTAGTCGTCTACTGCTAGATGCAGCTAGGTAGCAGATCCAAGAGTTAAGTGCAAATACATTCATAGCGGAAAATTCATATTGGGTCGAGTGCTTGGCATCCCGTTCCCAAAACCAGTCTCGAGGGTCGCTGTGATTGGCCTTCGCATCTACCCTTTCATGTGGACGTTTCGTTTCAGCGGAATTCCCAAGGCTCCATGGACGGTCAACCGACCACATCAGCAGCAAACCAGCCAGTTCGTCGCACAGAATTGCAACACCACCCACCACCACTACCCTTGCGTTGGTTTTGTTGCTCCCAGCTCTGGGGCTGAAGCCTCCGTTGAGCTGCAAGCTCTTGGACCCAGCATTAGCAGCGCATTTGAAGGCGTAAGAACGATAGCTTACTTTTACCGTCCCTGCGTCTCGCAGTTTCTTGCTCTGGTTTTTTTCTGGACATTATCGAATCCCCATCGTTTGCCTTGACGTAGATTTATAAACGTAATGCCGCGACATCTCCTCAAACCTCCTCAGGCTTTCTCCTTACTTCAAAATTCCCGCTTAGCTAAGTTAACTTACCTCTAGCGCTCCTTCATTCCGGCATTTTCGATTTCTTCGGCGTTCCGCGTGCTAGTTCAACCCGGCTTGCACCTTACAGTTCGGCTTCCCTTGGCTTGCGGTTTTCAGCTCGGCTTGCCGTTTCCGCCTTACAACTCGGATTACACCCGGCATTGACCGTCTTTCGCCTACCCAATCAACCAATTCCCACCTTTTCTCTGAAGCGAGTCCGCAATGTCGTGGATTCGGTCGAATCTGGCCAAGGTGGGCACGTTCGCGGGGTCCGTGGTGCAGAAGGCTGGCGATGCCGTGGAGCGCGGCGCCAAGATGGTGTACGAGCAGGCGGAGAGCGCTGTGGTGAGTTACACTGGTTTTTGTTAATGTTTTGTTGTTATTTCGTTCGCCTGACAGAGATGGGAGATTTGGGTCGGGGTGCAGAAAGAAAGGGAGGCAGTGAAGCGATGAGGTAGGATGGCCTACGAAAAGGCTGAGAACCCAATGGTAAGTTACCCAATTTATCAGCTAGACTAGGGGTGCAGCAGGCGAAGGGGACTGTGGTGAGCTGCGACATTTTTTTTGTTGCGTGAGAATTCGCGCTAGGTTGGGTTGTGGTGCACTCGGGGGGGATTGGAGCAAGGCACCTAGATGGAGTACGAGCAGGCAACAACGACGCGCAAGGAGCCTCGTTCTCCCTTGTATTTCCTCCCATCCCTCTATCATCCCTCTCTCTTCGCTCTCTCGCCGCTCCAGGTGGGTCAGCCGCACATCAGCTTCCGACACGCGGTGCGCCGTATAGAGGAGGTGGCGTCGCGGCAGCGAGGGCAAGGAGCCACTCTCCCTCCCATCCCTCTCCCATCCCTCTTCCCTCTCTCGTCCCTCCAGGTGGGGCGGCCGCACAACAGCTTCCGCCATGCGGTGCGGCGGATAGAGGAGGTGGCGTCCTATGCACGCGGCAGCGAGCGCAAGGAGGCTCTGGCGCGCTGGCTGGCCGCGCTCTCAGATATCCAGCAGGAGATCGACCGGCTGCAGGCACACTTTCAGAGGCGCAAGAAGAAGCAGGTGAAGGGGGAGCGAAAGGCACAGGAAGAGAACAGAAAGGAGGAGGTGATGGCAGAGTCTGCTGCCAGTGCTGAAGGTTCTGCTGAAACTGGGGCTTCTGGGGCTGCTGCTGAGGCTGCCGCCGGTGATGCTGGTGCCGCTGTGAGCTCAGGGCGAACGGAAGGAGTAGGAGCGGAGGGGGCAGTGACTGACAGAGCTGGTGGCGAAGGCAATGCCAGTGTTACTGAGGGTGACCAGGCCAAAGAGCATGGGGAAGCACAAGGTGTGGACGCAGGAACTTCAGAGGTACAGGCAGATGGAGCTGAGGCGAAGTCAGAGTCAGTAGCAGCAGAATCAGGCGGAGAATCCAAGGATTGGGTTGTGGGAGATGGAGCAGATGCAAAAGCAGGTAGCAAGTCAGAAAAAGCAGGTGATATTGCGGCAGCAGGAGAAGAAGCAGAGGAGGTGGCATCGATTGGAGATGGATCGTCGCAGGATGAGGCAGCACCGTCGCTGACAAAGTCAGCATCGACTGGACGGGCTTCCATGGTGAGTGAAGCACCGGCTTTGGGTGCAGTGCAGCCCGGTGCGGTACAGTGCAATGCAGTGCGGTGTGGTGCAGTGGAGCTCATTGTGGCTCACTGTCAAAGTCAGCATTGACTGGACGGGCGTCCATGGTGAGCGAAGCAACGCCCTGGGCGCAGTGCATCCTTGAGGTGCAATGCAGTGCAGTGCGGTCTTGAGATGCAGTGGGGCGACTCCCAACGGTGCAGTGCAGACATTCCTAAGAGTTCTTCATGACTCGGGCAATATAGATCTCAACTTGAATGAAAGAACGTTACTTCTTCTCCCTTTGCCCACCTGTCTTCTCCCTTTGCTCCTTTTTTTTTTTCCTCTCCCACCCACCCCTCTTCCTCCCTCCCCCACTCCTTCCCAGGTGCTTTTCTATGACCCAGACGCGGGCAACGAGGCCCTTAACTTCAGGGACGTGTTTCTGCGATCCAGTGCTCTGGAGCTCATTGTGGCATCCGTGGTGGTGGCGCCAGGGGATGAGGACGAGATGGCGCTGCTGAGAGGGCTGTTTGGGTGAGGAACGGGGGGAGGGGAGGGGAAGGGGTGAAGGGGGCAAGGAGTTGAAGGGGAGGATGAGAGTGAAGAGGGGAAGGGAGGGGTGCGTGGGAAGGGTTGGACTGACTCTCAGGTGAGCATGGCACTCTCGAGCTCATAGTGGCGTTGGTGGTGGTGGCGCCGGGGGATGAGGACGAGATGGTGCTGCTGAGAGGGCTGTTTGGGTGAGAGCTCGTGTGGGGAAGGGGGGGATGAGGGAGGTGTTTCAATTCAACCTGCTCACCGCATGGAAATGGGGAATGGGGGAAACCAGTCATTGACTCATTACTGCTTACTGCATATTCCACCTACCCATCTCTTTGCAAATCAGTTCCATGAGCCACCCAGCCCTTTCTCTGCTGCCATCTCTGTCACCTTGTACCCTTTTATTCCCTTTTAAACCTCTCCGAATTTCTCTGAACCGCTCTGAACCTCTCTGAAGCCCTCTACACCTTCCCAGACTCCTGCTGTCGTTCTCTTCCACTAAGTGCAACAAGCTGCTCACTGCCCCTGTGCTCGTCTCTGCTGCCAATCTGCCTCTCTCCATACCATTCCCCCTTCATTACCTCTGCACCCTTTTGTATCCCTCTGCACCCCTCTCTACCCCTCTCTACCCCTCTGCACCCCTCTGCACTTTTCTGAACCTCTCTGTACACCTCCCAGCCTCTGTCTGAACCTCTCCTCAACCCAGTGCGACGATCTGCTCACAGCCCTGCAGTCACTTGGCTGCTCCCTCTCTGCTTACTCCGAACTCAAGGTGTGTAGATTTTCACAACGAAACGTTGAAGGGTGGGAAGGGGTGAGAGAGGGTGGGGAAGGGTGAGAAAGGGTGGGGAAGGGTGTGGGGGCAGGAAACCAAATGGAAACCTGTATGTTGATATCTCCTTTTCCGCATCACTCCCACATTCTCCCCTCACCTTTTTGGCCCTCTGTCATCACTTCCTTCCTCCTACCTTTCCTCTTCTTCCCTTTTACCACTTCCTCCCGCTTTCATTACTTCCTCCCGCTTTCATTACTTCCTCCCGCTTTCATTACTTCCTCCCGCTTTCATTACTTCCTCCACTCCTTTCTCCTCCACTCCTTTCTCCTCCCCACTCCCTAACCCCCCTCGTTCTCCCCACTCTCCAGTCCCTTGCGCGTCCTCCCTACACTCTCCATCCCCTCACTCGTCCTCCCACTCACACCACCATCAGCTGTCTGTACAGTGATGTGACGTGTGCCGATTTGGCAGCAGTTGGTACCAAGTCATTTCAAAACTCTTCCTCCCCCCGTCCTTCCCTGCCCTGCCCTGCCCTCCCCACCACTGCCATGCCACTGCCACTGCCACTGCCACTGCCACTGCCACTGCCACTGCCAGTACCACTGCCACTGCCAGCTACCGAGTGATGATTTGGCCACAATGGTGGCAGAAACAATCACAGGGCTGAAGGTCAACTCGAGATTACTTTGAGATATCTCAAAAGTCCTTCTCTGCTTTCCCCTCCCCTCCCCTCCCCTCCCCTCCCCTCCCCTCCCCTCCCCTCCCCTCCCCTCCCCTCCCCTCCCCTCCCCTCCCCACCCCGCCGCTGCTGCTGCCAGCTGCCGAGTGATGATTTGGCCACGATGGTGGCAGAGGCGATCACAGGGCTGAAGGTCAACCCCGAGATTGAAAGGTGTGCAGTGCGGTGTGGTGGGGTATTGTGCGTTGATTTGATCCCCTGTCTTCCCCCTCACTGCCACTGCCCAGCTGTCAAGTAATGAACAGGTAAGTCGGCCACCATGGTGGCATTTGAGTCGACTCAAAAGTTGGTGGCAGAAGCAATCACAGGGCTGAAGGCCAACCCCGAGATTGAAAGGTGTGCAGTGCGGTGTAAGGCAGGGCAAGTGTGGTGTCGGCTTTAGGAGGGATGTGGTGGCCGCAAGTAAGACACAGGACTCACAGCCTACTGACTTAGAGCCGTGCTGCTTTCAGCAGACTCTTGAGGCGCCTCAAGACCCGTGCTACTTGACTTTTGAGTCGACTCAAAAGTCAACTCGCCTCAGGAGCCGTGCTGCTTTCAGCAGCGTGCTTTGCAGCTCCATTAGACAACCACATTATCTGCTGCCTCTGTGCCTGCAGCACACACACAGCCACTCCATTACTTTTCGATCCACCTGCACTCTTTCTCATCTCTTCCCATTCATCTTCCCCAGGGTTGACCTGGAATCGTGTCGCCTGCAGCAGCTTATTGCTGAGGCCGCCTCTGTAGCCGCCTCTGTGCCTGCAGCACACCAGCGTTCTGCCTCCTTCGTTGCTGCCTTCGACCTTGACGATCTTGCTACCGATGCTACTTCTGCCGGGGCTGTTGCGCCTGATGCTGCTGATGCTGTTGATGCTGCTGATGCTACCAGTGGCGCTGTTTCTGCCGGCAGTCGTGGTGGTGATGATGATGGTGGTGGGGGTGGGGGTGCTGATGGTGGTGACACTGCTAGCAGTGGTCAAGCCTCGACTGAAACTGCTGCTTCTGGCAGCGCTGCCTCCTCTTCCGAGCCTGCTGCACCTGCCGAAGCTGATGGAGCCGCCGCCGCACCTGCCACCACCGCCAAACCTATCGACATTCAATCAGAACCAGCAGCAAACGCAGCAGCCAGCCCACCACCACACACAATGTTTAGCCCACCCCCACACGTTCGTGACGCCGTAACGCACGTGAACGAGGTGGTAACCGCACGGTCGCGCGACGCCCTGCGCCTAGGTCTGCGCCTCCTAGCCTTAGAAAAGAAAAAGGAAGCGCTGTTACAGATGGGGGACACGCCGGGGGACAGGGCGCTGAAGGTGGAGCGAGTGAGCTGTCTGGCAGCGGAGTTGAGTGAGGGCATGGAGGGGCTGAGGAAAAAGGCTGAGGAGTGCCGCCAGCAGCGCCAGGAGGCCCTGGCTTATCGCAGCAGCAAGGCGCAGGAGGCCCGGGAGGCCGAAAAGGTGAGCAGAAAGGGACTTTTGTCCTTTTTTACCCCTTGATTACCCCTCTTTTTCCTCAAAACCGTGGGTTTTCTGGGCTGAGAGAGTAGGGGACACGCCGGGGGACAGGGCGCTGAAGGTGGAGCGAGTGAGCTGTCTGGCAGCGGAGTTGGGTGAGGGCATGGAGGGGCTCAAAAGAAGGCTGAGGAGTGCCGCCAGCAGCGCCAGGAGGCTCTGGCGTACCGCAGCAGCAAGACCCAGGAGGCCCGGGAGGCAGAGAAGGTTAGCTGGGCTGGGTGCAGGAGCTTCCTCCTTATTCCATCTTCCTGCTACATTCCCCACCTCTATCCCCCACACCAACACCAACACCAGGTACTGCTGGCAGAGGCACAGCAGGTGCAGAAGCGAAAGGAGGAGCTGAGGCGGGTGCAGGCAACTCTGCTTCCTTCCCTGCTCTCAATGGCCTGCTTACTTCATACTCACACCCCACACCAACACTAACACCAGGTACTCTTGGCGGAGGCCCAGCAGGTGCAGAAGCGAAAGGAGGAGCTGGAGGAGGAGCTGAGGCGGGTGCAGGCTGCTCTGGACGGCGTAAATCGGCGGCTAGTGAAGCTGGAGGAGGAGAAGGAGCTCTTCTCGCAGGCCAGCAGTGGAATCGAGGCTCACCTTTCTTCAGAGGTGAGTATGGATGATTGGAATTACAGCCCGAGTAAGCAACAGTAGTCTGTAAGTGCCACACCACACGAGTGGGTCGGTTACATAGGTCCTCAGAATCAAAACCCGAGTAAGGAATGGTGGGCTTTAAGTCCCTTGAGAGTGGGTCAGTTGTGCATGGGCGGTTCGTGAAGTTGGAGGAGGAGAAGGAGCTTTTCTCACAGGCCAGCAGAGGGATGGAGATTCGAGGCTCACCTATCTTCAGAGGTGAATCTTTACGCTCTCTGCCCTCCTATTCCCAATCAACAGGAGGAATCCCTCATGCACTCCCTGGTAGAGCATGAAGAGGACGCCAAGGCACTAGCGGGGTGGAAGCAGTTTCTGCAGCAGTCGTGGCAGCTGCAGCAGGCGAGCATGGAGGGCAAGGAGCGGCAGCTGAGGGAGGAGATGAGCGACCGCAAGAGCCGGTTTTGGGAAATGGCCCAGGGGCACGTGCGGCTGTGTAAGGTGCGTGCATGTATCGCTCAAGGGCATGTGCGGCTGTGCAAGGTACTTTCATTGCTGGTGTGTGTCTTTCAACTTTAGAAATCAAGGATCATTTCGAGAGACGTGGGGCAGCAGGTGCCTTTTGTCTTAGTTGCCTCGAAAGTCACCCCAGTGTAGGGAGTTGGAGCACCATAGCATGGAGGGCAAGGAGTGGCAGATGAGGGAGGAGACGAGTGACCGCAAGAGCCAGTTCTGGGAGATGGCCCAGGGGCACGTGCGGCTGTGCCAAGTGCGTGCATTGCTCGCAAGTTGTTTTCATCCTTCCAGATCGAGGAGCATTGTAGCGACTTGGTGCAGCAGGTAAATTTTGGGTTGACTCTAAGGTCACCGCATTGTAGAGCGGTGGATCAGCAGGCGAGCATGGAGGGCAAGGAGTGGCAGATGAGGGAGGAGATGAGTGACTGCAAGAGCCAGTTCTGGGAGATGGCCCAGGGGCATGTGCGGCTGTGCCAAGTGCGTGCACACGCCTCCTTCAATCGAGCCATCGTTTAGACTGACACCCCTTCTCAAAATGGGGATTCAGGCTTGGAAGCAGCAAGGAAATGAAAGGAATGAGTTGAGTCAAAGCTAAGGGGATCAGTACGGTCAAATCAAAGGACTGCTGCATGCACTTTCCTGGCGCCTTCTTCTCCCTTCCATTTACACTTTCTTCAGAGTTCTTTTGTTTATTTGACTTCAACCCCTCCTTCCGACCCTCGTTCCCTCCCTCCCACCTTCACACCCCCTCATGCTGTTCTCACCCCCCAATGCCTCGTCAGTCTGAGTTGGAAGCTTTTGGGCATTCGGCCAAGTCGATAGTGGAACGGCTTAATGGTATCAGAGCCAAGAGGTGAGCATGGGAGCACATTGACACGATGGAAATCAGCCCACATCGAAAAGTGCAGTAGCACACTCATGTCTCGGCCTGAGTTTATAGCTATAGTGAAGTCGGTTATGACACAATAACACATTCGTGCACTTCAAGTGTGTTTGCACCACCAGGGAGGAGCAGACAGAGGTGGTCGGCAGATTTGTGATACTGTGAGATGAGATGAGATGTGCTTCCTTGCATTGTGTTGCCCCTCCCTTCCCATCTTTTTGCAAGGTGCTTTTGATGATTATACAAAAAATAGGGGGGACACTTGTTCTCCTTGCCATTTTATCCTCCTGCGCCCCAACCCAACCCTGCCTTGCTTCACACTTTTACCCTGCCCTACCTCCTCCCTCCCTTTCCCCCCCCACTTCGGTCAGTCAAACACCAGGGAGCAGGTGGAGAAGGAGGGCAAGGACGGGGCTGTTTCAGACAGCAAGCACAGGCGGTCTGCGTTGTTTGCTATTTACCCCTGCCCCCTGCTTGCTTCCCTCACCTTCCCCCTACCACTGGGTCCCCAACACCAGGGAGCAGGCTGAGAAGGAGGGCAAGGACGGGGCAGTGTCAGACAGCAAGCACAGGCGGTTGCAGTGGGAGGAGCGATACATGGCAGCTGAGATTCAGGTGGGTCCTGTGTGGTGTAGTGCGGCACAAAGCTTATCTTGCATTTCCCAGGCAGCAACTAGATGTTTTATGCAGGTTTGTCTGTCATCTATTAGTCATCCATATGCTATCCACATGCCATCCACATGCCATCCACATGCCATCCACATGCCATCCACATGCCATCCACATGCCATCCACATGCCATCCACATGCCATCCACATGCCATCCACATGCCATCCACATGCCATCCACATGCCATCCACATGCCGCTCAACCATGTCCACCCATCCCATCACTCTGTCACCCCACCCCACAGGTGAAGCGGTGTACAGGGGAGGCCGAGATAGTCATGCAGGAGATCAGGGCCCGCATCATGCGTCTGACCATGTGCCCCCATGCCCACTCATCACTCGCTCATCACTCGCTCATCACTCGCTCATCACGTTCATCACCGCTCATCACTCGCTCATCACTCGTTCATGGCCACTCATGACTGCTCAATCACCGCTCATGACCGCTCATAATCATGTGCCCCCATGCCTCCCCACAGGTGAAACGGTGTACTGGGGAGGCCGAGATAGCCATGCGGGAGATCAGGGCCCGCATCTTGCACGTGGTCATGTGCCCTCATGCCCACTCATCACTGGTTCATCACCGCTTGTGACCGCTCGTGACCGCTCATGACCATGTGCCCCCATGCCTCCCCGCAGGTGAAGCGGTGCATTGGGGAGGCCGAGATAGCCATGCGAGAAATCAGGGCCTGGCTGGACTCTCTTACCTCCAGGTAACACCCTTTCTGGTTAAAGACTCTCTCTCCCCCCCCCCCCCCCCCCCCCCCCCCGGGATCGTCTTTTCTGGTTGAAGGTTCTTTTTCTTCCTTTCAGGTAATGCCTTTCGTGCTGATTGATCTCTCTGCCCCCACGTAAACCCGTTCCTAACTTCCTGCTGTCTCTTTTCTCAAGGCAGTGCCGTTTTTTGTTGCTTAACACCCACCCTGTCCGTGCTAGACTATGTCTACATGAATAATCGTGATTGTGAAATGGTTCAAATCTGTAATCCCACTGTTTCCAGTGGTCAACCCTGGTCGCACACCCATATGATACTCATGACCTCTGTGGTTTCCTGAATCCCATCCCATGTCCTGCAAGACTCTCAGAATTCCCATCAACATGACTCGCATGCCTCCCTCCCACCACACATTCTCTCCAGTGAGGATTCTTCCAAGCAAGCTCAAATGCGCTCACTTCTCGCCGAACTTGAGTCCCTTGTAGCTTCGGTCCGAGCCTCTGAACGCCCGAGCCTGTCTCTGGACCACCCAACCGTGCTCCGCGTGCAGAGGCTCGGCAAGTCCCCTGACTCGTGGGCCTCTGCCGAAGCTGCTGCTGCAGGCAGAGGTTCGGCGTTTCCTGGTACGGTGGTGGTGGCCCCTCTCTCAAGCTTTTCTGGTGCAAGCTCAACTGCTGCTGCGGCAGCTGCTGCTGCTGTTGCTGGTGCTGCCGGTACAACAGCAGCAGCAGGAGCAGCAGCAGCAAAGGCCAGAAGTGGCTGTTACAGCTGCAGCACAGGCTTCTGGAACTACCGAGTCTGGTAAACTGTTGAAGAAACCTGCACTTGTTATTGGAGGATCAGCTGCTGCTGGGGCTGGTGGGGCTGCGCCAACAGGAACAGAGGAAAATGTCCCCCCTACGCCTTTTGTCATTTCGGGCGGGGTCCGCCGTCCTGTAGCTCCTGGTTTCAAGGATAAGCAAGGCAAGTCAAAGATGCTGCAAGCTGGTGAGAGTGGTTTGGTGCAGAGCAAGCAGGGGAAGGAGAGCTTCAAGGGCAACAAGAGCATGGGTGAAGAAAAGGAGAAAGAAGGAAGGCCTGATGGTGCAGCTGAAACAGGTTCTGCTGAGGAACTTTGAGCAAATGCCTGAAAAGTGCTTACGGTACTTCAAGTTTGACCATCAACACAGATAAATAAATGTATTGCATGTGATATTGTTTTTGCTGTCTAGTTAATTGCTGTAGCCAGTATAGATATATTCTATATTTCCTTTTGAATGTAGCGTATTATGGGCTTCCGTTGTAGAGTATTTCCCACAGATGAGCCATGGCAAGCTATGGGGAAGGCATATGAAGCTTTCTAGACATGAAAATATACACACCGAACGAGATCACACTCTGTCGGGAAGCTGGGGAGCTTGAGAGCAAGGCGCAGGGCCCTGACATAGCTACAGGGGCAAGACAAGGCCACAAGGTGAAGCCCCTATTTTGCTGCAAGGTTCCGACGAAAACGAAACTAGGTAGTTACGACCAAAAAAGGGACCAGAGTCTGAAACTAAGGAGTGCACTTATCCTGCTCCCCTTCAGCCTCCCTAAACGGCACCCATATCTCGTTCACTCGTCCAATCAGCTCAAACGGCGAGTTATACTCCGCAATGCTGTACGCCTCTCCTCCCAAAGCTGCAGTAACATTCGCCCACGCTGTATTCGCCAGGCTGTCGCCAAGATTCGCCGCCTCCTGAGCGACGTTGAAATCAGTCGCGAATCCGGAGAAGGTTCGCACGGCGACGCAGAGCGACGGCGCGCGACGGATGTGCAGGTTGAGCGCGGAAGACGGCTTGGGGGGACTCTCGGCGAAGTTCTTCGGTACGAGGAAACGGACGAGGAAGGTGGAAGCACAAAAAGGACCGCCGGAGGGTTTGATGGTGGTAAGGACGGGAGCTGTCATCGGGATGGTGACGCCATCCTCGTTGCGACCCTGAATGTACTGGAACAGCCTGAAAAAAAGGAGAGGGAGTGATTCGAGAAAGAAAGAGATAACGAAACGGAAACGGAGAAATTTGAAGAAATTAGTCCACAGCCGAATTCGGACAAGAAGCGAGGAAAAAAAACTCCAGAGTCGGCAGGGTAAGCCGGAAACGGCTGGAAAGGTACAGACGGCTTTGGAAACGGATGGTGAGCAAGACGTGAAAAGATGACCAATTCAGGTTGCTTTGAAGTACCTGTGGAAGCCAGCGTAAACGGCTTTCTTAAAAGACACCTCGTTAATAGGGTCCGTCTCGGCCCAGACGCTGCTCCTGTAGCGTCGAATCTGGAAGTCCGACTCTTCGTGCACTAGCTCGTACGGCGGACACTCGATGCTCTTGCATGAAGACGAAGGTATGGGACCATCCGGAGCCTGGTGAGGAAGGAAGATTTTAGAGAGACCGAGACGAATCGACCCTGCAGCGTTAAAAGCAGAAGCAGTAGGGACGTGGGTAACGGCCAAGGCTAGGACTAAGGCCAAGAGCACGAAGAGCGAGACGCGAGCCATGGGACCAAATGTTGCCAGCAGCTCCAAACAAGAAAACTAGCAGTCTCACACTACACGGAGCAATTTAGAAATCGCAGCGAGAGAAATTTAGGCTTCTGAATGCTATACGCCTCGAATTCCTAAGGCTGCTGCAGACTGAGACTGCTCCTCCCGCACTGGTGTATCAGCTATACCAGCTCACAGTTCACACATGTCCTGTCCATGCAGGGCTGCGCTTTCTAGACACTCTAGTGTCATGAGACACCACTCACTGGCGTGGTGTGGAAACAGTACACGAAGCATCTGGAAGGATCAAATTTGCGAGGTTCGAAGGGAGGATGATGTGGGCGGTTTCGGGCGACTATTTCGAGGCGTGTGCGAAAAGATGGAGTGTGAATCGCATTTGGAATTGGTGTCTGGTTGAGATTGTCGCTGCGATGAAAGCGTCGCCTCGCCATCCATGCGTGGCGACGCGTCGCAGGGGTTTGAGGGAGTGCGTTGGCTGTGGACGAGTGTCGGCTATTGGTGTGTGCTTTCTTGAGAGAGTCGAGATTCTGGAGTCAAGGAGCCAGCTGTAAAGTATCAGACTGATTAAACCCACGTGGCAGTGGCATGTCGGCGATATTTTTGGGAGTGCTTTTGCCCATTGGATGGTGCTCTATTTCGAGCCTGCAACATTCCCCCCAGTCGAATTACAACTAATGCTCGTTAGAGCCCCTCCCGGTTGCCTTGTGAAGGGGGACTGTAAGCTAAAACACAATTTCGTCGGTTCGCCGTGGGTTTCGTCAGGCTTTGCACGTGCATTTAACGCGCACATGGTTACCACTCACTTTGTCCGTTATGTAACAGTGTCGGGTGGCACCTATTGTCACATGTGCGCGTTACCGAAATCCTTACGAAAGCAAAACAGAGCCGTAACGCCACATTAACATTTGTTCAACTTTGATTGAAACAGCTGACACACAAAGCCGGGCCAATCACAATCTACCACATGGCCACTCACCCCCGAGCTCAACATCGTCCCCTCTACAGCAAATTTGCCCGCTATGTGCACAATCCCAACACTTCACAAATTCTCAACAACTCCACCATCCCAACCTTCGACTCCTGCTCGCGAGTCCACAAAACCGACTCACAGCTGCATCCACTCAGCCGCCTCCACGTACCCGCCCATCGCGGCGCCAACCCCGCCGTCCAGAAGCTGCTGACGGCGGGACGGCTGGGTCATCCAGCCAGGCAGCACTCGGCCCCGCGGACGCGGGGTGTCTGCTGTCGGAGTTGCGGCAGGCGAAAGCCTGGGCGGCGGGGCCGTGTTGAGAGTGAGCGCGGGGCTTGCCCGCTCCATGCGCTCAATGATGATTGGATTACGAATGTCGAAGAGGTGGCAAAGGTCGCGCGGGGTCACGCTCACGGCGCGGGCATAGCCGATGAGCATCTCGCAGGCCGCCCGTGCCGTGCGCCGCGCTTCACGGCCCACGGGGTCGGAGTCGTCATACACCGCCTGCATCGTGGTCGGCGCCCTCCATAGCTCCGCCACACGGCCCACGTCCGCATCATCCGGAGTCGGCTCCGCCCCCGGCTCCGCGCACGTCGGCTCGCCTTCGTCGATCGCGACGTACTCGGCGGCGGTCATCGCGCCGGTGCCTAGGCCGAGTCCCATTATGAGCTCGCCGACGTCGTCGATGTCGTCGTCGAGCTCAATGTCGGGGTAAGCATGGGGGGTCGGCTCATCATCGTGCACATGAGTGAGCTCCATGGACCACGACAGAGGCAGGCAGCCCGTGCGCCACCAGCACCTCTGGATGGTGCGCGCACCGACACTCATCCAAGCGTCGGAGAGCCACCCCAGCACGTCGCGCAGATTGGGGCGGTAGTGGGCGACGGCGCTTGTGGCGCCGTCGTCGTTCCACAGTGCCGTGAAGGCCCGCAGCCAGTGCTGGCGGTAGCGGGTCTTCGCAGTGGCGATTATGCCCTGGTCGAGGGACTGCGTGAAGGCGGTAGTGTTAGGCGGCAGGAAGATGAGGCGCACGTTGCTCAGGCAGGTCGTCCTCATGCCGCACACAATTTCGCTCCACCCGCTCTCGTCCCGCAGCATGTGCGAGCTTGCATTGTCGAGCAGCACCGCGATGTGCCGCCCTTCGGCATACATCGCGGCATTGAGCTGCGAGATGAAATGCGTGAACAACTGTTGGAGGGGATTGGGAGCATCAGGAGTAAGAAGGGGGGGATTAAACATTAATATAACACAAAGTTATAAGAACAGTTGCACAATAAAAACCACACGGTCGGAAAACACTTACCGGGCTGGTCATCCAACCCTTAGCGTTGTGCCGCCAGTAGCAAACGGATTCGGGGTCGTAGTCCGGCCGGAAGTCGTGAGGACGGCGCGCCTTGCTGATGACTAACGGCCGGAAAACATGACTCCCGTCGGCGTTGACGAGAAACGTCACGGTCAGCCGGTCCTTTGAGACCTTGCGCCCGGGAATGCGCGCGTTGCTGTATGTTTTCCGAGGCAGCACAGAGAGCCACAGCGCGGTCTCGTCAAGATTGAAGGTGTCGCGCGGCTTGTAGCCGAGGTGAGTAAGAAGCTGCGGCACCTTCTCACGCGCTTCACGCACAGCAGCCATGTCGGCGCTCGCCGCCTCGCCGGTGGCGGCACGGCATCGTACTCCCTGGCGCCGCAACGCACGGCGAACCCAGCCAATGGAGCAACGGAACACGGGCGGAATGCCCATGTTGCGCGCCATGGTCGCCACGTGGTCGCGGATCGTCTGCAGAGTGAGTGGTACGCCCGCGGGGCCAGCGTTAGCGATCCAGCGCGCCATGGCCTGCTCAAGCTCAGGCCATGCGCCACCTCGACGGCGCACTTGATTGGCGGCAGTGGGTTCGGTGAGCGCCCAACGATCGGCATTTTTCAGGATGCGGCCGACCGTGGAGCGGTCAGGTCGCAGGCCATACTGGGCGTAAACCCAGCGGGCGAGATCTACGTGACGCAGGAGGGGGTGCTCGACGTGATGCGCGCATAATGCGCGCTTTATATGCAGCGGAAGCTGCTCATGGCGATTAAACCGCGGCATGGTGGGACGCTGTGGCGGGTGAGATGAGAAGTGCGCTTTAGTGAATCTGTGCATCGGTTTTTAAGTTGGGTTGGAGGACGAGGCTGATCGTTGCTGGGGCCTGTTCAGAGGGGGGGGTTTGATTCGTGTGGTGGTTGTTCGTTGCATGCACCCTGCTTACAATTTAAAACATGTGGCTGGGTTACCACCAGGGTGAAAATCTGACGTGGGGTAGGCGAACAACGCCTGGTTGTTAATGGGCTTGTACCCCACAAGTGCAGAATACACGTGGCAGCGTGCACTAGCCCATATGTCTGTTACACGCACCATGATACTCGCCTAGGTGGCGAGGCAGGTGGGCGAATGCACTTACGAAACCTATTTCATTTCGTCCAGTCGTTTCGTCATGTTGACTCCTGGCCTAGAAACAAGGGAAAACATGGGTCGGCAGTGCTTGTTGTGGTCTGCACGTGGGGGGGAGGCCGGGCCGCGTGCACTGTAGAAAGCCATCCATGTGCCTGTACATGGGGTGCAGCAAGCAGGGGTTTCGACCTCGGGGGCAGCGTGTCCATCCGGTGCATGGCAAATTCGCGTGCACTGGTCGGGCATCAATTGTACCGCAATATTCATCGTACAGTAAGCACCAGTAAAACGAAGTTGTGCTTCAATCTACACTTTGCGGTTATTCACACAACGTACGTTCACAGAAAGTGGTGGAAACCGAGTATCCGAGTGTGTCTTTGTTATTCAACCTGTGGAGTGGGGTTCGTCTCTGTAACGAAGATGGCGCTTAGGGCGCGTGTCCTTATAAAGTGTTTTGCAAAACTCGTTTTTTTAGTTGAACTTATACCATTTGAGCCTAGGTCGACCTAGGCTCGACCATGTAGATTCATTTTGCTCGAGCCGCTGTTCCTCGCTTCACATGTATCACACAGCACACAAGAGTTCGATTAGCGAAGTTCAACTTTGAACAATAATTACCGAGTCGCGCTAGCCTATCGTAGGTTACCCGGTTGGGCAGTGCAATTCGTGACCGTATCCGGCTACAGTAACCATGTGCGAACGACCTCGTTACTGTCGCGAACCTCCTAAATTTTCGTACGTGCGCGGCAGGACACACGATTGGACAAATGTAGATGTAAAAAATCGAGCGCATGTCGACTCTAGTTCAGTGTCCAACTTCCTTCACACATTCTGAACTAGGACACACGACGTCCTCGCGAAATGTTCGGCGAGATTAACGAAGCTGGCTACCAGCAAGAGTTCAACTTTTTTTTCGAACTTCTACACCAAAGGACACGCGCCCTTACCCCAAAGTTGTCGCCACAAACCAACGGTTTCGATGCCTTCCATGCATCCGTTGACGGGCCCTAGCATCCCCAACGACTAGTCCCTCCACCCAAACTCCCCTAAACGCCCGTGTTGACAAACAGCTCCCAAACCCACCGTAATGCTCCTGATCCACCACCGCACCACAGCACCACCAAACCAAACCACAGCTTTTCCCATACCTGCTACATCCAAACGTGCCCCTCCACACCACCTACAAACCACCTACCCCGGGCCACGTTCACTTGCCCAAACTGCTAGCTTCGGTACCAAACAGAACTCTGGTGATTTCCTCGGCATTCTCCAGGTTTGTGCTCTACCTGTTTCTCCATTGGCTCGGCTCGGCACGGCAGCACTGGCTGCTCGTCCTCTCCGCAAGCGTGAACGAGTTTTCGTGGGCCTTGCTGTATGTGCTTTACGACTCTCCCCCCCCCCCACACTTCCCTCTCACATCCCCGCCAATCCAGACTCCTATTCCCCCTACACTTCTCTTCAAGTCCCCAATCAGCACAGCGTTTTGGCATTTCCGTAATTATATTTACAGCTCGGTAGCTCTGCATGGTTCAAGGCGCATATGCTGCTACTACTGGTGTTGTCACCTTCGTTACCAAGCCACTCAGCACTCAGCACCTACCCTCAGACCCATTCACAACGGCGCTACCATAGTATACTGATTTAAGAGCCACCTACCACGAGTGAGTTGGAAAGGAGGAAATTCAATTTAAGAGCTTTTTGTCAAATCGCCATGGCAGAGCCAAGTGGTCCTGGTCTTCTCGCTCCACCTAAGTCCCTTCCCGGTGGTTCCAGCGCACCACCCATTAGAAAACCAGTCATAGCGGAGGAACGACAGGCGAAGGTTAGCAAACCCTAATTTCCCGAATGTTTGTCCTTATTCGATGTGGCTGCTCCTCAGTTCGGTTCTTCAACGTTTCTGGGCTGTCTTAAAACGGGCATAATCGTCTTTTATCGTCTTCCTCTTGTTCGGAGCTCTGCTCATCATGCCCGTATGCACATTTCACCGCTGCTTATTTAACGCTTTTTTAAACTTCCTTCTGCTCCCCCTCTCGTTTCTTCAGGGTACTATCCCGCAGTTCGGGCAGTTCGGTGACAACAATGTCGGGTACACGGGTGTGTTCGCTGTAAAAAAGCAACAACGAAGACAAGGCGACGACGACTTGTTTCCGGAACCTCAGCCGATGGGCACTTTCGATCAAAAGCCCGAGGCTACAACGGCCCCTCCAGTAAGTTGTTCTCTAGTTGAACATTGGCTCTTCCGGCGGCACAATATCACCAAGCCGGTTTTCAACGGCAAGCAAAGATGTGAAATACTGTGCTATCCGACTGCCATGTAGTCGTAGGCTTCGGAAATAAATACGATTTGCTAATCTGCTCAGGTTCAGCTCCACACCCAATAAAGGCCTGTCTGACGAAGTCCTGATTAGTCCCCAGTAGTTGACGTCAATATGCACGCCTCGCGGATCAACGCTACTCAGAGAACGACGCATGCACAGCATCTCTAACGCTTCAACTGTGCTTATTGTTACCCCAAAGACCATCAGATAGCATTTTTTAGGACTTACTTTTGGGATTTTGCAGCAACTGTAAAGCTGACGGTAGAGTCAGTGTGGGGAGGGGTCAGTGAGGAAAAACAGCCGAAGAGTATCCGCCCTTTTTGTTGCAAGAACGAGACAGACGAACGGCTAAGTTAGGTGTGCAAGAGCTTTGCTGTGGTTGGCAAGTATTGTGGTGTCATTTCGGTGTCCTTGTCATTTCATAGGTCGTCAAATTCATGTATTCGAGAAGTTCCAGACGTTAGAGTGTTTAGGTAAGGTCAAGTACGGTATATTGGTGTAATGCCGGTGGTGGTTGTTGCAAGGGGTCCTGCAGGTATTATTTGGTTGTTTGATGAGCACAAGGCTGGGATGTTGGTTTCTTGTTCTTGAAACAAAATGATGTCTGCCGAAATCTTCGTTTCTAAAATGCTGTGTTGCCGCCATCCCCTCATCCTCTCTTGCTTTCCTCTTTAAAGCCCTCTCAACCTCTGCCTAAATCGTCTCCCTTGCTTATTTCCATCTGCAGGCTGATGCGGCTCAACAACACTGTTGCCTGATTTTATAAGTCAAACGAGTCTCTGCTGCTTTTGGTACCCCCTGGACTCGAAGCATGGCCTGCTAATTCACTGTTGTCCCAGTCATCTCTCACTCGGGTGATCCTCTCTTGTTTTGCTTGTGAGCTCTTTCTTGAGGCGCTGGTGCATAAGGTAAACGTTTGGTGGCAAACGATGGTGGTGTGGTAGTCTAGGTAAAGATGCTTGTGCCTTCACCCATTGTACTGGTAATGTCTGCCAGCTGGCGTGTTATTGTACTAGAAGCCAGCTGTCATGGTGGTACTGCTTGCTGAAGATTGTTTGACGGGGTTTTTGCATAGCTGTATCTAGTAGGACTTGATCTCCTTTTTGTTCTCTTCAAATGTATGCAGCTAGTCAGCTTTAGTAGTTTGTATGTGTAACTAACCAGTCCTAGTTTCTATACCATAGGAAACGCACTGTACACCATGCATCCGCAACTGAAGCACTGTTACAATGCAGGTCACAAAGTAATTCTCACAAGTGCACTGCAATGGAGCTCCATCAGTCATTTGTCAAGTGGTAGTCGGAAAAAGGAAATACCGTATACAGTACACATCACACGAGTCAGTCAAGCAAAGAGGAACCCATTGTCACATTCATTCAGTCGCCTTCCCTAGTCCACCGTTTCCTAATTCACCTTGCCACTGTTACACGGGAGTTCAAAAAACCCGCCCCGTCGCTTAGGATTGCCTCGCATCCCATCACACAGCACTGCACTGCATCACCTCCCATCCCATCGCACAGCACTGCACCTCATCACTTGCGCATCTCCACCAGCTTCACCACCAGATCCTCCAGGTCTTTCGGCCGAATCGGCTTGGTCAAAAAGTGGTTCATGCCCGCAGCAAAGCACGCCTCTCTCTCAAAGTCAAACGCGCTGGCAGTGAGCGCAGTGATGAACTTGGGCGGCCGGCTCGGCAGCAGCTGCTCTGCCTGCCGGATCTGCCGAGTGGCTTCCAGCCCATCCATCTCCGGCATGTGACAGTCCTGGAGAGGGAGGAATCAGAGGGGAGAGAGGAGGTTGGGAGGGGAGAGAGTGAGATGCTGAGCTGAGCAGATGTGTGAGTGAAGGCTGCACTCATGCAAAGCCATGACATAACCTTCTCCGAAATGAAACAGGCTACAGTACTCACCATGAGAATGAAGTCGTAGTGGTTGCTCTCGCACGCATGCAGTGCCTTCAGTCCATTCTCCGCCACCTCGGTGGCAATCCCAAGGTTCTTCAGCATTCTGGTTACCACCATCTGGTTCACTGTATTATCCTCCGCAACCAAAACTTTCCACGTCTTGACACACTCAGGCAGCTGCGTGGGTGGCTCGTCGGTAAAAACTTTCTTGTGCCCGTGCCCGCCGTGCCCATGCCCTCCTCCTCCACCTCCTTTCCCGGCGTCTACAAGAGAGTGGGCGCTGCCGGTTCGTTTCACGGAGGCCAAGGGTGAGGTGAGAGGGATGGATGGGGAAGATTTGGAGCAAGGGGAGCGAGGAGGCCGCTCCTGTGTCCTGCAGCGCCGGGGGGGAGGGCCCGAGGATTCTTGTAAAGAGTGCGATGTGAAGGATGAGGAGGGTTTAGTGATGGCGATGGACACTCGTCGACCATTGCTGCCATTTCTGGTCGTGCTGCTGGTGGTGCTGGTGGTGCTGCTGCTGGTGGTGTTGTTGCTGGCAAGATCTTTGAGGTTGGTTGTGCTGCTGCTCCTGTGCACACTGCTTCTGCTACTGCTGCTAGAACCACTAGACCTTTCCGTGAAGCTGTTTACGCTCCTGGCCCTTTGGATGCTTCTGCTGCTGCTGCCACCACTGCTGCCACTGTTGCTGTTGCTTTTGTTGTTGTTGCTGTTGTTGTTGTTGTTGCTGTTGCTGTTGCTGTTGCTGTCTGCACTCCTCTCTGCACTCCCTCTGCTGCTGCCAGTGGTGTTTTGTCGCCCAGATTTACTCCTGCTGCGGGTGAGGAAATTCCCCTCCAATGCACTCGGTTTCAGTAGGTGATTATCGCTTTTAGACTTGCTGAACAGGCTTCTTACAGCAGAGATTGCAGCGGGGCTGGGGGGAGGCGGATAACTAGGAGCAGCAGGAGCAGCGGGAGCAGCAGATGCAGTGGCAGCAGGGGTAGGAGCAGCAGAGGTGGTGGGAGGCCAGGTGAGAGTGGGTGAAGCAGGGATAGCTGGAGCGGCAGGAGATGCT
Source organism: Closterium sp. Yama58-4 (assembly GCA_947470075.1). Taxonomy (NCBI): domain Eukaryota; kingdom Viridiplantae; phylum Streptophyta; class Zygnematophyceae; order Desmidiales; family Closteriaceae; genus Closterium; species Closterium sp. Yama58-4. The sequence goes on from CANIUD010000027.1 coordinate 592,743, forward strand.
GCAGGGGGGTTAGCATTGCTGGTACAGTTGCTGCTGCTGCTGCTGCTGCTGGCGGTGCTGATGCTGGCATTAGCAGATACAGAAATGGGCAGAAAGATTTCTTTTGAATCTGCCCGGCGCAGGGCCTTCTTGTGACGAGGGGTTGGGCTGCGGTTGAGTTTCCGACTCCCTGCAGGCCAGATAGACCTAGAAGCAGAAGAAGAGGTAGGAGTTGTCATTTGGGACCGCGAAGTCTCATAAGTTGCGTCGCTGTCGCAATCCATGGAGTGATGTTTCGGCATTACGCTCCTGTGTGTTGCTGTTGCTTCCTTGTGTGATGCTTCTTTGCTCCCTCCCTTGTGAGAGCGAGACTTCCGCGGCCGGCCAATGGCGATTTCGGTCGCCGCCCGGACCAAGTGCCTTGCCCAATGCTCCTCTTCGTCATCCGTTTCCCTCTCCGACACGCTCCCCTCTCCTTCATCTCCTTCCTCTCCTTCCATGATGTTCATATCATCCTCTATCCCTTCTTCGTCCTCTTCTTCCGCAATCTCATCCCACTGCTCGCCCTCGCCCTCCTCGTACTCGTCTTCCTCTCCCTCCTCCTCCTCTTCATCCTCGCTCTCATCACCAATGCTTTCTTCCCCGTCACTCTCCGCATCACTTGGAGCAGGTTCTGTCACCCCGAGGCACACAGTAAAGGTGAAGGTGGACCCCTGGAGAGAAAGGGCACAAAGTTTCAGTGGAAAACCAAACCAAAGATCAAGCATCTAATGGATGAGGCTTTAAGAAAATCTGTAAAAGTTTTGAGAGCTGGGAAAAAAAAAAAAGAGGCTCACCTTTCCTTCTTCGCTTGAGAGGGTTATTTCGCCGCCCATCAAGTTGACGAGTGCCTTGCAAATGGCTAGGCCAAGGCCCGTCCCTCCAAAACGGCGACATGTGGAGTTGTCAGCCTGGACATAAATCAGTGAGGACATTGTCAGCAAACAAGCTACACGTGTGCAACACTCAGATTGACACAAGTCTATACGGCAATAAGATTGATAAGAGTGACAGAAAAAAGGTGTAGTTATTTTGAGACGAACCTGATTGAAGGCTTGGAACAAATTCTTCTGCGCGTGGGGGGGGATTCCTATCCCCGTGTCTTTCACTTCGAACTGCACCACCACCTTGTCCATTTCCGCGTTTTCTCTTAGCGGCTCCAAACTCGAGAAGGATTCCCGCCGCTTTCCACGGCCCGGAGCGTGCGGATCCACAAGGCTGACGCGCACCGACACGTGTCCGCCGGCCGACGTGAACTTAATCGCGTTGCTGAGTAAATTAGTGACCACCTGACGCACACGCATGCAGTCTCCGAAGACCTCGATAGGGACGTCCTTATCGACTCGCGCTTTAATGCGGATGTTTTTCCCGGTCGCGGATCCGCGGAACAGCGCGACGCAGTTGCTCACGTTCTCCCGCAACCGCCAGTTGCTGAAATCGAGGACCATCTTCTCGTTCTCGATCTTGCTTAAATCGAGGATGTCGGAGAGGATGTGTAGGAGCCCCTCCGACGACGATCTTAGGGTTTCAAGCAGCGAGCACTGCTCCGGCGAGAGCGGCGTCGCGAGCATCAGATCGGCGACGCCGATGATTCCTGGACTCGGAGCAAGAAATGGCGGGAAAGGAAGAAAGGGGAAGAGTGGGGATGAGTCGCATGTTCAGCATACGTAATTTCGTCGCCGCGAGGTTCTTACAACGGGGTAAAAGCGAACGGGGGGAGAGGACGCGGGGAGAGAAACGAACGGGGGGAGAGGACGCGGGGAGAGAAACGAACGGGGGGAGAGGACGCGGGGGGGAAAACGAACGGGGGGAAAACGAACGGGGGGAGTGGACGCGGGGAGAGAAAACGAAATACACAAGTGCGGAAATCCTCACCGTTCATGGGCGTGCGGATCTCGTGGCTCATATTCGCCAGGAACTGCGTCTTGGCTTTGCTCGCCTTCTCCGCCTCCGCCTTCGCCCTCCGCAGCTCCGCCTCCTGCTTGCGCGCCTCCGCCATGTCGTGCCACACCATCAGATACACCGGCTCCCCGAAGAAATTCACCATCTTACATAGCACCTCCACCGGTACGTCCTGCCCTTCCTCGTCCTCGAATACCCAGTCGAATCGGTACCGCTTCTCCCCGCCGACCGCGGACGCGCCGCTGAGAACCGTCGCGCCCGGGATCCCCCCCGCGGAGCCTCCTCCCGCGGAGCCTGCGCCGGCGCCGGTCGCGGGCGCGGGGACGTTGTTGCTGGCGGCGAGATCGTCGAGGACTGCCTTGAGGAACGCGGAGCGCTGGCCTGAGGGCTGCTGCGGGCGGCAGAGCTCCCAGGGGGTCTTGCCGAGGAGCGACTCCTTGGTTCCGCACTTGAGAATGCGAATGGCCGACTGGTTGCAGTCGAACACGCGCCCGTCCTGGTTCAGCAGCAGCTTGGGGTCCTGAGGTTTGAGGGAAAGGGGAAAGGGAGAGACAGAGAGAGACAGAGGGAGACAGAGAGAGACAGAGGAAGACAGAGGGCCAGAAAAGGTGAGAAAAGTAGAGCATGCAGTTGGAAGAAAGCTACGGATTGCGTGGAGGGTTCAAGCGGAAGGGGTGGTTCTAGCGAGAGAGCGAACAGAGAGAGCGAGGCAGCACGCACTGAGGAGAGCTCAAAGAGCATGCGGAACTTCTCCTTGAACCCCTTGAACTGGTTCTTGCGGCTCTCGGTGATATCGTTCACGAGCCAGACGTGGTCCAAAGCATGCATATGCAAAGAGGCCATAATAGAGAGACTGGGGCAGCACGCAACGAGGACAGTTCGAAGAGCACGCGGAACTTGAACTGGCTCTTGCAACTCTCGGTGGTATTGTTCACGAGCCACATGCAAACCACACACACACCTACCTTTGAGTCGACTCAAAAATAGGCACACCTACGAAGGAGTGCTCTGAGGAAAGTTGGAAGTGTCTTGCACACACTGAGACACCGACAGAGGCAGCTCCACGTACCGAGGACAGCTCAAAGAGCATGCGGAACTTGAACTGGTTCTTGCGGCTCTCGGTGATGTCATTCACGAGCCACATCTCCCCCAAATCAAACCGGTACGTCGTGACGTCCACCACCAGCTTCGACCCGTCCTTCTTCTTGATCTGCTGCACCGTGTTCGTCACATCCTTGCTACTCCCAGACACCCGTCTCGCCTCGTGGAGCTGCCGAGCGCGGCGCGCCTTTTCGGCGTAGAGTGTGGCGAACCATTTGTCGACGCTGTTGATGGAGCCCTTTTCGCAGCCCAGCATGGCCTCGAGAGTGCTGTTCACGAGGACGGTTTCGCCCTCCTCGCCCGCATGCGAAATGAGCACTGCGCCAGCTGGGAAGTGCTCCACCATCATGCGGTAGTTCTCCATGTGTTGCTCCTGAGAGGGGGGAGATTGTGGGGAAAGGGGAGGCAGGGAGAAGAGATGGTGGGGTGAGGAGAGTGTGGTGAACCACTTGTCAACGCTGTTGATGGAGCCCATGTCGCACCCTAGCATGGCCTCCAGTGTGCTGTTCACGAGGACGGTTTCGCCCTCCTCGCCCGCGTGGGAGATGAGCACCGCGCCGGCTGGGAAGTGCTCCACCATCATGCGGTAGTTCTCCATGTGTTGCTCCTGAGGGGTGCAGAGGGGTGAGGGTCGGTCGGGAGTGGTGAGAGTGAGCAGAGCGAGCGCCCGTCAGCTGGCCGGGAAGTGCTCCACCATCAAGCGGTAGTTCTCCATGTGTGTTGCGTTTGAGTCGACTCAAAAGCAGAGTCACCATCACAATGCTTACTAGGGCCTTTTGCGTTTGAGTCGACTCAAAAGCAGAGTCACAATCACAATGCTTACCAGGGCCTTTTGCGTTTGAGTCGACTCAAAAGCAGAGTCACAATCACAATGCTTACCAGGGCCTTTTGCGCGCTGATGTCTTGGAACATGCAGAGCACCGCAGTGTGCTCTCTGACTGCTGCTCGCCCCGCCTCACTCCCACTTGACCCGCTTTCATGGCTGCTTGTCCGACTCATGTTGCTGGCATCTGTGTCCCCGGCAACAGCAGCAGGAACGGCAACAGCAGGAGCAGCACTGGCACCAACAGCACCAGCAGAACCAGCAGCACCAGCAGCCGCTGCAGCTGTTGCGGCACCAACGGGAGTGGCAGCAGTAGATTTAGAGGCAGGTGGGGTGGCAGCAGGCGCAGCAGCAGAAGGGGCAGCAGCAGAAGGGGCAGCAGCAGAAGGGGCAGCAGCAGAAGGGGCAGCAGAAGACGAGCCAGAAGTGGATAGGCTAGTCATGGTGATCCGAACTGCCACTGTGGTTCGGTCAATCTTTCTCAACCGAATCTCCTGCTGCGTCCACTCCTGGATACCCTGCTGCACCTTGCTGTACTCCTCCTGAATTGTTTGAGAATGTGGGAGGAGAGGGGGGGGGAGGGGGGGAGGGGGGGAGGGAAGTGAGGGTAGAGGAAGGGGAAAAAGGAAAAGGTTCTGCAGCAGGAAGACATATTTTATAATGACGAAAATGGGAGTGAGTACTGTGAAAGTGATGATTTAAGGCATAGTGGGAGCGAAGGTAAATAGAAAGAAGAGAGAAAAAGGGGATAAGTTGTGCAATGATATGAGGGTGAAAAGAACGCGTTTGACAACTTACAGCAAAAGTAGCCGCCTCAGATTCTGCAACGAAGTGTTGTAGCGTCTGCCCCATGATGTACGGCTCTGGGAATCCGAGGATGCTTGTTGCGCTGGTGTTACAGCTGGTTACCACACCGTCTACACCTTCCAGAACTACTGTTCCAAGTCCAGCGTAGTTCTGGAGCTGCAGCACCGCTTGCGCTTGCTGCACCTCCCGCTGCTGCTCGGCGTGAGATGGGAGGACTTGCACTGCAAGACAAGGGGAGATAAGAAGGATTTTGAAGGAATGAAGTAGTGCTAGATGATAGAAAGGAGAAGAATTTACAAAGTCAAAGAAATGCACTGTGCTTTTGCGGCTGCACCTCTCACCATTGGCTGTGTCGCACCTACTGATGATGCTGGGCTGGGAGAGAACAGAAGAGGCGAAGTGTTTAGGGAAAGTTACCTGTTGCAACAAGGTCCTTGGAGGAATTTAATTGGAAGAACTGTAGCTCGACCGTAACTCGCCGAAAGTCACCCGACTCATCCACCTCCGCTGCACTCATCCCCGATACAAAATCGCCTTCGCCCGACATTTCCCCCTCCTCCCCCCGCGAGCAAACCTCCCCCATGCGTGTATCGGCCATCTCCGCTTCCCCTGACATCACAGTTTCGACTCCGCCAGCTGTATTACCCCCACGTCGAACACTGACCCTTCCCTCCGCTTCCCCTCTCCGCTTGACCGAATTTGACCCGAACAAACTCTTCAGACCTTTCCGCCATTCCCTCCCCCGGCCCGCTGGCCTCAGCTGCGGGGGCTTGGCTGCGTGCGTAGAAACGCCTTCCGCCGACCCTTCCGCCTGCGCTGGCTCTCCGCGCTGTTCCCCGTCGATTTGCATCCGCTCCTGCTGCGACTGCTGCGGCGAACCCTGCAAGCTCATTTCCCCAGATTCGCTCCCCGTCGCACCTTTCCCCCCACGTTTCTCCGTCTTCCGTCGAATCGACATCATCCTTCCAGCCCCTCGCCGTCCCGCGCTTGCGCTGCCTCCTTCGCTGGGCACCGGCGAAGCAGCGCTGCTGGCCGTCGTTCCTTCCGCTTCCGGCGGCGAGGGGAGGGCTGGAGTGGGCACGCGCGCAACCGTCAGGCTTGCGCCCAGTCGACCCGAGCCAACCGCGTTGGGAGTTCCGCTCATGGCGGGAAGACAGTTTCCGATGATGCTGTTTGGGGAGGGGGTTGGCGGGGAGGCAAGGCCGCCGTCCCACGGGCTCGAGCCGCTGTGCGGGCCGCCGTGCCGGCCGCTGCTACTGCTGCTTCGTCCGCTGCTGCTGCTGTCGGTCGAATCCGTTGCTGGAAGGAGGGGTGGGAGGGACGACGAAGACGGAAGCTTCTGCGACGCTTTCGGAGACGCACGCAATATCGAAGGGGTCCGGTCACCCGACGAAGCGCACTCTTTTGGGGCTTCTTCACTGTACGCACTCGCCGCGGGTTCCACGCCCCAAACGGAGGTAGGAGCGTCAGTTCCGGCGCTGTTCCCGCTGCCGTTCGCGCTGCCGCCATTTTCGGGAATCGCTTCGTTGCAGGAGCCCGCTCGACCAAACGACGCAGTCCGTATTCTGCGGGGATATGACCCGCGACCCGCACCAGAAGAGTCGCGCCTCGCGGCAGTAGCATCAGTGGAACTCGAGCCAGTGGAATAACCACTGCCACTGGAGGGCAGTGATGGTGGTGTCGGGATGGTCTTAGGAACGTCAATTTCCGGTAAGTCGACTTTTAAGATATCGCTGGATCGAGTGGAGTTTCTACCACTAAAGGTGACCGAACCGGCATTGGCCTGACCTGCGGGGGCCAACCAATCGCTGGAGGCGCGGCTCCCGGCTGGGTCAATCGCGGCCGTTGCAGTTTGTTGAAATGAACGGTCAGATGACGACGGCCTGGATCCTTTCGGAGTAACTGCCGTTGATCTCCTCGGAGTTGCCATTGACGGTGCCGCGGCCGCTGATGACGTGGACAATCGCATGGACATTCGAGGCTGCTTGGCCCGAATGATCCCGGGCAGATGAACTTTTTCCACCTTCCCGCGGCTGAGCTGGCGAATCAAATGGCGCCATTTGTTTTGCGACAGGAAGGTAATATCGAGAAGCGACGTCTGGTCATTGATAGCTGGACCCAGCGTTCGCGACGCGCCTTTACTCGAGCCGAGAATCGCGGCGGTTGACGGGTCGACGAGGAACTGAACCGCCATGGATTGCTGCACGATTGCCGCCATCCCCGGCGGCTTGGGTGCGGCACACAAGGCGGGACCTGCGGCGCCATTTGCGCCGACAGAGCCGCCTCCACCAGCCATTGGTCTGTGCGGTTTGCCTACTTCTAGAACTCCCAATGCGCTTAAAACGGTCCTAACGGCCTTTTCCCTCACCGTGCTGCGACCGAGACGCGGTATAGAGTAAGATATTTAGGACGTAATTGATAAGATTACATGCAGCTCGGTATCGACTGTTGCTACATGCCCGATCATAGTCAAATCTTTGAGCGAATTGACGCAAGGTAACTAATGGGGTCGGTCGGAACGTCAGAGAGTCAGCGTGTTAGGAGCTGAACTATTTCCTTAGATTTTGAAAAAAGGAAGAAACCCTGAGGTGATTTGCCGTGTCTAGT